>JAXDDW010000173.1:0-600000 GCA_034670385.1 Hoplostethus mediterraneus
TTTAAAACATATGTGTTTTAACCTAAATGTTTATTAAAAGATTTGGTATGTTAGTCATTAATATCTTTAGTGCATTAAAAAGATGCATATTAATAAAACAAAAAACACATCATAAAACTTTTCTGTTGTCAGAGCGGGTGATCCTAACAAGGCTAAATATGAAAGACATTGTTGTTTTAAAGATGCCTGTGGTACTGTGTATGTCAAGTGTAAGTGTACTTCATCTTAAGTAGTCAATTTATTTTTAAAGGAGTGCTTCATTAAAGCACAGAGCAATCCTTCATAAAAGCTCTCTTCATGCTTTGCTGCAGCGACGGGGTGATGCCCTAACAAGGCTAATCATCCGCACGCCTCAAACGATTTGGTCTTCTTAAGCGGTTTCTGGTGTCAGAGGAGCCTCGCCCTTAGCTCCTTTCCCACCGTGCCTCACCGGAGATGTCCAGGCCACCACTGCCTTGACCCTGTTTGTGTTAGGGCTCGCTCCCTCATGCGAAGATGGACAGAGGCGATTCTTCTTTGTGGCTGCATCCTAGGCCTGCCGCCTGCAGCGACGGCCACTTGCATTACCGCTGCGGCCATTCGGATCGCAGCCGGGAGTGCATAACGGACCTGACTGGGAGGATCTCGTGAGCCACCATCCAGGACAGGTCCCGGAGTCTGTTCGGGAGGGCGGGATGGTTCACGTTGCGCCAAACTGTTGAGGGCTCGCCGAATGCGAGCCCGCGCACTGGACTCACTGGCTCCCACTCCTGCACAACAGACATGAGAGAGCGGTGGTCAGTTAAAATATGCAACTCTTCCTGCTCTAGGTTAGACCGTTGTAAAAATTTCTGAATAAAAGCATAGGCATGTGGCAGGTTAAAAGACACGGGTGCTCTAAGATCAATGGGTAAAATCTTCAATCTCCTGAGGTAAGACCCCATCCAGAACCGGGTCATTGCTGTTGTCTTGGGGGCTCTGGATGGGGCTGTGGCGTATGTAATGTGCAGTGTAATGTATCTGCTGTTTAAAAAAAGGTTGAGGTCCGGGACTCCTTTTCCTCCTTTCTCCTTCGGCCTCTTCATCACTTCTCGCCTCAGTCTCTCCCACTTGTTACCCCACAGGAAATAAAACATTGCACGGTCAATCTCTAAAAGCACCCTATGAGATGGGATAAAAACAGAACTGATTAGTAAAAGCAAAGGTAAAATCACTGCTTTAATGATTAAAACCTTTCCTTCAATAGTCAGTCTTCTAAGTCCCCAGTATCCCAGTCTCTGTTTAACTTTCCCTATCACGTCTCGCCAATTTTCTCTTCCTCCCCCCTCCCTGTCAAACTTTCTGCCATTGGTACACTCTTCGAAAGTGTGCCCAATTTCTCTGCATTTTCCACATATCACTTTTTGGCATGCTTCTACCAGGTGCCCGTGCTCACCACACTTGCGGCACAGCTTGGGCTGGCCCTGGTAATGAATGTAGCCTCGGTTTTCACCCAAAACTACCATAGATGGCAGATGTTTCAGGCCTTGGTAGCCCTGGGGGTCCTGCCATTGTTGAATGGGGACCCTCCAGGCGCAGTTCCAAATGCCATCCTCATCTCTCACTTTGGTAGCCTGGCCTTTCACCGTGCAGTATCTACCCAGCCATAGACAAATATCATCAGCATTCACCGTTTCATTAAACATCCTGACAATGACCACTTTCACGGCATTGTCAGTCAGTTTCTCCACATCGAAGGCTGAAAACTGGGCTTTTACTTCCTGATACTTTGTCCAAACACAATTGCAGATATAAAACTCAGGTCAAACCCTTTGTTAAAAGGGAGAGTAAAAATACAATTTAAATCATTAGCCGTAAACCCGAGAGCCTTTTGTACTAGCTTCCTGGAGAAGTCCAATCTGGACATCCCCAGGAGCTTTCCATCCTTTTCTTTGAATTTAAAACGCATGCTGAGGTGCCTCCGCATGCCGGCATGGGCGGCCGACATGGTGGAGGCCCCACAGCTAAGCTAAAAGGCTAAAAGGAAAAACAAGGGCTAAAAGCAATAAAGACTGCAGGTAAACCTACAGGACTTAAAATACTATAAAAGGCTAAAACAATAAATAACTAAAACACTTACCTTATGCTTGATTGGCCTTGGTCCAGATGTTCTCCGTCAGAATGCAGGTAAGTAGTCCTCTGAGCCAATGGGTTTCTTTTATGGGTTTTACAATCACTACACACAGATTGTTTTCTCCACAAAAGAAATATGCAATATCCTCCTCGATAAAACACAACCACAAACAGGTAATGCTTAAACCGAACAGTAGGGGGGATCGATGTCTTAGCCAAAAAAAGAGATATAAAATAAGACATAACCTATTAAGCTAAAATAGGCATAACCTACTAACCTAAAATAAGAAGTTAGTTAGAAATTAGTTAGAAACCTGACTAAACTGACTAATCTAACTAATCTAATTTAAACTGACTAGACTAACTAATCTATAGGAAACTTAAAGGAGAAACAAAAAAGGTTTGATTATACTTACCTGTGTTTGTTTGTTTCCAATCACTAAATTGCCAGCTGTTATATTTAAAGCTCTGTGTCTCTGGTCTGATTTATTATATTATCATCACCACTCCCACGAACCTAGAACTAGTCCAGTCGTATACTTACACTGTAGATATAGTGACACAAGTGCTACATGGGCTTTGTTGTTTGAGAATAGAAGCCTCTGTCCTGGTGGCCTTGCTTACTTAAACATACAGTTAACTGCATATATTTGTTTGTGGAATTTATCTTCTTCTGCCACTCTGCATGCAGTTTGCAGTAACAAAATGGTTTGAACCCGCAAATCGCAGCTTGCAGCTATATTTATTATTATTTTATTAAGCACTTTCTATAATAATAATAATTATTATTATTATTATCATTATTGGCAAGGCTGTCCACACCATATCATATGTGGTATAGATCAAGGATCAAGACATTTCTGCATCTAGATCGGGACATTTTGAAATGGTTTGCATAGACACTGAATTTCATCTGCTCCCTCATTCATTCATAAAACGATCCTCAACTTTGATTCTATTTTCAACTCAATAGAGAGACCAAGGTAGGACTAATTTGTTATAAAAATAACTATGAATTCAGCTTTTCACACAACTTTTATTTTAAAGTTGATACCGAGTTTAAGTTCCCTGCTTTAAAACAGCTGCAACAGATTAAGGTCCTCGTAGCCGAGATGCTACCCCGGGAGTAGGCAGAGGCGGAGACTGGTGCAGGTGAGGCGCGGCAGCGCCGTTTATTACAAAGGGTTAACAGAAAGGAAAGGCTCAAACAACATAAAGTCAAGGGCTCTCTCGCCCTCGCCCGCTCTCACGATCTGCTTTCTCGGGCTCCTCGCTGCGGGATCGCCTCTCATGTGGTCCCGCTCACTGTTTTTCCCAAACACATACAGACACACACACATATATTAGTCCCCACTCAGACCTGATGGGATGCAGCCGGTGTCGGGGCAGGGCGAACCTGCCTGCCGGCCCGACTCCGCCTCCCGCCACCAGCCAACTGCCCAACCACACCCCCCAGTCTGCCACAGTCCTTTATAGGCAATCTTTCTTTTTCATAAAAAGGAGAGTGAGCAGATCTTAACCAAGTCATTATTAAACTTGAACTTGAACTGAAAACGCTCCCAGCTCCATGCCAGCTCAGGCGCTTGAGTAACATTTGTCTGCAGTCAGTAAACTGTCTGACCAATCAGAATTAATGAATGACCTTGATTAGTGCTAAATGGGTCTACTTTAGGATGGCTACAAGTTAATTGCAGAGAGTTAAAGAGTTAATTGATTGTGAGATCTCTTTAGAACTGAGGTGTCCAGCTTCTTGTGGTCATAGTAATGATTGTTGTTGCTTTTCAGGTTATTACTATTGCTATAGTCAGGGTAATGAAAAGCCTAATCATCTATGAGATTTTTCTTTCAATAAAACCCCTGTAGGACATCACCAGGCTGTATAGCAAAAGGGAGCAGGATTGAGTTTATAATTTATGCCTAACATAAACTGCAAAAGATAAATATCGGGCAATATTCACAAAACATCTTAAGGCTAAAAGTAGCTCCCAACTTGCTGATTTAGGAGAAACTCTTAAAAATAATGGGCGTGTCAGTCCTAATTTTAGGATAATTTTGGTCTAAGAGCATTTCACAAGCATTTTAGTGCTAAAACCAGCTCCTAAGTCTGTGAAAAGTTAGGGGTAGTCAAGAGGACTCCTAAGTCACTAAGACCAAATCACAAACAATCCTATGCTGGTGTCTGAGTGCCCAAGGACACTGTACACCACTGAGGCAATAGGCGATAGAGCCTTGGGTGGTGAGCCTCGATCCTCCTAATAATGCAATACATATGTCGAATTATAGATTACATGTTAATATAATATGCGATGACATATATAGTGAGGTTCATTTATGTATAAATACATTTATGTTCATTTTTATATAGGCTAAATACAGTGAATGATAGAGAATAAAAAATTGTGGTCTAGTGTAGTTGAAATAATTGGCCTATCCTATTACCTGTGGTGGTTGTTTGTCGCTTGAATTCTCAAACCTCTGCCCTTGCCTGAGACGGCAAAGAATACCAACGCTTTTCACAGTCACCGGTGGTTCTGGACAGAAGTGGGAAAGCATATATTTTCCCACGCTTCTTTTTTGGTTTTTGAAGTTATCCCAACTCCAAATTTCCCCTTAATAATGTCCTTCCTTTCAAGCACAGTTCAGCGAGAAGTAAAAGCTGTTGTTGCGTCCAGTTTGGTTTTCGTTTTTGTTTGCACAATGTAGCATCTTCCTATGAGCCATGGTTATTCTAGTCTGATCAGTAAAAGGCTGTGTATATGTATATCCGCTAATTGTGTACGAGATGCCAGACATGGAAGAGGCTGATGATTAGCTGAACTGATCCTCTTGAAAATTTACTTGCATGCAAATTTGATTTAGAAAATATCTTATTCTATCATAAATGCAGTGTACCGATGTCTACACACAGACAATGTGATAAGTGTCTGGTGAAGTAGAAAACAAACTAAAATTCAAATGTAGAGTCATCTTTTTAAGCAGTGAAAGAATGGACTTGAAATGACAACAATGACTTCAGACTCCCCTCCATATCAGTTGTTCTGTCAGTGGGATTAGGCAGTATTATATTTACGTGAATCACAAAGTCCCTTGGCAATAGGCCTTACCGTAGATAGAAAGGCTTTCAGACTACTAAATAATTCACTAATCCCAAATCATAATACAGATTTCATACCACATGCTCCAGTTTCATAATTTGTTTTGTGAAAAACCTGATATAGGTGATATGGGGACTCAAAGGGACCACTACCTCCTACCCTTCTCTGCCCCCCATGCCCCTCTCTCTCCTTTGTCTCTCTATATTTCTCTCTTTGTCCTCCCAGCTTTCCTTTCCTCTCTCTCTTTTTCCCTGTAGACTGTATGATCATGGTGATGCTGAGAGAAGAAAGTACAGCATCTAGTTCTCTGGATTTGCATTTCTTGAAATTAAATAATCACACACACACACACACACACACACACACACACACACACACACACACACACACACACACACACACAGGTCTGGCTGTCACACCCAGTATCAGAATGATAAAATGATTTTGTCTTAGCTGAAAACTGATACAGCCATGAGCCATGACCACACACATGGTCACACACACACACACACACACACACACACACACACACACACACACACACATGCACGCAGGTCTGAAGTCACTTGATAGTTACTGGTGATAAATAAGATAAATACAAATGGTGGAAGCAGCCAGAATTATGATATGTATGATGTGATATATTATGCAGCAAAAGTAAATAGTAAATATATCACCTCCATATCTCTTTAAATTATTTAATGGCAATTCTGCTTTATTTGATAATATACAGTGGAGAGAGGGGAAAGACTAATGGGAAAGATCTTCCCTGAATTATTATTCATTTAGGTATTCTTTTGATCTTTGGACAATTCCAGGAGTAGTAGTGCATACGAAGTGTTTCTCCAGTTCATCGACAAATGCGAAGAAAGTTTCTCTTGATGACGTCTTGTTTCTAGCTTTGTGAGAAACGTTTTCACAGATTTATAGCACGCTGCCCAAGGCTATAGTACAATTTAAACTGAACCAAAAAATCTGACATTAACTTTGTGGTACAGATCTATGGGCGTCAATTGGTTTTCTTTGTTTAAAAAAATCACATCATGAGCATTCAGGGCCAATAATCCCTATAAACTGATCGTTTGGTGACCTACAACAATAATAATTTATCACCTTGACCAAACCTGAAAAGCTGTTTTGGATGTTTTGGAGGAAATTGAGATAAAATGGAAAGACTTTGTCACATTTTAGGGTTTAGTGGATTGACAGATCAGATTTTCTCATAACAGTTTAAACAGGGGAAAAATCATGTGATTCTCCAATCTAGTCCACAGGAGTAAAAACCCAAATCTTTTGTGTGTAAATCTATGTGTGAATCAAAATCTTTGTTAAATGAAAGAGAATATCGGGGTTGAGTGTACATCAGCACTCTTAGTGCTGTTGGTGCATTGTGGGCCCTGCGGTTTTTGCATGTAGCCATACTCACTCTCTCTCTCTCTTTCTCTCTCTCTCTCTCTCTCACACACACACAAACTGTTTGCACTGTAATAGTAGCTGTGTTGGTGAATGGCCATGTGGGATTGGACAGTTAAACGACCAATTAACTGAGCCGATCAATAAAGCTCCCTTCTGACCAATGTAATTAACTGCTACATAACAAGAGAGCTGTTACACCTCTGGGCATGTTTACTATGCAGTTAAATGGACATCTGCGCACAGCGGGATGTATTTAAAGGGGCAATACAAGGTGTTAAAATATTTTTAACACCTTGTTAAAAATATTTAACCTCAACCTCTTCTCTTGATCAGAAAGTCGTAAGGATGTGCATTATGTAACTGACTGATATTCCTTGAATATAATATTTAAAAGGGATGTGCTGTTCTCACTGAGAGTGTTGCAGTCAAAGTATTCTTAGCTATATGGCCAACTACACACTCCTCTAACCAATACTCCATGGAACAGGTAGGTTGTAGTATTAGGGAATTATGTAAAACTGTAAATACAAAACAAAGTACATTGGTTAGTAATCCATACAAGGCAAGTTTATTTGTATAGCCCTTAATCGGTCTCAAAGGGGTTTACAACACCCACATTATGAAACAATAAATGGAAGTGATGAATGGTGTATGAATTAGGTACAAATTGTAAAAGTGCTGATAAGCAGACAGTATTTATTTCACTAACATGGTTTGTGTGCCATCAAACATTAAAACTATGACATCTGGCTCTGCAGTGGAACTTTAAATATGGGAAATATGGTGTTGTGTTAAAAAACAGAAAGTGTTTTTGTGACAGAGACCTGGCTGCGGGCAGCACTCAATAAAGGCACTCCTTACACACCTACATAAACGCATCTAGGGCTGTCTCGGTTTGAAATGTTCCCACTGCGGTTGTGTATGTGACTCATCGCCACGGGATGCAGTGGTACCGCAGTTTACCCGCGATCGGTTCAGTGTAGTTCAGTGTAAGACACTAGCGGGTCCTAAGAACAGGAAAAAAACGTCGTAGGAGTCCCAAACAATTTCAAATATGTTTGATAATCTCTCCATTTGCCCCTCAAATGTGATAAAAGTAGGGATGTGAACGTGTACACGAAGTTTGAATCATAAACATTTACAAAAAATCCCTATCCAAAAAACTTATTATTAGTATTTGTGGCAGTTAAAGGGTAATTCCGGGATTTTTCAACCTGGCCTCTTTATCCACAAAATCGCCTATCATACCGCTAAGTAGATCCTAAAAGTTTCGGAGTTGCTCCGGTAGATCAGCTCAGCCGGCAGTCGCGAAACGGGGGCTCAATGGCTGCAATGTAATCCAGGGCATATCAATGCGGTCAAAGTACAAAAGTACGATTGTGATTGCCCTGGGCATGCTCAGTAGTGTAGATTGTACCATTGTGGTTTAATGACGTATAGTTAGCCCTGTTTATTATGTTTATTTAGTTTATTATGTTTAGTATGTAATACAGTAGTCATTGTTATTGAATATATGTTTTGTGTTATGGCAATTGTTTATTTTACATTATTGCTATTGTTAATTGATTAGGGGAATCTAGTGGTATATCCCATGTGTATAAAAGGACCTCTGGTAATCATTGTGAGTCCATTCAGTATTAGTTTTAGAGCCCTGAGTTTGAAAGGAAGCCATCTTGATACAGATCATGACATCATCATAACATCTATGTTGAATGGAGTGGGATCCTTTGGGTTGACATTTGCCCTGTCAGGCTTCATTAGGAAGGCTGGCCCTGTCAGCCATGTAGTCTGCTGGGACAGACTGAACAATGGTCAGCTGGGTTGAGTTACATGAGCACAAACGGCAACTGTTCTAGTTGGGATGTCTGTCTGAAGCATTGAACCCAGCTGTTTACATATACAGACATTTTTGACTTGACCTGGGAAAGAGAGTAACTACCCACTTCCTCTTCTATGACAACTTCCTTTAAAGATAGTCAGATTAGGCAGTCCATTTGGGGGTAGTAATGGCATTAAGTATACCATCTTCCTCAACTGGGGGTATAAATCCAATCTCAATAAGAACGTTTACTTTCATTTTCTTTCATTTGAGTTTTTTTTGTAAGTATTATTGGTTCTCAGCAGGCAGTACACTATGCAGTGGAGAATTTGGACAATAATATGGTTCAGGTCACCGATTCTGAAAAATAAAACCCAGTATGTATGTATATCCATTAGGATCTATCAAGCATGGTATTTGCTATCAGTCCCATGCTATGCTTAAAGCTATGTCTTACACTGTTAGACATAAATCAGTACATTCCATTGATTGTGGCTGTGTTCTGTATTCAAAACTTTTGTATTATGGTCTATTGAGGCTACTGTCTACTATTGAAGAAATTCTGCCTCTTCTATGATGGATTTCCTGTGGTATGATTGTTGAACATCGGTGCCAAACGGTGGGTCTTGAAAGAAGCCCTTAATCTTGCCCTTGCCTAGGGGCTGACACCAAACCTTGATGTTTCCACTGATATTTTAGATAGCTGAAAATTATTCTACTATCTAATGCTGGAAATGTCTCAATGTGACGTTTCTCTTGTATCTGGCCTATCCCCCCACTTGCTGTGATCATGATCTTCCACATCTCTCCCTCCATCTTTGCCCCTGGAAGCAGGAAATATATGATCAGGTCAATGTTAGAGTTGATTAGTCTCTGTAAAATTGATTGAACCAATTGGGGAATCTAGGAGTGTTGGAAGTTGGTGATATCTGATGATGGGTTTTTGTGCTGTCTGCCTGTCTGTGTCTTTCCCCCTTTCTCTCTCTATTGTGTCATATATAATTCTCTGGTTCTCTTTCTCATTCTGTCATTTATTTTGTCTGTTTTTTACTCTGCAGTTCTCTCTCATTTGTCTTGTCACTCACATTTTTTCAGCTTCTCTCTCATTCTCTTTCTCGTCCACCCCATACTTCCTGTTTCTGTCTGATGATTACAATGGCCTGTGTGTCAGAGGCCTTAGTCTTTCATCAACAGTGCAGACAGAGGGATAATCTTCAGTATCCTCTCTCTATTGGCTTTATGATTACAGGATTCAGAACTGGGGACAGCCTTTTCAGTGCTGCTTAAAGGCATAAGCCATAACAGCAGTGTACTGCCCCCTGCTGAAACACTGTTGCCCCACTACTGCCTTTGGTTATACACTACATGGCCAAAAGTATGTGGACACCTGCTCGTCAAACTTCTCATTCCAAAATCATGCATTCATACAGAGTTGGTCCCCCCGTTGCTGCTCTAACAGCCTCTACTCTGGGAAGGCTTTCTACTAGATGTTGGAACATTGCTGCTGGGATTTGCTTCCATTCAGCCACAAGAGCATTAGTGAGGTCGGGCACTGATGTTGGGTGATTAGGCCTGGCTCACAGTCGGCGTTCCAGTTCATCCCAACGGTGTAGGATGGGGTCGAGGTCAGGTCAAGTTCTTCGCCACCAATCTCGACAAACCATTTCTGTATGGACCTTGCTTTGTGCACAGGGGCAATGACATGCTGAAACAGGAAAGGGCCTTCCCCAAACTGTTGCAACAAAAGGAAAGGGCCTTCCCCAAACTGTTGCCACAAAGTCCGAATCATCTAGAATCTCACCGTATGCTATAGCATTAAGATTTCCCTTCACTGGAACTAAGCGGCTTACGGAACCACGAAAAACAGGCCCAGACTCCTCCTCCACCCAACTCTACAGTTGGCACTATGCATTCGGGCCAGGTAGGGTTCATTTGTAATCCGCCATACCCAGATTCGTCCGTCAGACAACCAGATGGCTAAGCGTGATTCATCACTCCAGAGCGCACGTTTCCACTGCTTTAGAGTCCAATAACGGCAAGCTTTACACTACTCACACTTGGCATTGCGCACAGTAATCTTAGGCTTGTGTGCCTCAAGTCAAACTCTACAAGAACATATCTGAAATACTCAAAATATAGATGGTCAAACACTCCAGCAAAGGGGCTGTGCATGTGAATTTAAATCCCTTGTTACTGCAACAAAACCATTTGGCCTGGTGGAAGAAGAAACAACTTTAATATTTAAAAATGTATTTGTTGTAAGAGGATATAAAATGTATAATGAATATTTAAATTGGAAACAACTTTTAAGGTAATTTGACTTCTTTCAAGCAAATATCAACCAAATATCATGAGACAAGTTGTAAAACAATGAAGCAATTTGTTAAACCCAGCAATATGATCTACTGGTGCATAGAGGTAAACTTGTGTTAAGCATCAGGAGGCTGCATGCCACCATTTGTTCCACTGCAGAAAATAAAATCGTTTTTTTCCCCTTGGATAGCATTCATCAAACATTCTTACGTTGTTTTCCGGGGGACACAAGATGGCAATGTAGGAGCCGTATCAGCCTTTTAAACTGTAATTATAGGCTACTGCTTTACTCTTACTCTTTACTCTTTAGTTATTGTGGCGCAGTGCTTGCACTGCTGCCTCACAGCAAGAAGGTCCTGGGTTCAATTCCCATCTGGGGCGCTGTTGAGTCTGGGGTGCCCAGGTCGGTTATCTCCCGGGCCTTTCTGTATGGAGTTTGCATGTTCTCCCCATGCTTACGTGGGTCTCCTCCTGTAAAGAACCCCATCTAAAAACATGCAACGTCCTGTCCCTGACCAAGATGGCGACATACACCTGGAATTGGTCCCCGGGCACTGGTATTGGAGGCTGCCCACTGCTCCCTGGCTGTCGGTGGGGATGGGAAAAAAGCAGAGAATTCATTAAATTTGGACACTCTACCCTGCGTGTGTGTGTGTTGTGTTCGGTGGCCACTTCCCCCCCTGTGTGTGTTGGTGCATGTTTGTGCATGCACCACTGAGTTGCAAATAAAAGTCTAAAACTAAACTATGCTTTCCCCCCCCCCCCCCCCCACCACTCTCATCTCTACAAATTGGCTATTGTTAGTCATCTATTGTTTCTATTGAGAAGGAGAGGGAGAGAGGGTATTTTGGTCACTATTGAATAGGCTTTGAATTTTCTGACTGAAACCATTTTCTTTTACTCTGCCCTACAGAAACATACTGATTTGTATTATGAAGAGTTTAAGGCAAATGCCTAGATTAGTCTGTGATATTATTGCTTACTGCCTGTGTCTGTTTGCTTTTTTCCTTTTCTTTTGTTGATATTGACACTCACTCACCCTCTCACTCACTCACTCACTCACTCACTCACTCACTCACTCACTCACTCACTCACTCACTCACTCACTCACTCACTCACTCACTCACTCACTCACACACACACACACACACACACACACACACACACACACACACACACACACACACACACACACACAGTTATCCCTTCTTATGGAAACACACAGGGCTCTTTTTGGTGCTGTCTGTCCCAGTCTGCTGATCCTGGATCGGCATGGCAGAGCTCCCTCTTTTGGGCTTGGTGGTGCTGTTGAGGGGTCTGTCGGTCTGGGGCAGGGGGGCAACAAACTGTTTGCTCTAGTGCTCTAGTGTTCAGTGTTCAGTGTTCATGCACGCACACACAAACACACATGCATACTGTCTGTATTGAACATCAGCTAACCACTAGAGCTCATTGTTCTCCATACAGCTTACAGCTATACTATCACTTATGCACACAAATAATTCACACACATAAGTCTACACATCTACAAAAACAAGTAAGGACCCCCCCCCCCCCCACACACACACACAAAGAGCAATCTATAACTGCATTAATAATTAAAATGCATGTCCAGAGTTATTGATGTCTACAGCTTGGGAGCTGGCTCCCAGAGTAAGGGCTTGTACCATAGTGTATTAAATGTGTGTGTCTGTGTGTGCCTGCCTGCCTGTCTGTCTGTCTGTGCGTGTGTGTGTGTGTGTGTGTGTGTGTGTGTGCGCGTGTGTGTGTGTGGTCCATCAATGCAACCATGTATGCTGAGCTATTCATTCACTAAACTAAAAAATGAGTTTGGGAGTTTGCCACACTTGACTGAATTTGTATTTTTACTATGAATTCACTGCCTCAAATCAACATTATTGATGTGACATTACAACAGTATAAAGGTGGAAAGTGCTGAAGCAGGGTGTGATTTACACAGAACTGCAATAAGATGAATAACATAAGATGAAATTTTAATGGTCCTGAGAGGAAATTTGGTTCATTGCAGCACCAAAGACAGAGCACCTAGTGGTATGAAAGGATTCTTGTTGTATTGACCATTAATAGATGTACGTTTTTGGAGTTAGATGTTTGCAGGTTACAGATTTAGAAAGAATACTGTTATATCATTAACTACTCACATTAGGGTTAGACTGATATACCGGTGTGGGAGCAGGGTGGGGTTGAGGCATTAGCTGGACATGGAGAGCCAGGCGTGGCTAGTGTTAGTGATTACTCTTGTATATATGCCCTCTCTTGCAGTGAAGCTGGGATGAAGGACAGACAGATAACTGTCCAACAATAGTGAACTCTGAACTGAATTGAACTGTATGCTCTGTTGTGTGCACCGATGTGTGGTGATTTTGAGTCCATCCTTCCTATCAGAGATCCCGTTTTTGTTGCAGCGGTGGCCAGTACGGGGGTGATGATGAAGCATGGACGGATGTCAGGTTGAATGCTGGGCTGCAAGGCCAGCAATAACATCTGCCGGACCAGATCTTACGGAACCGGTGGAGATGGGCCTGGACCGATGGTACCGCAATCTCATGCTCCTGGACTGAAAACAAAGGGGGTTGATAGCCTAGGGAAGCTTTGAAGGGTGACATACCAGTGGCTGCGCTGGAAAGGGCGTTGTGGGCGTACTCAACCCAAGGTAGCTGAGAGTTCCAGGAGGTGGGATTTTTGGCGGCGACACAGCGGAGAGCAGATTCCAGGTTCTGATTGGCCCGTTCAGTTTGACCGTGAGTCTGTGGCATTAAAGCAGAGGAGACACTCACCTAGGCTCCAAGGGCTTGACAAAAGGATTTCCAGAATTGTGAGATGAACTGCAGTCCACAGTCGGAAACAATGCCCGATGGGATTCCGTGGAAGTGAAAGACATGGTGGGTTAGCAGCTCGGCCATCTCATGGGCTGTGGGGAGTTTAGAGAGAACAACAAAATGCGCCACTTTTGTTATCCACAATGGCGAGAATGGTAGCGTTACCTTGGGACAGGGGGTAGACCAGGGACAAAGTCCATGTGGGTCCAAGGATGGGCGGGAATAGGCAGGGGACGAATCAGACCAGCAGGGGGCCGATGGGAGGACTTTCCACGAGCACACACAGTGCAGGCAGAAACGAAGGCTTGAGTGTCAGCTTCCATGGTGGTCCACCAAAAGTGTCTCTTGAGGAGAGACCAATCCCCTTGAGGGTGCGACCAATCCCCAGGTGACAGGCGAATCGGGACGTGTGTCCCCACTGGAGAACCTGGGAGCAAGCAGAGTCAGGTACAAAAAGACGATTAGCGGGACCATTACCTGGGTCTGGTTGGGTCTGTTGTGTCTCCTTTACCAGGGCCTCAATCTCCCAGGTAACTGCAGCCACAACACAGGATGGCGGGAGGATGGTGTCAGAGGTTGAAGAAGAGGTTGCATGAAGAGGTTAAACAAAGGTTTCTGGATAAAAAAAAAAGGTCTATCTCTGTAGGTGTAGCGGATTAGTTTGTGATTCCGCTTGCCATGATTGGCATGGCGTGGGCCCGCCCCTGTAGCCCCTGGTGTTCGGGGTGCACGACCCCTCTGTCTGGGCAGTTGGTCAGACGAGCCAGTGAAGTAGGTCACAAAACGCACAAGCACCTGTTACATTATTTTTTTTGGTTATTTCGTGTAAATACGTTTTTTTTTTTTTTTTTAAACATGTATTTATTGCTTTTATTTGTTGAACACAAAGTAGGTACAGTACTCATACATATTTAACCCCTCCCCAAACAAACAAAAACACAATGGCAGAAAACATATTGATAGAGGTGATTTCAAATATTTAGTCAAATCGTTGGCAATCATCAATAACAAACCAATAGCAAAGTTAGCAAGGCCACCGATATACAAAGAGAAAATAAAAATATATATATATGTAAAAATAAAAATATATAAATAAATAAATCACCTATAGGTCAAATAGTAACAAAAAAAATAAACAAAAAACAACAAGCACTCACAAACACAAAACAGCAGTCACAGATCCAATTATTTCACATGGTTTCACACATCCAATGCCTCTTCAATGTCACCATTCTTAACAAACTCCAGAAACATCTCCCATATTTTGTAGAACTCAGCTGCTTTCTTTCTAACTATGTAGGTGAGTTTCTCCAGAACCAAACTAGATGTTAAATTTTTCAGCCAAAAGCCAAGAGAGGGGCAACTAACATTCCTCCAGCACAAAGCAATCGAGCGCCTAGCTTGTAATAGACATGAGTCAACCATTTTTCTTTCTCTAGCAGGCAATGGACAGTCGTCAGGATACATACTAAAAATACACAGTTTAGGACTACGAGGTAATGGAGAAGAGGTAATCTGAGAAATATAGCCCATCACTGAGCTCCAAAATATCTGAATCTCCCCACAGTCCCATAGACAATGATACAAAGTCCCTTGATGGGTCTTGCACTTATAACATAAGTCCGGAATGTTACGATCAAATTTATGTAACTTCACAGGGGTTACGTACGTTCTCATTATCCAATTATATTGTATTAATCTCAGTCGAGTGTTAATGGTTTGCGTTTGTGCCTTTGAACAAATTAAACTCCAATCATCATCTGAAATGTCCTCTTGTAAATCTTGTATCCACTCCTGTCTCCTCCTATCAGAGCTGTCTTTATGGTTTCCCACTAGTATATTATATAGTTGAGAAACCTGACCTTTGCCAAAACAATTTTTTGTGGAAAATATCTCAAGAGTTGACCTTATAGGTTGTTGCATTGAGTCCTGTAGGCGAGCCCTAATGAAACTTCTAAGTTGTAAGTATTTAAAGAAATATTTCTGAGGAACACCGAACTTGTCTTTCATCTCGTCAAACGACATGAGAATATTATCCTTATATAGATCCTGTAACTTTGTTATGCCTTTACTTAACCAGGACTTAAATCCCAAATCTCTTGTAGCTGGGCTAAAGTGTTCATTGCCCCAAATTGGTGAAAAACAAGACAATGCTGGGAGGTCACCCAGATATTTATGTACATCATACCAGACAATGATAGTGTTTCTCACAAAGGGATTAACTGTGGCCTTCCTTAACTCCTTAAGGGGAGCCGAGTATAAAAAACTGTCTAATGTCAACCCCTTTGAGGACAGCAATTCGATTTGTAACCAGGGCAGGGCTACCTCTCTAGAAAACCAAAACATTGCGGCTCTCAGCTGGGCAGCCCAGTAGTACCACTGTAAATTTGGAAGCTGTAACCCCCCTCTATCATACGGCAAGTATAAAAGAGACAGTCTAATTCTGGGCTTCCTATTGTTCCAAACAAAATTTGAAAGCAACCTACTGACTTCTGGGAAAAATGGTTTTGGCGGTGCTAATGGAATTGATTGGAATACATACAAAAATTTGGGTAAAATATTCATCTTAATTATATTTATTCTCCCCATAATAGACAGGGGTAATGACGTCCATCTTTTAACATCTTCTGTCACTTTGGCTAATAGGGGGTTATAATTCGTTGGACTAAGGGAATTTATCTTTGGAGTTATTTTAATACCCAAATAAGTAAAGCCTTCCACAGCATCTACAAATGGGTGCGGTATAGGTGGATTCATTCTCTCTTGGTCATTTAGAAACATAATAGATGATTTGTCTTTATTCACTTTAAAACCAGAGAAGTTACCAAATTGACTGATTAACTCTAAAAGGGATGGTATTGATTTATCAAGATTTGAAAGAAAAACCACTGTATCATCAGCGTATAATGCAATATGATGCACTAGGTCTCCTGTCTTAATACCACATATTGAAGGGTGTGATCTAATGGCTATTGCTAAAGGTTCCATGGCTAATACAAAAAGTAAAGGCGAAATCGGCGAACCTTGTCTTGAGCCACGAAACAGTTTAAACGGCAGAGAGATCAATTTATTTGTGGATACTTCTGCTAAAGAGTCAATAAACAATATTTCCATCCATTTACAAAAGTATTCCCCAAACCCAAAACGCTTCAGCACCTCCAACAGATAGGGCCATTCGACTCTGTCGAACGCCTTCTCTGCGTCAAGCGACACAATGGCAGTATCACGGGACCCTTCACATGCGTGGATTATATTAAGCACCCTCCTCACGTTGTGGAATCCTTGTCTATCTCTGACAAAGCCATTTTGATCCAAGTGAATAATGGACGGCAGGATCTTCTCAAGTCTCATGGCTAAGGCTTTAGCTATGATCTTTGCATCAGAGTTCAAAAGTGAGATTGGCCTGTAGGAGCTACACTCTGTCGATGGTTTACCTGGCTTTAATATAAGAGTGATCAGGGCACTTCTTAATGAAGGGGGAAGGTAGCCCTGTTCTAAAGATTCCCTATACATATCAAGCAGAGGAACTATCAGTTTTCCTTTAAACGCCTTATAAATATCTATCGGGAGCCCGTCGGGTCCTGATGTTTTCCCACCTTTCATGTTAAGAATAGCACTAGAAATCTCTTCAAAATCCAGATCTTTATCCGTCTCAAGCCTAGCTTCTACTGAGATGTGGGGAATGTCAAGACTATCCAGAAAACTATTCTGCTGTATTGAGTCAGCTGGGTAGCCTGAATGGTACAGGGCTTTATAAAATGAAACAAAAGACAGGTTAATTTCAAGTGGGTCTATAGTTGTTTTCCCATATTCATCCTTAATAGCATTAATGGCCTTTTCTGAATCAAGTTTCTTAATTTGCCACGCAAGCAACTTACCAGGTTTTTCACCTTGGTCATAAAACGTTTGCTTAAGCCTTATTAGACTGTTTTCAGCTTTCAGTGTGGAGAGCTCCTCATATTCAACCTTAAGGGCAAATAATTTTTGTTTTGTTTGCACAGAATCATCTAGACTAGCCACACTCTCTAATTCTCTGATTTCTGCATCCAACTCATTCATTTTCTGTTTAAATTTATTAGATTTGGAGCTAGTGAAACTAATCATTTGTCCTCTAATATATGCTTTGAAGGCCTCCCATCTAATAACTGCAGATGTTTGATCTGTATTCATTGTAAAGTAAAAATCTATTTGCTCCCCTACAAACTTCATGAAGTCAGAGACTTGCAACCATTTAGGGTGAAGGCTCCATCTATAGGAACCTTTAATTAACTGCGCATCCTTGTAGAACAGAGAAGTGGGTGAGTGATCTGATAAAACAATACTATCATATATGCAGCCATCTATATTGGGTAAAAGAGAAGCAGAAATTAAAAAATAATCTATTCGGGAATAAGTTTTAAATGATGCTGAAAAACATGAATATTCTTTTTTGAGTGGGTTTTGAATCCTCCAAGGGTCACACAGATTCAGGTCTTTCATAAACTGTTGAATTTTCTTCCTACTATGAGAATGAGAGGAATCCAACCCTGAGGACCGATCAAGTACCGGGTCTAACGCGCAATTAAAATCACCTGCCATCACTAATTTACCTGGAAGGGAGGCAATCAGTAAAAATAGATCCTCAAAGAAAGAGGGATTATCGACATTGGGGCCATAGACATTCACCAAAATAATGTTTTCACTCAAAAGGGTGCCCTGTATCACCAAATACCTCCCAGCTGCATCAGAAATAGTATTATGTACGTGAAATGGTACCGATTTATGAATCAACACTATAACCCCTCTGGAGTGGGAAGAGAAGCATGATGCAAGTACCTGGCCTGGCCATCTCCTTTGAACCTTAAGTAGGTCAACTCTCTGCAGATGAGTTTCCTGAATAAAAACAACCAAAGAATCTAGCTGCTTAAGCCTAGTAATAACCTGTTTCAACTTAGTCAATTTAACCATCCCCCTCACATTCCAAGATGTGAACTTTAGGTTCTTAATTGGTGTACTCATGTCTATTCCTATATTATCTTGTTGAAAAACATTGTACACCAGATTATCATCCCCATACTGTAAATTAACCCGCTACTTTGTGTGAGAGTGACATCAAAAGTATACTGTTGTACTGAGATAGATTGCGAGACATACAAACAAACATATAACAAAACGAATTTCTGCCATAAACAAAACCCCAGGGCTGTCATCCAGAACAGGACAGCCTCTCGTACCCTCACACCCTCCCCCTTACCTTGGGGTGTAGAAAGGCGCACAAACTGATCCAGTGCACGCAAGGGAGCAGTTTCCTAAACTAAACTAACTAGTCTACCAAAAAACAGACCTAAACTTCTGTGTCCCCTAGCAAGAGACCACATGAAATAAAAAAAAATTATCACCACAGATACGCATAGAAAAGTAGCCTGACCAACTAGTCCTGTAGTAGGCTATGGAACCACACTGTATCAAACCACCACGATGATAACCAAGTTATGAGCCCTTAGGGCCGTTGATAAAGAAATGCACACCTCAATGAGTGATGTAGCCAAACTGGCTATTATACTATATGCTAATTAAATTAGTAGGCAAATCTGTAGGCAATAGGGAAGCAACGATACCGATGCAGGAACTGTAGGAACTGTAGGCTTACCGTATGATCTATCAATCAATCAGCGTTAGCTACAAGGCTAGTAGTTCAACAGTAGTGTCAGTAGTTGCACGACAGACAAAAGGCAGCGACATTCAGTTCCCCTTATATCTTTTGTGCGTCTTCTGTGCGCTGTAAACCCCGAACAAACTTTTCAGCTTCTGCAGGGCAGTCAAACTCCCGTGATTGTCCATCGATCGTCATTCGGAGCTTAGCTGGGTAGATTATTCCGTAGCGGATGTTCAGCGACCTCAGTTGTTGTTTCACCCCGTCGAAACGTCTCCTCTGTCGGTGCAGCTCCGCTGATATGTCCGGAAAGAACATGACATCTTGTTCGCCGCACTTCACCCTGCCCTTGGCCCTGGCCGCTCTCATGACTCGGACTGCGTCTTGGAAATTCAGAAACTTCATGATGAGGACTCTAGGGGGAGATGTTCGTCCCGGCTGTGCTCTACCGCGAAGCCTGTGTGCTCTTTCGATGACCGGTGGTGTAGGAAAGGTAGCGGGACCCAATGCTTCGGGTAACCATTTCTCCAGAAAGGCGATTGCGTCGTTCTTTTCCACCTTTTCGGGCAAGTTAACCAGTCTAAGGTTGGATCTCCGCGAACGGTTTTCGAGCTCGTCAATCTTGCTTGTAAGGAGAGCCACCTGTTTCACCAGCGTTTCAGTCTTGCCTTTCTCTGAGTTAAGCGTGTCCTCGACGTTGCTAATGCGTTCCTCTGCCTCGTCCATTCGAACCGAGAAGTCTCGCACATCTCTTTGCACGTCTTGGACTGCTTTCAGAACTCCGTCAATCTTAGTAGCAAAATCACTTCTAATCAAGTCCAGTTTCTGAATAACTTCCAGGTTATTAGCCATTTCAACGGCCGACATGTCTGGCTGAGGGGTAGTACTAACATTGCCAGTCGAGCCAGCACAATTACTAGCAGGGCTACTGCTAGCCTCCATCTCGTAGTCTTCGTGTAAATACGTTTTAATATGAGAGACTGGATCTGTTAGCGAGTGGAATATTGCTAGCTATGGGCTAACGATAGTTTTCTTGTCCTTTAGCCATGTCATTGTATTGAATGCTGCACGCGCAGATTGATGAATGGTCACCGTGATGTGTTTTCAGGTACAATTTTTCATTTAAATATTAATATGTTGTTCAGTGTTAGGTGATTGCTGTATTGTCTGGGCAGTTGGTCAGACGAGCCAGTGAACCATGTCATTGTATTGAATGCTGCACGCGCAGATTGATGAATGGTCACCGTGATGTGTTTTCAGAATAAACGGCAAGATAAACGCCAAAGAGACCAACAGCCATTCTAATTATTGAGACACAACGCAGACAAGATAAACACCGCTACAACTGGTGCCGTGTACCTGTCCTTCTGGATCTCCCGTCGCGGGATCACCGTTCCAGAAGTTTTCCGAGGTTGCCATTGAGAAGAAAAAGAAGTTGGTTTTGTTGTAGTAGCCACAGTGCCGTATTTCGCCACAAGGGGGTGCCAGTGGCTCATTTTCTGAGTGTCTGAACATGGAAAGAGCCATTATAGCCTTTCATAGGAGTCCTCTGTGAGTTTTCTTTGTTTTTGTTCTTTTTCTTATCTTTGGTTGGGGATGTTTTCATGAGAACTGTATTCAATGACATAGCCTACTAGTACTATCCTGTGATAGTTAGGATAAGGATAATATAAGGATAATAATATAGCGATAGGACTATTATTGGGTGATAACAATTGTCTATGTGTATATATTTGCATTAATCCATTGTTATTTCAAAGTTCTCAATAAGTGGGTTTGATCATGGATGGTTTGGGCTTCCCTTTTGGTGCTGGTAGGGGTAGAGGCCTAGTCACCATGGCTATGTCTCCAATGTCAGTGGGTAGGGGGGTGTGTATGCTTCCAGTCACGTCCACGCCTATGCCTAGACTAGAGGAGACACAGGGGGTGGATAATGTTGATGAGAGTTACCACAGGCCCAAAGCCAAGTCATCTTCGCAGCAACCAGGAAAAGGTGAGGTTCCTGCTGACCTTATGATGGATATAGCCCTGCAGATCGGTCATTCCATTGGGGACGCCATAGCCTCTCGCTTAGAGGCAGGAGTGAATAGTGGCAATGGGGGTAGGAATGCACCCAGTTCAGGGGGTATGGATATGTCCAACATGAGCTTGGTCTTGAAGTCTGATGTAAGGGAGCCAGCCTATTTCAGGGGGGATGGTTCAGATAATTACACTATGGGAGAAGCTCATGACAATGTATATGCGTAAGAGGGGTTTCAGTGTGCATGAGCAGTCTGATGAGGTTTTGAGCAGGTTGATGGGAAGGGCAGGAGAGGTGGTCAAGGTAGGCTTACGTAGTAAACCCAGTACTGACCTGAGCCAGGGCCCGTACCCAATTTTCGACATCCTAAAGCAGCATTTTAGTGATGTTACCTTTTCAAGCATGCCCCTTGCCGATTTCTATACCACACTACCCCTGAAAAGTGAACAGCCATTTGACTACTGGCTCAGACTCAATAGAGCTATGGAGGTTGCAGAGGAGTCTGCAAAGAGACAGAATGAACAGATTGAGAATCCGTCTCGTCTCCTCACAGTAATGTTCATTCGGCACTGCCCAGACCCTGAGCTCTCCCTTATCTTCAAGTGTAGACCATTACACCAGTGGACTGCTACTGATGTCCACGAGAGGGTGGAAGAGTGTAGAAGAGAGCGGAGGAACTCACACACGCCTGGGGCGTTACCTCCTGTAGTCACGAGTCTACGGCAGGAAGTTGATGCTGCTCTGCCCGCTCCCACCATGCCCGCTGTTGGGCCTGCTCCTCAGCCATATAACCCAGTGTTGTCTCCAGTACCGTCTCCATCCCCACAGGGCTCTGGTGAACCGCTGGACCGTATCCTGGCTCTGTTGGAACGGGTGCTAGTGCAGAGGCCACCCCAGCCTAACCGCCAACCCCGGGGGGGGGAACGGAGCCAGAGTGAGGGTCTCTGGGCCATGTGGGGTGTGTGGTAGTACTGAGCATGTTACCCGCAGCCAATGCAGAGCTGATCGCGTCTGTTTTCTATGCTTTGGAACAAATCATGTACAGGCACAGTGCCCGAGGGCTGGAGCTCAGCAAACTGTAGATGGAGTCTCTGCTGGCCTGCAGCAGGGAAACTAGGTGGCCCACATGTGGAGGGGAATAGTGTAGGGCCAGGGAAAATATCCCCAGTAGACGATGATGTTGATTTAGAGTCTGTTTACTCACAGTTTTGTGCTTCTGTTGATAAGGATAAGTCTCAGGTAATACTCCAGAATACACAGAAGTTAAACTCACATGATAATCTAACCTACACTACTGTTTTAGTTCAGGGCGCTGTAGAGTTTAAGGCCATGGTAGATAGTGGTTCAATGGCCTGCACCATGAGTTCACATGCTCTGTCCCTGCTTGAGAGAGCCAATGTATTTTCCCCTGATAGACTGTCTGCTACGTCAGTCACCCTGGTTGGTTGTGGTGGACTAAAGACGAGCCCCCTTGGAGTGTGCGATCTCCAGATGAAAGTGTTTGGCTGCAGTGTCTTAGTCCCAACTCTCATCATTGATAGACAAGGTGATGACCTTATATTGGGCAGTAATGTGATCAAGCATCTCATTCATGTGAGGAACACATCAGGAGACCATAGGGAGAAGATGTCAAACACGGATCAATTCAGTATGGAGGGAGAAGGCTTACTGCAGCTGTTGTCATGTGTGGAGAAGTGGAGAGAAGGCGCTGTGCCTGAGAAGGTGGGAACTGTCAAACTCAAACATGCTGTTTCGCTGGAGCCGATGCAGGAGCATTTAGTATGGGGGAGGCTACCCAAAGGTGCATGTATCTCTGCTGGTAGCACAGTCATAGTTGAGCCAAGCGAAGCACGCACAGTACCAAGAACTGTGTTAGTGGGGAGGGTTGTGACGCCATTATGGGGGGATGGATGGGTCCCAGTAAAGGTCATTAACCCCTCATCCAAACCAGTTACTCTGAGGCGCAACTGTAAACTTGCCGACGTCTATCCCTGTGTTGCTCTGGAGGACTTCGACTCTGACTATTCCTACATGACTGAGAGAGACGCAGCTGACGTGCAGTGCAATGTAGGCCAAAGCTGACAACCCGTCTATCTGTGGCAGTGATGAGAGCTTGACTGTAGGCAGTGACCGTGCACAGACCTAGTAGCTCAGTGTTGTGTGACTTGGGACTGCAAGAGATTGATGTTGACTCTAGTCAGTTGTCTCCATACTGGAAAGGGAGGTTGGTCGACCTACTAACCAAGTATGAGTCAGTCTTCTCGCATCATAGTATGGACTGTGGGAAAGCTAAAGGCTTTGTTCACCGCATCCACCTTAGTGACACAAAGCCCTTCAGGCTCCCATACCGTAGGCTCTCTCCCTCTCACTACGAGAAGCTGCGTGTAGCGTTGGATGAAATGGAGGAGCGGGAGATCATCCGGAAGTCGACGAGCGAGTACGCGTCCCCCCTTGTCATGGTGTGGAAGAAGAACGGCGATCTGAGATTGTGCACCGACTTCCGTTGGCTGAACGCGCGCACAGTCAAGGACGCGCATCCCCTCCCTCATCAGGCAGATGCTCTGGCTGCCCTTGGGGGCAACGCATTCTTTTCGACCATGGATTTAACCTCAGGTTACTACAACATAGAGGTCCATGAGCAGGATAGGAGGTTCACCGCGTTCACATCGCCATTCGGACTGTACGAATACAACAGGCTCCCTGAAGGGTTATGCAACAGCCCGGCGACCTTTATGCGGATGATGATGGCCATCTTTGGTGACCAGAACTTCCTGAGCCTGCTCTGCTATCTAGATGATGTCCTCGTCTTCGCTCCGGATGAACAGCTTGCTCTGCAGCGGCTTGAGATGGTCTTCGAGAGACTAAAGGCTCACAACTTGAAGTTGTCCCGAAAAAGTGCCACTTCATGGAGCAAGTTCCTGGGACATATAGTGAGCAAGGATGGGATCTCCACAGACCCGGAGAAGGTCAGGGCTATGACTGAGGTCACCGAGCAGGATCTCATGGAGGATGGCACGAGTATCCCTTCCCCTTCCAAGATCAAGTCCTTTCTGGGAATGGTTGTCTTCTACCAGCAGTACATTGAAGCCTGTTCTCACATTGGAAAACCCCTGTTTAACCTCACTTCAGGCATGAAGAAGCCACAGCATGGTCAAGGCCGGAAGAAGCCTAAGGCAGACAGACAGTTGACCTCTGCTGATTGGACCACTGAATGCAGTGAAGCGTTCAACTCCCTGACACAGGCACTCCTGGAAAAAGTCACGCTGGCTCACCCCAATTTTTCCAAACCTTTTCTGTTGTCAGTTGATGCCTCTAGCAACGGTTTTGGAGCTGTGCTCTCTCAGGTGGTTGAGGGTGAGGATGTCGCACGGCCAATAGCCTTCGCCAGCAAGTCGCTCAACTACGCTCAGTCAAGATATCCTGCACACCGCTTAGAGTTCTTGGCGCTCAAATGGGCTGTGTGCGACAAGTTCAGCCATTGGTTGAAAGGCCAGTCATTCACGGTATGGACGGATAACAATCCGCTGACGTATATCCTCACCAAACCGAAGCTGGACGCTTGTGAGCAGAGATGGGTGGCAAAGCTTGCTCCATATGACTTCGATATCCGTTACATCCCAGGCCCCAAGAACGTGGTGGCAGACGCCCTCAGCCGTGAGCCCTTCGTGCAGCCCAGTGTGTTCCACCGATTCACACGAGTACCCCATGGTGCACTTCTGGAGGAAGCTAAAGCGCTGAACACTGACTGTATTCAAGATGTGTTTCGCTGGTCCTGTCATCCCTTCGACACAGACGGGAGAACCTGTAGTCCTGGAGCTGGGCTCTCCATGGATACTGTGGCTGCCAACTGCACAGCTGTGGTTGGGTCTCAAGGTCCCCACATCACACAGAGAGAAGTGTCTGCAATCCTGAGTCGATGTAAGTCACAAGACGAGTACGTATGTCCCCATGCTTACCTGCTCCCGCAGCTCACCCAGAGTTTGCAGCCATCACCGCAGTCTGGAGTTCATGCTCTGTCCAGACAAGAGCTGATGGAGATGCAGCGAGCTGACACCTGTCTGAGTCGAGTCCTCTTCTTTGTGGAACGGCAGCGGAGACCTTCTAGAAGAGAGCGTCCAAATGAAACAGTGGATGTGCTCCGCCTTCTAAGACACTGGGGAAGGCTGTCTGTCAAGATGAGTGTGCTGTACCGTGCTTCCAGAGACATCATGTCAAGAAAGAAGTCTTTCCAGTATGTGGTCCCCGCTGTTCTGAGGGAGACAGTGCTGCAGGGGGTCCATGATGAGGCTGGTCACCAGGGGCAACAGCGGACGCTCTCCCTCGCAAGGCAACGCTTCTATTGGCATGGAATGGACAAAGATGTGAAAGACTATGTACGATGCTGTAGGAGGTGTGTCTTCAGCAAGTCACCAGAGCCTGAGGCGAGGGCCCCCCTTGAGAGTATCGTTACGTCAAGACCACTCGAGCTCATCTGCATAGACTTTTGGTCGGCGGAGGATTCATCCAACAAGTCAGTGGATGTGCTCGTAGTAACCGACCACTTCACCAAGCTGGCCCAGGCCTACCCTTGCTCCAACCAGTCAGCGAAAGTGGTAGCCAGGCAGCTATGGAACAACTTTTTCTGCACCTATGGCTTCCCTGAACGTGTGCACTCTGACCAAGGTGCCAATTTCGAGAGCAGTTTAATAGCCGAGATGCTCCAGGTTGCAGGGGTCCAGAAGTCACACACAACGCCATACCATCCGATGGGGAATGGATGCGTGGAGCGGTTCAACAGAACTCTTGGGAACATGATCAGAGCCCTGCCACTGAAGGCCAAGCATAGGTGGCCACAAATGCTGATGGCTCTCACGTTCTCATACAACTCCACGGTGCATGAGACTACTGGCTATGCGCCATTTCATCTGATGTTCGGCAGATGTCCCAGGTTGCCGGTCGACATGATGTTCGAGTCGGTCCTTCAGGATGAGCGGGTTGTTGACTATGATGCCTACGTGCAGACTCCCAGGCGTGATCTGGCAAAGGCTGTAAAGATCGCTCAGACATCCACTGGTAAGCAGCAGAAGAGACAGGCAAACCTTTACGACAGGAAGCTGAAAGGTGCTCCTGTAGAGGTCGGAGACAGGGTGCTTCTAGCCAACAAGGGCGAACGAGGGAAGAGGAAGCTGGCGGATCGGTGGGAGGGCCATCTTTATGTCATCACTGAAAAGAATGAGGGTATCCACACATTCAAGATCAGGAACAGTGAGACCGGAGTAGAGAAGGTCATCCACCGCAACTTGATAATGCCGGTGAACTTCCTGTCTGTCCAGGATGGGTCTGAAAGTGATGCCTATGAGACAGACACCACCGACAATGTTGTGGACCCCGGTCAGGGTGTTGTGGAAGTGGACTCCGTGGCTGCAACTGTACGGGACTCAGATGACCGGACGGTGACATTGGTCTCTGAGCTACCGGATCCTGAAGGAGATCAGTCAGTTGCCTCAGAGAATGTCCAGTCCATGGATGAGACGGTGATAGGCTGAGAGACGGGCAGGGATGCTCCTTTCAGTGTAACTGTTGACACCGTGTACACCACTGACCACACACCCCGGACTCCACCACGAGTGGACACCCAGCATAGCTCTGACATGATTCCTTTGGATGGCCCCCTTTCTCTTGTGGGTACACAAGGTTTGGATGTCCGTTCTAGATGTAAGAGAGTGGTGAGGCCTGTCAGGAGGCTCATAGAGTCTATGCAAATGAGAGTTTTTGTGGGCAAGTAGTGTTTTTTTTCTTAGAGATGGGTTCTCTTTAATGTTCTGTTGAGGGAGTGATGGCAGTGGATGATATGAGATTACTGGCTGTATCTGACATGTAACCGGCATGTCAGCCTATGGAGTGGTTGAGGGAGTTGCAGACCTCTTTCTCTTCTAATCCCTTAGGGGATAGTCTTAGGACTGGGTAGTCAGTTTCTTTTTGTCTGTACCAGTACACGTACTGCAAGTTTCCTTTTATGATTTGCCTTTGATATACACTATATTGCCAGAAGTATTCACTCACCCATCCAAATAATTGAAATCAGGTGTTCCAATCACTTCCATGGCCACGGGTGTATAAAATCAAGCACCAAGGCATGCAGACTGTTTCTACAAACATTTGTGAAAGAATGGGTTGCTCTCAGGAGCTCAGTGAATTCCAGCGTGGTACTGTGATAGGATGCCACCTGTGCAACAAGTCCAGTCGTGAAATTTCCTCGCTCCTAAATATTCCACAGTCAACTGTCAGTGGTATTATAACAAAGTGGAAGCGATTGGGAACGACAGCAACTCAGCCATGAAGTGGTAGGCCACGTAAAATGACGGAGCGGGGTCAGCGGATGCTGAGGCGCATAGTGCGCAGAGGTCGCCAACTTTCTGCAGAGTCAATCGCTACAGACCTCCAAACTTCATGTGGCCTTCAGATTAGCCCAAGAACAGTGCGTAGAGAGCTTCATGGAATGGGTTTCCATGGCCGAGCAGCTGCATCCAAGCCATACATCACCAAGTGCAATGCAAAGCGTCGGATGCAGTGGTGTAAAGCACGCCGCCACTGGACTCTAGAGCAGTGGAGACGCGTTCTCTGGAGTGACGAATCGCGCTTCACCATCTGGCGATCTGATGGACGAGTCTGGGTTTGGCGGTTGCCAGGAGAACGGTACTTGTCTGACTGCATTGTGCCAAGTGTAAAGTTTGGTGGAGGGGGGATTATGGTGTGGGGTTGTTTTTCAGGAGCTGGGCTTGGCCCCTTAGTTCCAGTGAAAGGAACTCTGAATGCTTCAGCATAACAAGTGATTTTAGACAATTCCATGCTCCCAACTTTGTGGGAACAGTTTGGGGATGGCCCCTTCCTGTTCCAACATGACTGTGCACCAGTGCACAAAGCAGGTCCATAAAGACATGGATGGGAGAGTTTGGTGTGGATGAACTTGACTGGCCTGCACAGAGTCCTGACCTCAACCCGATAGAGCGGAGACTGAGAGCCAGGCCTTCTCGTCCAACATCAGTGTGTGACCTCACAAATGCGCTTCTGGAAGAATGGTCAAAAATTCCCATAAACACACTCCTAAACCTTGTGGAAAGCCTTCCCAGAAGAGTTGAAGCTGTTATAGCTGCAAAGGGTGGACCGACGTCATATTAAACCCTATGGATTAAGAATGGGATGTCACTTAAGTTCATATGCGAGTCAAGGCAGGTGAGCCAATACTTTTAGGCAATGTAGTGTATATATGTATGTATAAAACAAACAAAAAAAAATGTTGTACCTGATATGTATTTGTTTGGTGATCTGTGCAGCACTTTTTTTTTTTCCTCTCCTTTCTCTGTTTTTTTGGTACTATTTCATGGGCAAGTGGAAGTCATGGGGGGTGAGTGTAGCGGATTAGTTTGTGATTCCGCTTGCCATGATTGGCATGGCGTGGGCCCACCCCTGTAGCCCCTGGTGTTCGGGGCGCGCGACCCCTCTGTCTGGGCAGTTGGTCAGACGAGCCAGTGAAGTAGGTCACAAAACGCACAAGCACCTGTTACATTATTTTTTTTGGTTATTTTGTGTAAATACGTTTTAATATGAGAGACTGGATCTGTTAGCGAGTGGAATATTGCTAGCTATGGGCTAACGATAGTCTTCTTGTCCTTTAGCCATGTCATTGTATTGAATGCTGCACGCGCAGATTGATGAATGGTCACCGTGATGTGTTTTCAGGTACAATTTTTCATTTAAATATTAATATGTTGTTCAGTGTTAGGTGATTGCTGTATTGTCTGGGCAGTTGGTCAGACGAGCCAGTGAACCATGTCATTCTATTGAATGCTGCACGGCAAGATAAACACCAAAGAGACCAACAGCCATTCTAATTATTGAGACACAACGCAGACAAGATAAACACCGCTACATAGGGATCCTTTCCGTAATGTTGTCAGACACTCGTCACACACAGGAATAACAATCTGAGCCTGTCAGTGGCAAAAACAAGAACTTTTAGTGGACGTACTTTGATCGGCGCACTTGCCTCAACAGATTACATTGCAGCCGGTTTCATGACTGCCGACTGAGGCGATCTACTGGAGCAAATACAAAACTTTTTGTACTTATTTTGCGATATAAATGACAAATTTGTACACATAGAGCCCAGGTTTAAAAATGAGCCCCTTTAAATATGACAACTTTCTATTTATTTCTTTTTTTGTGCCATAAGCCACGGCAATGCATAATCTATTCTAGCCTTTGTGAATGTAGTATTTGGTTATTCGTTCAGACCACTAACTGAGCATAATAAAGTGAGCTTGTGATCATCCCTAATAATTACTCAAGTCAGATTTTACCATTTGTATTAGGATGACACCATACGTCTCAGATCCTCAAAATACAACACAATTGTAAAATGAAATAATTTAATGCCTCATTACTCAGGACATTAATCATCCCCATATATTCAGGGAATGTATTAGAAAGGTTGAAGAAGCTATGCCCCAAAAGGTAGCTTCCTAAAACCTATGGAACATAGAGAACTTGTACTACATAGCAGTTGTGGAGGTGGGCCTGCAGTAGGGATTAGGTTGTCCCTGGATGGATTTCAAGCATTCATTTGGATTCCTCATGTTTGAATCTGTACCTGGGAAAAGTTTGGTACACATCTGATGGTGGAAACAATATTGACAGAATTTGATCTGAATCCTATCCAGTGAACATGGCAGATTTGGACGCCATCAATTAGCATTTTATTCAAAGATGTAATGCTATTCCTATAAAATAAAGTTACTGGGATGCTTATCTAATACGTTTCTAGTCGCTTTGGATAAAAAAAAACGTCTGATAAATGATTGTAATGTAATGTAATGTAATGGATCTGAGACGCATGATGTCATCCTGTTACAAATAGTAAAATCTGACCCACTCATTTAAAGGGGACATATTATGGAAAACGGCTTATTCCTGGCCCTTATACATGTTCCATGTGTTACAATTGACCTAAGTAGCCGAGAAAAAGTGAAATCTAGAAGTCAACCCCTTTTTCTGTCGTTTACTCTTTTTTTTTTACGGTCTTCTTATGCTTCTTAGCATAATCCAACCCCTCTCAGAGCATGCCCACCCCTAGGTGAATAACCACTCCCATTTACCTCGTCTCAAAATGCAGCTCCCAGCAGCGGCGCAAGCCATTGCTTATGGTGCATTCCATTGTACTCGGAAGTCGATAATTCGGAATTAATCCGGTAATAAGTCGGCATCTAAAGAGTACCTACATCAACTACTAGCCATTAGTGAAGAGAATTGGTGCATATCACTGAACGTGAACGTTAGTAGTCTAATACCTATTATAGTTATGATACTAATATAGTTATGACTTCTATCTCGTAACGTTGAGCTCAAATCAACCGAATTACCTGACAATTGTAAACTACAAAGTTGGATCTTGCCCGAGTTCCGACTAGGAATTCCGACTTGATTGACTGTTCTATTGCGCCTTTCCGTGTTGGAGGAAAGGCGCATTACTCTCGCATTACTTTGCGAACAGTGGAGCTACAATGACAACATGTCTATGGCCAGATCCCAACTCTCCAGTTGTTCTGTTGTAGGATGCAGGCAGCAACACAGATCCCTGCACAGTCTCCCAACACGCGAAAATGCCAGGACAGACTGGATGAATTTAATTTTTGATGGCAATGTCCCGGCTACAGTTAGCAAATTTTTGTAGCCTGTGTGTCTGACATCGGACTCTAGTTGGTATATTTGTTAGCTAACGAGCTAGCGGGGCTAGCTACGGGCTTGGGTGTGGAAGAAGTAAGACAACCAATGCTGGAGTCAGGACACATCTTAAAATTATTTGTTGGTACCAGTGTCTGTTTTATGTCTGTTGAACATGTCTGGCTCGGCAACTTTAGCCACCATACAGCTACAGCAGAGAGCATCGCTCACACACCCACATACACACAAACACAACGCACAAAAGTACAATATTACACAGAATTGTTATCATTGAGAAACTAAGTGGAACCGCCTCAGCTGCCTCCTCCCATTCTGGGTCAGACTCCGGCTCAAACATGTACGGTCTCAGTGTTGGTTCTGGAGCGGCTGCCATGGTTATGGTAAATTTCTCCATCAAGCTTATTTGTTTACCTTGAGCAGCATGAACGCTGTGCTCTCCGCCTCCGCCAGGCGATTGGTGACTTCACAGAACATTTTGAAGGTTGAAAGATACTAAATAGTAAGCCTGTATCTTTCTATTTAAAAAAAACACGTGAAATGAATGTGAAGTGTGGGCAATTTCTATTTGTAATAACATCAGTGCTACAATAATGTTACACTCACACAGGTATGTGTAAAAACAACCACAATTTATTACAAAGGGATACAATAAACAATAAACTTCAGGGTGAGGCCCGGCCAAAACAAAAAATTTAAATAACTATTTGTCGTCACAAAACTAACTAGTCTGCCTAAAAAGAAAGAGAAACCAAAGCTGCAATTAACTAAAACAACATATACACATATAAACACACTCACAACACATCACCACTATAACAGGATTACCACCCTGGGTCGTAAAACCCCCTTTCCTAAGAATCAAACATGAGTCACAAATGTTTCATAATTGCATCCAAATTAACACGGTACAGGGCATCTGCCAACACATTTTCTGTCCCCTTGTGACAAATTTCCATGTAAAATTTCTTGGACTAACAAATACCACTGCATCAACCTTTGATTTGAATTGTGCATCGAACACCAGGGGAATGTGGTCAGTAAACACCGCCACCGGCAATGAACTGGATCCTACATAATAATAAAGCAAGATCATCTTTCTCTGTTGTGCTGTAATTCACCTTATGCTTGTTGAATTTCTTTGAGAAGTAACAGATGGGATGGTCGATACCCTGCTCATCCTCCTGCAGCAACACTACACCTGTGCAATAGTGATAGGAAGACCGACTCTTTTAACTAACTCGATTCTTTCGAGCCGTCTGATAGAAGTGAATCGATTCATTATGATTCACCAACAAAAATCGTGAGGTGATAACTAATACCAGGTGAGGTTTAAACCAGCAATCCTCAGCATGAGAGTCTGATGTTCTAATACCTGAGCTAAACAGGTAATGGGATTACGCGAGCACCACTATCACGTGCAAATAACCACACATTTACCATAACTGTAAAACACCAACTAACCCACAGGTTAATGACAATAATAATATTTATAGTATTAACAGAGTATTGCTATTCATTTCATTTTATTTAATGTGCTCTTGACTTTCTTTTTCTAATTGAGACAGTTTTGTTGACCAATGTTAATTTGGGTTTATGGTTCACCCAATTACCAGTTAATTTATTAAACAACATAAAACAACAAAAACTGTTGTCGATGTGTCCAGAATCAGTTCGCTCAGTGTCTCGTTCACTGCTCTCTCTGTTCGCGAACCACTCAGTCGGTCTGTCTGATCACACTTGGATCAGCGGTTCATGTCCGATGAACGAGCGATGTATTACATTCTATATACATTGACAACAGTTTTTGTAATATTTAAGATGTTGTTTGATAAATTAACTTGGGCTTGTGACAGCGCGTCCTGTCTCATCGGGACTGGCCATGGTGTGACAAGGATTATAGCTACAAGCTACAAGAATGAGGGTTAGACACTCTTGTCTCCAGGAGAGCTGGAGACGTGGGAAGGTGTAGAGGAGTGTTTGGGGCCATGGAACATGGGCCATTGCATCCACACCCAGCGGCCGAAGATCCTGCGGGCTCAGGGAGAAGCAGAGACTGCAATGAGTGTTCTCCCTGGAAGCAAACAGGTCCACCTGGGCTTCCCTGAATCTCTGCCAGATCTGTTTGACAATGTCGGGATGTAACCGCCAACCGCACTTTCAGGACCGTACTCAGTTCCAGCACATTTATGTAAACAGAGGGAGGAGTCCGCCACCGGGCGCCAACTGAGTGGGAGAGATAGGTCCCCCACCTACCCCATCAGAGAAGAATCAATATGAGATGCTACTCTGCCCAAAGGAACCCGTGGACATGGGGTGGACATGGTCATGGGGTCTCTTCAATGGTTCAGGTCCATGCATCTCTCTAGCCAGAACGCGTAGTGCTCGGAGAGAGGGCGGGCAGACAGTTAGGGGGCGTTGTTTATGAACGCTCTGTATTCCCTGGCCCCTACCACCATCACACGGGTCTGTGTGATCCAAGGGCCCCTTAAAAGGGTGACGTCCTGCTGTCATCTACCTCCATATGAGGAGGGCCGACAGCATCAAAAATGCAGAGTGCCTCAGGATATCGCAAGTGGCGAGTGGCGATCTAGCTGCGGACCTATCCCAGGGAAGGGAAAAGCAAGTGGCACCGTCCGGCCGTTCTTTCCACGGCGGCTCTAGCACGCTCCGTGCCAAGGCAGCGGAAGCATGAAGAGTGGCGGAAGATTCGCCGGGCAGGAGTTACAGCTCTTGGCCCTGAAAAGGGCTGATCAAGGAATTCATACTCTTTTAGCTTAGGTGTTCGTTGAAAGAAAAAGGAGGACATTATATACAGGTACTTGGGGGCAGAGTGTCATGGCAATTTAAGTCAATTGCACTTTGTCTAGTTGGTGAGATCAGCTCAATAAAGCTATAATACAATATTTGTCAGAGACTCTCATCTCTTAGGCCTTTAATGCTTGCAAGCAGAGCTGAAACCACACACACCAAGGTGTATGCAGAATGAGCTGAGGAATTCAGTTCCTCAGATACATTTATACACATGACTGACCAGTTCTACAGACACGTATAGTAAAAGGCTAGTAAGTGAAGACCTGTAAAGCCATTCACCATCACCCGGCCGTAAAGAGGTTATCTCCCATGCAATAAAAGTTCTGCTTCAACTCTTTACGACTTGACCTTCCTTGACCCCAGGACCTACTCATTTCCCAGGTCCAACTTTCAGCCAGATCAAGAGGAAATGAACACACACACACATTCCTTTTAGCTCAGTGGTTTTCCACTGGCTATGACTACACATACATATTATTGCAATTTATAGTTTAAGCATATCAAAAGCACACTTACATCATGATTTTCCATAAATTCCCCCCCTTTGATCATATAAATGATCACATAAAGAATAATGATGTAAGTCCTACACTCCTCAGATATGTTAAACAATCAAATTAAACTTTAGAGTAATCAGTTAGAACAATCAAATCTGCATAAATGTCTCATAAGGCAGCTAACATTGCTAAATTATCAATTTCATTGGAGTTGATACTTTCTTTGTCCAAAATCATCTAAATCATTTCCTTCTGTAGGAATTTGTATGTACTGTCCCATAGTAATATTCACCATTTTGTCAATCACAGATCTCATTATGACAATACAGCAAGGTCCCACACAAGTTACACAACAGCACAATACAATACACATCACTATTATTGGCATTAAAATTTTAGCAAGCTTTGGTCCAACCCATCCAAACACACCAGTTCCGCTTTACCAAAAAGTCTGAATTCATCAGGAATGTGATCCACAGAGGGATCGTTCTTCCCAAGAGGCCCATCTCTTGGCACGGCGGTGTCCATTGGTATCAGAGTCCAGAAAATCTGGACTTTCAGGTATCACAAGGATAGATTGGAACAAGGTAACAGGTGGATGAATTGATACCACGTTACTTTCAAACAAGCTGTAGTTTGCTCCGGTCAGCCATAACGTGTCAAGCTGGTGTAGTTCTCTTTTCTCATGGAGGTGTGTGTCATTGTTGAAGCCGCTATTATTATATCCCAGTTGTAGGACTGACGGTGGTGTACTGCTGTTTGCTTGATTTTTAGCATGCAATGGTTGTGATCTTTGCATTGTCCATCCACTGCACTCTCCTGCAGTCTTTGATCACCACACAATCTCCTGGTTTGATGGAACGGAGTGTTCCCTCAGCTTGTGTAGGGAGAGCGGCATTCACCTGTGAATGTTTGAGGCTTAACCCCTTAGAGAGGTTAGTGCAGTAGGCCAACATACTACTATGAAATGAAATGAAACATCGTCTCCATTGGTCTTTCTGTGATTATCTCAAAGGGAGATAACCCTGTCTGTGTATTAACACGAAAAACTTCAATCCATTTAGAAATTATGTCAACTATGACCAGACAGTACCTTCACATGGGCTTAACTCAATGAAATCTATCATTAGATGATCAAATGGTTGATCTAGTGTTGGGTGGCTAGACTGCTGTGTCTGTTGCTCTCTGCCAACATTGTTTCTTGTACAAATTATGAATTTTAAACAAAATTTGTGTAATTTAAGAAGCCTTGTGTATACCACTGTCTGTTCATAGCTTCCACTATCCCCCCTTTTGACACATGATCCTTTCCATGTGTCAACACTGCATAGAAATGAAATAACATTTAGGGAGACATGGGTTCCTATTTGGACCAATCAACATATTTACAGTTGCTCTTTCTCCACCCCTTCTTTTCCTGGAGAGGAGCTCTTCTCTGGCTTACCCCTCTACTGGTGCTTTTTAACAGGAAAGATAGGAGTGGAACAAGGTGAGTCTGGGCATGGCACAATTATTCCCTCTTTCAACAGTGCTTCAAAAACTGGTGTGATTCCCTCTATAGCTTCAGGTTTGAGTGGATACTGTGGCTGATGTGGTCTGTGTGTGGATTTAGGCCTTACTACGAGTGGAGCTACATTTTACCCACATCATATTTGTGTTTTGCCCAAACCCTTTCTGGGACACTGCTCAACCTGGGATCATTAATGTAATTTATACATAATCATTAACAACTGACCAGTTCTACAGACACACATAGTAAAAGTCTAGTAAGTGAAGACCTGCAAAGCCATTCACCATCACCCGGCTGTAAAGAGGTTATCTCCCATGCAATAAAAGTTCTGCTCCAACCAGTGCTTAATTTGTAAAATAAGAGATGCCGGGGCTCAACTCGCTCCGCTGCACTTGAGCTTCAGAAATGCTTGGGAAAATGTAGCTTGTGTGGACGCTACTGCACTACTTGATCAATAAAAGAGTTCACTACTGAAAAGTTATTTGATTCAGAAAACAGTGACGCTACCACCACGCTACTGGGAAATGTAGTTAAACTAGTAATGCCGCTTGTAGCAACACTACTGCCCAACACTGATACATACACACCATAAAAGAGTAGTTAGCATTTCTTCCCTCCTGTTACAACCCTGTGTGTCTAGGGGTAACAGGGGGAACATAAAAGTGTCTGAAAGAGTTGTGAGACCAGGTTTTGCCCCCCAAAAAACCATGTATTTATTTACAACAAGGAACAAGGAACTCAAATGCCAAGGGTAGCCCAGCCCAAAACAACAAAGAAAGAATATCTTAAACCAAAAATGGGTTTATCTAAACCAACCAACACAAAGAAACAGTTACAAACCTAACTTCCAATAATAACAAAACAGGAGAAAACAGTACCCAAACAAAAATAGCAGCTTAGCCCTTTCCAACTTCCTAAAACAACACAGCTATATACAATATTTACAAGTGAAAACAAAACAAGCATATTCCGGCAAGAGTTTTCCGGCAATTCCAACACCTGTCGTGAGTTTTTAATTCAGTGTAGACTCACTTTTAATGCCCAACCGTCCCACTATGGGAGCGAAGCAGCGAAAATAGCTTTTATTGTTAACCTGTTGGAAAGAGCCCCACTTAGCTTATACAACGTTCTCTATGAGCAGGGCTCTCCCACAGTGCAGTCATTTTGCTGCCAAGCTCAAGCGTGTTGGGGACAGCTGGCCTGGATCACGCACCGTTCTGCACCTCTCACGCAGGTTCTGTCGGGAAATCACCAGGAATACATCCAGCTCCACGTCATCTCCTCTCCCCATGCTCCGGTGGTGTTGACTTCCTGAATAACATCACGGTGAAAAACAAATATCCCCTGCTGCTCATAGACCCTGCATTTGAGCCTCTCCAACACTCTACACTCTCTTCTCCAAGCTAGACCTCCGCAACACCTACCACCTTATCTGAATTCGAGTTGGCCATGAGTGGAAGACTGCTTTTAACACCACACTCGGCCACTTCGAGTACCTCGTCATGCCCTTCGGTTTCACCAACGCCCCAGCAGTCTTCCAGGCACTCGTCAATAACGTCCTCCATGACATGCTGAACAGATTCATCTTTGTCTACATAGACGACATCTTAATCTTCTCCCGGGACAAGGAGGAACACGTTCAGCATGTCAGGTTGGTCGTCTACTCAAAAATAAACGGTTTGTTAAAGCTGAGAAGTGCAAATTTCACATGCCTTCTGTAAGTTTCTTAGGCTACATCATCGAGCAGGGGCAGGTGAATACGGACCCAGCCAAGATCCATGCTGTGGCTGAGTGGCCGACACCCGCCTCCCAGAAACAACTCCAGCAGTTCCTGGGCTTTGCTAACTTCTACCGGAGGTTTATCCGAGACTTCAGCAAGGTCGCAGCCCCGCTTACCTGGCTCACCTCCACCCTCTCCCCATTCTCCTGGACCCCCAAGGCGGATGCGGATGCGGCGGCGAGGTGCCCGGAGGTGCCCATTGGGGGGGGTACTGTCACGGCTCCAGGCCCAACCCTGGGTTTTCCCTGTGTCTCCACCTCCCCTGTCTGTCTCTCAGTGTCTGTCTGTGTGTGTGGCATGGGTGTGGCTCCCTCTCCTGGCCCTGCCTTCCCTCCACACCTGCCATCCATCATCTCATCAGCCCAGCAGTACATATACCCCGGCTCTTCAACCACTCCTCGCCAGATTGTTCTGCCAACTGCTGTGGTAGTCGTGCTCTCGGCTGCTCATGACCTATTGTCTGAGTATTTCCTCTGTGTTTGTTCTAATTGATTCTCCTGTCTCCCAAGATCAGAAACATCCAGCTGGTTACCATGAAGATGACAATTTGCCACAGACATCTACACTTCGCTAAAGCATAAATGACATGTTTCGTAAGACATGTATCTTACATCCATAAAACAGCCTTTATGCTATAGGCCAGTGGTGCCCAACCAGTTGATCGCGATCTACTAGTCGATCGCGGGGTGCTCACAGGTCGATCACAACAAAATCCTTTTTGGATAATGACTGTATGTATCACTAACAATCCCCGACACATCCCCGAACTTTGTAGTGTCAGTGTCTCGCATTCAACCAGTCAGCCTGTGCATGTTTATTTTGTTGTCACATTACAGTGTTGCCAACTTAGCGACTTTGTCGCTATATTTAGCGAGTATTCAGACCCTCTAGCGACTCTTTTTCAAAAAAGCGACTAGCGACAAATCTAGCCACTTTTTCTGGTGTTATTGGAGACTTTTGTAGACTCTGACGTGAAAGCACGTATTGTTCTTGCTCTTCTCAACGAGCAGCGGGTGCTGCCGTGGGCCCCTGCCCCGTCCCAAAGCACTCACAGGCGGCCCAGTCCTCGCGCAGCAGTCCCTCCCCGCTGCGGTCAGAGCAGGATATGTTCCGTCTTGACTTCTCTGACCCACTACGGCGATCAAATCGTCTGCATCTGTGACCACCGTCCGTCCGTGTGTTGACTTTTAAATACGGATTATAATTCTCGTTATTCTAACAATGCACTGTTGGCATGTTTTGTGTTTTTGGGATTTAGCTAATTGCATTTCTTTTTAAAATGTTTGGTTTTAAAATGCTTCATATGCCTAATTGTTTTTGTAATTGTAATTGTTCATTTCACTTTTCTATAGCTAAGTTAACAATGAGCCGTGTGCTTGTATTTACGGCTTTGATATAATAAAGCATGCGAGTTATTGAAGACACGTGTCTGTCCCATCTTTTTACTTTGTTTCAATTTCAGTGTAGCGTTCTGTGTTGCGTTTGAGCGCTGAAGCGATACATTGTTTTCGGTTTCGAAATCCCACTTTCTGCTGCCTGCCACCTAGTAGACTAATTACCTTTATTTCCTGTGATGGTGACGTCATACAATACCGCGCTCCGGCACTAAAAAAAATAGCACTACACCACTGGCTGTATAACAGTAGCTTTATGCAACTCATCATGGGACAGAGACTGAGATTTGGGACTGGTAGATCTTGTGATGTTGAAAAATGTAAAAGTAGATCTGAAGTGTAAAAACGTTGGGCACCCCTGCTATAGGCTATAAAAAGACTTTTCCAGAATGAATGAATGCATTTGCAGGGTGTAGGCTATGTTGATGGAGTGAATGAATGTAGAGGAAACTGCATGGTGTGTAGTGACAGTCCTGTTACCTATTCTTATTTCACTCTTTGGGTTTATTGCGGGATTTAGATGCTTCTTGGTGAAACAAAATCAAATCTCCAGATGAGAAGTGAAATAATGAGTCCTTGATTCATATTTAATCCTTGCAATCGTTTTACAAAAATAATTGCTAAATAAACAAAGATGATGGAAATAAATAACTGATAACTTAAACTTATACTCAAATCTAATGTGTATATATATCAAAGTTCATAGTATATATATCGAAGTTCGATAAATATTTCCTGTTTGGCCCCCCCATATACATATATGGACCTTTTTCATAGGCAAAAACAATTGATAGGTCCTGTTGTTTAAATCAACATGAGTTTGTCTAAATAACAGATCTCATCTCCTCCTGAGTCTGGTTGTAAAGAGAGCTGAAGCAAGCCCTGGTAAAGTCACATTTTAGAACAAGTCAAACAAAGACCAGTATTAAATATTTTACATTCATGGCATGAAACGAGCACTGGGAAGAACACACTTTAGAATATGTCACAAAATGACGTTGGTTTTAATTTAGCCTATGTCAGCTTGTGAACATAAATGTGCTTCAGGCAAAAGCATGGGGAAGATGTGTTTAATGTTAAAATGAAAAGATTGACAGTTGAAGTAATAAGGATCAACAGAAATCCCCATTGAGAAATGACATATGTGTGTGGCACTATGTCAAAATGAGACGTATAAAATTTATACCATGTTGCCTCTAAACACGTTATTCATATGAAGTGTTTCTGCTTCATCAAAATACGTAGAAGAGACAGAGAAGCTGGTTTGTGGAGGAGTGTATGTCCTGGCGAGAGGCCAACTCCTCCTGGGGGTGTCCGTTCAGCTCCCAGCAAATAGACCACATTGCTCCAGGAAAATTTCACAGCTGGTTAACCACCTTTCTGACTGCGGAGCAAGAAGCGTGTAGGAGAGTGTGTGTGTGTGTGTGTGTGTGTGCGTGAGAGTTTTTTTTGTCTGTGTGTGTGTGTGTGTACAGTGTGTGTATGTATGCTTGTGGTTTTTGCATTTGAAGCAGCAAGGCCTGTGACTGTGTTTCATTAGAATATGTGGATAAGCAGGCTAATTAATGTTATTGTTGGCACCATACTTTAAAGGGGAATGTTGTAATTGATCAGCAATAATGTAACGACTGCATGACAGAGTTCTCTCTGCAGAATCATTAATTATTAAGGGACATAAAATATCAGAACAGTCTTTTGTTTCACTGGCTGTAACTCTCAAGGAAGCTTGTGTGTGTTGGCTTAATACATTAAGATCATAAAATCCAATGAAAATTGTTGCATTAATAACATTCTACACACCTAAAAATCGGTTTGCTGTTTGGTCTTGTATTTTGTATTTCCTTTTATATGATCAAAAAAGGTTTCATGTGCCATTTCCAGGCAGTTAATAATTAGGCACTTTGAAATTTTAAGTCCAATTGCCATACGACCCATCATTTCACTACTTAAAAGAACCTGGGCTGCTCAGAGAAGGCATCTGAAATAAAAAAAAGAGGTTGAATTTTGACTCCAGTAAATATGGGTATACATTTGACAAGTAAATGAATCTGAATTAATGTTCTTATTGGGTGTCCTGTACCATCCCCTGCATGTGTTGTGTGCGTTGGTGCATGTTTGTGCAGACACCACCGAAAAGTCTAATCTTATCTTAAATTTTAAATCTTACCTAGACTCCGCCCAGGCACTTCCTGACTCCTTTGTTCTTGTGTTGTATTGTATCAGTATATACTTTATTTTGTATGTTCTTTGGTGCCTCCTAGTGGCAATTGCAAATAGCTGTATAACAGGAAGTAGTGCCCTGTAACTTCCTTTGTCCCTGGGGCTCATAGAGTGAGCATCACAGAGCAACACAGCTTAACCATCCAGTAGTGATGGGCAGGTGAAGCCTCATGAAGCTCTGAGGCTTTCCTTCTAATTGTGCCGAAAAATATTCAAAGCTTTGAGGCTTCAGTCTAACTAAGAACAGTGACATGTGGTGGTCAACTGAAGCCATAGCAACCTCTCAAGAGCGAGACTGAAGCACTGACACTGTTTCAATCCCATCTCAGCAATAAAAGTTCAGAAAAGACTGTGTGGTTGTTTTAATCTGCTGATGTTTTTGTTCATTTATACTAATTAATGATTACATGATCATTACACATTAAAATGAATTATACGCTTGTTGTTAGAAGACACTTAGATACTGCACCAGAAGTACAACTAAGTTCTTTGTTAAAAGGAGTAAGACATTTGTTTAAAAAAAATCTAATATGCAGACACACTCACCCACACTCTAAAAAAACATTCCAGATTAAACCAAAAAATAAATATAAATGACAGAATACGAAGGGTAAAATGTTGGTTCAGGTTTATTTAGAAAGCTTTATTTAAAAACTGGACTAAAAGTCTATACAAACAACAAGACCAGAGATCCTTCCTGCTGCAGCTTTGCAACTGATTATGGTGTTTGGATGAACACAGAAACATCTTGTTTTTTGTTTAGTGTTTTAGTCCAGTGTTTTTAAAGAAAACCTTTAAAGATAATGGTTTATCAGTCATTTGGAGACTTGTATGGTCCATCAGGAATGCTTATTCACAGAAGCAAGGTGACAAAGGTTTTGTTCTTCACAGGTTTTTATTCAGAAATAATATTTTCTCTACTGTGGCAGGCTTCAGTCTGCTCCTCTTCTGGCTCACCAGCTCCCCAGCTTTAGAAAATATTCTTTCACATGGAACGGATGATGCTGGAATGCACAGATTCGCTGTTATGCGCTGTTAACGAATTCACATAGTTCACAGCGCATTACATTTACACATTTCCCCATCTACCTTTTATTTTATATTTTACACTTCATATTTTATATTTTATATTTTATTAAGTGCTCTTATTGTACATATTGTGTGTTGCTTTATAAAAGAGCTGTAATTATTGTATTTTTATATTTCTTTCGCACTGTAAATATTGTGCTGGTTTTTTTACTGTTAAATATTTTGTACCATGCCCTTTTGCACATTCCCGTGAGCATTGCCACTTTGCATTTCACTGCATGTATATGTATGTGACGAATAAAACTCTTGAACTTGAACTTGAGATACTTGGAGGCGAGTTTCCATAATGTAGGATATAATGTCCTGCGTGCTGCCCAGTATTTCAGGGGTCCTCTGGTCTTGCCAAATGTTGCTCTCTCAAATACTTATGCATGACTGAATAAAACAACTGAAGTTTCAACAGTACTCAACATGCAATACCTCTGGATCTCCACCGTGGCGCTGGCAGATGCACTGCTGGTGCGGTGTTGAGATTGTACATGGCTGTCCAGCAAAGCCCACAAGTTGTAGTGATCTTCACTGGCAGATGTTGCTGCATGCTCTGGAGGCACATCTTCTGTCGACTCATGATCAATAAGACTGGCACACTCCCGTGTCAGCCTTTCAACAGCAGCCTGAGTGTTACTTGCATTGCTAAATCCAACCTCTTTGAAGCGTGGATCCAGGATGGTGGCCACAGACAGGGAGGTGACCTTTTCCAAGCCACTGAATTTCTCATTCAGATTATTTTTCAAGTGGTTGTCAAGTGTGGCACCAATACTAGTCTGTCTGCCGTCAAGCTAACAGCTGAAGCCTGCTTCACTTCTGCCAAGGCCTTCTCTTTGGTTATGGTGTATCGTGCCTCCACCATTGCCTTTACAGCTTTGCGGCTTGGAATGGAGTATGACAGGTCCAGGATTTTAATGAAGTTTCTAAATCCTTCATCCTCAACCATAGAAAAAGGCTGGCCATCCTTCACAATCATGTCCACCAAGGCCTCATCCAACCTCTGTTTTCTGGACACTGTGTGGGAGAAAGGTTTGTGTATATGTTGATAAGTTCCTATATACACAGTATGTTGATACACATACATATCTATATAGACACACACACACACATATATATATATTATTCATTTGGAGACATTTTTAGCTTACTGTCAGGATTTCCAGCGTTGACAGGGTCATTGGTTTGCTGGCAGGCAAGTGTCTCAGCATGGATGAGGTGTTGTTGCTGTAAGACAACTCTTGCGTACACAGCAAACACCGCACCTACAAGTAATTGTAATTTTGAGACCCATTTAAAAATGAAGAATACAATTCAAGAATTGAAACATAAAATGTAGGGCATAAGAAGGAAAAATATTCTACCTTATTTGGCTGGTATAAGATCAAAATGATCCCAAACCTTGGAACACCGTTTACCACTTGTAGTCGCCATCAAAATCGCCAAAAATCACCAAACTCACCACCACTCTCCAAATCTCTCTCTCCTCACAACCCAACATTGTTGAATAATAATGATGCATCTTATATAGCTTGTTTAGCACCAAACCACTCAAAGCTGTCAAACCAAGGCAATGCTCTGAACCAATGAAACGCATTGAAACGCTCTGAGCCAATGAAACGCTTCAAAACATTTTGAACCAATGAAACGCGAAGTGAAGCAGCAATGACGCTCGAAGCTTTGTACGTCATCGGTCACGTGACAGTGGGGTTTTGATACAAGCTCCAACACAGTGTTTCGAATCACTCCGCTTCAGGAAGAGTGACACAAGCTCCTAAGCCTCGGTGTCATTTGCCCATCACTACCATCCAGTTAAATCCTTCGCTTTAAAGTCCACAAAACGGCTTCATCTGTAAGTTATGTCATCATCATCAAACCTTTATTTAACCAGAAATAAAAACCCATTGAGACCGAGGTCTCTTTTTCAAGGGTGATCTGGCCAAGAAGGCAAGCACGAATTACGTCAATACATACGTATACAATACATATAAATAACAAAACACAATACACATACAAGTTGTCAGTAGACTACCATACAACCAAAATTGAAAACGAAAAATATTCATCTTAATAAAATACAAGGGCAATAAAACAGTAACAATCAACCTCAGCATACTGAGGGGACGGAGGCCAGAGGTAAAGTAGAAAAGTGCTACACATCAAAGCAGGAGCAGCAGGTGGCAAGGAATTCAGAAATGTTATGTTTGAAGCAATGCAAAGAGATCGGAGAGGCCAATTTAAAACGTGTCTGGAGGTCATTCCAGGACCAGGGGCCGAAATAAAATAGGCTTCTTTTACTTGCCTCAGTCCACACAGGTGGCACTTTAAAACGCATCCAGGTACTAGATCTGAGATTAAGGTTTTTTTTAATTAATTCAAGCTTGGAACAGATGTACCATGGAAGTTTGCCAAGAACAGCCTTATATATAAAAACATACCAGTGCTGCAACCTACGTGTAGCCAATGAAGTCCAACCAGTTAATGAATAAAGTGTACAGTGTACATCCTATAAGATGAGTTGGAAATAAATCTCAGAGCGGCATGGTAAAGTGGATCAAGTTTGGCTAAGGCAGTAGGACAAGCAAATCTGTAAACTATGTCACCATAATCTAATTGTGACAAAAAAAGGGCCATAACCACCTGTTTACGGGAGGCAGGGGAAAAGCATGATTTAACCCTATAGAAGAAAGCAACTGAGAATTTAAGTTTTTTGATTAAGGCATCAATGTGATGTTTGAAATCTAGGTTCTTGTCCAACCAGATGCTAAGATATTTGTAAATGTCAATAACCTCAATAGAACAACCGTCAAGGGTGGAAATAGAGGGGGGAAAGACAGTTGACCTATTTGGAGCAAAAACCATTGCCTTTGTTTTGCTACCATTCAATAGCAATTTAGATTCAATGAGAGTATGCTGCAAGGAGGCAAAATCAAACTGTAAATTTGAGACAGCAGCCTCGAGAGAAGGAGCACAGGAATACATAACTGTATCATCGGCATACATATGGTACCGGGAGTGAGTTAGATGATCACAGATGTTATTTACATATAATAGAAAAAGAAGCGGACCCAAAATAGAACCTTGTGGAACCCCCTTTTCTAAAGTAATTCGATCGGAGACAGAATCACCAAGCCCAACACACTGTGTACGACCAAGAAGGTAGCTCCTGAACCAAGCAACCACATTTTGACTGAAACCCGCCCTCAGGAGAGTATTAAGCAATATGTGGTGATCTACAGTATCAAAAGCCTTAGTCAGATCGATAAACAAGGCAACACAAAAAGACTTATTGTCAGTAGCAGCCCTGATGTTATCTAGGACTTCTAAGCACGCAGTCACAGTACTATGCTTGGTTCTAAAACCAGACTGCATGGTATTTAAGATGGAATGAGAGTCTAGAAAAAGCCTTAGTTGGGAAGATACTAAGGACTCCAGAATTTTAGATAGGACACAGAGGTTAGAAATAGGCCGATAATTGTTCATCTCAAAGGGAAGACCTGATTTTAACAGAGGAGAGAAGAAAGCTTGTTTCCAGATATCAGGCAGGACCTCTTCAGAAATAGATAGATTATACAAATCTGTCAAGGGTTGAACTATAATAGAAGCTGCAATTTTTAGAAAATAAGGGTCAATGCTGTCAGGGCCAGCGGTCTTTTTAGGATCTAATGTTTGCAGGGCATGCAAGACATCAGACACAAGAAAAGGAGAAAAGACAAAAGTAGGCAGAGTAGAAGAGGGCTCCGAGGACTTAATACTCAACCTCGAGTCAGGATGCAAGTCATCAAAAACATGCCCAGCCTTTTTGAAATGGGAATTGAAAGCATTTGACATTTGTTTTTTGTCAGAAATAAGGGAATCATTGACCAACAGCTTTTGAGGAGGGCCAGCCACTCTCTTATTCTGTAAGGCTTTCACTGTAGTCCAAAACTTGGAGGGGTTGCTTAGGGTGTCAGAGGTTAAGGTTAAGTAGTACTCTACTTTTGATTTTTTAATAAGATGAGTACACTTGTTTCGAAGGGAGCGAAAAAGCAACCAGTCTTTAGCAGACTTGGACTTTCTAGCTAAAGACCACTGCTTATTACGAGCATGAATGGCGTCTGATAGTTCACTCGAAAACCAAGGATTCGATCTGTCTTTAATCCTGAACTTCCTGAGAGGAGCATGCTTATTTATACAAGCAAGAAACTGGTGCTGGAAGAGAGGGACAGCATCGCTAATAGATGGGATCAATGCAAGATGAGACCAATCAACCTCAGCCAAATCGTGAATGAAGGCCTGTTCGGAGAAGTGTTTAAAACTTCGCCTGAGAACAGTCAAACTCTTGGTTTTGGGCAACTTTGTGCTCCTAACACATGCAATAGTGCAATGATCGCTAATGTCGTTGGAAAAAACACCTATAGATACATATTTATGAACTGCATTTGTAAGGATAACATCAAGAAGAGAATTACGGTCAGATTTGAAAGGATTGATTCTAGTGGGACTGTTAATAAGTTGGCATAAATTAAGCGAGTCACAAATCTGCTTAAGGTTATCAGAACTATCACTCAGCCAGTCCCAGTTCAAATCCCCGAGTAGAATTAATTCCGAAGAACTAAATCTAGACAATAAATCAGTTAGACTTCTGATGGAATCTTTAATGGCAGATGGAGGCCTATAGCAGCCAATTATAGTAAGAGGTGAGTTACCCAGAACGATTTGGACTGCCAAAAATTCAAACTGACGAGGAATAGAGACTGAGTGAAGAACAGTAACTTGCAGCTTCTCAGAGACATATATTGCCGTCCCCCCAGCCCTACCCTTGCGGTCACATCTGAAGACATTAAACCCAGCTATATTAATAACGTTATCAGGGGTAGAGGGTTTCAGCCATGTCTCGGAAACCACAACAATATCGGGCTTGGCTATTAAAAACCAAGCGCTAAATATATCTAATTTGGGAATAAGACTCCTCGCATTTACATGCAAGAAGCCTAGCCCATGCCTATTACTAAATTCAAGAGGAGTTGACAGACTATCAACAACAGGCAGCTCAGGACCAGGATTACTTTTGATATTGCCTGAACTTAACAACAATAACAAAATTAAAATCCTTGATAGGGATTTCTTGTCAGAGCCTCGTGAGCTAGAGTCATTTAAAGCAGAGACATTGTACCAATCCCTAATGATAAAAGAGTTCAAAACAATAAGAGCGTACGGTAGAGTACATTTTAAAGGATCAACAACAAACATTCCATGTCGGGTACCAGCAGAATCATTTTCGCCAGATGTAACACGGTCAGAATGACAAAAATGGTCAAAATGATCACTTGGAGGCAGACTGACAGAGTCATGGCACGATAGGAGTGCAAAGATCAAAAACAGGGCAATAAAAGCCCTCGACAACATAGTTAAAAATTAAGGAGGCAAATAGAGTGAGACAACAGGTCGGGTTTGTTACCAATAGCTGAGTGCAGCTAGTTGCTGCAGGGCAAAAAGCTACCAGCTACAGGAGGCTAGCTGCTGCAAGGCTGGATGAAGCTAGCTGTTGAAGGGCTGGTGGAGGCAAGCTGCTGCAGAGCTGGTTGACGCTAGCTGTTGAAGGGCTGGTGGAGGCAAACTGCTGCAGGGCTGGAAGCTACCAGCTACAGGAAGCTAGCTGCTGCAGGCTAGATGAGGCCAGCTGCTGAAGGGCTGGATGAGGCTAGCTGCTGCAGGGCTGGTGGAGGCTAGCTACTGCAGGGCTGGTCGACTCCAGCTGCTGAAGGGCTGGTGGAGGCTGGCTGCTGAAGGGCTGGTGGAGGCTAGCTACTGCAGGGCTGGTCAACTCCAGCTGCTGAAGGGCTGGTGGAGGCTGGCTGCTGCAGGGCTGGTGGAGGCTAGCTACTGCAGGGCTGGTCGACTCCAGCTGCTGAAGGGCTGGTGGAGGCTGGCTGCTGAAGGGCTGGTGGAGGCTAGCTACTGCAGGGCTGGTCAACTCCAGCTGCTGAAGGGCTGGTGGAAGCTGGCTGCTGCAGGGCTGGTTGACGCTAGCTGCTGCAGGGTTGGTGGAGGCTAACAGGCCTCAACTGAGGCTGGTAGGCCTCAGCCCACAAGGCAGGGCAGATGGAGGCTACAGCTTGTAGAGCAGATGGAGTAAACCACAACTCACAGAGCAGTTGGAGAAGGCCCAGATTGGAAAAAATGCCAGGATAAAATATGAACTAGTTACAAAGACAAGTTACAAACAAAACATGAGCAAACACTGAACAGAGACAATAGACGTGCTGCCATCTTGGATTTTTTGTATTATTTGCAGTTATATTAACATGTGTATGTTATTATTTCTTGATTTTGATTACTGTACTGATGTACGAGTTATATTGCAAATTACTTACTTGTTTGCATTATTTGTGATCTGTTCACAGTTTTACAAATTGAATATTTTCCAAGATAAAATCCTGCCAACCACAACAACTTAAGTTACGTACTGTAACTACGATTCTATGAATATAGGCGCAGCCCTCTAAGGCTATCGCTATTGGGTTTATCCCTCGCGCGCATGCGCAGCACTGAAAGAACTTTAGTCCACGCCCACCTGTAGTGTGGGCCCCACGCAGGTCCGCATCCCCTCTATAATTCGGGTGCGGACCTGACAATCGGCTCCCATAAAACAGCTTTTTCTTCAGCTATTTCAAGAACCAGTGGGGCCCAGAGCTTAGAGGGCTGCGCCTATATTCATAGAATCGTAGTTACAGTACGTAACTTAAGTTCTATTTCATATAGGCTTCGCCCTCTAAGGCTATCGCTATTGGGTTAAGGGCGAAGCAGGATTTAGTCTATGCCACACTGGTTCCGTCCGGCACCATAAGCACAAACACACCTACTTCAAAAAACATTCCATGCCCAGCCAGTGTGTCAAACCCAATGACACACACAATGTCATACCCATTGACACACCACAGAACCCCATATGTGCTCAAGCACAACATAGTAGAATATTCACATTCTCTATGATGAGGTGAAGGCTGAGAACAATAAAGCCTACTGCTGCGAGAAGCGGAGACGGGGTTACGTACCGTAACAGTCCAACGCGGAGCAGAGTAGGGAAAAGACATCCCCCGTGAGCCGACCGGCAGGGGGGGATAGCGCTCTATCTGATCACTCTGACAAAACACTCAGTACAGAGTGAGTCATGGAGAAACGGGAAACGTCCCGTAGATAGAAACGAATAAAGGAGCAGGGGGAAGACCAAGAAGCCGCAGTGCAAATGTCTTCCACCGTCATCCCTCCGTGCAGAGCCGCGGAGGATGAAATTCCTCTGGTAGAGTGCGCTCTGATGCCCTGCGGGGGGTCCAACCCCGAGGAGACATACGCCTGTGAAACAGCCTCACACAGCCAGTGTGACAGCCGCTGTGCAGACAGGGGATGCCCCTGAGACTGCTCTCTGTAGTGCACGAATAAGTGCTGAGAGCGGCGCAAGGCTGCCGTGCGCGCAACGTAACAGGATAGTGCGCGCACCGGGCACAGAAGATGAGACGTGGCTTCCTCCTCAGAGTTGTGAGGAGGAGGAAAGAACCCATCCAAAGTTATCACTCTAGATCTGAAGGAGCTAGTGATGCTCTTAGGCGTAAACGCCGGGTTAGGGCGCAAAATAGCCGAGCTACCATCTCCTTGGATCCTGAGACATGAAGGAGCCACAGAGAGAGCAGACAAATCACTGACTCTCTTCGCAGACGTCAGAGCCAACAGCAGCGCTGTCTTGGCTGACAGAAACTTAAGCGGAACCTGATCCAGGGGTTCAAATGGAGCTTTGACCAGCGCGCGTAAAACCAGCGCTAAGTCCCACTGAGGGGCCAGGGAACGTGACACCGGCCTGTGTCTCCGCACGCCCCTCAAGAAGCGTTTCACCAAAGGGTGACTGAACACCGATCTGTCGCCGAAACCCTTGTGACAGGACGAGATAGCAGCGGCGTATATCTTTACTGTGCTGAAAGCCAAATTCCTGTCCACTAACAGTTGGAGGAATGAAAGCACATGAGGCAGGGGACACGCAATTGGATCCAGGCTCTTTCCTACACACCAACGCTGAAAAGCGGTCCATTTGGCTGTGTAAGACGCTCTGGTAGACGCTGCTCTAGCGCCTTGAATAGTGCGCACAACGTCTTGAGAGAAGCCCAGCCTCTCTAAGCGTTCCCGTTCAGCGGCCAGACCCACAGACGCTGGCCTATCACCGGGTAATTCCTGATCGCTCCCCTCTGCCTGAGAGAGAGTGTCCCCGCGCCACGGGAGTTCCCACGGGCGGCCTGATATCAGCCGCTGCAGGCACGGAAACCATGACGCGCCTGCGCGCTCCGGAGCTATCAGGATCGCCAACAGTCGTTCTTCCCGAACCCGATCCAAGAACCGAGGGATCAGAGGGACAGGGGGGAAAGCGTATAGCAACATCCTGGGCCATGGCCGATGCGCAAACGCGTCCACTCCCAGCGGGGAATTGTCTCGTGTGCTCAGTGAGAACCAAAGAGCGCACTGTGCGTTCTCGCGTGCGGCAAACAGATCCACGTCCGCTTTGCCGAACCTGTCCCAAATCTGGGTAATCAGGTCTGGGTGGAGGCTCCAGTCTCCCTGACGGGGACCTCCCCTCGACATAATGTCCGCCCCTTTGTTCAAAATGCCGGGGATATACACTGCTCTGATGGAGAGCAGGTGTGTGTGCGCCCAGCGTAGCAGCCGTCTGGCTATGTCCAAGAGCTGCGCAGAGCGCACCCCTCCCTGGCGATTGATGTAGGCTGCTGTCGCCTTGTTGTCTGTGCGGATCAGAACATGCTGATCCTGCAGCAGCGGGGCGAAATGCTGGATTACTTTCCACACCGTGAGAAGTTCCAGAGCGTTTATGTGGAGAGACATGTGAGCTGGCCACTGTCCTCCCACCACTTGTGTCAGACACGTCCCCCCCCCACCCTGAGAAAGAAGGTCTGTAACACTGGGTGTGTTTGGGCGTGGACTTTTTTTGCCCAGGAAGGGGAACCCCCACCGACAGGGTGTGAGGATTTCTCCAGTGAGCTAAATAGGAGGGCCCCCTGAGGGAGGGAAAAGGGAAAACCATTTCGTCTCCCCTGGACGCCGGGGGGTTCCGGGGGGAGACGAATTAAACCCCCTTTTGCAGCTCCTTTTTTCATGTGGAGCGGAACCCAGGGGGAAAACCCCCCCAGAATAACCTAAGGGCATTTTATGCCCACAAAATTTGCATGACAAAACCCGAGCTGTCACATTTCCCCCTGTGGGGCGTGACGCTGTTTGGGGGCGAGGGGGTTTCCCAAAAGCCCCCCGCTCTCTGCTGCGGGGAGCCGGCCCCTCTCTTGCGGGTTTAGTTTTTAAAATTTCCCCTCCCAGGGAGATCAAAGAGTGGGAGGGGGGAAAAGGAGAACTCTTTTTCCAATTTTAAAACCGTAAAGCCAGACTCGAAAAAATTGGTTTTCAAAACTTTTGTTTTGGGAAAGGCGGGTTTTCCCCTTTTGGGGGCGAGCCACAAAAAACAGGGGCGCCAGATTTAAAAAAACACTCTTCCCCCCGCCCGGGGTTTTTAAAGGCTCCCGACCCTCTCCACACACCTGGAGAAGGTTCGTTGGGGGGCCCCGGAGTAACCGAACGGGCAGGCGGTTGTAACCCCGGGTTTGTATCCCCCGGGAAAGGAAAAAGCGCAGGAATTTCCCCGGTTTTTTGGGTACCCAATGGAGGGGCTGTGGGAAAAAACCGCGTTTTCTTTTTGGTTTTAAAGGACCCTTGAACCAGTCGGCCCTTTGGGGATTCACATTTCAGCAACCAAATCATGTTCCGTCAGCATGTGAAACGGTTTTCCCCCATCTTTTTGGGTTTTTTTGGAATAGAGCAAATCGAGGATGGGTTCATTTCCCCCCCCGTCTTTTTCTCCCCCGGAAGAAAAAACGGGGGTAGAAACCCTGATTTTCCTCTCCCTTTAGGAACCCTGGAAAATTTCATGTTTATCAGGGGTTTTCCCCCAGCTCTAAATTTGGGGAGCGAGGTTTTACTGTTCCCTTGGGGTGGGAAAAGGGCTGTGTCCCGAATCCCTTGAAACCCGGCGGGGGCAAAAGGGGAACTGCAAGAGGTGGGGCCCCCCGCAAGACAAAGGGCCCTTTTAACCCAACCCCTTCCATCACGCTAAAGCGCTGCCACTCTGATAAAAGCTCTAGAAGCGGGTCTACCCTTTTAGATGGAAACCTGTTTTCCCAAAATGGAGATGGAAACCCAAACCAGAGCCCCTTCCGGGGTTTCCCCGCGTGGGGCAAACCCCTGGGGGGTCGGGGCCGAAAGGGCTTGGGAAGGTCCCCCGGGGGGGAACGCATTTAAAAGCGGGAGCCCGCGAAAACCCAAACCCGCTTCATGGGGGGTTGCGCAATTTAGGGGGGAACATCAGCGTCAAGAATCGACGTTTAGGAAAGCGGAGGTTCGTGAACGTGAATTTTGGGGAGCGTCTCCACTCACACCACCAACGGATGATGAGGGGAGACGCTTGGGGGGCAGGCGGGCGTTGTTAAACGCTGTTGCACGGAGCGAAAAACGGGTCGCCCAAAAGGTGGGGTAAAAACCCCAAAAATTAAATTTTCTTTTTTGGGAAAAAAACCCTGTGCATTGGGAAACCTCTGTGTTTTACGAGGGGGTGTTTCCCGCTTGGGTGCGTGGAAATTTCCCTAAATCCTGGGAAACCAAAAAAACGGTTTAAAAGCCTTTTCGGCTCCAACCCGGGGTGGGGGGATGTGTGTGTGACATGCCCGCTTTAGTTCCAAAACTCAGGGACCCGAAATGTACCTCAAGAGGGAAAAGCGCCTTTTTAAAAAGGGGGTGTTTTTTTTTCTTTTAATACAAAGACATCACCCAAAAAAACACACAAAAACCCCCCCCAAACCCGTCCCTTGCACTTTTGGGGGCTGCTTCCCCGGGGGGGCTCCAGAAGTTTGGTCCTGTGCAGGCCACACGATTTGGGGGTCCTTTAAGGGGGACCTGACGGGGGCGCTCGGGGGCGGAAAAACCCGAGGCGGCCCGGGTGGGTTTTGGGGCCCTTTTAGGCGGCGCCCGGAGGCCGAACGGCACCGCTGCAGGGGGAGCCGGGCCGTCTTTCCGGGCCTTTGGGGGTGTCCCCGGTGAATTTGCGCGGCATCCCCCCCGTGATTTACGGGGCCCCCTGTGTCCGCGGCGGAGGGAGGGTTTTGGAAACCCCGGAAAGTTCTCTTCAGCGTCTTCCCCTTTTCCCACCCCCGCGGGTCCTTTGACGGAAAAGGTAACCCAAAAAGGTTTGAAAGCGGTTTTGGGAAAAAACCCCTTCAAAGGGCTGGGGTGGGGCCGTCCAGCCCAAAATTCCCCCTTTCCGAAATTTTCCGGGGATGGAAGGGCCGGGGAAAAACCAGGGGGTCCTGGCGACGGGTCTGCCAACGTCGCCCCCAATCCGCGACGTGGCCCCCGGCGAGGGGGGCGCCACAGGGGTCAAGATCGCACTTTGAAAGCTTTGCTCATCCCCGGGCCCCTTTTGCCCCCGGGAACAACGGGGGTGGCTGGATCGCCATCTTAGAGAGGGGGGGGTAACCCGGGGGGCTGAATTTTGGTTTTTGGGGCCCCGCCAACGCCGGGGAGGAAAACTGGTGGGGAAAACCCATCCTGGAAACCGGCCCGCCAAACTGGTCCTTGTGGCGTTAGGGCCGGGGGGGGCCTTTTGGGGCCCCGGGCCAAAGGTGTTTGGGGGGGTCCCACGCCCGGGAAAAAACCTGTCAGTTTCGCCCTCCAGTGGGGGAACTGGGGGGAAAACCATGGTCCGTGAAACCCCCCCACCCCTTCGCAGCGGCCCCGTAGGTTTGGGCACCCGGGGGCTTCAACTTCCCTTTGGTTCCAGCGCCGCCGCTGAAATGATTTCCCCCAAAAAAAGGGGCCCGGGGAAACCGCGGCCAACCGGGGGCCCCGCTTCACCGGCTGGATGGCGGAGAATTCTCCGCTCATCTCGTCCGGAGGTGCAGAGGCTTGCGCCGGTGGAACCGTCAGGTTTCTGTAAGCCACCGCCCTCCCGATGATGTCCGGAAGCTCCCGGAGGAGGCCGCCTATCGCCGGTAGCGCGGTCGTGGCGGAGATGGGGACGGCATCAACTGGGACGGGGACCTCAGGATTCCCTGAGCGTGCACCCAGTGAGCAGGCATCCACCTCCTGCTCCTCCAGCCGGAGAAGAGGGGTCAGATGGGACGGATGGGACCCGCACGGGGATCCATGGGCGGAGGAAGCGGAGCCCGCCGACTCCGGTTCCTCCTCCTCGGCCAGGATGTCCACCGCCTCCTCCAAGGTGAATGAATCACCGACCGGCCACACCTCCTCCGCAGCGATGGCGAAAAACTCCGCCCGTCGCTGCCTCTCGGTGGAGGGTAGAAAGGCGCAGTAGGGACACGATGCCAATGGCGAGATGGCCAGGTTGGCGTGCTCCGGCCCCAGGCATGCCTCACAACGGCCGTGGGGGTCGAACCCCATGATGTAGCCCGTCTGGCAGATCGGGCAGATCCGGATCCCCTTCTGAAGAACGGTCGCTTTGGTAGAAGTCATCGTTAGTTCAATTTCAGTCTTGCACGAATGCTGAAGAAAAATGGGAGCCGATTGTCAGGTCCGCACCCGAGTTATAGAGGGGATGCGGACCTGCGTGGGGCCCACACTACAGGTGGGCGTGGACTAAAGTTCTTTCAGTGCTGCGCATGCGCGCGAGGGATAAACCCAATAGCGATAGCCTTAGAGGGCGAAGCCTATATGAAATAGAACCTGTCTGTTCCTTGGAGGATGCATGCTGGAAGATATAATGTTTAAGCTAGCTGTATAGCTGAAAATGCGTTGCCTGCAACAACTTTTAGTGAGGACAGCATAGTTCTGGTCTGCTATAAATAGCGGCTAGGCGGCAAAGTCTGTGTGCTTGTAGTCTGGTCTGATACGCTGGGTGGCTGCATGGTGTGCTTGGGAGCTTCTTTCGAGGTAGATTTTGCGTCTCCAAACCTTACTGTCCTTTTTAAGATTCTGTAGTTTAAACTTTTACTGTTTGCAGCAGAGTTGGGTTGCTGAAGGTATATTGGCCCTGCTGTATTAGATGACCGTTCTTGACCTATCATCAGAGGTACAGTGGTTTTGTGTTTCTAACAAACATTTTGGTCCTGTCATGAGATGAAATGGGACCTAGTGGTAGAATGGGGGAATCACAGGCATGGTTAATAGACCCAGCTGAAGAAGGTTGTTTAGCAGGCTAGAGCTGCATGGATTTCCTTTTTAAGAGGATGTGTGTCACGCGTGTGGGGTCGAGTTGGGTGCAGGACGGCACTCTGTCCAACTGATCACCCTTTGTTTTGTAGACGCAAAGGGAAGAGATTAGGCAGATTTTCCTCTATGTTCTGTCCTATGCGTCTTGTCTGAGTGGTGTGTTGGCTGTATGGGGGAGAGCGACGGCTGCCGGCTATTCCCCGTTGGTGATCGAGCCGAGAAGGTCGGGACTGTGGGGAGACCGGAGACAACGAGGCTGTACGACGCGCAACTGGGGCTAAGCTCCAACTAGTAAGGAACGTGGCCTATTCCTACTCTGTTAGTAGCCTACCTGGCTTTTGCCTTTCTTTTTATATTGGTACTGAAAGCCCCGTGCCCCATAGGTCTCTCTCTTGTGCTGGCCGACGGTACCGTTGGGGGCGGAGCCATTGACAACGTTACGTCCGCGTTCTGAGGGCGGTGGCGTGGGCCCTGTGTGCGGGCCACCAGAGACTGTTTTCCTTATTTTATTTTTTGTGGGGTTAGTGTTCTCGGCAGCGCTGGAAAGCGAGAACCCATCCTCATCCTCTATCCTCCATGTTGTCTTATCCTGTATGTTCTCCCCCCCCCCACAATACTTTGCACATCCCAGTAGCTCTACAGGTCCCTTCAGAGGGGTAGCAGTGTAGGGCAGCACCAAGGGTGGGTCTTAGTGGCAGTGTTATCACCAGAGTGCAGTGTGTGCAGTGCCAGTTTCTATAGCACCAGAGTGCAGTGTGTGCAGTGCCAGTTTCCATAGCACCAGAGTGCAGTGCCATCAGGGAACTACAGTTCTACAGGGATGAGCTTACCTCAGTCCACCCCAGTAACCATGCCTTGGTTTATGTGTTCACCCTGGGTCCCCAAGTTTACCGCTGAGGGTGGGGTTAGGTTTTTGGGGAGTGGCAGGCACAAATGGAGGCGATACTAAGGGCCCAAGGACTGGCAGAGAGACAGCAGTTGGACTTTATTATGAATGCACTCGATGGCCGTGCTAAGAGGGAAGCCATGCTGTTTAGTGATGACCAGAGAAACTCACCTGCCACTTTATGGACTGCACTAAGGGACAGGTTTGGGGCCCTAACCCCCACAGCTGAGGCCCGATCCCGCTTCTTTGATTGTGTCCAGAAGGGAGATGAGTCCGTGCAGGAATATCTTCTCCGCTCTCGGGAGCTGTTTTCCCGATGGCGTAGGGCAGAGCCAGATGGATCTGCTAAGGATGAATCTACACTACAGGATCAATTCATTAGGAATCTAAGGGAGGGCGAGGTAAAGCGGGAGCTCAAGATATTGGTGCGACGAAAACCAGGGGTGACCTTTCAGGAGGTGAGCGAGGAGGCTGAGGCATTGGACAGGGAGATGAGGTCCAGGGACTGTAGGGCCTGTCATGCTGCTGTTCCCCCCACAGTAGCCGCTGCTTCAACCGTTGCTGACCTGGAGAAATGGAAGGAGACCATGCGGGCTGAGTTACAGCTGGAGCTGAAGGAACAGATGGCCACACTGACAGAGACCTTGGTGAGGGAGATCAGACAGAATGCTACCAGTTCTGAGGCCCCTCCCTCATCGAGGTATGAGCCAAGGGGGGAGGTAACTCGTGGGCAGTATCATCCTGTTTCAAACAGTAGGAGAACCCCATTCCAGTGGGACAGGCAAGGCAGACCAATCTGCTTAGAGTGGGCAGCCAGGCCACATCCAACGTCACTGTCCTACACAGAGAGAGGCCCAGGTACCGTTAAACCGGAAACCCCGGCCGCTGTAGGGCGAGCGACTGGGGATACGGGCAACCGAGGAGAGAACCCTGGGAAGTCTGCTGTGGTGGGGATGTGTCCTCGTGTGGAAGTGGAGGTAAACGGAGTAAAAATACCATGCATGTTGGATACTGGATCTCAAGTAACCTTATTCAGCCTCAGTTTTTTTCAGAAATGGCTCGGCCATCTGCCAATACAGGAGTCTTCTAACCTCAACTGGCTCACACTGAAGGCTGCCAATGGCCTGAACATCCCCTACATAGGCTACGCTGTGGTGGATTTTATCGTGGGAGGGTTAACAGTTCCAGAGAAGGGGATAGTCATTGTTAAGGATGAATGTCTGGGGGCAGACCAAGGAATCCTTGGTATGAATGTGATAACCCACTGCTGGAAGGAGTTGTTTCAGGGAGCTTCACAGGGGGTCACAGGATTCAACTCCACCTTAAGAGGAGAGGCCAGGAGGGAGTGGCAGAAGGCCTTTGCAGTCTGTCGGCGGGTTGTCCAGACCCGCGAGCCCGAAGAGATGATCGGCACAGCACGACTGGGTACAAGGGACCAGGGGCCTCATTTATAAAGGTTGCTGCGCACAAAAAAGTGGCGTTAAGGGGCGTGAAATGTGCGTACGCATATTTTACCGCAAACGTCCGGATTTATAGAAAAATTCTATGCAGGTAAAATGTGCACACATCTACGCATCCTTTCACCCATGCGTAGAGCTTACCACAAAGTTTTTCAGACACGGGAATCAGCGACGCCCGATGGAAAGATCACAAAATAAAGCTCAGTCCTCTTAAAAACATAGTTTTATAAGTGTGCTTTCACAGGGTTTGTGGTCTGTTGTATCTGTTAAGTCACTACTTAAAACCTATTTTTATAAAAGGCATTCTCTTAACTCTTATTTTATTCATTATTTTACCGGGTGGCGCCAGGATGAAGTGAAATAAAACTCATTGATCTAACCATGCAATAGCCTCAGAAAGGCTAAATAACAACAACATAATGCTACTGTTCAAAATCAAAGAATACATTTATTAATCAGAGACTCACATAAGAACGGAGCACTGCAGAGAATTTATGAATGATACCGATTCTGTCAAAATCAGCAGGCGGAGGAGTAGAAACAGCAGTTTGCGGCTTGCCTCTCTCTCTCTCTCCCTCTAACCTCTCTCTCTCTCCCCAACGGGAGAAATGGAATTAGGGCTGTAAATTGTATTTACCACCATGAAAAGCAAGCAGGCTGAGAAACCGAACTAAGCGACGTGTCTGTCTGTCTATCGATCTCCTCCACTCCGTTTCAGTGGGCTACTATGGACGCCCCAACATACACCAATGGAAATATTTGTCTATAGATACATAAAGCTTAAACACGGGGCAAAAATACAACTAAGGGGCAAAGCATATTTTACTCTTTCATATGTAGCTCCTAATGCTCAATGTTGTGTAACTTTTAAACTGTTTTTAAATTGTTTTTATCATTTTGTTCATCAGTTTGTCTCCCATTTTTTATTTTGTCTTCTAAAGCACTTTGTAACTTTGTTTTGAAAAGTGCTATATAACAAAAGTTTATTTCTATTATTATTAAGGTGTGCCGGATTATTAGAGCTTGTGCGGTTCTCCACAATGTGGCACAGATCCTCTACTGAGCCCCCAGACAGTAGCTACACCTTTACGGTGCTCAACCTCAGTGATGAGCGCCTCGATCTCGCACTCCGCAAATTTCGGCTTTCTTGCAGCTGGCGTCTCTCAGTCTTTCCCTTATTGATAGTCAACAAAGGCTCCTTAACAATGTCGGCATATTCATGACCTATTTAGCATTGCCCATTTATGGTTGATTGTGGGACGACACTATGAGGAGTAGTGGGCGGACACTGGGAGGAGTACACGGCCGCACAATTCACCGCAAGTGGGTATTTATAAAGAGAAAACTGCGTACAGGTGTGTACCGCACAGTTTTATAAATCTGAATTTTTTCTTGCGTTAGTGGATTCTGAGGTTTGGGCGGCGCAATGTTCTACGCAATGTTCTATGCAAAGTTTTATAAATGAGGCCCCAGAACAGGATTCCTGGCCAGCTGTGAAAAGGTGCTGTGGGCCAGGGTGGTCGGGTGCAGCCCCTCAAAAGACTATTTTGGCTTTGTGGAAGACTGTGGTGAGGGGGCCGAATGGCAAGGTTGCACGGACTGTTGTGAGGGTGCAAGATGGGCGGTTCCCATTACGACTACTGAATCTGCAGCCCTACTCACTTGAACTGCCTAGACGCCGCCCACTGGCCACAGTCACTCCCCTAGACCCCTCCCAGGTCTGCAGCGACAGGGACTTGGTGTTGTGTGAGCAGAGGCCCAGGGAAGTGGAGGTCGATGTCCGGACCGTTCAGCTGAAACCTGAAGGTCACCCTCCTGTAGATCTTCCTCTGATAGAAGGCCTAACCCCAGAACAACAACAGAAGCTGGAGGAGCTCCTAGCCCACTGGACAGGTGTGTTTGCAGCCCACGAAGAAGACTACGGCAACACAGATGCTGTTCTACACCACATCCCTACTGGGACTGCCCCACCAAGCCGTGAGCGCTACCGACCTGTCCCTCCAACCCTGTACCAGGAGCTCCGGCAGCTGCTCTCTGGGATGTTGCACTCAGAGGTCATCTCAGAGAGTTCAAGCCCCTGGGCGGCCCCTATTGTCCTGGTGAAGAAAAAGGATGGGACATGGAGGTTTTGTGTTGACTACCGTCGGCTCAATGCAGTCACTCACAAAAATGCTTTTTCTCTTCCTCGGATTGAGGAGTCCCTGACCAGCCTAAAAGAAGCAGCATGGTATTCGACTCTCGACCTTGCATCTGGGTATTGGCAGGTGAACGTCAGCCCCCAAGACAAAGAAAAGACTGCATTCACAACACCCCTTGGCCTTTTTGAGTTCTCCAGGATGCCGTTCGGGCTCTGCAATGCCCCCGCCACATTTCAGAGGCTCATGCAGATGTGCCTAGGAGACAAGGTAAACGACTTCCTCCTAATCTATTTAGATGATGTCATTATCTATTCGCCTGACTTTGACTGTCACCTACAGCATCTCGAGCAAGTGTTTCAGCGGCTCTCCAAGTATGGGCTAAAATTGCAGCCCCAGAAATGTAAATTCTTACAGAAGGAGGTGGCCTACCTGGGGCATGTGGTGAGTGAAGCTGGGGTCGCCACTGACCCAGAGAAGATAGCCGCTGTTCGTGACTGGCCTCGACCAGAGACAACCACACAGGTACGCTCTTTCCTTGGCTTTGCTGGATATTATCGAAGGTTTATTCCCTCTTTCTCCAGGATTGCCTCCCCCCTCCATGGCTTGCTGACGGGCACTGCAACGCTGGGAAAGAAAGGCCGTCCAGTGGTTTGGACCTCTGTGTGCCAACAGGCTTTTGAACACCTTAAGGCCGCCTTGCTGAGTGCCCCAATCCTGGCATATGCAGACTTCACCAAGCCGTTCCTCCTGTACACGGATGCCAGCTTTGACGGCCTGGGGGCAGTGCTATCTCAAGTCCAGGGTGGCAAGGAGAGAGTCATCGCCTACGCTAGCCGGAGCCTGTCCCCGGCTGAGAGGAATGACCAGAACTATAGCTCGTTCAAACTAGAGCTACTAGCCCTGAAGTGGGCAGTGACTGATAAATTCCGGGATTATCTATGGGGAGCAGACGTCACAGTTTATACAGACAATAACCCACTGGTCCACCTTGATACAGCTAAACTAGGGGCAGTCGAACAGCGATGGGTGGCCCAACTGGCCAGCTACCAGTTTGAGGTGAAGTACCGCCCTGGCCGCTCTAATCAAAATGCTGATCTTCTCTCTAGACTCCCGAGGACTGAGGGGCAGGTGTGTTCGAGCCAGGACACAGGGGAGGAGGAACTACAGCAGGAGCCGGCCGTCGAGGGAGGACCCGACTGGAGACAGATCCAGCAGGAGGATCCACACCTCCAAGTTCTCTCTGAGAGGGTTAGCCAGGGTAAGCTGCCTGTCGGCAGGGCCCGGGAAGATGCCCACCAGGAGGAGAGACGATGGTGGAGAGAATGGGACAGACTGGCGATGCGGGATGGTGTCATTGGCCGGAGGGTGTGGGATGTAGCCGAGGACACCTGGAGGTGGCAGATCCTGGTGCCCGGCTCAGCTACGCAGGGCTTATGGGAGAAGTATCACACCTCGTTGAGCCACTTGAGTGCTGGTGGGACTGAAGCAGCCCTGAGGCGAGGGTTCTACTGGCCCCGGTGTCCACAGTGTGTACAGAGGAAACCTGGGCCAGCAATAAGGGCACCTCTAGTACCGATCACCACCAGTTACCCTCTGGAAACCGTGGCCATCAATTATCTTTCCCTGGGTCAACCTGGCGACACGTATCCGTATCTGCTCGTCATGACTGATCTCTTCTCCAGGTATGGATGGGCAGTCCCAACGAAAGACCAGACCTGCTGAGACCACTGTGAAAGCCCTCTGGGCAGCTGTGGTACAGCACTGGGGGTGCCCTGAGCAACTTTTGAGCGATCGGGGGGCTGCTTTTGAATCTGAGCCCAGTTCCTGTCAGCTGTACGGGTGTAAAAACATCCGCACTACTCCCTACCGACCCCAGGGTAATGGAGCATGCGAACGATTTAACCAGACATTACTGTCTCTCCTAGGGTCCCTGGGGGAAGACCAACAAAGGAGGTGGCTCCAAGCATATAACAACACACTGGGCTCACCCCTTTCTTTGTCATGTGTGGCAGACATGCCTGTCTCCCTGTTGATGTGATTACAGGTGCAGAGGCCCTGAGGCCACGGATGGATCTAGATGGATGGGTCCGGCACCACCATGACCAGCTCCGCCGGGTCTACAGCCAGGTGGAGGCCAAGACCCAGCACCAAGCCAGGGGCAGGATAAACGGCGTTATGACATGCGAGCCAAGGACGTCCCGCTGATTGGTGGGGACCGGGTGCTGCTGAGAAACTTTCGGCGACACGACCAGGGTAAGCTGGCACCCCGATGGCAGCCGAAACCTTTTGTTGTTCTAGGACCACTCTGGCCTGGACTGCCTGTCATCCATATCCGGCCAGAGGGAGGGGGACCTATTCGGACAATCCACCGGAACCACCTGCGGACATGCCCCTACCCAGCCCTCCGGGAGGCCCCGGCCGCAGTGCTGCCAAGTCGAAGGCGACCAGATGATGTGCTCCCCGAGCAGGTCCCAGAACCAGACTGGCACAACTATACCTGGTACCCAGTCCGTGTCCCCGTGGCCCTGCCGGCTGCTGCACCTGCCGTTCCCCCGAGAGGCCAGGAGGTTGGCGGTGAGGAGGTAGCATCACTAGATGGGGAGGGGGGTGAACCACGTAGGTCCAGAAGGGAAAATCGACGACCCCCACTTAGGTACAGGGAGTTGCCTAGTCAATGATAGTCGGGACGACTACAGAAAAAATGTCTGTCAACATGTTTATGTTTAATAAAGGCTATTTATTTTAGACACTTGTCCTGGTGTTCTGTGTGGGCGTTGCTGGAGAAAAGCAAACCCTGTGTTGGGTGAAGTTATTTGGTGTCACCTCATACTGTGACAGTCCTTCATGGGTTGTCTGTTTTTATGGATTTTGGGAGCTTTGCATGTGCCTATAATGTGTTTTCCTTGGCTCCAGGCATGGCTGCTGGACAAACAGAGAAAACCACTTGCCACTGCTGTTTTGCCTATTCACAGATACTGTATTAGTAGTGTGGCCCACTGTGCTTTAGCTTACCCTGTCCTTTTACTGTTCATAGTACCTGCTGTTTTGTTGGTTGTTTGCCCATTTTTGTTGTGGTGTTCCTGACCTCCCAGCCCCTTGCTGATACTGTTTGCCCCCCCTTTCCTGAGGGTTTCTCTGGAGTGGGTGGTGGTGATGTTCCTGGGGGTCGATGCCTGGATTCTGGTGAGCCTCACCCTTCCCCCACACTGAGTGTCGACGTTGCATTGGTGTGGTGTATAATTCTATTGTAGAGCGCTTGCTTCTTGGGTGTATGTGCCTTAGGCACCTTAAGTGGGGTGGGGCTCCCTTCAGTGGTGTTGATCCCCTTGTTATGACTCTACCCCCATTCCAGAGTAGGTATCAATAGTAGTGTAGGCGGCAACTGTTATTAGTCAGGCTCACTCCTACCATCCTTAGTCTCTTTTAAATGTCGTGAATAAATGATTGTATTTTAAGACTTGAGTAGCAATGGTGTAAAGAAAAGGATAAATAAACTTGTTAAAGGTTGAAGTTTGTTTCTGTCCTTTTTTTTGTAAGCTTACTTGTGTTTAAGGGGAACCCTCTGACATTATTGGACTTATCTATAATATGTTTTAGGGTGGAAGGCCCTAGGCGTTGTCTGTAGCACATTTAGCTTTCTGTACCGGCCGGTCACACTAGTGCTAATGTTTCTCAATTTCAAGACCACATATCCCATAAACCCTGTTGCTTCCTCTACCCCCCTCCCTGTGAGTGTTGTTTTTACATTGAATTGTTGAATACATTGAAACGACATTAAACTAAGATAATACGACGGTTAGAATGTTTTAAAAAAATCTTTATTAAATAAGAAAATACATCTGTGATCACTTGGTTAGTGTAGCGTTCGCCATGATCTTCCAGTTGCTTCACAGGTCATTCTGGGAGATTTCTCCTAGCCCTCGGTTTGTAGTGTGCCCCTGAAAAATCTCCGTTTGGAGGGCCATGTAGCCCTAGCACTTCACCCTACCCCTCGATCCCAACAAGAATTGGGACACCCTTACGGAGGGGAGGGCTAAGGGGTAGGGCGACGGGGTGAATTGGGATTCGGCCTAAAACCAATGTTGAGTTGACTGTTTTTCTCCTAGACATGTAAGTGCAGTTTACATTATCAACATTTTTTATCTGGACTATTTGTACCGGGGGAAACTTGTTTAGCCCTATTAACTAAATCTAATGCCTAATTTCCATTACTCAGAACCAGGCCGTACTGGGCTGCGCAGGGCTGAACCTGATAAAGGCTAAGTCCAGTTGAATCATAATGTGCTTAGATTACAGTTCAAACACAACACTGGCAACACTTCTCACTCAGAAAGCATACATTGTCACTCATAACACACTAACCTAAAAAACACTAACAGGGAGCATTACATAAATGATGAACTTTTATCTTTGAAGTTTGAATGATTTTTCACATAAATTAGTATTTCATTATAGAATAAGATTAACACCTTTTCACTTTATTGACTGTACTAAAGTAATGTATGAAATGATGAACTTTTACCAGTATGTATGTAACAAGAATGAATCAGAAATGCAGCAATTTGCTTCAAATCGTGATTTACTGTATTTGTGAAAAATAAAGTTAAAACAAAATCCTGAAATTCCAGAAGGCAACCTTTGGATCCTAAAACACAAAATATATTTCAAAATGTACATGTAAAAATGTAAACATACTGTATTGTACTGTAATATGTAGTTCAACCAGTGCTTAATTTGTGCTGGGGCTGCGGCAAATGTCTTACTCAGAATCAGAGCCCCGGGCTCTAAAGTGCGACAACAGCGCGTATATTAAACTGGTATTAAACAACGTTATGTCCAGTGAACATTACAAGAGTAGGTGCACGAGGCCGCGAGACAATCAGAGCCTAATATGTAAATAGATACACGCACGCACAGACAGACAGACAGACAGACTGGAAGCTTAAAAAAATATGACAACATCAACGTTTAGTTAGCTACTGATAGCAAGCCGACAAAACAGATTCATGGTTAACGTCAATGCAGCACAAAGCTGGCTTCTGGGCTGGCGACACAGAGGTAGGAAAAGTTTACCCTTTTTCCTCCGCCGGGGGGCGACGCGAGTTGAGCCCCAGCATCTCTTATTATACAAATTAAGCAACTGTTGATGCAACTGTTGAACGCTGCAGATTTGGTTGCACCCTTACAGTAAACCAGCCTCTCTCCATGGTTTACAACATGGTCAATAATTGTGGCCCTTATTCATCTTTCAGCTGAAATTCTGCGTTTGGAATGATTATTACATTTTATTGTAAATCTGCTAAAGTTTTCTATATATTTCAATATGGTTACTGCAGAAATCATTCTGTTTTGAATGTGTTTTTAAACAGTGTGTTAGCATTTGAAAAATGTGCTGCTAATATATAATGTTTTGCAGGTGGAGTATGAGAAAAGAGTTCATGGATTTTGGAGAATGTGGTCATTGAATGCATTTTGTGGGAAAGCAATGAAAAATTATTCACAGTTTGGTCCACATAAACTTCTGTTTCGCTGACTGTGTGAAGAGTTTTGACAATGTGACTTCGGTATTGATCGATGCGATTGGAAAAAAAACCTGTATATGGCACTCTAATCAAGCTAACATGCGTAACTGACGTAGGCTATCATTATCAAATTATATTTTCTATTCACACAGTCAGGGGGTGTTGTTTGGAAAGTAGGATGGAAGCCTGGAGTGGAGAGACAAGTTCTGTCTTACACTATATGGCCAAAAGTCAGTGGACACCTGACCATCACACCTATATGAGCTTGCTGGACATGTCATTCTAAAACCATGGTGTGACGGCCCTACTGATGGCCAACACCTTACTGCAGTGTGGGTGACTAATTTCAGTACATAACAAATTACAAACGAAACACAATTTGGTTAAGCATGTTTATTGGTGTTATGGTTTAAATTATGACACAGGTGTGTGTGTGTGTGTGTGTGTGTGTGTGTGTGTGTGTTCCGGCATAAGACAGCAGTCACAGCATGGGGACCAAAAACCTGGACCCCACAAAAATAACCTCGGATTCAGTGAAAAGAAGGTCAAAACAATGTGAAGTTTTCAGGGTTCACCCCATAATGCGCATTTACCGACAGAATGTGCATAGGTGTGTTTAGGAGAGGTAACTCAGGGATGGTACTGCCTCCACACACACTTTTCAATTTCAGAACACACTAAATAAACCACATTTAAAATGTGCATGTGCAATCAACCAACTTCCATCGAAGCTAACTACTTGATAAGCTGCTATCACAAAGCTAATTATAAGGTAATTGAAACAATTAAATGCAAAGACTTTTATCATTTATTACTATCAGCAATGAATAATGGTTAAACATAGGTTTATGCAGTAACAATATCCATAATATTCACACATAAAATAAATTATTTTTAAGACCCTAAACTCTTGAATTGTTGACCAATAATACATCATCTAACCCACTTTTTCTGTCTTTTTCTTTGTATGTCAGAGATGATAACGCTAAGCGAAAGATTTAGCCACGCTTATGGTACACTGATTAGCTGCTAAGCCAGGCTAGGCTAGTTAACGAGACTAATGGTTAATCATCCTAACTTCACAGAAGAAAAGGGTATAAAAACAAATAATAACAGTAATAATAATAAAAATGTATTAAGTGGTATCTTGTTATATTATATTGTTATATTAATAAATCAAAAAACGATAAATATCCATGTTTGTATTAAAAGGATAGATTGGATAGCTTGGATAAGTGTGACACGCCTGGCCGGCGGCCGCGGGAGTCCTACGTATGACAGCATGCCACTCTTACAGGATGTGCTGACTATACAAAACAAGCACTCCTTCACTCACATGAGGAAAGAACAGAGAGAACAGCTTGACTTCTGCATTTGGAAGTCTGCAAATGGAAGTGAGACTGGTGTTAATTAAAAGGTAAGTTATGCCTACATTACATTAAGATATATTTTAGTGAACTGAGCAGGTTTGATATGATTTAAAGGCAGCAAGTAACTTTTTTTTAACTGGTAAAAGTACATTTACCTGAACATGAGCCAGGTAGCTTAAGTTAAAAAAGGTAAAACAAAAGTCATTTATCCCCATGCTTTTGAACATTATTATTTCTTGCAATTGTTGTAAGTAGTTCAGCAACAGGTTTTGTGCATTGCCTATTTCTCTCTGGATGGATAGCTAGTTATGCTAGCGAGCTAGCTAATTGAGTTAGCTAATTGGCTAACGTCCATGTGGTCACTGCAGCAGGCACATCCGGAGCAGGCAGGCACCCTAGTAGTTAAAGTTAAAAAACAGCTGTGTGATTAATGTGAAACAAGGAAGGATTTTATATTCATATCCAAAGGACAGAATTTTGGTGAGTGTTGTGCATAAAGTTAATGGCATACATTACTGTGGTGTACAACTTGAATGATATACTGTAATGTGGTTATTGATGTGTTATGAAATTAATAGCTTCTATTTATGCAGCTTCTAGAGATGTTAAAAAAATATAACTAAAAGTGTATTGTTATTCTATCTGTATGTGTGCAGTAGGTCAAGGGGTGTTTGCCAAGGCCCATTTCCAAAAAGGGGACTTTGTGGTGGAGTACAGAGGGGAATAAATAAATTATGAAGAATCTCAAAGGTGGAGGAGGATTTATCATGGCAGATGTGCTGTCTTCATGTTTGACTTCTAGAAGATGGCAGTCTTGGTAGACTAGTCAATGATGACCAAGACCATCCAAACTGCAAGATGAAGAAGGTCATATCAGAGGGCAAGCCGCACCTCTTTCTCTTTGCTTTGAAGGACATTAATGCTGGAGAAGAGATAACGTACGACTATGGAGGGACTGATTGGCCTTGGAGGAAACAGGTCTGTCAAAATTGAGGGGCTGTATGTCAGTGTGAAAAACTGTCTGTCGGTTGAAGAAGCATTATTGATTGTGCATATTGGCTTAAATGTGAACATCAGAACAATGCAGAATTCCTTTCCTCAGAATGGTGTTTCAGCCTGATTATTTTTAGTTTTACTTACTTAGTTCAGAATAGCATTGCAGTCTGTCATGAACATAGTCTTGTACAATTTATTATTCTTTAAAAATTAAATGTAGGGAAATATTGTGCATGCTAAAACAGTCTATACAGTGTAGTAACAGCTTTTGAAACATACATGTATAACGTGATAAATATTTGCATGTGTATATTAGACTTGCCCTTAAGTGTCTTTAGACCACAATTTTCTTTTTGACCTATTTTAAAACTGCTTATGGTTATTATTTTTACTGCTGACCAACTACTCAATAATGATGTTGAACTTGATCTTCAGGTCGGAGGACAATCAACCGTCATTGAGTCTTCTGAGGCTGAGATCTCCAGAACAACAGAGCAGACTCCTCAGAGATCTTCATTCTCCCAGATGGAGGTACTATTTTTTTGTCTGAATTTCTTTTCTTGTCTTTCATCTTTCAGTTTTAGTCAAATGTGTTCAGTGTTTACATTTAGGTTTAGATTAATAAGTATGCTGCCAAGCACATTCTGGTTTTTGTGATTTAATGGGGTCCTTTCAGGCTGAATCCCAATTCACCCCTTGGCCCTACCCCTTAGCTCTTCCCCTCCATTTTGCGCATTCACGTGAAGGGGTAGGGGTGTTCCAATTCTCTTGGGATCGAGGTGTAGGGCTAACAGACATGAGAACAGCAAATAGTGAAAAAGGAGGAAAAGTGCGTGAACCTGGCCTCGCACGGCATTTTCTGTACGCGCACGCGCGTTTAGGGGAAATGGGGGTGTAAACCAGGTGCCAGGACTATTTTTCTTATTGATAGACACAACAAAATATATACAGTTCACTTGCTATACTGTAGCAAAGTTTGATAACAATAGAGTTTATTAAACATTGTGTATGAAACTCCTTTATCAAAATTAGTCATCTAATGTCAAATCTGAACATTTAGTTATTTTAATATGTGAAACCTAAAATCTAAAAAGCACACAGCAAACTACCTACATCATTATTATGCAGATGCTGTAACTATTGGGTTGTACATAGAACATCATCATATTACAAATAGATTTTCATGGTACACGCTGGAGAGCCTCATCACGCAAGGATTTTGGCACTGTTTGGTTAGTTTTCTATCAGTTTTAACCCTTTAACACCTAACACTCAAAATGTTCGCCTGGACTTTTTTGCTTATCTTGACTATAAAAGGGTCAGTAAATGTCCTGTGAGCTTTTTCCCGTTTTTCCAGAAAACTTGGAACTTTCAATATCTGGCAGATATTTACAATTTACTGCAAATTATTAGAGTCTAATAACGAGTTCGCGGCGCGAGTGAAATTACCATAATGACACCATATTGGCTGTAAAGCGCTACGTCTCAGCTTTCAGAAACCGTTGGAAGTTTTCCGATAGCGCAAACCGTGACGTAATTATGGTAATTCAAAGTGCGCTCGTCCAACGTGTCGCCGACGACACACTCGGTATTAAAGGGTTAACCCCCCCACCCCCCCTATATGTTGAAAAATTATCTCCTCGGTTCTAGGCGATTCACATGGGTGGCAAAATCAGTCCAAAAAAAGCGGATTTCCGCCTAAAAGCGGAAGATTCTCATGTCTGGGCTAAGTGCGAGGGCTACATGGCCCTCCAAACGGAGATTTTTCAGGGGCACACTACAAACCGAGGGCTAGAAGTCTCCCAGAATGACCTGTGAATCAACTGGAAGATCATGGGGAACGCTACACTACCATCAAAGTCAACCACAAATGTAGTATTTTCTTGGTTAATAAAGATTTAAAAAATATTCTAACCATGGTATTATCTTAGTTTAATGTCGTTTCAATGTATTATAGACCGTTTCTTTATAACAAGCATAACAAAAAATCGCTAATATGCCGGTGTCTCTACTTCACTAGTTAGTTACGTTACAACATTGTTTTTAGGCTGATTTGTGCATGACAGTCCCGCATTTTGACATATTTCCATGTCGCATTTCCCCCTTTGATGGCATATGACGCCCGAAATATAACTAGTCCAGCAGCGAAGTTGCTGCACTTGTTACGGCTCCTCTAATATCAGTGCAGACTGGCAGGGTAACGTTAGGAGCACGGCTTGCTAGACTACAGAGCACCGCTAATGCTATTCTGTCAAGAAGTGGACTGGTAATGAAGCAGTGGTCTTTTTTATTTGATGACTTGTTTGATTGATTAGTAGCGTGAAAAGTATAAATTGTGAATGAATCGCGAGCGTCCATGCTTTTCTATCTCCATCAGATGAACGGCAAATGTCACTGTGATAATATCATTATTGCCATAGTAATCTCCGATAACAAACTCGTCCCGTCTGCTTATGTAAACGTCATCGATGACGTATCAGCGTCTTGAAGAGTTGTCCCAATTCTTAGGGAGAGATTTCTACCACTAGCCCTTGTGACTCGGTTCCGAGGGCCAAGCCGAAGGGCCAAGCCGAAGCCATAGGGGTGAAAATGAGAATTGGGATTCGGCCTTAATGTCACCCAACGCCAACCTTACTCCGGCTGTGCTTTCTTCCAGTGCTGTAATCCATTTATTTGCAGCTTCATGAAGGTCTGGCAGTCTGCTGGCCATTCCCACCATATCCATGAACGACCATGGCACATATTGGGTCTGCCCTGTTGCTTTAGTTATTATGGGGCATTGAGTACTAAAGGGATCATCGGCAGCTTTTTCTAGTTCTGGAGTCCAAATCCCTTCATTTTGCGTCTGGTATGGTCTCCCACTTCTCAGCCGTCCTGTCGGTTTCTGCCATCCCCCCATTGATTGTGTGCTCAGGCCATAGTGGGGCGGTGGGCTGCTGTTCTTGCTCTTTTATTTTTTCTCTCCACTCGTCTCTGGCTTCTATCCTCCTCTGCCCTTCCTGTCTAAACCATCCTAACACTTCTCTCTCCCTCGCTCTTCTACCTTCCCTTTGATCGCTCTTATCTTTGGCCTTATGGTGTTTTATGTTTTCCTCCACTTCATCGCAGCATGTTCTACTGAAAGTGCCCTTTATTGGCCACTGGCTTCTACCCGATGTCCGTTCATGCCACCTGGTCATGAACAGCCGGATCTGTTTTTTACGATCCGGATTTTGTTTGATTATCACCTCCATTGGTGTCGACACACTGCCTCCTTTTGTTACTTTTGCCCCCCATGTCTCTCTGTCGTGTGCTACTTGCCAGTGATCTAGGAATGTCTGGCTCTTTGTCTAACTCTTTTTGTTCTTATCAAGACAAATATATTTCCAACAGTAATGTCAGGCTTATATTTTCTCTCCTTTAATATGACCAAACGCTAGTTTTTCCGTCCCGTCTCTTTGTGGAGTTTTAATAATATATTCAAATTTACCAGTTTCCCACTTAACTCTTCTGGGGACTACGGAGACACACAGCCGTGGATTCACAGCTACTCGGCTTCGTCCCTGTATGCTGGATTTAAAGGGAGCGTTACAGGATCTCCACACAATGGCTCCAACAATCTAGCCAAAATTGTTACAGTCCAATACCCATGTATTGCCCTTCTCCACGGTATATCAGGAAAATCCTTCACTTTGGGCTTTGTTAATAAATTTTAGTTATCTGCCAAAGTTTCAAGTTAATTAATTGTTCGTCTTGCAATTGCTCCACACCTCCCTCACCAACACCGGCTCGCTCCAACAAAAAATGTGTCCTTATTCCTTTTGTGTCAACAGTTCTTTTATTATCAACAAAAATGTTCTAGCGAAAATATTTCATCTTAGGTACTATCTCCCTCATCCATCAATGTTTACCAACATATATATATAATACGTTGTGACAAGGTGCCACATAACCGGGGTCCGGAACAGACAGAGACACAGGCAGGAGAGAGTTAAATGGCCAGCGTGGCCGTTTTATTACATGCCAGTAATAACACCTTGCACCTTGCCACATACGTATATTATTGTGACATTATTCTATTTATCAAAATATTCTAGTGAAAATATTTCATCTTCGCTACTATCTCCCTTATCCCTTAACATTCACCAACTTGTATATATAAAACATGCATATTATTGTGACAGTATTCTATTCATTACTCCTCTACTCCTCTCAGTATATGCCCAACAGCCCGCACAGTACTCGTGTATGCAAAAAAGAGTTACGACTGTCTCACTTCGAGCCGCAAGCTGCCTCTACTCCCCTTTAACATACGCTCACCAGTCTGTACAATACTCTTGCCCACTGATAAAGGGCAGAGGCCGTTATCTCACTCCAAAAGTCGTAACTTATTCAATCTTATACAATTACTTCTTTAGTTTACAAGTACACTCATTATTTACACATTTATAGGTTCCAGTCTATTTTACTTTCTTTATATATATATAAAAGTAAAAATAAAAAAGCAATATTTACATGCACTATAGTTTTTCTCTTGGCCAAGTGTTACAGTTACATTTAGCAACAGTTGCAATTCCTTTTAGCAACTCGCGCGCTCTGCAGTCCCTAAAAGGCCCCTAGCAACTGTCTGCGTACAAAACTCCTTCCCGTCGCAGTCCCTAAACGGTCTCCTAGCGACTTTGCACACAGACCGACCCCCTGTTGCAGTCCTCGTCGGTCCGAGTGTGTACACTTAAATCAACCCCTGCCTGTTCAGACCTTCCCTTTTCGGGAGAATCCCAGCACCCAGCTGAAAAGCTACTGAAATGAGAAGCGGTATCCACAGTGTTGTGCTAGTAATAAGTTACAATTACATTTAGTAACTTGCGCGCTCCGCAGTTCCTCAAAGGCTCCCAGTAACTGCCTGCATACAAAACTCCCTGTCACAGTCCCAAAACGGTCTCCTAGCGACTTGGAATACAGACTTGACCAGGTTTACGTCCTCGTTGGTCCTCGCGAATGTGTGCACTTAATCAACCTCTACCTGTTCAGACCTTCCCTTCTCAAGAGAATCCCAGCACCCAGCTGAAAAACTACTGAAATGAGAAGCGGTATCCGCAAAAGTTGGGCTAGCTCTAATCCGGTTAGCAGGTTACAATTACATTTAGTAACTTGCGTGGTTCGCAGTTCCTAAAAGGCTCCCAGCAACTGCCTGCATACAAAACTCCCTGTCGCAGTCCCAAAACGGTCTCCTAGCGACTTGGTATACAGACTTGACCAGGTTTACGTCCTTGTTGGTCCTAGCGAATGTGTGCACTTAATCAACCTCTACCCGTTCAGACCTTCCCTTCTCGAGAGAATCCCAGCACCCAGCTGAAAAACTACTGAAATGAGAAGCGGTATCTGCAAAAGTTGGGCTAGCTCTAATCCGGTTCCTAATGCTAAAAATGAATTCACAGTCTTTCTCAGTTTTTTTAAGACGATTAAGCAACTTTTTATTCTATACACCGTCTGTCTTTTACTCCTAGCACAGCCCCATATCTTTATGTTTCTAATTTATGGCCTGGCTTGAGCGTGTGCAGCTAACCAAAACATACCCCCGCTGAACACAAAGAAGACGATTATCCAACAAGCTATACACACATTCAACAACCATTCATCTATTCTTTCTCCATCATTCATTCTTTCCGCACCATGGTGTAACATGCACACAATTGCATCAAACTCTGTACCGTCAGTGACTTAGTTTTTAGTTAATATTATTTTGTGAACCTGCTGGGTTTTACACTTATGTTACACAAATTTTGGTTATTTTCTTTAAATCATTCTTTAACTAAGTTCTTTAGAGGAGAGACATTCTGATTTTTCTCACCTGGGCGGAATCCTGCACTCAGACCCAATCAGAATTATGCAGAAATTTAGAAAAGGTTTTCTGCTTACCTTTTAGTTTTGTTGAGCATACGCACATGGTGAGGCGCCGAGGTGTCTCGAAGTATTTAATAACAACACCAGCACATCATGTGCTAAAGGGTCACGTTAAACCTAAACTATCTGTCACGTTACTGTAAACGCATAAACCATCGTTTTAGGATAACGGCTGGCGCCTCGGAGTGCAGGCCATAGGTCAGACTGTGGCCTGGTTCGCCTGAAGACTGGCTCCATCCTTCTAGGCCCCCCACCTGTTCATACCCAGCATATTTCCAAATATGCTCGCCTCGTGCCTTGATAAACCCAGTGACCTCACAGATTGCGTCAGTGCTAACGTCAGCTTCTAGTCCTTCCCCTTAGTAGATAGCACTTTGCATATTCATCCTTTTATTGTTTTCTTTAACTATATAAACTTTGTCCTGAAGCTCCTATGGCAGAGATCTGCATGCTATACCCATGTGTGCGTATCTCTCCTGAGCGCTCAGTATTGTATTGTATTGTATTGTACTATATTGTATTGTATTGTCTTCTGTGTGCTAATAAATGTGCTCATGTAATTCATGATTGATTTAAAAGGACTTCTGTCTCGATCTAAGTTCATGGAACGAAGACAAAGCTTGGATCATTTCACATCTTCGCCTGCTGGGAGATGAAGCTTGCAAAGAAAGAGAATGCTCAATGCTCACATTCCCGTGAGCATTGCCACTTTTCATTTCACAACACACCCTGTGTGTGTATGTGACAAATAAAGTTCTTGAATCTTGAAAGAATGGCGGGAAAGAGACTGTAGTTTTCTTTATACCTGGAGCCCTGTGACATCCATCTCTCTTGTAAAGCAAATGGCAGCTTCTGCACAACGTTGTTTATGCCTCGTGCTGTGTCTAAGTAAGCAAGGCCCGGAAGTTCTCCTTCTGACTTAGCAGCTTGAAGTTCCATCAACAAGTCACTTAGCTCTCTGAGCTTGTGGTGGTCCTGATTTGATATCTTGGGGAAGCTATCTACTCTCTTCAGTAGTGAGTTCTCAATGACCTCAGGTGCCCCATAGCATTCATCCAATCTCTCCCATACCATATTGAACATGAACAGCTCTGATGCGTTTCACATGTTCTGCTGATTCTGTGCCTAGCCATTTTACGAGTAGGTCCATTTCCTCTTTCTCAGTTAGATTGAGGCCTCTGATGGTGTTAAAGAATGATGCTCTCCAAGCTCTGTAATTCTCCGGCTGATCGTCAAACTCCAGCAGCCCTTTGGCAACAATCTCACGCCTAGCTAAGAAACTCACAAAGTCTGTCATGCTCTGACTCTCACCTGGGTAAGTCTTCTATGTGTGAGCACGCTGATAGATATCCACAGGCGGTGCTGGCAGGTAGTTGTGGTCGTCACACACTTCCCTGTGGCTCCCACCTGTGTTGGGCTGCTGTGTGTCTGCATACTGGTAAGTGTTGACTTGCGGCACTGGTGGGCAATGACGTCCGTTGAACACCCCCCCCCCGTGACTCTTGCCTGGATGAGCCTGTTGCATGCCAATATTGAAGGGTGTACCTGGTGGGTACTGACGTCCATCCCATGCCCTTCTATCATTCCAGTACTCCCTGTGTCACTCCTCTTTTACAGGATGCACTTCTTTGTGGTGAGCTGGCCAAGTGATGTCTGATTGTGTATAAGTGACGTAATGGACAGTATGTTTCAGCTTCAGGTATTTTACTGGTGGGAATATTGTTTGATGTATGATGCTCAGTGGGTGATTTGTTTGTCTGCTATGACTCAACTTTTAATGGCTGAATGTCCACAGAGGCCACCTCTGGTTTCGGCAATGACCCCATGTTATCACATGCTTTACTATGCTTCAAGACATATTCTTCAGTACGTTGTGCTATGTCATGGGTTTGAAGCTCATATTCACTAGTGGGCTTCGAGCTGTTTTTATCACTGTTTTTTTCCAGCGCTGCCTCTAATGCTTCAGCTTTAGCGAGTGCGGCTGCTGCTCTTTTCTCTGCGTTTAGTTTATCCAGTGATGCCTCTAAACTTGCCTTTTCAATCTTAATCTAATCAATCTAATCTCTTTTTCTGAATATGCAACTTTTGCGCTAGCTGCTCTAGCCGCAGCAGCGCTTGTAGATGAGCTGTGTGAGTGCCTCGAAGAATGGGAGGCATAAGACCTGGTCTTCCATGTATGACTTGGACTTATACTCTGTCCTTGCATTGTGATGTGTGTGGACTACTTGTGTTACGATGCTGTAGCATTCAAGTTGATCCAGTTTGCTGTAGAGTAGCTTGGGAGACGTCGTTTTACTGTTCTGTCCTCGTTACAACCCTTTGTGCAATCTGACAGGCAGTTTAACACCTACCCTAAATCACCACGCTGGACGAAGATGACCGTTCAACTTCTTTACTGATGATACTAAAGATAGGGTAAAACTAAGAGACAAAAGATACAATGAGTATTTGTCATTGTTCTAAACATACAGTAAATGCATAAAATAGGTCTACTACATTAATTTATGCCTTTAGACATGCTACAGTAAGCTAATCAACAATGCTACTGTAAACAAGATAGACAGACTGCTGGGAAATATCTGCATCAAATAAGTAAATAATAATAAATATTATATATTATATATATAATTATATAATTATATTATTATATAAACTATAAATATTCCATACACAGTGACAGAAGAACATTTTCTTAACTTAATACATACCGACGATGCTCGTATAAAGCGTGAAAGAAGCAGATGAACCTAGATGCAACTACTAGTGGTGGGCGGATCGATCTAAAATATCGATGTATCGATACCAACGTTCGTATCGGTATTGATCAATACTTGATGAGATCGATACTTAAGTTTCAGTTTCTCTTCTCTACGTTCAGTACACAACTCCCGTTACATCATAGTGGTTGTGCATGTGCAAACACCGCTCCTCTCACTCACTTCGCTCATGCTCACTCTGCCCCTCCCCCTCCTCCCCTGCTATACTGTGAGTGTTGCCGGCGTGCAGTCACGTCACTCAGCAGCGCACTGCTGGCTGCATGATGGCAGAGAAGAAGAGGAGCGCCGTTTGGTGTTATTTTACAGCTGCAGACCAAAATACTGCAAGCTGCGATGTTTGCAGAAAACAAATAAGGTACTGTGGCAACACCACAAATTTATTTATGAACTTTCATATATTATGTATACTCTGTTTGCCCAAACACGGCATCTATTGCACGCCCAACCGTCCTGGTAGGGGGATCCCTCTCTGAGTAGCCCCTCCCAAGGTTTCTCCCACTTTTCCAATAAGGTTTTTGTGGGAGTTTTTCCTTGTCCTCTGTGAGGGTCTAAGGCTGGGGGATGTCGTGTACTAATCATTTATTATTTTCACATGTTGGGCATTGTGAAGCCCTTAGGGACTGTAACGGTGATTAAGGGCTATACAAATAAATGTGATTTGATTTGATTTGATACAAACATCTAAAAACACACCCAAAAGAGAACTCCGAGCTGCAAAGTAAACGGAGGGAGGAGGAGGGGAATCCCCAAACCACAACCAGACCCCCGGCACCGAGACAGAAGTCACTGGCAGAGGCCTTTCAGCATGGCCAACAATATCCAGGTAGCTGATTTATAGAAGTGAAAGTAAGATTTAGTCATCTCCAGCATTAGTTAATGTTATTTTTCAAAGTGTAATTGGTCATCATAGTTTAAAAAAAAAATGTTTATTCAAATTTGCATATTGATGATGCATTCACTTCATAAATTATGACGCATTACTCTCCCCTACATGAAAGTAGATAAGCTGCTTTTCTAAGTATCGGCAATACTGGCCCTGTATTTACTTGGTATCGGATCGATACCAAATTTTGCAGTATCGCCCACCCCTAGCAACTACAACTGAAAGCATGTCCTTCTTACTGTGTTTACTTGGAAGCATTCTGATGACCTCATCAAACAGTGACAATCACAGTTCAGTTAAATGCAACACTACAGTTCCCCACAGAACCACAGGGGGAGACAAACTCAGGTGCAAGGAACGCGCCATCCAGTAGGTAACAGCACAAGCACAGTAAAGATATACGCCGCTGCTATCTCGTCTTGTCACGAGGGTTTCGGCGACAGATCGGTGTTTGGTCACTGTAGCGTGTTGAGCTTCGTTATGAACGATGAGACTATTTAGTCAATTCTAACAATTGACAACTATTGAAGTTATTCTTAGTAATTAATATCTTATCAATTAACACTCTTGGGGCACCACCAGTTTACACTGGAATAGTCTCTTTATAAGGATATCAGTCTAATAATCAAAAGAAGTGAGCTCTAGATTACAGTGATTTTCTACCTTCATGTCCAGGATATATCAATGACACACAAAAGCCAGTTCTTTATAAATGCAAAGATTTTATTAATTATGTAAACAAAGATTAATAAAATGAATAGATGTTCACTAAACTAAACAGAAAATGGTAATAAACTGGCAAACAAGAAAACAACATAAACAGTGGCAGAGAATATATCAAACAAAGATGGGAAATGATATTGGGATCAAAGATGGCAAAGCAGTTGGCACAGACAAGACAACCTGAGCTGTAATGTGTCTAATAGTGATACCGTGGCAACAGCGAAAGATGGCTTGGAGGACAGCTGACCGTTTCCGAGAGACTTGGGACCAAAGGAAAGGGGACAGCGAAGAGTGGAGAAAGAGAGAGAGAAAGTGTATTCTAACCTCACTTTCACAGTTCAACACTGCCTTGGCATCACCCGTGCATCAACAAGAAAGTTGGTTACCGTCTGGTTTGCAGGGTGTCCGCGGCGTCCTCGTCTCCGTGGTAACCGATGGGCAGTCGCAGTAGCAAGGTAAACACACGCACGTGTTGGGCTGGGCCGATGTGTAGTGCAGTCCGGGGCCGTGGTTCGTCAGGGTAGTCGTGCCAACAGTTCACCTCAGTGAAGATAGAGGGAAGGGTCGATATGTTGGCACACGTCGTTCAGGTAGCAGAGTAGCGGAGCGGCTGGCTTCTGATTTGGTTGCGTAGTCTTCTGGATCAGGTTGAGTGAATTCGAGCGGGCGCCACGTCGATATTCACTGTAGAGCTGATCTGGTAGTTGAGCTTGGAGAAGAGCTTGGAGCCAGGTTCAAACTTAGTTTCGTAGTTTCTTGGTTTGTGAGATTTTCGTGAGAGAGTGAGAGTGAGAGCCAAGGGCTCAGCGGGCTTTATAGCAAGTCGGGGAAAGTAGGTGTTTCCCTCATTTGCATGCATTCAGATTCATGGCCTGATGCTCAGTGATTAACATTCGCCAAAAACTGCATTTCCACCTAGGTTTGGAAACATTGTTTTTCTTGATCCTTTTGGGATGCAAGTGACATATTTAATCACCTTACCACAAATGTGTCAGTATGATACCAAACATTACCGTCTTACCACAAAACCCTGATGAGTAAAACAAACTTCTTAATAACACATGCTGTGTGCTTTGAATAAGCAAGATAATACATTCGGAAGTAGGGTACATCATCTGCCACAGGATGTGTTATTCAAATCTAATAAAACATATAAGGAAAGTCCATTTTTGCTACACATTCCAGAGTTTCTTTGTTCTCTTAGTGTGTCCCCCACACTGTAAAATGTAATTGATCACCTTACTTAAAAAAAATAGTGGCCTTAACTAATTTCTGCTTACTTTGTTGACTTTATTAAATTAAACTTAGTTAAGACAACTTTCTGGTGAGGGAAGTAATTGAACTCATCAGCTTTAAGTAACCTTTATTTAAAACAATGAGTGACGACGAAGAATCCACAAAACCCGAAGAATCGTTTCTTCTGGTTTTGCGGATTCTTCGTCATCACAGAGCTCGGCCGCACTCGGCGATTACACTTGTGCAGTTGCCCATTGGAAGACGTGCTTTGAGGGTCAACTAAGCGGGAAGAAAGCGTTTGGACTGGAGAAAGTTTGTTGAAGGTAAGTTGCAGTTGGTTTTTTGCCATATTCTTTATCCGTTAGTTTTGAGGTTTGGAGGTTAACTTTATGTCTTTGATTTAGAGGTTAGCCAAGTCAGGCTAATGTTAACGTTAGCCGAAATTATAACGTTACTTTTTTTTGTGCCGGGAGTCGGTCCTCTGCAGTCAGACCAACAACACAAATAAACATCAACCAACAATGGCTCATCTAAACCAATTGCTCAATCGTTTTAATGAGCCTTGTTGCTGTTTTTTGTTGTTTTGTTGTTTTTTTTACTTAGTTTTACTAAGTCATAACCCCGCCGATAAAGAGAAATAACGTTAACGTCAAGTTCATGTGTTCCTGTGAAAGCTAAAGCTAACTAGCCCTTCATGCCTTGTAAAACGTTGTTAGAATAAGTGTAAATTTAAGGATAACTTGAGTTTCAGCAAACGCAGCGTGCTTATTAACGGTTCAATTAGGTAAGCATGTAATTCGGTTCTCAGCTCTTAATTAAACAAAAACTGAGGGTTTTTTTGGTGTCCATGGCTCCTAATGTTACAACCATCGACTGTGCAGTAAAGTGGGACTGTGGGAGAAGCGACCTGATCGGTGAAACGAGTAAATATCTTGAACCCTTCCATCAAACAGCTGGCTCGCTAGCTTTACACATGCATCTTGACTATGAGTTAATTACAGTTTAACTAATTGCTTTTGTTGTTTCTTTTGTAGGTTTTGATCTTTGGGACAGAAACCTAGCAATGCATTGGAAGTGTAAGTATTGCTTGTTTTCTTCCGAAAAGAGGGCTCAACTATTCAAGCACTACCGCTTAAAACATGGAAGCTATGCCAGAACTACTCCAATTCCATGCCTCCACACAGATTGTCTGTGTTCTTTCAAGTCATGCCCTCAAAGTGCATTTGACAAGAAATCACTCCCGTGAAGTACATGATATTTTGTGCTGATTTGGATGCTGAAGATTTGGATGTCAAGTATCATGAAGTAACTGAACTGCATTTTTTGTATCCTTTGTAGAGTCACAACAAACAATGGAGATAAGGACCATACTAAGGATAATTGTACATGACAATGACATTAGGAAAATTACACTCCATGGGAAACCACAGACACTTGACTCACTTGTTGAACAGCTTGAGGAGAAGCTGGGTCTTCAGTACAAGTTCTCCCTTCAGTTTGAGGATCCTGATTTTAACAATGTCCTTGTCAACCTCACTGACATAGCTGACCTGCCTGACAAACCCACCCTAAAGATAATCGCCCTGGTGCCAACACCCACACCAAGCACAGCTGACACAGAGATCCTCTCTTTTTCCTCCCCTGAAAGTCGGTCATCTCATACTCGGTCTCCATGGCCAGACACCTTTGAAATTCCTTATTTTCCTGTGGACATTGAGTACAGATTACGCCAGGGAAATCTCCAGTATATGAGAGATCTCACATATCTACAAGTGCCCAGGGACATGAAGCACGAGATACTGGAAAAACTTGCAGAGACAATTTACAGCTTCAAGGCATATCCCTGCGATGAAGAATTCAATGATGTTGCAACTGCACTGATTCAAAAACACCCATGCCTCACGGAACCAGGCTCCTCCAATGGATGTAACGGCTGGAAAAATAGCCTTAAGTTTAAAATGGGCAACTATCGCACCAAACTGCGTCGAGCTGGGTGTACAGATGTGGCCGTAAACGGGGGGAAAAGAAAAGGCCAAGCACCTCTGAGAAGTGTCAAAAGACCCAAACGGTTTGAAACCAATTTTCTACCCAATTTTCCTGATGGTGAAGATGAGACCAGTATGGAGTCCAAAAGAAAGGAACTTGTAGAGGAGATGAAGAAACGTCATCCAAATACTGCTCTGATATCCAAGAACATGGACTCTACTTTTGCATTGAGAAGAAAGGAGTTGGTGAACTTGGAGCCTCCAGTGAAAGACACAATAGAAAGGTGGCCAGCACTCTTTACAGAGGCTCAGGTAATTTAAAATTCTTCACATCTTTTATGTATTACATTTTTTAGTTCTGATGTTATTTCATTATTTGTCATGTATCATTCAGTTCAGTGTCATACTATTGAAAAGTAGTCCTAAGATTTGGGGATATTAGGTAATCTTTTAAGATTTTATGAATTGATCATTGTAAATCCCAGTCCCAAACTAACAAAACATCAAATCACACTGTGCAGAAAACGAGTGTTGCACTACCTCACCTGGCACTCATTAGAGCTAATTGCAGTAACCTATGTTCAATCTGGAGGCCAGTGCAACACTAGTTTTCTGCCCAGTGTGACCTAGTGTTTTGTTATTCTTTAATGTAGGTCCAACATGACTATATCTTAAATCTTAATTTGTCCTACTTTTCCTGTAGATTCTGGCAGAGTTCTGTCGCTTATCAAGCCAAAACCTGAAAATAGAATTCTTCAGAGAACTTGATAAATACACTCCTCGCTTCTTTGAGATTTTCAAGTCCAAGGGGGGAAGTGTCGGCCAAACACTTAAGGAGTATCTGCAACAAGTCACACCAGGGGTAAGTTTCTCAGACACAAAGTAATTATTTTTTTATTATTCAGGGAACTAAATAGTGCAACTGCATTGTGTATGCAGAGCTGTTAATTGATTGTCCTTGACCACATAGGAGTGTTATGTGTTTGAAATGATTTTTCAGAGTACAGATGTTACTGGGAAGCGAACAGCAGTCCTCCGTGGCCTTCCTGTCATCCTTGGAGATGAGAACACAGACTTTTTCAAGACATGCTTTGTAAGTAGTCTTTACTCCTGATTATTTAATTCCACACCACAGGATGCCCAATCTATTTAATGTTGCCCTTTATGTTACTTTGATATCTTTTAGTATTAATTACTTCTCTTCCACTCAGCCTGAATCAGTGCTGCTGTACTTTCTCACTTGATGCACTGATCACCTATCCCTAATCAGGACCCTTTTAGTGGTATCTGCTGTCTTTCCAAAGGGTCCAGTTGCAGCTCCCTAGAGTTGCCCCATGCGAAACCCAAATGCCTTCAAGAACAAAAAAAGTACAATGAATTTGACTTACCCAAACAGGAATCTGTACACCTTTACTTGTCTGCTTGAAAGTAGACACGTAGTTAAACACAACCATGTTCTGAACTTTCCCTTGTAACGACATCAACACTTCTTTGTTGCTGATGCTCTTGGACAATGTGCTCGCTATACTACCACAGGAGGATGATGAGTAGACTGCCAATGTTGTACAGGTGTGACAGCTGCAAGCTGTAGGAGGTCACGTACCATACTACACTGGCAGATGTGCTGATGTTGTTACAAGGGAAAGTTCAGAACATGGTTGTGTTTAAGTACGTGTTACACTTTATTTGGTCATAGGAGATGACCAAGCAGACAAGTGAAGGTGTACAGATACCTGTTAGGGTGTACCTTTTTCATTATTGAAGGTATTTGGGTTTTACATGGGGCGATTCTAGGGAGCTGTGACTGGACCCTTTGGAAAGATAGCTGATACCACCAAAGGGTCCTGAAATTTCTATTTCACTCTATGTTGTGATGCCACTGCATCAACCAGTTGTTCTCTACATTCTGTTGTATGCCAATTTTGCCTTCATTGTTCCACTCATATGTCATTTATTTATTTTGCAATAATTCAATGAATCATATGATGATGATGATCATATTAATCAATCTGTTAATTATTTATGGATGTACAGTATTTACTCACTCTGCAGCATCTACTTTTACTTGAATATCTAATATCAGCATATAGCTTCTTTTTAGTGGCTGTGTCTTGTGTTTTCTACCATAGAAATGCAAGGTGACATTTGATATGTAATTGTGGTTGTAATGCTGCTATTGTTGTTAGGACTGCGATGACCCTCCGAACATGGCCCCCACCCCCATCGGGATCCTGACAGTGATTGCTGAAGACAGTCTGGCTTCTCCTCAGTCACTGCACCTAGAGGCTTCAGCTACTGCAATCATTTTGGAAGGAACATTACTGCGGGATGACCTTGAAGATCTTCCACACGCCATGTGCCTACTCTTTGGACTTATTTACGCCCTGAATTTGGAGTACCCTCAACAACTGAAGAACACTTTTGACTTTATTCAAAGAGTACTTCTCTCACTTGGACATAAATCCTTAAAACCAAAAATACAATCACTCAAAAATCTTCTGATGCAGTGAGTGAATGTCTTCACGATGTGAATGGGACGTGATGCGTTGGGTCATGCTGAAACCTTTACCCTTCTATCTCCAATGGAATGGAACTTTTTTTAGTATTAGAAAAGTGATGTTTTTTTCCCGTTTGGTCATGTAGCCCAATTGACTATTGAGTTTGTTTATCTACATAGTCAACAATGGCGACATTAAGAACATTAGCAGTATGCTCACCATCTTTCATCAGTGTGATGAAAGGTACTTTGATTTTCTAAAAGTTGAGAGAGTTCATGTCAAGATTAAGACATTGCGGGTAACAATATGTTGTTTTTCTGTAATAATTTGATTGGCAGCAATTTCAGTTCATTCTAGGATTTGAATACAAAGACAAAAAAACAAAAGTTATTGTCTTGTGTATGTAAAAAACAATGTTTTCCCTTTTAAACTGTTACACAATATTGTTAAAAAAAACAACTTAAGATTAACAGTGTATAGTCTGCATCCCAACAAAATGCATTTTCATTTCAGTTGTTTATATATTAAGACTGACAGTCCAGCATTTTGAGTACCAAGTTTGACAACATGCCTGAACAAATACACTTTCAGTTTTCCCTTCAAACTGTTGTCTCTTTGTTTCAACAACTTACACTTGTAGTTCAGCTTACTTGAAAATGTTAAGGCAATCGGTTTCCTGATATTTTCCTAGTAATGTGAATGCCTAGACTTGTAAGGATAACTTTTTTTAATGAGTACTGCTTACTTAACATAACTCAGATCTTTGAGTTGTCTGAATTGACATTTTATAGTCCTCCCAATTAAGGATTTTGAGTTAACTATACTCAAGTTTACTGCCATGAAATGAGTTGCCTAAACACAGTTCTTTTCAGCATTAACAACTTAAAATTAATGATCTACTTTACTTGGAAATTTTGAGGCAATCGGTTTCCTGACTTTTTAAAGTAAAGTCAACTTATTACATTTTACAGTGCACTTTGGGATAAGGTTGAGTCCACTTACTCGGGCCTTATCAGTGACCCCGGTGCCAAATGGTTAACCGGCCCTGGAAAGTGTTACTATTAGCGGTTTTATGGAGAGAGTCCCCTTGGATGAGAGGGGGGGGGGGTTCCTTGGGTCTCTAGGAGCCCGGCAGGGGTCCTGACCTGATCAAAAGGCCTTGGGAGAGGAATGTGTTAGTCTTTGTCTTGTCGTTGTGTATCCTGTCTGGTCCAGTGAGGAAGATGATGTCTCCTGCATACACTACAGTCACCCTTTGATGAAACGCTTCCTGAGGGGCGTACGGCGACACAGGCCAGTGTCACGCTCCCTGGCCCCTCAGTGGGACTTAGCGCTGGTTTCCCGCGCGCTGGTTTCCCGCGCGCTGGTTAAAGCTCCCTTTGAACCCCTGGATCAGGTTCCGCTTAAGTTTCTGTCAGCCAAAACAGCGCTGCTGTTGGCTCTGATGTCTGCAAAGAGAGTCAGTGATTTATCTGCTCTCTCTGTGGCCCCTTTATGTCTCAGGATCTAAGGAGATGGCAGCTCGGCTATTTTGCGCCCTAACCCGGCGTTTACGCCTAAGAGCATCACTATCTCCTTCAGATCTAGAGTGATAACTTTGGATGGCTTTTTTCCTCCTCCTCACAACTCTGAGGAGGAAGCCATGTCTCATCTCCTCTGTCTGGTGCACACATTGTCCTGCTACGTTGCGCGCTCGGCTGCCTTGTGCCGCTCTCAGCGCCTATAGGGCTTCCCCTGTCTGCACAGCGGCTGTCACACTGGCTGTGTGAGGCTGTTTCGCAGGCATATCTCTCCTCAGGGATGGATCCCCCGGAGGGCATCAGAGCGCACTCCACCAGAGGAATTTCATCAACTTCTCAGGTTCCAGCTCAGTAACCCTTAATGACCTAATTGGCTGTAACTCTCGCACTTCTGGGGAACTATGACAGTTTAAGACAGACCAGCCAGTTCAAGGATACCCAGCTACCTGATAGAGATCAGGAAGAACTAGTAAACTCTTGTAATGTCAAAAGGGACCCTGAAACTAATGATTGACGAGCACAGTGATAAAGGAAGCATTATGCTAATGCAGTATTTCTTAACAAGGCTATTCAGCATTCCAACACATGGACATACAGTATTACTGTCACGCCCTCCACCTCTGCCTCCTAGTAGTCTCTCTACCTGTCTGTCTCTGTCTGTCTGTGTGTGTGTGTGTGTGTGTGTGTGTGTGTGTGTGTGTGTGTGTTGGAGGGCGTGGCTCCAGACCCCGACTCCTCCCTGACTCATCACCACCTCCCGCTCACCTGCTCTACCCGCACACCTGCCATCCATCATCTCATCACCACCAGCATAAGAACCCCGGCTTTCCATCCACTCATCGCCAGATCGTTGTTTGTACCGCCCCTGGCAGTCTCATTCTTGGCCGTTAGACTATTCTCAGAGTTCCTCTTTCGCCTTAACTAACCCTGATTGTCTTATACCCAGACCCAGTCTCCTTCCCTGACCCCCCCGCCTGTCTACCCTGCCTGCCTGCCTGCCTGCCTGCCTGCCTCCTGTCTGCCTGTCTCCCAACTCTGTTCATCCTGCTCCTGCACCAGTCCGTCTTCCCTTTGCCATCCCTACCTTGCCACCCTTTGTACTGTTCGCGAGTAAACCTGTTTTTTGTTCCTAACTTCATCTCTGTTGTCTGTGGTTTTGCACTTGGGTCCTGTACACGATCGATTACAAAGATAAGATATAGTATTAGTAGAACTTTGTTGTAGCTTTATAGGATGATGGCATTGTACTGTGTTCAGAGAACCCTACACATGGCTTCAAAAGATGTTTCTATCTGCAAAGACCAGAGAAATGTATTAAAATAATTTTTAAACTCTAATTTTTAAACTCTAATGTCTAATGATAACTGAGGATATAACATTTATAGATTATGGACTTGTCATTGTTCTTTCTTGCAAAAGGGATGTACAAATACATTGATAAACACACTTGATGTTGTATCTCATCCTAAATGGTTGATCAAATATTTACAATATCCATTGTAAGACTGAGTGTAAAGTTTTGATGGTGGACCCTTACAGATTAAGATTAAGATTAAGATTGACTTTATTTGCAACATCGGACACAACACATGCAGGGGAAGTGGCCGCCGACACAACACACACACACGCACATGCAGGGCAAGTGTCCAAGTTGAATGAGTTACTGCCTTTTATCCCAACCCCGCCGACCTTCCTCCAGTGCCAGCCAGGGAGCAGAGGGCGACCGACACAGCAGCGCCCGGGGACCAATTCCTTAGGTGTACGTCGTGTCTTCGTCAGGGACAGGACAGGATGTTGCATGTTTTTAGATGGGGTTCTTTACAGGAGGAGACCCAAGTGAACACGGGGAGACATGCAAACTCCACACAGAAAGGCCCGGGAGATAACCCACCTGGGCACCCCAGACTCACCAGCGCCCCAGGCGGGAATCGAACCCAGGACCTTCTTGCTGTGAGGCAGCAGTGCAAGCACAGTGTGAGCATTTAAGTCTGTTTAAAAATTAAAAACCTTACAGTAGGATTGTTTGTCCCTGTCCGACAATGCACTATTACAATTTACAGTTTAAGGTCCCATCTGGTATTCATTGGGGTGATATTTCAGTCAGCTCCCTCTCCAGGCACTACACCCACACGTGGATTTCATTATCCACTCGGGCTGCTGCCAAAACTTTATATTTTTGGTGCTCATTAACATTCTGTTCAGAAGAGTCTCTTCTGGTTGAAATGTCTTTCCAAAAGGAGATATCCTCAGTTTGAAAAAGTTCTACCTTTTCCTACAAGATGACTGGTAGGACAAAGGTAAAACTCATTACCATGCTTTCTAAAGGATTGTAGGAAAGTCCTTGCTCAACCAAGTAATTCAATAATCAGATTCTATCTATTTTGGGGATATTGAATGATGAACTTCACGCAATATTTTTTATAAGATGTATAGCATTTTGGAATAGATATACAGACTAATATTTATGCACAGTACAAAAATAGTGTTCATATTGTTGCAGTCCCATGCAAAACCTTGCATTACTGCTTTTGCCATTTTTGTTTTTGTTCTCTCACAAACAGAGAGAACATTGTGTCCAGCATGAAATGTTTCATAACCCTGGGAGCAAACGGAGATGAGGACAGCCACACTGCTGACAGATGGACAGTGCATGAAAACGAATAAGACCACAGAAAATGATGTGAGAAAGTGTGTGAAAGCAAAATTTGGAGCTAGAGGTGTGAAGAAGGAAGGGAGAGGCAGGGAGAAGCAAAACCAACTGTGACCAAAACCTAGAAGTGGAGAGAAAGTGGAGACAGGAAGAAGATAATGGAGAGGAAGAGGAAGGAGAGAGAGAGAGAGAGGAAATAGAGGAGTGAAGAGAGAAACAAAATCACTCCCATGGCAGTTGGATGCCACAGCTTATTTCCGACTGGCTGTCGGCTGAGCCAATGGAACATGAAATTGAATTATCTTCTCTATAAGTTTCAAAGTTAACGGAGCTGAGAGGGGTTCGGGGTGGAAAAGGGAGGAGGAGAAGGGAGGAACAGAAAGAAAAGGTGAGAGAAAGATGTAAGAGGAGATGGGACATTGAGGAAATAGAGGAGGGAGGGAAGTGTGAAGGAAAGAGAAAGACGAATGGAGAACTCTATCTATCTAGCTATCTTGTCTTTCCATCCGTCCCTCTAACAACATTGTTTCTTTGCTGGCTAATTTCAGCTGTCTGACTTTGTTCCAAGTAATACGTCATGTGTAATAGTGATATTCAGAGTCATATGTCATGTACATCAGGCCTAACAGACAGAGCTTGAAATTACGTTCTTATTACCATGGATAGAGTAGATATCAGAGTCAGAGAGAGACACTGTGGCGCTACCCAAGATGGCATGGAATAATAGAAAACTGGAAGCATGGAAAACTGAATCTGTACATAGACAGGGTTGCAGGGACCTGTCTCATGAAGCAAGATAAGTGGGCCTTAACCCCGGCTTTTCAGTCTCATGAAGGTGGTTTACTTTATAGCAGGGTTGATCATCATGGTAACGTATGCTGCACAGCTAACCTGCAGGTTAATGGTACAATCCATTCTACTCGGAACTCGGGGAAAAAACGACCTCCGACATGGGAAAGTGCATTAGAAAAGTCATTCCTGCAGCCTGCAGCCTGCAGTAATAGCCTACTAACGTTAAAGTTACTAGTTCACTGATATGTCATTTCTCTTTGCTAATGGTGCTGTAGTAATTGATGTAGGTCCTCTTTAGATGCTTGTGAAATTCAGAGACTTGCCATACAAAGATGAGTTTGCTGTGGGCGTCCATGTTTTCCCGAGCAGATGCACTGGAACGTATTTAGATTGGAAGTCGGGAATTCCGACTCAGAACTATTGACTTCCAATTTGCAATGGATTGCAGCATAAGCTCAGGCTATCGTATCAAAATGGGAAAAAAGCCTAGGATGAGATAAGGATAGAGATATAGTGGGGTCCAAAAATCTGAGTCCACTACCAAGAACTCTTTCAGAATTTATCAAAAATTCCTAGACATATTTAGTCAAATTATATTTCTCAACAAGATTACATAATTACATATTTTAATCAATAGTTTGAAAAAGGACTTCTGTTGAACTAGCGAGGACCATATTAATTTAGTCAATATCTGGTATTAGTTGTCAAAAGACCAAAACAATTCACACTGTGTATTAGGAGCGTACATTTGTTAATATTTGAATGAAATATATGGCGTGGAAACTCAATTTGAGAAAACCTTAACATGGTGTGAAAACAAGTTATTCAGATATATTTCAATTTGTATCAGTTCTAAATAATGTATTCTTAGGATCCCCCAGAGTGATCAGTGCAATAGATTGTACTGTATTAAAGAGAAATATACACACTCTACATCCGTTTTTGGGTCCAGCATTTTCGAAAAGCTCACCATACCTCCTTCCATGGGATGCGCAGACCACTTGGCTGCTCGGCTGGAGCTGGATCAAGTAACAGTCAAGCACTGGAACGTCAGTGAAACGTCATCTTTTTCTGTCTCTGTTTTTGCCATCCACACTACAACAGGGGGCTGGTGTTTTCAAATTTATCCAATTGGGAGAGTGTTTTTGAAAAGCTATGAGCCATAATTCATATTCATTATGGCTCATAGCTCATTCATCACATACATACATTCTCCTTTCACACACATATTTTCACTCTCACATTAATTTATTTTCATTCTTACACCCACACATTTTTATTCTCAAATGTATATATTTTCATTCACACATTCATACATTTTAATCTCATATTCATATATTTTCACTCACATTCATACATTTTACTCTAATATTCATATATTTTCACTCACATTCATACATTTTCACTCATATTTATATATTTTAACGCACGCACTCATACATTTGCTCTCATATTCATATATTTTAACGTACACATTCATAGATTTTGCTCTCATGCACATGCAGTCAATGTATACATTTAATATTATAAATAATATATGTATGTAAGAAGAAAATGTATGGATGTCTGAAGAATATATATGTATGTAAGAGAAGAATGTATGCATGTGTGAGAGAGACTACTAAAGTGGAGTATAGTGGAAACAGAAGGCAGGTAATGTATCACGCTGTGATTGGCTGAGAAGCTTGAGCAGGGTCATGTTCAGGTCACAATTAGCATGGAAGGGGGAGATGAGACGTGAGTACTGCAGCAAGCCATTGGGGTATTAAGAAATATTTTATTATCCCCTGAAACTGTCACATCCTTGTCTTCGTCCCTTGAGCGGCAGAGGACAGGCTCATCTGTACCTAACGTTATTCACAGCACAGCAGAAAGTGAGATGAAAGAACTTTTCAGACATGGCAACTCCCAAGTCGCTTCAGCAGGCCAAGCAGATAATATTACACAAGGCCAAACTGTAGGATTATGGCAGTCTTTGCGATATCAGACTCAGAAACACTTTAGTAACTGGAGCCCCTGGTCAAGGAAAAGGTGAGAACGTACATGGCAACTTAACTGGAAGTTGTCAAAAAAAGTTGTTAGCCAGTATAATTGCTTTTGACAATTAAAACCCATGCTTGCTTAGATAATGTAACATACATGAAGGCTATTTTGTTCAGGTCTTATATGGGATAGCAACACGGCAGGAGTGCTAAATGACTAATACTGCTATTTTCAAATCACAAGACCTGTGATTTTGGTTACTAATTACATCATTAACAGTTCATTCAAAAGCTATGGCAGTTGAAAGTTTAAGCCGCTGACTGTGGATTTCACTGGCCATTTGATATCACCCGGCAATTTTACTCAGCTGTACCTTTTAGTATGTGTCAAACTGTGGAGCTAATGTTAATGCTAGCTCAAGCAGATAAAGTGAAGAGCTTTCAGCAGTAGCAGATTCAGTCAGTCCCTATCAAAATATTGTCAGAACTTATGTTTAATGCCATGTAGACCACAACTACAGACCATTGTCACTTTGTTCAGCCCTAAGTGACAGTAACATTAGCAACCCTCATAAGATATTGACAGTGCCTAATTTTAAGTAAAAAAGAGTTTGTGTGATGGATGATGAACAGCTGATGGATGTTCTTGTTCATCCATCAGCTTGTTAATTTAAATGTATCAAATGGTTTAATGTACTCACTGTCACCAGCTTTAGTGCGTCAAAGGGCATGCATGATGAAATGAATGACAGCCAACTTCTTTAAAAGAGCTGTGGTAGAATTCTAAAAATACAACATCCTAAATGTTGCCATGTTTTATGGGTTGATGAGCACAGAATGCAATTAAGGATGAATAAATATCAAATATAATGTCTGCTTTCTTTTGTAGGGCCAAAACACATTATCACAATACTTTCAACAAACGCGTCATCCTTCATCCGAGGCCATCAAGTCATCTTCAAGCATTGCACAAAGCAACAGTTACATGAACAAGGACATATATTGAATGGATTTGAATTCCAGAAATCCTGGGACCAGAGGACTGTCACTGAACAAATAAGGGATACCTTTGGAGACTCTCAACTCTCTGCTGATGTGAGGTAAGCACTTTTATTATATCAAGTCCAAACTGTGATATAATGATTTGTCTGAGCTCTTGTTTATTTGATACACGTATTTGTCTTAGCTCTTGTTTATTTGATTCATTTATTTGTCTTAGCTCTTGTTTATTTGATTTTCTTATTTGTCTCATTTGTAAAAAAAAAAAAAAAAAGTAGGTTGCTAACTTATTGCACTCTTACCTTAACACTACCTTTGTGGCATCGCTTATGTTCCTCCTTATTTATTTTTCTAACTGATGGTTTTCTGCTGTGTCCATCTTCAAAGAGGAAATGGAAAACAGACTGTCAGTGCATCAGTTGTGCATTTTTGTCCTCATCCAAAAAGTTTTTTGGACCTTTTTTTATTTCTTTAAACCTTTTGCAATTTTATCCATTGTTTTTCAGCCTAGAGTTGATTTCCCCCAAACTGCGTGCTGGACAGGAGCTGGATGCAAATCTCATACATAAAGTATATAAATCGAAAGCCCTATACATCAGACCATCAAAGCCAATTTTGGTATGTTATATCACATTTGAATTGACCTGCAGAGCATTGTAATAATAATAACCCATAATCAGTGCATAAACATGCATGCATAAAGATGAAATGTTGTCAGTTACCTCTGACCTTTGTAATCTCTGTTCTTCTTAAACTTTCACTTCAGCTTTGTAGCTATGAACATTTTGAGGAACTATGTAATTTTCTTACTCATATAGACTAGTGCAGAGTTGGAATGCCTGTTTTAAAAGGTTAAATCTAAGCACAGAAATTGACTAAATTGATATTACAGGCTAAAACATTGGTTCAGCAAGGCAGCTGCGCTCCTCATCTCTAACACGAGATAGACACTCATATGCATCTTCAGACAGTTTCACCAGTCCAACGACTGCCCCCCCACCAAACTGTACTTCTGCAGTTCAACCTTTTGCTTCATCACTTGGGTGTAGAGCATTATTCACTCAAACTCCTGCCTTGCCCTACCAAAGCAGTATCTCAACCAACCACAGCAGCACTTCAGCAAGCAGTTCTTCTAGTCAACTGCCAGTATGCTCACTGGAAAGCTGCCCTTCCACTAGTCAGCCTTCCACTTCATCATTTGGAGGAACAACTTAAGTTGATCCAACTCTGATAGTATAACAAGCAAGAAGCAACTCATGAATTAGATTTAAGTTAATCTGCAAACCTTTTTTTTCCCCACTATGTGATGCGACACTGTAAACATCCACAGGAATTTTGTTTTGTAGAGATCTGGGATATAAGGATACAAACTCCTCATATGGAAGTGGAGGAGGTCATTTTAGCATACTTGTACAGAAACAAAGGCAAAATATGAAATATTGTATATTTGTAGTACTTAGTGAATTATTTGTAATGATTTTCCTAAGACTAATAAAATGTGCAGGTAATTTAGAATCTTCTGAATTGTCAGATATAGTAAACAAATGAGTCTTAAGTTTTTAATCAATCATCTTTTAATCAAGATGTTAATTTGTTACTGTTTTAACATACACTACTTCAAAAAGTGTGTTTTTTCAATGGGTCAATGTATGTGCAATGTGGGAAAAAAAAAGGTTTTGTCCTCTTCTGTCTCTTCTGCTCTCTGGTGTGCTGCTTTTGTGTTGCTTCTGATGCTCCTCCTGACTTCTGTTCTCACAGATTCCACTGATGCTGTATTAATGTTGATGTTGTTAGTTTTAGTCATCCTATTCAACAAAGGACATCATATGATAAAATAAATAAAATAAAATAAAATAAAATAAATAATAGTTCAATCAATTTATTGATTCAATAAAATGTGGTTTCACACATATTTCAAAATTTTTTTGGTATCAGTTTGTTTGAACATTTAACCCTTATGCCCTGTTAGGGAAATTTGTGTAGTTGTGAGGTGCATTTATTGAGGTAATTTTGGCTGTGATTGTTCCCTAGCCATGAAATTGGTAAGGAAAGTGTGTTTTTCAATGAATTTTGGAATTCTTGAGTTTCATCCATATCCACTGTATTTTGACTGTGTGAGATGTTTTTTTTTTTTTTTTTGACTTCCATTATAACCACATTTTTTGACCCCCCCCCCCCTTTAAATTAAAGTGAAAAATGATTTTGTCTGTAATTTCTCTTTTCTCTGCAGCAAACTTCATGAGGTTTTGTAAAAATAAAGTCAATCACAAAATTGCCCAATTTTAGCCCCGCCCCCATTGTAGCCCCTCCCCCACTGACCAACAAATTGGCACCCTTGTGTAATTCATGGCTGCAAACCAGTTCAGAAAAATCTTTTTTCAACTTAAATGGTTTTGATGTATAGTAAAGACTGCTACCTGCATGTTCATGACAAAATAAGATTGTGTGTGTGTATGTGTTACGTCCCCGGTCTAGGAGTCGGGAGCGCAACATAAAATAGAAACAAAGAACGTAAATATGTGCAAAAGTGAGCAGTTTATTTACATACAGTGACATAGGCTATACAATAAATTAAGCTGGACGTCAGGGTGAACCAATGGCCAAAACAATAAACAAAACACTATTTCCTCAATAACCTCTTACCTAAACCCTAACCGAGTAAAAGAAACAAACAAAAAGACATTTGCTAAACCTACCTACCTAAACCGAACCAAAAAAAGAGAAAACAGGGATTAAACAAAAATGGCAATTCACCCCTACTGCTTAGTGCTATACAAAGTTATACAAGTGCTTGATATATTTACAAATATTTACAAGAGAGTTCAATCTAAACTAATAAGCAACCACAACAAGCAAACCACAGAATTATCGAATAGTCACAAAGTCAGGAGATAGCAAATCGAGGAGGCGCCGCTGTCACGCATCGACCCTCGTTGTACGTCTGGGAACCAGGAAGTTAAGTAGACCAGCCTCTTCTGGATCGGCCAATCCCCGCGCTGGAAACGCCACCTGTAGATTGACATAGATTTTACAGAAAAACAGCGAGCTCTCACTCTCCAACACAATAAAAATACGGCTGGCCATAACAGTATGTGTGTGCGTGTGTGTGCGTGTGCTTGTATGTGTTTACAAACATAATTACAAACAAATCTTGTACCATAGACTTTTTGTACATAGTAATAATGTACCAAAATCAATATTCTCAATTATTATTCAGATGGGTCAGCCGGTGATACTAATAATAATCAAAGTCAAATTTGTTTTTAGAATATTGAATTATAGTGTATTTCAGTGTATTTTTCAAAAAAGTGGTTAGTGGTAAATGATCAAAACTGGCATCTAAAGGGTTAATTTTTAATTGTGATTAAATAAATCATGATATAAATTAAACAAGAACCTCCTCATGAAAAAAAAAAAAAAAAATTGGGGGGGAAATATTGATCTTTCATAATTTTATTGCAGTTTAAAGTTCAAAATATGCCCTGTAAGGAAATTTGTATAGTTGTGAGGTGCATTTATTGAGGCTGTGATTGTTCCCTAGCCATGAAATTGGTAAGGAAAGTGTGTTTTTCAATGAATTTTGGAATTCTTGAGTTTCATCCATATCCACTGTATTTTGACTGTGTGAGATGTTTTTGTTACGTTGGGACTATTAACTACAAGATTTGTACCATAGACTTCCATTATAAACACATTTTTTGACCCCCCCCCCCCCCTTTAAATTAAAGTGAAAAATGATTTTGTCTGTAATTTCCCTTTTCTCTGCAGCAAACTTCATGAAGTTTTGTAAAAATGAAGTCAATCACAAAATTGCCCCATTTTAGCCCCTCCCCCACTGACCAACCAATTTGCATCCTTGTGTAATTCATGGCTGCAAACCAGTTAAAAAAACATTTTTTTCAACTAAAATGGTTTTGATATATAGTAAAGACTGCTACGTGCATGTTCATGACAAAATAAGATTGTGTGTGTGCGTGTGTGTGTGAATGTGTGCGCGTTTGTGTATATGAGAGGAGAGAAATAGAGGGGGTACGGATTTGCAGCCAAATTATCTGATGACACATACAAACACACACACTCACACACACATGCACACACAATCTTATTTTGTCATGAGCATGCAGGTAGCAGTCTTTACTATACATCAAAACCATTTTAGTTGAAAAAAAGTTTTTTGAACTGGTTTGCATCCATGAATTACACAAGGATGCAAATGTGAAAAAGCCTCCATTCCTGGTTGTTCATGATTATCATAGACTTCCTGACTCCTCCTAGTTTCTAAACATCATCGTTTCCCTAGCCATTCGCGTGACTGGATCCTCTAATAGGTCCTCCCTAAATGTATAATTCATAAGCACATTTGCGTAATAACCTTTTTCCCTAGTTACATATCTTTGCTGCGTACAACACTCAAACAGGCTCATACTGTTTTCATAGCATAATACACATCTCTCAGAACTGGCGATTCAGTGTGTGTGGCTGCCGACCGCAATCTCTTTGTTGACACACATTCCTCCTCCAAGGCCAAGGTCTTCCTCCTGTTCTTTTCACACAGTATTCATTTCTAACTCTCTGTCTGCTCTCTACTCACACTAGGCCGCACACACATGATTTTCAATATTTACACACAACATTTTGGGCCTTTCGGGCCTTTATTAACATCCTACTATTGGCTGATATATTCTTACTACTTATTAAGTGCACAGCAGTGTATAGGTTATTGCATACATAGGGTTTTACAGGTTACCCACATTTTATTATCCCCACAGTTAACAGTCCCAATGTAACTTTTTTTTTAGCAGGGCATAAGGGTTAAAGTAAGAAACATGGCTGTAAAATGTAAACATGGTGGTTTGAGCTCACAGAATCACATTGATAAAACTGCAACCGTGAACTTAAAACTATGACAATATGTTTAAGTGTAATGCTGTACTGTCACAAAGATTGGCAGTGTGTTCTTCATTTTTCTTTGCATTACACAACTACAGTAAGTACATATCCTGTGTGGACCTTTTCAAATGAATGTGCTCTTAGTCTATTTGTCAAATCATAAATATCTGTTGAGAGGGGTTTTGTTTCTTTTTTTGTACTCAATATGGCTATGATTTTAGGAATGCCTCTTCAAGAAAATGCACAAGGTTGCAAAACAAATATATACCATGATTTCCATCATCTTCAAATGTATCAAAAGTCTGCTGAAGTGTATCCATTGTTGTGTCACTGATGGTAATGTAGTGTGTGGTGACTCGTTATGAATGATGAGACTATTTGGTCAATTCTGAAAATTGACAATTATTAAAATTATTCTTAGTAATTAATATCTTATTAATTAAAACTCACGCGGCAAGATTCACTCTGGAGGGGTCTGGTACTTGAGCTGAGAGAAGAGCTTTGAGCCAGGTTCAAACTTAGTTACAGGACAGGCTGCGGACGGTTGAGTTGAGTTTCTTGATGTCTTTCCGCCTAAGTTTTTGCCCGTCCGCCTGTTGCAGGAGTTGTCCTCCTTTATTCGTTCGAGTTCGTGAGATTTCGTGTGACATAGGGCTGTCGCGGTTTGAAATTTTCCCACCGCGGTTGTGTATGTGGCTCATCGCCTCGGGATGCAGTGGTACCGCCTGTAGTGTATGCAGGAGACATCGGACCATCAGACCCCCTCTTCGAACCATACAAAATACACAGCAACACCCAAAGACTAACACATTCCTCTCCCAGGGCCTTCCTATGAGGTCAAGACCCCTGCTGTGCTCCCAGGGACCCAAGGAACCCCCTTTGCAGCAAAAGGTGGATTTTCCCCATAAAGCTGCCAAAAAGTAACATTTTGCAGGTTCGAGTAGCCCGCTCTGATACCATTAGGAGATGGGACCGATGATAAGGGCTGGGGAAATGTACCTAATCTGCCTTCCAAGGGAGACACAGAATGAGTGAACAAAGAAACTGGAATGTATTGAAATTTGCTTTCTTTATATGTTTTATTATATTTGAACTTCACATCCTGTGGCAAATGATGTGCCCTACTCCCCAATGTAATATCTGGGTTATTCAAGGCACACAGAATGTGTTATCAGGACTTTTGGTTTACTCGCCAGGATTTTGTTTTGACAGTGATGTTTGGTGTCATACAAACCCATTTGTTGTTAGGTGATTAAATATGTCACTTGCATCGCCAAAGGATCAAGAGACATTATGTTTTCCAAACCTGAGCTGGAAATGCAGTTTTAGGGGATGGTGATCACCGGTCATCAAGTTGTAAATCTGATGTGTGCAAATGAGGGAAACACCTACCACTTCTGACATACCATAAAAGCCTGTCAGCCCTTGACCCTTGGGCTCAGCTCAGCTCACACACGAAATCTCACGAACTTGAACTTGAACGAACAAAGTAGGACAACTCCTGCAACGGGCGGACGGGCAAAAACTCAGGCGGAAGGAACATCAAGCAACTCAACTCACCTATCCTGCAGCCTGTCCTGTAGCTAAGTTTGAACCTGACTCAAAGCTCTTCTCTCAGCTCAAGTACTAGACCAGCTCCAGAGTGAATCCTGCCGAGACGGCCGACTGAGTTCACTCAACCTGATCCAGAAGACTATGAAACCACGTCAGAAGCCAGCCGCTACTCTACTCTGCTTCCTGAACGAGTCAACACATCGACCTATCCCTCTAAATCCACTGAGGTGAACTGTTGGCACGACGACTCCGATGAACAACGGCCCCCGGACCGCACTCCACAACAGCCCTCCTGATGTCGACTGGTCCAGACCAACACGTGCGTGTCTTTACCTGTCCACTGTGACTGCGCGACGGTTACCATGGAGACGAGGATGCCGCTGACACCCTGCAAACCAGACGGTAACCAACTTTCTTATTGATGCACGGGTGATGCAAGGCAATGTTGAACTGTGAAAGCGAGGTTAGAATACTCTCTCTCTCTCCACTATTCTCTGTCCTTCTGTCCCAAGTCTCCCAGAAACTGTCAGCTATCCTCCAAGTCATCTTTCGCTGTTGGCACATTGCCGCAATTAGATGTATTACAGCTCAGGCCGTTTTGTCGTTGCCAACTTCCTTGCAATTGCTATTTGTCATATTCACTGCCACTGTTATTTGCCATACCATTTGCCAATATTACCTGCCCTCATTTCATTTAATTTTGTTGTACATATTGTACATACATTTATCTATCATTATTCTTTGTGTTTAATCAGTTAATAAATCTTGGTATTTATAAAGAACTGACTATTGTGTGTCATTGATATATCCTGGACATGAAGGTAGAAAATCACTGAAACCTAGAGCTCACTTCTTCTGATTATTAAACTGATATCATTATAAAGAGACTATTCCAGTGTAAACTAGTGGTGTCCCACGAGTGTTAATTAATAAGATATTAATTACTAAGAATAATTTCAATAATTGTCAATTTTCAGAATTGACCAAATAGTCTCATCATTCATAGCGAAGCACAACACGCTACACGCCCTTTTGTTTTTTTAATACATGCGAGTTTACCCGCGATCGGTTCAGTGTTGTTCAGTGTAAGACACTGGGGTCCACAAGGGTCCAAAGAACAGGAAAAAAATGTTTAACGTCGTAGGAGTCCCAAACAATTTCAAACATGTTTGATAATCTTTCCAGTCTTTCAAATCAATCATGTTAGTTAATTATGTTAACAAGCCAACGCGTGTGCTCGTAAACACGGCAAATGTCAAAAAGCTTTTCGTGGCAGTTTATCTACAAAATTGAGGGAGATTACCAAACAGACCAAAGTGTGTATTATGTGAAAAAAAACACTCATTATACTAGCCCTAAAGTGTTGTTGTCATTATGAGTTTAGTCATACTTTACACCAAATACACATGAATATGATTAATTTAATAATGAAATGGAAAACAAATAATAAAAAACTTCCAAAATACAGGACTTTTCTTTTTTTTTTAACAGCTGGTTGTCGCAGTGGTTTGTTTTCCATCCGCGGGCGCCTTGACACAACTGCGGTGGTGCGGTGATGAGGTTCCCTCAACAGCCCGAGTGTGAGAGCCGAGCCCGAGGGTCAAGGGCTTAGAGGGTTTTATGGTATGTCAGGAGTAGGGATGGGGATCATTAATTTTTATTGATATTGATACCATTATCGAGCCTGCTTAACGATCTGGGTCCTTATCGATACCACTATCGATACTTTTCTACCAGTTCTGTTAAAAATGTATTGCCGTCTGTCTCGTCAGACGGCAATACATTTTTAACAGAACTGGTCTTGCATTTATTGCTTGCGTGAATTACTTTAATTTCTGAACATATTTTGAAAAAGAAATAGCCTACACACATGGCTCCATCAACATAAATGAGAAGAATAGTAAAATAATATATCAGCAGCAATAAATTAAATTCCAACAATGAAGAAAACAATAGAAAGAAAATAAATATAGCCTATCCTTTACACAAACAAAAAGGGAAAACAAATTGACAGCTCTTAACACTAACAGTTTTTCTGCAGGAAAATGAGCATGTCGGCCTGTTTCAATAAGTATTTCGTTTTCACACTTAAGTGTGTGTACTGTCACTTTAAGAGATCGGGCAGACACCTGCTAGCTGCTAAGTAGCTAACTAGCCAGCCACCAAGAGGCTGTTGCCACTTCACTCACTGCCCTGGCTATCTTATTCTAGCCATCTTAAATTAGCTAAACTAACACCATGGGCTTCAATTTATTCGTGTTTGTTGGATTATTATCAATTGGATTATTATTGTCAATGAACGGGACTTTGGCTGCATGCACCATCCATGCATACCTTGAGTTGATGAGGATGGTCCCGCAACAGTTGGAGTTGTTACCGATGCTGTTCCTACTCGAAGACATTTGTGTTTTAACATTGAGGAGGTGTTTCCCCCCTTACATGAAATGACCCTCGAACACAGTTGGCATTTCGCCTCCTCTTTATCTTTCACTTTAGTGAAATGTAGCCAAGCACTTGACCGTTTCGCACACTCCGCCATTATCTTAATGTTTGAAAATATGGTCACCCTAGCTATAGGCTCGATAGCAGAACCGATAAGCTCCGACCTTATTGATTACCGGGTTTTGAGAAATTTGGAACCGGGTCCTTTTGGACCCGGGTTTCGATCCCCATCCCTAGTCAGGAGTGGTAGGTGTTTCATGATGATCGGTGATCACCATCCCCTAAAACTGTATTTCCAGCTCGGGTTCGGAAAACATCATTTTTCTTGATCGTTTGGGGATGCAAGTGACATATTTAATCATCTTATAACAAATGGGTTTGTATGACACCAAACATCACTGTCTTACCACAAACTACTGGCGAGTAAACCAAAAGTCCTGATAACACATTCTGTGTGCCTTGAATAACCAAGATACTACATTGGGGAGTAGGGAGTACATTGGGGAGCACATCCTGCCACAGGATGTGGAGTTCAAATCTAATAAAACTTATACAGAAGGCACATTTTCACCTAGGGTCACTGCAGGCTAGTGATGGCCAGAAGATGTACATGCAATTCAGATACTCATGAGTACTTTGGGTTCTGTTGGGATTTTCATCTAGGGTTTTGCTACAGCAGCTGCTCTTGCTTTTCTATTAAAACTGCACAAGCCATCATCAGCCAGTTGTTCGCAGGTAAAACGCACTTGCGCACAACTTTAGAAAGAGTTGTAACAATGTTTGTGTTTAACAAATTTTGTGCTGAAGTATGCATCAGGAAGGGATCCACATTGAGCTAACCATAACAATTCTACTGAGGCCACTATGGCTATTTAAGGTACTGCTGGGATTTGAACCCAGGCTCTCCTGTTTACAAGACAGGCACTTTGGCCAGCTAAGCCACAGCACCGCCTTGAGGGGTCCGTAGGTAACTTACACATGAGATGCATTCTGAAGCCCATCTTTTTGTCTTCAAAGTGATGAAATGTTTTACTTGTGTTTCTGCTTCATGCGTCTCAGGAAGGGATCCACAATTTTAGTCAGCAAAAGAGGTTCCGTTACTGTTTAATGAAGAGACAACTGACAAGGTGAGCTAGTTTCAGGAAGAATACCCACAAAGAGACAGTGTTCATTTGCCAAAGTTACAGGTCACGGCTGACGCCCGATGTGGGGCTCGAACCCACGACCCTGAGATTAAGAGTCTCATGCTCTACCGACTGAGCTAACCAGGCACCTTTTGAGTAGGATCTTGAGACGTCTCGGAGCGAGGAATGATAGAAAAAGTCTCACGCTGGGGATTTGCAATCACTGCAGGCTAGTGATGGCCAGAAATAAGATGTACATGCAATTCAGATACTCATGAGTACTTCGGGTTCTGTTGGGATTTTCATCTAGGGTTTTGCTACAGCAGCTGCTCTTGCTTTTCGATTAAAACTGCACAAACCATCGTCAGCCAGTTGTTCGCAGGTAAAACGCACTTGCGCACAACTTTAGAAAGAGTTGTAACAATGTTTGTGTTTAACAAATTTTGTGCTGAAGTATGTGTCAGGAAGGGATCCACTTTGAGCTAACCATAACTATTCTACTGAGGCCACTATAGCTATTTAAGGTACTGCTGGGATTTGAACCCAGGCTCTCCTGTTTACAAGACAGGCGCTTTGACCAGCTAAGCCACAGCACCACCTAGACTGGTCACTAGGGAACTTACACATGAGATGCATTCTGAAGCCCATCTTTTTGCCTTCAAAGTGATGAAATGTTTTACTTGTGTTTCTGCTTCATGCGCCTCAGGAATGGATCCATAATTTTTGCCACCACAAGAGGTTTCGTTACTGTTTAATGAAGAGACAACTGACAAGGTGAGCTAGTTTCAGGAAGAATACCCACAAAGAGACTGTGTTCATTTGCCAAAGTTAGAAGTTACGGCTGACGCCCGATGTGGGGCTCGAACCCACGACCCTGAGATTAAGAGTCTCATGCTCTACCGACTGAGCTAACCAGGCACCTTTTGAGTAGGATCTTGAGACGTCTCGGAGCGAGGAATGATAGAAAAAGTCTCACGCTGGGGATTTGCAAACACTGCAGGCTAGTGATGGCCAGAAATAAGATGTACATGCAATTCAGATACTCATGAGTACTTCGGGTTCTGTTGGGATTTTCATCTAGGGTTTTGCTACAGCAGCTGCTCTTGCTTTTCTATTAAAACTGCACAAAAAATCGTCAGCCAGTTGTTCGCAGGTAAAACGCACTTGCGCACAACTTTAGAAAGAGTTGTAACAATGTTTGTGTTTAACAAATTTTGTGCTGAAGTATGTGTCAGGAAGGGATCCACTTTGAGCTAAACATAACTATTCTACTGAGGCCACTATGGCAATTTAAGGTACTGCTGGGATTTGAACCCAGGCTCTCCTGTTTACAAGACAGGCGCTTTGACCAGCTAAGCCACAGCACCGCCTAAACTGGTCACTAGGGAACTTACACATGAGATGCATTCTGAAGCCCATCTTTTTGCCTTCAAAGTGATGAAATGTTTTACTTGTGTTTCTGCTTCATGCGCCTCAGGAATGGATCCATAATTTTTGCCACCACAAGAGGTTTCGTTACTGTTTAATGAAGAGACAACTGACAAGGTGAGCTAGTTTCAGGAAGAATACCCACAAAGAGACCGTGTTCATTTGCCAAAGTTAGAAGTTACGGCTGACGCCCAATGTGGGGCTCGAACCCACGACCCTGAGATTAAGAGTCTCATGCTCTACCGACTGAGCTAACCAGGGACCTTTTGAGTAGGATCTTGAGACGTCTCGGAGCGAGGAATGATAGAAAAAGTCTCACGCTGGGGATTTGCAAACACTGCAGGCTAGTGATGGCCAGAAATAAGATGTACATGCAATTCAGATACTCATGAGTACTTCGGGTTCTGTTGGGATTTTCATCTAGGGTTTTGCTACAGCAGCTGCTCTTGCTTTTCTATTAAAACTGCACAAAAAATCGTCAGCCAGTTGTTCGCAGGTAAAACGCACTTGCGCACAACTTTAGAAAGAGTTGTAACAATGTTTGTGTTTAACAAATTTTGTGCTGAAGTATGTGTCAGGAAGGGATCCACTTTGAGCTAACCATAACTATTCTACTGAGGCCACTATGGCAATTTAAGGTACTGCTGGGATTTGAACCCAGGCTCTCCTGTTTACAAGACAGGCGCTTTGACCAGCTAAGCCACAGCACCGCCTAAACTGGTCACTAGGGAACTTACACATGAGATGCATTCTGAAGCCCATCTTTTTGCCTTCAAAGTGATGAAATGTTTTACTTGTGTTTCTGCTTCATGCGCCTCAGGAATGGATCCATAATTTTAGCCACCACAAGAGGTTTCGTTACTGTTTAATGAAGAGACAACTGACAAGGTGAGCTAGTTTCAGGAAGAATACCCACAAAGAGACAGTGTTCATTTGCCAAAGTTAGAGGTCACGGCTGACGCCCGATGTGGGGCTCGAACCCACGACCCTGAGATTAAGAGTCTCATGCTCTACCGACTGAGCTAACCAGGCACCTTTTGAGGAGGATCTTGAGACGTCTCGGAGCGAGGAATGATAGAAAAAGTCTCACGCTGGGGATTTGCAAACACTGCAGGCTAGTGATGGCCAGAAATAAGATGTACATGCAATTCAGATACTCATGAGTACTTCGGGTTCTGTTGGGATTTTCATCTAGGGTTTTGCTACAGCAGCTGCTCTTGCTTTTCTATTAAAACTGCACAAACCATCGTCAGCCAGTTGTTCGCAGGTAAAACGCACTTGCGCACAACTTTAGAAAGAGTTGTAACAATGTTTGTGTTTAACAAATTTTGTGCTGAAGTATGCGTCAGGAAGGGATCCACATTGAGCTAAGCATAACTATTCTACTGAGGCCACTATGGCAATTTAAGGTACTGCTGGGATTTGAACCCAGGCTCTCCTGTTTACAAGACAGGCGCTTTGACCAGCTAAGCCACAGCACCGCCTAGACTGGTCACTAGGGAACTTACACATGAGATGCATTCTGAAGCCCATCTTTTTGCCTTCAAAGTGATGAAATGTTTTACTTGTGTTTCTGCTTCATGCGCCTCAGGAATGGATCCATAATTTTAGTCACCACAAGAGGTTTCGTTACTGTTTAATGAAGAGACAACTGACAAGGTGAGCTAGTTTCAGGAAAAATACCCACAAAGAGACAGTGTTCATTTGCCAAAGTTAGAGGTCACGGCTAATGCCCGATGTGGGGCTCGAACCCACGACCCTGAGATTAAGAGTCTCATGCTCACAAGCTTGCTGGGTGTGTAAGAAGAAGGATGAAAACTAAAGCTGGAGTCATGACACATCTTTTAAAGTTATTGTTTGGAGTCAGGGCTCATGTGAAAGTTATTTGTTGGGACCAGTGTCTGTTTTATAAGTCTATCGAACGTGTCTGCTTGGTAAAGTAGTTTGGTTAGTATATTCCACTGCTGGTTAGCTCACGAGCTAGCGGGGCTAACGTTAGCTACAGGCTTGTTGGGTGTGTAAGAAGAAGTATGAAAACTAAAGCTGGAGTCATGACACATCTTTTAAAGTTATTGTTTGGAGTCAGGGCTCATGTGAAAGTTATTTGTTGGGACCAGTGTCTGTTTTATAAGTCTGTCGAACGTGTCTGCTTGGTAAAGTAGTTTGGTTAGTATATTCCACTGCTGGTTAGCTCACAAGCTAAACAAAAGCCTACAGTTTTCATTATAGTATGGTTTGTAGAAATGAAAGATATTTGGTTGAGATGAAAGTTCTAGGTCTATATCTGTGCTCTATCTGGTAACTTTATTCTTGTACTCAGTTTTCCATCACTTCTGATTTGACAATATAAAAAGTATTGTAGATGATAGATACAACAAACTTTTTATTCCCTGCCTTTAGGCTACCACATCTCAACAGTCTTCTGTAAGGCATGTGGGCTGCCAGACTGACCCCCTGGAGATGAGATCGGTTGGCACGCAGTTGTCCACGAAAACTATGCTGCATCACTATCAAAGTACAGGTTTGTAGTGTGACAGACAATTTGTATCATAAATTAATTTTGTTATATATTGTATATAAAAGTGGCTACCAAATATCCCAACAACATTTCTGAATAGCAATGCAGGTAAACAAGATATTATGCTGTCTCACCACATCTTTATATATGTGCTCTATGCAAGTACTGTAATTATTACTTTTTTTAAATTATTTTTTTAGGCTTTACCTGTCTGCCATGCATTTCAATGAAAATGCTAACTGTCCCCAAACCAGAAGACGTGCTGGTGACCCACTCCTCAAAGTGCAGTTTCCCAAGTTCAAGAAGGGAGAGTGCACGGCAAAGCCAGTGAAGACGGACGCAACTTTACGTATGTTTAACGCACACCTATTTATTATTCTAAATACACAACTGCTAAGTAGAACAATTGAAAGGCTACAACATATGGAAAATTGAGGTAGTGGCATTTTCATAACTTTACTTTACTATACAGGTTATACAGATGAGCTGATGGACCTCCTGTTTGAGTACGTGTTACAGGACCCTCAACCATATTCTGATGAATTGTTGAAGATCCCTGTCCCAGATGACCTATGTGCCCAGTACGAGAGACCAGCAAAGGAGGATGTCATTGCAGCCTTAGTGTCCCACTTCAATAAAGAGGCAGTCTGAACCCCATGTACATGCCTTCAGCATCAGGTAATTTGCAGCATATACGTAGCGCCACACAAGTGCTAAGAGTGCGCATCCAAGCCAGTGAACACAGATACAACTTTCCATATGTTTAACACACACACCCATTTATTATTCTTAATTCCAAGTACAATTGAAACACAACAAATGAAAAATTGAGGTACTGACTTTTTTTTTTTACTTTACAGGTTATACAGATGCCTTTGTGTCCTGCTTCAGTCAAAGGGCCGGTCTGAACCCTGTGTACTCGCCCCTGGTGTCAGGGAATTCACGGCGTATCCGCTGCACCACACAGGCCGGTAAAACAACCCTGACCCTGTGGCCTAGGTAGCCCCAGCACCACCAGACGAAGCATCTGTATGCTATGAACCTGTGACGACTGAGCAGAGGGTACATGTGTGAATAAAAAATAAAAACATTCTGATTAGAGTATTGTTTTTGTTGTTTTTTTCCCCACCTTTGTGAGTGTGGTCTGGTTGGGAGTTAGGTGGGTTATAGGAATCTAATAATTATTTCAAAATATCAAGAGGACAAATTGTCATGCTCCTGTAGACAATGTAATAATCAATGGAACCAATTATTAAAGACATGTCTTGACCCTGAACTTATCAAAGACATTATGAACATGTGTGAGCACATGAACACTAGAGTTATAATACTTCATATATTACATTTTGATGATGGGCTACATGCAGCTAAAACAGTACAGCTAAAATTAGAGAAGTACTTCAGGAAATCACAACACATGTTTTGTTTGGTATTGATCGGTTTACAATGTAATTTCTGCTGATGTGAAATAAATAAACCCCAAATGCAAACACTTATTGTCTCATTTTTATTGTCATGCACAGTATTATCAATTGGTTATGATTAGAGAAATTGTGTCATGCATAGAATAACTTATAAAATACTTACTTCGCCATTTGCCTATGTTGTAAAACATTGCCGAAACCTGTATGATCCACCATACATGCAGGTGGTTCTGGGATTTCATTCATTCGCCGAAAAACCTATTGAGTGAGAAGCGGTAAATCATCTGGGATTTTCCAAACTTCATTAACACTACATTGATTACATGGAAGATACAATGTCTTTTATCACAAGTCACCTTTTGGATCTCCCTGTAGCACACGTTTTCTCTTCAAGTACACCTGTTGAGAAGTAGTGCAGAACATTTAGACTCAATATGACTACAGTATACCAAACAACGTAGGGCATACACTGTAATGGTGTATCTAAGTACTGGCAAGATGTGGACTGAGAAGTACAGGGCCTCTATAATAACTAGCTCAACAAAATTGTCAATCCTAGCTTGTCTGCAAGTTGTATTCAATAAGCTTATGTACATTAGCCATAAACAGACCGGCTACAGCAGAGTGTCGCTCACACACCCACATACACACAAACGCAAAACACACGCTCACACGAAAGTACAATATTACACGAAATTCTTACCACTGAGAAACGTTCTGCTGGGTTCTTGTAAGTGGAACTGCCTCAGCTGCCTCTTCCAATTCTGGGTCAGACTCTGGCTCAAACATGTACGGTCTGAGATGTTTGAGCCGGAGTCTGCAACACTGAGCGTTCGTTCTGGAGCTGCCGCCATGGTTAACGTCAAGCTTGTTTACCTTTACCTTTGTTTACCTTAGCAGCATGGGCGCTCTGCTCCCGCCCCCACCAGGCGATTGGCCGCCTCACTCCATGCTCTGATTGGTTGTGAGGTGGCCAAAGGTGGCCAAAGTGGAAAAAATGAGAAACTGAAACACACACCACAGAAGCTGGTTTTAGGATTTTTTTTTATATAGACTTCACAAACGTCTTGTAAAGACCCCCAGGAACAGTTTTAAATAGCCCAAAATTAGTGCAATACCCCCCCTTTAAAATCCATGACAGGTAAGATACAGTAAAATTCACCTTTCTTCAATCTAAACATCAAATGAACATTACATCATCACAACAACATAACAATGGAAATTCTTGAAATAAATGTAATGTAGTACCAAAGTGGTATATTCTTTTCAGTTCTAGTTCTTTGTACAGTAGTTCAGTTCAATTCTGTTTTCAGATCCACAACGCTCCTACCACACTGGCAGCGATGTATTCAGCAGTCATCAGACGTGTACATTAGATTCTCACACTGGCATGTGTGTTCAGCTCTCAGACCTGTGGGTAGCTCACCATTCTGTCTGTTTTCTATTTTCTATTCAACACTGTTGCTAAGCTAACACAGAATCCCTCCCCCTCTGATAACTTTTTGTTTTCTCCGAATTATTTCATATCCTTTTTTACTCAAAAAATCACGCTGATTAAAGATGAGATCACCAGTATACTCTCCACTGGTGGTGCTGCCTCACCCCTGAAAAGCCCACCTGGTGTTTCCTTGGCTGAATGTCTTTTTTCAGTTTGATTCAGTTTCCTTAGACTCCCTCACCAAGTTAATTCTGTCTTTTAAACCCACAACCTGCATGCCAGACCCTCTGCCTGCTAAATTGCTTAAAGAACTTTTCCCTATCCTAGGACCCTCCATTCTTTATATGATCAATTGGTCACTCTCCACTGGCACTGTGCCCTCTGCCTTTAAAACGGCCGTGATCAAGCCATTACTGAAAAAAACACCTTGATCCCGAAGTACTTCAGAAATATAGACCAATCTAAAATCTACCGTTCCTCTCCAAAATACTTGAATGAACAGTAGCCAGTCAACTTACGGATTTTTTTTGTCAAAAAACAACCTATTTGATCCCTTTCAATCTGGCTTTAGATCCTTTCACTCAACCGAAACTGCACCCACGAGAGTGGTCAATGATCTTCTGTTAGCTATTGACTCCAATTCAACCTCAGCACTATTGTTTCTTGATCTGAGTGCAGCCTTCAACACAATTGATCATACGATACCCTTGAACTGTCTTGAAAATTATATTGGTATCCAGGGATCAGCCCTTTCTTGGTTTAGGTCTTATCTACTTGATAGATCACACCGCGTCTTTTACAACAACATGACCTGGCTAGACCAGTTAGCTCATCCTAGCTCAGGGTCCTGCCGATGGATATTAAGCATCCTGCCTACATGTCCTGTTCTCCTGGTCTACCTGCTCCTGTCCACTGACACTGGTCATTTCTGTCTGTGTGAGTGAGAGTGTGTGTGGGTGTGTCACCTATCTGTTCCAGGCTGCAGTTCGGCAAAGTTGGCGCTGCGTGGTCCCCAAGTCCTATGATGACACTGACTGAGCTGCTGTTTGCTGTGATGCCGCCCCCATCAGATCTGGATGTCCCAACATAATAAACTTTTATGGATTGTTTATACGCTGCTTGCCCAAACTCGGCATCTATTGCACGTCCAACTGTCCTGGTAGGGGGGATCCCTCTCTGGGATCAAAAAAGTGAGAGGCAGACCAAAAGTGACCCCATCATCAGAAGATCAATACATCAAGCTTAGTTCCCTGAGAGATAGAAAAACAACTTCATCACATATAGAGAATTTGCTAAATAAAGAACCCAAGACTCCAATCAGCAAATGTACTGTCAAAAGAAGGCTATCTTGTAGTGGTCTCAGAGGACGAGTAGCAGTTTCTAAACCACTTCTCAGGAGGGGAAACAAGGCCAAATGTGTAGGGTGGGCTAAAGAAATACCAGCATTTCACAGTGGATGACTGGAAACAAGTCCTATTTACTGATTAATCCAAGTTTGAGATTTTCTGGCAGTAACAGAAGGGTGTTTGTAAGGAGACGAACAGGAGAGAGAATGATACCGCAGTGTATCAAACCGACAGTGAAACATGGTGGTGGGAATATTCAAGTCTGGGGCTGTTTTGCCTACTCTGGAACTCTGGAACAAGAACTACTTGAAGACCAAAGAAGACCAAGGAGTCCTGACTGCCATGGACTTTCCTCCACAGTCACCTGACCTCAACCCCATTGAACATTTATGGGGGCACTTTAAGACTGAGAAAGCCAAGCATTCTGTGACATCACAAGAAGCTCTTTGGAACATTGTCAAATCATGCTGGGATAACATGGGTCATCAGGTTTTGCAAGAACTTGTGGAGTCCATGCCAGCTCGAGTGCATGCTGTCATTAAAGCAAAAGGGGGACATACCAAATTCTAAGATATTCTGAAATTCATGTACATTTTTCAAAGATTCAACTTTTCACTCAAATTGTTAAGCTGATGTTATCATTTATAATGAAAAAAATAGTATTACATTCGAAACAAATGCAAAATAGAAGTATCTTGACTAGTGGTTTCAGACTTTTGGACCCCACTGTATATAAAGCAAATAGCAAGTGTACAATAAAAAAATCTATACAACAGTGAAAGGCTTCGCTGATACAATATCAGCTTCATCTCCATCTTTTTGACTAAATTCAACCTCTCAATTCAACTGCGCTCCTCAAAAGAGGCACTAATTTTCAGGTTTTCATTTTCTACACATTCCTCAAGAAACATTACATAGTCAGACTCAAATTTGAATTTGAACATGAATGGGTTCATCATATCTTCCCAGCCTTCTTGGTCCATCGTGTTGCTGGCTTCATGGAGGTTACGGACAGCTGCTTCTCTGTCCAGTGGGGCCAAAGTGGAATAAATTAAAATCAGAATCTACATGTATCAAATTTCCATTTTCAATACCACCCAAACCCCGACTCATTCACCTTTCCATAAAAAATATCCATCTGATTCTAATGAGGGCAACTATAAAGTCATCACGGCTGCACAAAATGTAAACGGGTTACCGACCTGCAAGCATACTTGCAACTGTTTTGCTGTTACATACATAAGCTATGAAAACCTAATTTAAAAAAATCTAACCTTCTAACCTGTGGTACTACATGCGAGTGGGTGAGTGACTGACATTGTTAGCTTGAAGCCTGCCAGCAGCACGGTCCTACGGAGGTGATATGATTTTGGAATAACAGTGAAAATGGGCTCTGTTGCAACTCCGTGCTGCAACACTCTGACACATAAATACATAACGTTAAGTAGTTTTTAAGAAGCTAGTAGGCTACAATTCGAGCCAAAGCATTTCATATTGATTTAAATCGAGGTTACAACGATTGGTTCTGGTTATTTCTTTAAGCAGATCGAAAGTTTATATGTAACACATCAAGGCAATGAATGGATCGATACACCTCTCAAATATAACAGGCTAGTCTAATGACCCTGATTGTTGTTCAGCAGCAACAACAGTCCATAATACATACATTTATCTCATCTTCGGTCATTCCCTTCCATGATTAAATATTGCCTTCAATTTTAATGGTCATAACTTTTAGCCTGACAAAAGGACGAAAATGGCAGTCACAATGGTCTTCTTCTTTTTCTTTTGATTGTATTGGCATTTGGCAAACAGCTTTTGGTTGCATTACAGTCACCCACTGATGTGGAGTGTGGACTCACAATGTTTTTAAGGAAGGGAAGGGTAATCCAATCACAACAGTTATAGGTCGGACATCCAACCCCGCCTTTTATCCGACCAGTCCGTGTTCCGCGGTGAAGACCCTCACCATGCTTGTACTACAAGTCCCAGAGATCACTTGGCAATCAAACATGTCAGACACACCACAACAATGACTGCTTCTTACCAAAGACACACTCTTTAACGCATACACACAATAGTTACTACAATGTCCGATATGCCCTTATCAGCTTTTGAATGTTTGCATAACTACATGTTTTCTATTCAGTTCTATGGAACTGTTTTAGGTTATTATAGATATTTGAAATGATGTAGTAGCAATTGTGTAGTCCATGTTTTCATATAAAATGTTTAATAGCTATTGGTGATTATCTACCATAGGTTTCAACCCTAAAATAATTCATCACCTCAATATGGTTTAAATATACAAACTTGATTTCATTTTGAATTTACATTTTGCATTCTGCTTTGCCAGTAATGTTTTTGATAAACAGCCTATAAAGTCAATGAATAATAAATTAATAGAATACAGACAGAGTAACCAATGGATAGAAAAAGCGAGAAAAAGTCAGACACACAGAATGGCAGAGACAAAGTTAGATAGAGGCAGATCATGAGAGAAATAGAATGACAGACGCTTTCAAATTAAGTCAATTCCCCGAAAAACAAGCCTGTCTCCCCCCCCCCCCCAGGCCCTTGCCTTGTAATTATATGGCTTAATGATTAGGCTGCACCAATTTCATCTAGCCTATTTAGCTGATAAAGGAATTGGAATGAACACTGCACTTTCCGTATCTATAGCGCACACACACACACACACACACACACACACACACACACACACACACACACACACACACACACACACACACACACACACACACACACACACACACACACACACACACACACAGACTCTCATATACATACACACAATGTTCTACCTGTACTACCTGGGAGAGGACAGCTCCCAGCACGGTGTCAGCATCAGTCTGGAGAAGGAATGGGAGGTTGAAGTTGCAAGCAGCCTGGACCAGGTCGGACCAGGTCAGACCAGGTCAGACCAGGTCGCCAGGTCGGTTTCCGGTGTCCACTTCACATGATGTGTTTGCCATTTTTGGGTCAGGTTGTGAATCTGCATAACAAGTGATAAACTGTCAGTAATACCCCACCAAACCCATGAAGGATTTTTTGTTCGGTTGTGGTTCGCAGGAGATGCTATCAATCTTCTGCTGCTGGGGCTTAACCATTCCTTGGTGTGCCCGAGATATTCGGCCTCCTCCAGGGGTTACGTTTCCGTTCGCATAATTCGAGGTCTGCTTCCACATCGTCGGCTGGCATGAGTTAGTTAGGATGGCACCGGGGCTCCATGCTCTCCCTGACGCCGGGGTACTCCGCTGACAGAGGGTGGATATCGCAGCTTGCATCTTGGCTTGTCTCTCGAGTAGAGTAGCGAGGGCGTACTCCATGCTCAGGTCTGATGAAAGGCAGAGTAATTATAAAAAAACAGGGAATTTTTGTGTGGCGTGGTACTCACTGTGCCAGCATGGCTAGCTAACAAAACCAACTGTTCAGGTTAAATGAGCTGACTGCTCTCAAGCTACAACTCAGTGTTGTAGCGGCTTGGAGTAGAGGCTAGGGCTGACACAGTAACTTAAATTTGGATACAAATCTACCTTGTCAGACTAGTAACTCTACTTTTACTTATACTTTTTACTGACTAAAGTTTTGAGTAGGAGCTGTTCATGCGCATATCACTTGGTAAAGTCACAAAAATAGCATAGAACACATCTGCGCTTTTCATGCATTTGATGTGGTTGGCAGGTGGGCGATGCAAGCACAAATCCACATAAGGTTCTTGATATTTACTGACATGCCCCCCGCTGCATCTCTCCTCCCACTTCACAGTGTGTCACTAAAACACCAAACAGGCACAGTCAAGGAAAAAACATGTGCTTGATTATGTCACTTTGCTGAGGCAAAGCTCTGTCATCTGCCATACCCTGTCACAAAAAAATACAGCCCACAACCTCATGTATACATATAAATGAATGCATGCTTACACAAGGACAAGCACACGCACACACACACACTGGGTTAGGGTTGAAGAGGATTAACGAGCCACCCTTGTATTGGCTGGCTATTATAGGGCTATTACACCAGTAAATCACTGTGAAAACACAGGGGCAGCCAATTGTGGGAGAATAGGAATCTGTATTGGCCAATAATTGCTAGGGTTGAGCCAAATACTCAGATGAAACGAGTATCCGGTACGGATAATGTACTTTTTACGAGCACAAGTATCATCCGAGTAAAATTTGTCAATATCTGTACTCGTGATGAAGGAAAATCCTCATTGGGTAGCTGTGTCCACATCGTTCCGTGATAGGCCAGCCACACAAGGAGCTCCTCCTCTACACAGAGCCTATACATAGTTCACTGCTGCTGTGCCGCGCCACACAACACAATCTTGCCATCGTCACAGCCACTCTGTCCACAGGGATTAACAGCTCACGACTCTCACTGCTTCTACACCGGTTAGGTTTTCTTCCATCAGCTCGCTCCTACCTCAGTTTGTAAAATATCTAAAGTCAGCCAAGTTAATTGGAGAACTTGGCTCGTACCGGACGCAGTGCTTTTCACAATAATACAGTCACAGGGCTGAATGCATATTTCCATGTTGGATCGCCAACATGGGCTGTTTACATAAATCACCTGTCAGTTCATTTAAAAAAAAAAAAAAATGAAACCAGAGTAAGGATCTAGCAAATAAATAACAGGCTGAATCTTGCATTGTGTCTCTCTCACTCAAACACACACGCCCACAACACACAATTAATTAATTGTGTTTTACTTTTTTACTTTTACTTTGTGTAGAAATAAAAAATAAATATATAAATATAGCAACTTCTGATCATCCCATATCCATGTCAGGCTTAAAATACCAACTTCCTGTTAGGCCCCACCCATTCAGAGTATGGATACAGATAATTTAGTTGATTGAACAGATACAGGTACAAATAATGGTTTACTCGCTCATCCCTAATAATTACTAAGTCCTTATCTAAACATTTACTATTGCCCAGATGTGGGTTAGGGTTAGTTTGTGCAGTTGATAGCCAGGCAATCAATGGTGCATTTCTACAGATCACTTTATGCATCTGAGCAGGAATCTCATCTCAAATTTTTTAGCTTTTTTCAGGGCTTGGATACACCCTTCATCAGTTCAGAGCCTATGAGCACATTATATAGCCCAGTCACTGCTGAAGAAGTGAGCCAACCTATCAAAATAATGCAGATAGTCCAGGACCAGATTGTCTTCCAACTGAGTTTTTCAAAATGTTCTCTGCTCAGCTGGTCTCTCTTTTATTAAATATGTACAATGAGTCTTTTGGGTCAGCCACATTACCTCAAATTCTTATAGAGAGGCCTCTATATCTCTTATACTTATACTGTGGGTCCTATCTCCCTAACCCTTTTTTTAAACACATGTTAAGGTATTAGCCAAGTTATTAGCTCTAAGGTTAGAGATAATACTTCCCGACCAGACAGGGTTCATGAAAGATAGATGCTCCTTCTTCAAAGTCAGGTGACCCTGACATAATTTACCATCCTTTAGATCCGCGCTACTCAACCCGCTGATATTATTGCGGCCTGCGGTTTAATTTTTATTGTCATAGCAACTGCCAATAAAAATATAATATTCTCATTTCAATGAACACAAACCATTTCTAAACTAAATTCTTACTGACCACAAGAGGGTGATCGTGCACACTGTGCTTATTTAGCAATCGTGGGATCAACAAAGAAGATAAAACAACCGCTAACTGTGCAGGAAGTCTAGCCTACTGTCAAGTCATGGCAAAACGTAAAATATCTGATGAACACAGAGTTTTTCAAAAATCATGGGAGGAAGAATTTGTTTTTGTTGAGGTAAACAACAAGCCAGTGTGCCTTCTTTGCCAGAAAACAATAACTGTACCAAAACGGGCAAACGTTCAACGTCACCATGATGGCTATCACGGCGACTTCAGAATTAGGTATCCATCTGGGAGTAATTTGAGAAGAGACAAAGAGACTCTCATTGAAAGCTTTCAAGGCCAGCAAACTGTGTTGCGATTTAGCTGTAAGGAAAGTGACAGGGTCACTGAGGCATCATACAAAATAGCATGGAATATAGCGAGGAGTCGGAGGCCTTTCACTGAAGGGGAGCTGATTAAGAAATGTTTTCTGGACTGCAGTGAGTCACTTTTCAGTGATTTTAAAAACAAGGATGATATCCTCCGGCGGATATCCAAATTGCAGCTTTCAGATTCGACCCTGATGATTTGTTTGTGAAACTGATCGAAGAGCTCAAGAAGACGGAGAATTTTAGACTGCTGCCCTTCAATTGTGGTAATGTCTCATTTGTTCAATTGGAGTCATACTAATGTGGGTGGAGTTTCTATTGATGCTGTATGTCTATTTGTTGTTTTTAACTGTTGTAGCTCGTTTAATTGTTTTTAACTGTTGTAGCTCGCCTGATGTGTCTGCTGGTACTGAGCTGGGACTGGGTGATAGCCTCTTACTCTGTTAATTGGTAAGTAGGGTGCCTACGGCACCTGAGGTACATGTAACCCACCTGAAACCTTAGTAATACCATTATGCTTTCTTACAGGCTTCATGCTGGCTGCTGTTTTGCCCACCTTTTTATATTGATAAACGTGTTACATATTGTGAGCCAACTGGCATTAGTTTGTTAGCATATTTTAGGAGCTTCCACATTATTTCTACTCTGCAGCAGGTTGAGTGCCACCTGGTGGGGGGTTAGTTATTTTCCTCACGGTTTGCCGTACACCACCTCTTGAATTGCTGTGGTTTAAGTAAGTTTGCCGTGGCTTGCCGTGTCCACTAGAGCAGGGGTGTCAAACTGTGTGCCATGGAGGGCCGAGAGTATGCAGGTTTTCGTTCCAACCCAAGAATACAGCAGGTGATTTCACTGATTACCACACCTTCAACCAGAGAGGAGGGACTAATCAGTGAAATCACCTGCTGTATTCTTGGGTTGGAACGAAAACCTGCATACTCTCGGCCCTCCATGGCACACAGTTTGACACCCCTGCACTAGAGTGTATTGCACCCCCCTGGGCTCAGCCCTCTTAGTTGCCCCCAACTCCAGTGTCCCTCTCCCTCGCAGAGTTAGTTATTATTAGAGCTCTATATTAGCCATTGTAGTTTTTAGTGTTTATTTTATTACTTGTATTAAATAAAATCATATTTTTGTATACTTGGAAACACGTCTTTGTCTTCACTAACAACTGAACTTGTGTGCTGTAATTAGTCCCGAGGACCTCCCCTCGTGTAACAAAAAAGGTGGCGTTGTCGATCATTTAGACCTGGTCACACAAGCTTAAGGATGGTGAACTGAAAACAACGATGGGTAAAGTAGTTAAAGTTGTAAACTACATCAGATGTCACGTGCTGAAACACAGACAATTCCGCACATTAGTTGAGGAATATGAGACGCAGTATCAAGACCTGACTACACGCCGAAGTCCGATGGTTGAGTAGAGGCATTGTACTGGAGAGGTTTATAGACTTGCTGCCTGTGATTCGAGACTTCATTACACAGAGAAAGCAGGCGGATCTGGATTACATCAATGATGAAAAATTCGCACTAGATGTGGCTTTTCTGGCGGACATAACCAAGCACTTAAACTCCCTCATTTTGAAGCTTCAAGGAAATGACAAAGTGCTGCCTACCTTGTTGAGCGATGTTCTGGCCTTTGCAGAGAAGCTCTCCCTTTACCAAGACCAGCTTGGTGGCAGCGATTTTACGCACTTTCCAAACTTACACTCACAAGTCAATCAGCTGCGCAGAGTCTCATTTCAACCAGCTAATTGCATTGCATATCTTGACGAGCTTGCCAGAGAGTTTGCTAGTCGTTTCACTGACCTGAAGGTGGTAATGCCAGTGATTCGCATGGTGGAGAATCCGTACAACGCTGATATAAAGGATGTTTCACAGCACTCTGAGAGGTTTGGTGTTTCAAAGGAAAGATCTGAAGAGGAGCTGATCGAATTGAAGAACAATTGCGTTTTGAATCAGAAACATAAGGATGAATCCATGGTGGATTTCTGGATGCATTATGTACCTGGCGAATCCTACGGCACTGTCACTCTTTGTGCAAAGAAGGTCTTGACCTGTTTCAGATCAACCTATGTGTGCGAAAGTGCATTTTCATCAATGACAAGTCAAAGCAGCGCAACTCTCTGTGACAAGCACCTCAGCGATTGTCTGCGCGCAGCAACGTCCGCATACCAGCCAGACTTGAGACGATTAGTGGAGAATATGCAGACTCAAGCATCACATTAAGTAAGTATAGCCGATTTATTAAAATATTTGTTTTTGATCGAGAATATAATATGATACTAGCACTGAGAATGAATGTCACTTGGAAGACTTTCATGATTCTTGTTTGTGTTTGTCTTTACTGTGTTACAGGCCTGGATGAATAGCAGCTTGTCAGTCAAGCCATGCAGTTGAAGTCAGCTGATGTCCTTTTTCAGTTTATCTGTGAAAAACACTTCAAAAACCTTATTTTTCTTTTTTAAATGAGATTTGTATTTTATGTCTGTATTTGTTCCAAGAGAAGAAACTTATCTGATACTCAGATCTGATTTCAATTTAGTAGGCCTATATTTATTTTATCAACCTAACACTTGGTGAACAAAGTGAATAAATACATTTAATGAATAAAGCCTACTTATTTTGTCATTTAATCATTCGATATCCATGTGGCTTGAAATAACACTAGAAAATAGTTTCTTATACACTGTTGCCCATAAAGTTGGAATAATTTTGTTTTTAGACACATTCCTCTTTTTATTCCTATTTATACACATCAGTAATCACCTTTGACCAGGTGCAATGATTACATACTGAGGCCCAGTTACCCAGGTGAAACAAATTCATGCTTAACAATTGTTTGGCACAATTTCATTTTTCATGAGAAGAGGTAAAAAATATTTTATTCCAACTTTTTGGGCAACAGTGTATGACCAAAAAATTAGGGTTGCGGCCCTTTGACACAGCTGTATCTTGCCGTGTGGCCCTTGAGCTATGTAAAGTTGAGTAGCCCTGCTTTAGATGCTCCCACACCAGAGAACCTCCTGTCCTTGGAATGCAGAGAAAGCATTTGACCGGGTGGCGTTTGTTTTACACACTTAGGGCCGGATCTACTAAAGGTTTGCGTGTGTAAAAATGTGTGCAAACTCATAGCACGCACAAATAAATGTACAAACTGATCTACTAACAGTGCGCACTGAGGACTGCGTCTTGCAAATGTGCAAAATAACACGCCTTATCCAGTTAGTACTTTTGCCTCAATGAATATGCAAGATGGGGCGTTTACACGCTATTTAGCAAAATACTGGGAGGAGAAAATGTAAATAGATTAATGTAGCACATGCACTGTGATCTATCAAACCTGAACGCAATTTCGTTGATGGAGACTGCGTCTGTATTTAATACGTTTCAAGGGAAGGTGCAAACGCCCTGCATGCGTAATTGTGCACAAATGACTGCCGTTATTGTAGCGAGGAGACATAGAAACTGCACTTGAACTGCACTTGTTGCTCAATGTTAGTTAGAGGCATCTCTTCCACCGTGCCCCCACCTGTTTTCTTTGCTGAGGTTTAATATAAGCAAATTTTTCTTTTGTTCTTCGTCTTATATCTTGCCATCTTCTCTTAATTTCATCCGTTGTTCTTCTTGTTTTACCAACGGCATTTACTTTCTCACAGATGATCTCCCATATAGTGTTCTTTTTTGTCATATTCAGATTTTTTTGCTGTAGCTCATCCAAATGTTTATTTGCCTCTTCCACTAACACCTCTAATTCTATAGGCTCAAATTTCATTTTGCGCTTGCGGTTCTGTTGCCCATCCAAACTCTCCATGGTGCAAAACATTAAACACGCAAAACCCTCATTTAAATACTGCTGTCTCCACCACGTTTGCATCTGTTGTCATTTACGCACGCATTCTTAGTAAATCACCCGCAAAACGTCCATCAACCACACGCGCAAACTTTTAGAATGCACACGCAAATTAGTACCCTTTATTTGGGATCTTAGTAGATCCGCCCCTTAGTAATTTGCTTTGGCAAGCGGTTCATAGTCTGGGTGAGATTATTATTATTGGATATATTATGAGATTACCACCCCTCTGTCTTCAGTCTGCACAAATGGGGTCTATTCTGAGTATTTTCATATCTCTTGTGGAACAAGACAAGGGTGCCCTCTATCACCATTGCTCTTTGTGGTCGCCATAGAGCCTCTGGCCATTGCTATCAAACAAGATTTAGGGAGGGGTGTTAACAGAGGGTCTCACTATAAGCAGACGACATGATACTGTAAATGTCTCTGCCCAGGGCCCTCTCTATCTTAGATACCTTCGGATCTCAGGCTATAAAAAAAGTCAAACAATGCATCGGCTCAAGACTGCCCTCTCCATACACTCCCTTTTAAGGTTGCTCATGACCAATTCACTTACTTGGGGGTGCAGGTCACAGATAAAGAAAATCTTACCCCACTTTTAGCACAGGTGGAACAGAACCTCAAATGCTGGATGCCTCTGCAACTGTCTCTTGCAGGCATAATAAATGCTATTAAGATGAATTAAGTTGAATTCAGCTACCTATTTCAATGTATTCCGGTCTATATTTCCAATTCCTTTTTTCAACACCTCAATGCGGTCATATCCAACTTTATCTGATATAATAAACACCCACCAATGAACAAAGTGAATGAACAAAGCTGCCAGTGCTGTCAGTACTGTGACCAGACAGCAGGTCAGATGGCTTTACAGATGGCATATATTCTTAACTATATATTGTATGCAAATCATACAGTATGTTTACCCCTTCTTTACAGGACACTGCTTTTAATACATTTTCAACTGCGTAGTTAATTTTTGAATCTGCATACACACATATGTGTTACGATCGTGTACAGGACCCAAGTGCAAAACCAGGATTACTTGGGAACAGTACAAAGGGTGGCACGAGTGAGGAGCGGGATGAACAGAGTTGGGAGACAGGCAGACAGGCGACAGGCAGTAAGGTCAGCAGGCAGGAGGGTCAGGGAAGGAGACTGGATCTGGGTAAGACAATCAAGGTTAGTAAAGGCGAAAGAGGAACTCTGAGAATATTCTGCAAAGTGGCCGAGAACGAGACTGACGGGGCAGTACAAACAACGATCTGGCGATGAGTGGATGGAAAGCCGGGGTTCTTATACAGGTGGTGATGAGTTGATGGATGGCAGGTGTGCAGGGTAGAGCAGGTAGAGAAGTGATTGGGATGAGGTGATGATGCAGGGAGGAGCCGGAGACTGGAGCCACGCCCGCCAACACATACACACACACAGACAGAGACAGACAGGTAGAACTGCTAGGAGGCACAGGTGGAGGGCGTGACAGTACCCCCCCTCTACGGACGCCACCTGGCGTACGCCTGGTGCCAGCTGGGTGCAGGCAGTTGAACTCGCGGATCAGAGACTGGTCCAGGATCTGGGCCTGAGGAATCCAGGATCGCTCCTCTGGACTGTAACCCTCCCAGTCCACCAGGTACTGGTACCCCCGACCACGGCGGTGCACGTCCAGGAGTCGCCGGACGGTGTAGGCAGGGTGGTCGTCGATCATTCTGGGAGGTGGGGGGCCAGGAGCAGGGGGGGACAGGAGGCTGGAGGAGACAGGCTTAATCTGGGAAACATGAAATGTGGGGTGAACACGAAGGGAGGGGGGGAGTTTCAGGTGGACAGCACAGGAGTTAATAATGGCCTCAATCTCGTAGGGCCCAACAAAGCGAGGAGCCAGCTTCTTTGAGTCCACTTTTAAAGGAAGGTCCTTAGCTAGGAGCCATACCTGTTGCCCCGGAGTGTAGATGGGAGCTGGGGCGCGGCGGCGGTTGGCCTGGGTCTGGGACTGGGTGGATGCCCGGAGTAGGGCAGTGCGGGCACGCCTCCAAACCCTCCGGCATCAGAGCATGTGGGCTTGGACTGAGGGTACGGCGATCTCCTCCTCCTGAGAAGGGAATAGAGGGGGCTGGTACCCAAGGGAGCAGAGGAAGGGGGACAAACCTGAGGAGGCATTGATGGGGGTGTTGTGGGCATATTCCACCCAGGAGAGCTGGGAGCTCCAGGAGGATGGGTTGGCGGAGGTGATGCATTGGATGGCAGCCTCCATCTCCTGGTTCGCACGCTCGGATTGCCCATTGGTTTGTGGGTGATAACTGGATGACAAGCTGGTGGTGGCACCCAGGGCTTTGCAGAAAGCTCTCCAGACTTGGGAGGTGAATTGGGGTCCCCGATCCAAGACGATGTTGGTGGGGATGCCGTGGAGGCGGAAGACGTGGTTTACCATGAGGTCTGTGGTCTCCCCGGCCGATGGCAGCTTGGTGAGAGGGATAAAATGGGCAGCCTTAGAAAAACGGTCAATGACTGTGAGGATGGTGGTCATACCATTGGACGGGGGGAGGCCGGTGAAGTCCAAGGAGATGTGGGACCAGGGATGGGTGGGGACAGGCAGAGGGCGGAGCAACCCGGTGCAAGGCCTGTTGGAGGCCTTACACCGGGCACAGACCGAACAGGCTGCGATGAAGCCCCGGGTGTCAGTGTCCATGGAGGGCCACCAGAAGTGTTGGTGGAGGAAGGCGAGGGTCCGGGAGATGCCAGGATGACAGGTGAGCCGGGTGGAGTGAGCCCACTGGAGCACCTGCGAACGGACAGAATCCGGGACAAACAGATGGTTGGGTGGGCCGGTTTTAGTGCCTGGGCCTGCCTGACCTGAGCCTCAATCTCCCAGGTAACGGCGGCGACAAAAATCCGCATTGTCCTCCCCCGTGGCGTAGATGCGGGACAAGGCGTCGGGCTTGACATTACGAGAGCCTGGGTGGTAGGACAAGGTAAAGTTGAAACGGCCAAAGAATAGCGTGGGTTCAGACGTTTCGCTGTCTGTAAGTAGGTGAGGTTGAAGGACATTGAATCTTCCTTGTGTATTATTAAATGTGATATATAAATTAAAGTTGGCTTGCCCTGCCTTCAGTCAGTCCACCTATACCACTCACCATAAGTCTCCCAACTAATATGGTGGTCAGGCTCTTATGGACCTTGTGTAGGGTATAAATAAGAGGTGTTCTGGGTTCAACCGTCAGATATTCATACAGTTCAAATTCAGCTCCTCATGGACAAGTGACTTTACACAATATGATTCCCAAAGGGAATATCATATACTCTCTCAACACATTGTCACCTTATGGACTGAAAGAAGAATTGGATATTAGATCCTTTCTATGATTCATATACAGTATTTGTCTCATTGTCCCTTTAACCCATGACAGTGTATGGGTACATTTTTTGTTTATTTCATCTACATTGTTTCATTACATTTATTTCTATTAGCCCTAACCCTATTTCTAATACCTAACCCTAACCCTATCTTATTGATCAACACTGAGCATTTTAATATTTTTAATACTTAGACTCTGACCATCTCACTCTGTATTGTATTAGTATTTGTAGTTTGTGTTTATTTCCACTGACAAGGATCCATCTTAGGATCTACTTTTTTGTGGGTGGAGACAATTGGATGTACTTTGGCCTTACCCCATATGCCTCCACTTTCCCCTCACTTCTCTGTATGCCTGATGAAAACCAATAGAGGTTGAAATGTTGCTGCCACAACTTTTCAGTAAACATTGAGGGAGCATCATTTCAGTGAGCAGGTATTTTCCTTCTTTTTCATTGATTTATGCTGCAATACCAAGCACCTGGCCTACTTCTTTTTGGATGTGCAGACATTATCTTCTTGCTAATTTTACTATCATGCCATAATATTTTCTGATTAAAGCACATTTATTCTAAGCAGTGTATGGCAGGTTTTTGTGACCCTGCAAATTAATGTTTTATAAAAGCTATATCCATGGTAGCCTGTTATACAACACTTTTCCAAAACACTGAGGGCCGGATCTACTAAAGGTTTGCGTGTGTAAAAATGTGTGCAAACTCATAGCACGCGCAAATAAATGTACAAACTGATCTACTAACAGTGCGCACTGAGGACTGCGTCTTGCAAATGTGCAAAATAACACGCCTTATCCAGTTAGTACTTTTGCCTCAATGAATATGCAAGATGGGGCGTTTACACGCTATTTAGCAAAATACTGGGAGGAGAAAATGTAAATAGATTAATGTAGCACACGCACTGTGATCTATCAAACCTGAACGCAATTTCGTTGATGGAGACTGCGTCTGTATTTAATACGTTTCAAAAGAAGGTGCAAACGCCCTGCATGCGTAATTGTGCACAAATGACTGCCGTTATTGTAGCGAGAAGGAGACATAGAAACTGCACTTGAACTGCACTTGTTGCTCAATGTTAGTTAGAGGCATCTCTTCCACCGTGCCCCCACCTGTTTTCTTTGCTGAGGTTTTATTATAAGCCAATTTTTCTTTTGTTCTTCGTCTTATATCTTGCCATCTTCTCTTAATTTCATCCGTTGTTCTTCTTGTTTTACCAACGGCATTTACTTTCTCACAGATGATCTCCCAAATAGTGTTCTTTTTTGTCATATTCAGATTTTTTTGCTGTAGCTCATCCAAATGTTTATTTGCCTCTTCCACTAACACCTCTAATTCTATAGGCGCAAATTTCATTTTGCGCTTGCGGTTCTGTTGCCCATCCAAACTCTCCATGGTGCAAAACATTAAACACGCAAAACCCTCATTTAAATACTGCTGTCTCCACCACGTTTGCACCTGTTGTCATTTACGCACGCATTCTTAGTAAATCACCCGCAAAACGCCCATCAACCACACGCGCAAACTTTTAGAATGCACACGCAAATTAGTACCCTTTATTTGGGATCTTAGTAGATCCGCCCCTGAATGTTAAAACCAGTTTAACAAAATAACACCCTACACACGCCATGCACAAGTAGAAATATCATATCATGGAATAATATCTATTAGTATACATATCTTTCAACAAGAACCAAAGTGTTTGGCCAAGATTAAATTCTCCAACAATTTTTCATTCACTTTATCTCTACTGTTGGATGGAAATCTTATATCTTGAGAGACTAAGTGTTTTGGAGATTAAGAAAAGAATGCATATTTTCCCAACTAATGTACAATGTACAATTTTTTTTGTATTATCCTAGATACACACCAAACCCCTGAAAGATGTGTATCTCTTCAGATAAGAAACCAGTGTAGGGCTGTCTGTAGTGTAGTGTCCTAGGAGCAGGTAGCTTTTCTTCAGTTCCATACATCAGCCATATTAGGCACCATAGATGTAATACCAGGCCCACTCTCCTATCAGTGTAGGGGGCCGCACCACCAACCTTCTGAGAATCAATCATAGTGGCATAGTCACCTCATGGTCAACCTGCTGCCCTGAAGGTTCTTGAAGGGTCTTGAAATTTAGTCAACACACCAATTCATCAAAGTGGATTCATGAGATTTACACACAACAGCAGAAATATTCAAAATACAGTTAAATTCACCAAATATATATTGAGTAACAAAAGTTACAGTATATGTTACTGTATGCTGTGCATTACATACTACATGAATTATCTGTGATGGGGTTCACCAACAGAGCCCGAACAACCAATCAATAAATCATCTTTATTATCGCTTTGGGGATTTGTTGTGCAGTCAGGTAAAAACAATGCTAAATACATAAGGGAATATAACATGAAACCTGAAAGTACACATATCTAAAACATAAAAATCTAGCAGAGTGCTTGTTAGAATGACATAGTACAATGCCAAAAATGGACAGACAGGAACTTCTGTGTATTTTAGTCTGTCACAAGATCAATTCTCATTGGCTATTGCCAGTCTCTTCTGTTATCGTCCATCTCACACTACAGGAAGTCATCCAGATTTGTCCAGACTTTAGTCCTGGAAATCAAACTCAAAGTTTTACTGTAGCACAGGCAAGAACATGCTAGAATTAAAGTGGTAATCCCAGAGATCACTTGTCAATCAAACAGTGTGGCCAGTACTGTGACATATTTTTCTTTAGATTTCCTGGTGATGAAGTTTCAGTTTCTGTAGGTACTGCTCTTTTCTGTTCATGTTCAACCACAGTTAGCATAAATCCAGTAATACTTGCTGCTGTCGGAAATGTAAAATGCACAGCTTTTTTGTATGTCAGACATTCTTTCCCCCTTGGTGTTTATAACAGCAAATGTAAAAGCTTTCATGAACTAGGTATCGGTTGAATCATGATTTATGTGTATCTATTGCCGATAGAGAGCAACATAACAGACATTTATATGATAATGTTGTGGCTTATTATTTTAATAGACTTTTATTTGCTCAAATGACTGCAGAGTCAAAACCTTATTTAACCTTAACTTAATGGTAATTCTGGCCAATGCATTACGACAGATAGCTAACACAGCTAAGGTGTTATTTGACAGGAAAACTCTGACAACAACTAATCTGAACAATGAGTTTTAACTCACATAAAGCCAGTTATCTCATTTCTATAACAATTTCAACAAATTCAACATGCCACAAACAGAAGCCAGCCCCTTGACCCTGCCCCCTTACCAAGAACAACATATGACTATAATGAACATCATGGCTGGTTCAATAATGGCTACAATGGCTACAATAATGAAGCTATAGCAAAAGTTCAATCAGGAGTACTACTTCTCTCACTCAACTAACCAATCAGATCTTTACATGCATTCTGGGACCCAATCTGCATGCAGCTACCAAAAATTAAACTGATCCTTGCTTGTCTTGTCCTACTTCTGTTCATTTCCTTAGTATAATTACTTTAAATCAATGAGACCAGAAACTGACAGAAACTGGCTCCATTTGCACTGGAAGAACAGTGCCCTCTTTTTGTGCAGTAAAGCAATAAAGCAGATTTCCCACCAAATCCAACCCAATGAATTATCACACTGTTACTATCACTCATACTTATTATTTCTTCCATACTGATTTTATCACCCAATGGGCATCTACAATTTTGACACTACATAGATAATAAAAAAAATCAGCTCTATGCGGAGCAAGTTGCTATTGCTTTCCTAAGCAATCCGTTTTTTAGTTTTTAGTAAAACTAGCGCACGTTCTAGAAAAAAAATTCAAAGTCAAAGTTGAGAATTCTCTACTGAAATTTCAACTAGAATCTCCCTTTCACTTCCACCTGTCCTGGTGAATGAGGCTGCATGCTGTATCCATGTCATATGAGAATATTGTTTAGAGCGACTTGATTTTTTAAAGCAACAACTTGGAAGCGTTTATTAAAATGATGCACTTAATAGTTTTATATTTTTCTACTCAATTTCTACTCATACTGAAAACAATATGAAACTACTGTTTCATATAAAAATATGAAACTACTGTTTCATATTTTTTGGTATGTTTCATGCCATTTGTTTTTCATTAATTTCATTGTCTACTATGCTCTACTTGTGCTATTTTGCACATCCTGCATCAATGCTATTTCATAATTTTGATTCTTCATTCTCTTAATACATTGTATACATTGTACATTGTATTAAGTATTATGTTTCTTTTCTTTCTTTCTTCTTACTTTACTTTGTATATCATTTGCTCAGGCATTTCCTTTATTTTGTTTTTTAGGCATGCCTGTTAATTTCTGAATTGAAGAGATTGTGTGACTGTCTTATCTCAGAAACCCTAAAGGAAAACCTTTACATTTCAAATTTTGGTGTGTTGCAGCTAATTGTACGCTGTTGTTGCAATGAGGAATGCTAACAATGCTAAGAACAAATATATAAATTCCCCTGCCTTAACCAAAATTCAAAAATGTAAAAATATCCCTTTAACTCAGATACTGTCCACTGGCAATGCTCACACCATTACATGTGCTCCTCTTCATATTTAGCATCTCTATTGACCCCTGTCCAATCAGGCCAGGGAATAGGCGTGACTTCAAACTTGACTGGTGTGATCGGCTGTTGCTGCCTCTGTGATGATTTACTCCCATGTGCCCTTCATCGTTGCCCTCCTCTTCCTCAGTGCTGGATGTGTTGCCATTGACATCTGAATCCAGCTCAGTTGCATTAAGTGTGGGACATCCGTCTATGGAATATTCAATCTCCTCAACACATGGAGGCTCATCGTCTTCAAAACAACTAGAGAAGAGAAGACAATTTTAATTAACCTTCAACCAAATAGTCGTTCTCTTCTGTGGTGTTTTCTTTTTGCTTCCCAAAGACAGTAGAACACATACCGACATCAGAGTAGTCAAGCAGAAAACAAAAGCATGAGGGAAATAGAATAGAATTGAATAGGTTAAGTACTATTGGAGTAATTTTAGTTAAAAAGACTATTTATAACAATGAGCTCACGAGCCAGGGTCCTGAGTGACAGAAAGCCCCAGTAACGGGTTATCTGATTACACATGCACATTATGGGATGCTGTGTGTACGTGTGTGATTGTGCATCAGAGGGAGTGCATGTAAAGACACAATGGGACTCAATAGGCAATGAGAGGATGTGACATGTACACTGATCTTACTATGAGTGAGAGAGACGGGGGGGGGGAGAGAAAGAGGTAAAGACACAGTGAGAGGTCTAGCATGCTGATCACTACACCTCATTTTGTGTGTGTGTGTTTTCTATGTCCCATGAATGACAATGAAGCAGGACACCTTGTCTGCAGTATGCAACACATATACTGCAAATGCCCAATATATATAAGAAATTGCTGAATATCTGAAATACAAAATATACAGTGATTTATTTGATTGGATTGATTTGTTTCTTTGATTCTGATTTCCCCCCGATATCAGGACTGACAATGACTACGGGTTTAAAGCATTCCAAAAAGCTTATTTTCATGAATATCAGTTGGGTATGGCAAGATGCTCTCATCTAAGAGAGTCCAGATTGTCATTTTGAACATTATAATGGAGAAAATTCTAGTTTCCAATCCAATTGATTTTGTTCAAAATTCAAAAACCAGAATCTTTTGAAACAAAACATCTTAATGTTCAGGATTATGACAAAGAAAGAAAGGACTGAGAATGAAGGCTCTATAATTTTCACACAAATTACACTGTATATTTACATTACAAATTAAATCAACTTAAAGTGACTTGATTTGAAAATATTAAATTTAAAATCAGGATTGCTTACTTTCAATATATTATACTATTTTTATAGTATTTTACACGTATATTTACAATCTGATTATTTTTGTTGTTGTAATGGATTATTTGGGCCTTGATACTATAGTATCACGATATGGAGAGTTTTGCGATGCATTAAGTATTGTGATTACATTTGTTGCGATATATCACAATTATTTTAAGTAAAATAAAATCTAAAATGACAATTAGAATTGAAGTCATACCCCTACAAGTGCCAAAATTACACCTCAAAATAAGAAGCGAGAAGTAAATCAATTTAACTCAAAACTTTTTTTAATTTGATCCAGTTGTACTGAATTTAGATTGTGGCAATGTATCAAGCTTCTAATAGCAGAAGTGCTGTCACACTGTCACAGCCTCCTTGTGATGAGGAAAAACTGGTTCTAGATCAGCAGTCCTACACTTAGGCATTGCATTGCTGAGCAATGTTAAGAGCTCAACCTACAGACTGACCATGTATCAACATACTAACAAAACCTAACATACTAGGCTTTCACCACATACTGAACAGTATTAACCAAATACCTCACACACATAGACATAGACACATAAACTAATTTGGAATGTCCATGTTCTTGCTTAGGAACAGTAGCTGATCTACTTGCTCAGATGTAAGCATGCTTCTTTGGGCAGTGACTATATCACCAGCAGTTGAGAACACTCTTTCTGAGGGCACGCTGGCCCCAGGAACAAAGAGATATCTTCTGGCCAGCTTGGCCAAGAGAAGGTATCCTGGCTTGTAAGATTCCCACCACTGCAGTGGGTCCTCAGTCAGTGGAAGTGGCGGGGCCTCTTGATATCGTTTTGCGTCCTCTTCAGCTATGAACATTGGTGACACCAATTGAGTGTTGACGTTGCTGAATGTCTGACCCAGTAGATGTGCCCCAGTGCAGACGATTCCCTTCTTCGTTTAGGTTGTGAGTTAGGAGCATGGTTGTCACTCATGTCATCAGGTTCATACTGCTGCTGCCCTGCGTCAATCTCCTGGTCTGCATCTGCCTGTAGGGAAACATCATATTAGATTCATAATATAGCTTGATCAAACTCATTTTTCTGTGTGATTTATATGCAGTATATATAATAATTTAATAATATAGACAATATATCATAGCATCATAGTAACCTCCCATGCACTTGCATTGTCAGTCAGTCCATGTCTACAAGCCTACACTAACAAAAATGCACAAGGAGCCTACATTCAAATGCGCTATATTGTTTTAAACATGCAATTACCTGCAGCCCTCCTACAGCCTCAGACACTACTCTGGCATACGTCTCCTGGATGTCATTTTGGGACAGAAATCTAAGGGTTTTAAATCTGGGATCAAGAGCTGCAGCAGTGTACAGGGTGATCTTCTCCGCCACGGTTCCATATCTTTTCAGGAGATCTTGGTGGATGGTGCTCTTGATCTCCCTGACCATTGTGTGTCAGCAACGGCGCAATGACGGAGACTGTGGGGTTCTTCTCCTCAGCACCACTTCTTCGTACCTTGTGTACCTTCGTACACTTTTAACATGAGGTTGAAAATAGAACAGAATATAAAGTTGACAAAATATGAAATATGAGATTGGAGATTGGATTGAAAATTATTTAAATTGTAAATTGTACAGATTGAATTAAACAAATATAAATAGCTCAGCTGATGCAAACATTTGGTAGGTCTTTATTCAAAAGAAATCTAAATTAACAAAAAAAAAACTAACCTGAGGGGACAGCACCAATAGCAGGCTGTTGCTCGAGGAACCAGGACAGCATATCGAAGGCACTGTTCCAACGAACTATGACATCAGTCTTCAGCTTGTGTGCAGGGAGTTCTAGGAGCCTCTGGTTATTCAGCAAGGCTTGTGCAGCCAATGTGCTCTTGTGAAAAAAAGTTTAAATCTGCCTTATTCTTCCAAGCAACGAGCAACACCAGCTAGTTTCAGGGCGCACTGTGACGCTAAGTTTAAGGTGTGTGCGAAACAGTGAACATGTTGGTAGCCGGCTAGCTGGCATGCCAAAGTCATATTTGAAGTATTGTCTGTCACAATTGTCAGGTCTTTTTGTGTGAGCTTCCACTCTTCTGCCGCCCTCTCCAGAACTTCGGGCACATGGGCTCCCGTGTGGCTCTCAAGCATCACTCTCATTTGAAGGACGTGAGATTTTATTTGCCACTCGCTAGTGATGTGATGTGCGGTGATTAGGGCTGTCTCGGTAAACGCATCACCACAGTTGTGTCAAGGCACCCGTGGATGGAAAACAAACCACCGTGACAACTGCGGTTGTTTAAAAAAAAAAAAAAGTCCTGTATTTTGGAAGTTTTTTATTATTTGTTTTCCATTTCATTATTAAATGAATCATATTCATGTGTATTTGGTGTATGTATTTAAGTATGACTAAACTCATAATGAAAACAACACTTTTGGAGTGTTTTTTCACATAATACACACTTTGCTCTGTTTGGTAATCTCCCTCAATTTTGTAGAAAAACTGCCACGAAGAGCTTTTTGACGTTCACCGTGTTTAGTGAGCCGGAGTGAGTGCGCATTGGCTGGTTAACATAATTAACTAACATGTGTAGCGTGTTGTGCTTCGTTATGAACAATGAGACTATTTGGTCAATTCTGAAAATTGACAATTATTGAAATTATTCTGAGTAATTAATATCTTATTAATTAACACTTGCGGTGCACCACCAGTTTACACTGGAATTGTCTCTTTATAATGATATCAGTCTAATAATCAGAAGAAGTGAGAAGTGAGATTTCAGTGATTTTCTACCTTCATGTCCAGCATATATCAATGACACACAAAAGCCAGTTCTTTATAAATGCAAAGATTTGATTAACTATGTAAATAAAACACCAATAAAATGAATAAATGTATACTAAAATAAAACAGATAATGGCAATAAAACTGGCAAACAAGATAGCAAGATAAACAGTGGCGGAGGATATATCAAATAAGGTAGAAAGTTAAACAGTGGCAGAGGATATATCAAATAAGAGTGGCAAATGATAATGGGATCAAAGATGGCAAGGAAGTTTGCACCGACAAAACGACCTGAGCTGTAATACGTCTAATTGCGGCAATGTGGCAACAGCGAAAGATGGCTTGGAGGACAGCTGACAGTTTCCAGGAGACTTGGGACAGAAGGACAGAGAATAGTGGAGAGAGAGAGTATTCTAACCTCGCTTTCACAGTTCACTGCCTTTGCATCACCTGTGCATCAACAAGAAAGTTGGTTACTGTCTGGTTTGCAGGGTGTCAGCAGCATCCTCTCTCCATGTTAACCGTTGCGCAGTCAGAGTGGACCAGTCGACGTCAGGAGGGCTGACGTTGTGGAGTGCGGTTCGGGGGCCGTTGTTCGTCGGAGTCGTCGTGCCAACAGTTCACCTCAGTGGATATAGAGGGATAGGTCGATGTGTTGACTCACATCGTTCAGGAACCAGAGAAGTAGAGTAGTGGCTGGCTTCTGACGTGGTTTCATAGTCTTCAGGATCAGGTTGAGTGAACTCAATCAGCCGTCTCGGCAAGATTCACTTTAGAGCTGGTCTGGTACTTGAGCTGAGAGAAGAGCTTTGAGCCAGGTTCAAACTTAGTTACAGGAGAGGCTGGTTGAGTTGAGTTTCTTGATGTTCCTTGATGTTTCTTGATGTCTTTCCGCCTGAGCTTTTGCCCGTCCGCTCGTTGCAGAAGTTGTCCTCCTTTGTTCGTTCGAATTTGTAAGATTTTGTGTGTGATCTGAGCCGAGCCCAAGGGTCAAGGGCTGAGAGGCTTTTATGGTATGTCAGAAGTGGTAGGTGGTTCCCTCATTTGCATGCATCAGATTTACAACTTGATGACACATAGGGGGGTGATCACATCCCCTAAAACTGCATTTCCAGCTCAGGTTTGGAAAACATAATTTTTCTTGATCCTTTGGGGATGCAAGTGACATATTTAATCACCTAACAACAAATGGGTTTGAATGACACCAAACATCATCGGTCCCTTCTCCTAATGGCACCAGAGCGGGCTAGTCGAACCTGCAAAGTGTTACTTTTTGGCAGCTTTATGGGACAAATCCACCTTTCGCTGCAAAGGGGGTTCCTTGGGTTCCTGGGAGCACAGCAGGGGTCTTGACCTCATAGGAAGACCCTGGGAGAAGAATGTGTTAGTCTTTGGGTATTTTGGGTAGACGCTTGGTATTTAGTAGGTAAGTAGTTTATTTCCCCATTCATGACAACTATTGTAAGTTTGTAAGCTACAGTTTATGAATGTTTTTTTTGTGTAAGAAAATAATAAATTATCAATAATAATAATAATACTGCGGCGGACTTGCCACAGTATCGGGGTCCGTGGCAGACAGAGACATAGGCAGGAGGAGAGTTAACTGGCCAGCAGGCCGTTTTATTTGCATGCCAGCGATATAAACCCGGCCCTGGCATTGACGGCCGTGTAGAGCGCTGTCTTCCCTGGCGTGGGCACCTCCTCCCTCCCGGCAGGTCAGCCACGGAGCACCAAGGCTGCCCCAGTCCACCAGGCTTCCAGGGGCAGCCCGGGATCCACGCTCAGTCTCACCCCACCCACTAATAATACGTTTTTTGGATAGGGATTTTTTCTAAACGTTAATGATTCAAACTTCGTGCACACGTTCACATCCCTACTTTTTTCACATTTCACAATGTTGAGGGACAAATGGATAGATTATCAAACATGTTTGAAATTGTTTGGGACTCCTACATCGACATTTTTTTCTGTTCTTAGGACCCGCTAGTGTCTTACACTGAACTACACTGAACCGATCGCGGGTAAACGGTAAAAACGCGGGTAAAAATCGAGAGAATACATGATGGAGTAAGGTACATCACTTGCCACAAAATGTGAAGTTCATATCTAATAAAACACATACAGAATGCACATTTTTGCAGTGTATTGCAGAGTTCCTTTGTTCTCTTATTCTGTGTTGCCCTTGGAATGCAAAATAGGTACATTTCCCCGGTCCGTATCATCAGTCCTATTTCCTAATGGCACCAGAGTGGGCTGACTCCCGCACTCAACTCAATAATGCACTTTTGCATCACTCCAGCTAACAAAATGAAGAATGAATAGGTTTTATACTATGTGTAAAAATAGATAAAGTATCGAGACTTGGCACCACTGTATCGATATTGTGTTGCGGAAGAAAGTATTGTGATACTATGCTGTATCAATATTTCCCCCCACCCCTACTTTGCAGTCAGATTATACTTTCCAACCCTGCTTGTAAGTGATTGATAGACAGGGTTTCCGCGGGTCCTTAAAAAGTCTTAAATTCAATAATCTAAATTCAAGGCCTTAAAAGGTCTTAAATTGTATTTTTTGTTGTTGTAAAGTCTTAGATACAATTTTCAGAGGTGTTAAAAATGTGACCGGTGACGTTGACTAAGTTAGTATGTTGCCTTTGATGCACAATGTTCACTTTACCTCAGCCAGAGTCTGTTTAGCTAGCTGCTTTAGCGCCTCTGCCTTGCCAAATCACAGACAGTCCTGACAAAAAAAGCAATTTATGCCGCAATCCATTACAAGTCGGAAGTCGATAGTTCCAAGACGGTATTCACAACTTCCAATCTAAATGTGTTCCAGTTCATCTGCTCAGGAAAACATGGACGTCCGCAGCAAATTCATGTTTGTATGGCAAGTCTCTGAATTTCACAAGCATCTAAAGAGGACCTACATCAACTACTACAGCGCCATTACATATCAGTTAACAAGTAACTTTAACGTTAGTAGGCTAGTACCACATGCTAGTAAAGACTTCTATCTCATAACACTGAGCACAAATCTATGAGGGGCCGATTAGGCCAATACTACTGAGACACTCTCACACTCACTACTGAAATGCTCTCATGTATACTACTGAAACACTCTTACATTCACTACTGAAACCCTCTCACACTCACTACTGAAACGCTCAGATACATACATACTCTGTAAACCTATGCACGCTCATATATAAAATATTATACATACTCGTCTGAAACAACGCATACATATGAGAAACACTCATGCATACATATATACTTCTGTGTCATATACAAATATATATTAAATGTTTACACGCATACAAGTGAAACATTTATACGTATCTATCTGAAACACTCACACATGCACATATGAAAAGGTTATATATATTGTTGAACACTTATACATTCATAACTGACTCTCTCATGATTACAAAAATACAAAATGTTTAGATACATGTGCAAGTGTTTCACATATATTTGTATAAAGGTTTCAAATGTGTATGTATACATTTTTCAGTTATATGTATGTATGCTCTTACATGTAGATGTGCAAGCATTTCACATGTATGCATACAAGCAATTTCAGTAGTATGTATAAGAAATTTCACTAGCATACGGAAGGTACCGCTCAAGGTCACCAATTAGACTGGAAGGCGGAAGCAAAGAGTGCACGTGTTGAACAGCGGCAAAGCCAGACTCTTTGCCAACAGGCTGTGTAGGACTTATATTTAAACGGTCAATGGAATGGCAGCGGACAATAGGCTTGTGACAGCTGAGGCTGTATAACTTGCTTCAGTCACCTGCGCTGATTAACTCGATATCTAACTCTGTATCACCTACGCTGATAAACTCGATATCTAACTCTGCAGACACACCTTTGAATGCAGCAGTTAGTTCTGAAATAAGGTATATGAACCCAGGTCTAGCAGCATGCAACACGCATCTGCTCCAGGCAACGGCATACGGAACTATTGTCCCTGTTATGAAACAAGGGCAACTTACAGCACATGGAAAGCTAAACCAAGACAAAGGTAAGTAGAATTGTTTTTGTTTTATTGTTAAAGATTAATTTGCATAGTCGCATAGTCCTCTACATTGGGGAACCAACGTAGAGTATTGTGTTAGGGGATAAAAGGGTTGGCTAGGAGGGTTATCTAGCGAGTGTTATAACGCTTTTATACAGAGCGATAGCATAGTGATATCAAGACCGAAAAGAAAAGATCCAAACTAACGTGACATTGTTGAACTAACGTTATGCATGCCATATTCCCAGGCCTCAACCGGGTTGCACCGCCCCTTAAAATTAGCTTGAATGTAAATTTGAGTTAACGCATATTAAAACAAAATTGGGTTGCACCAAATGAATTATTTTGAACCTAGCTCTAAACTGTTAAACATAACTATTGCGTAACTAGTCGAACGCCATTGAAAAAGACTTACTAGCCAATTTGGATCGCTAATGTTGCTTTGCTTGCTATCGTTAGCTCTAACGTGGTTGTGAAACAGTAAAATGTATTTCTTTTTGTGAATGGCAACTCTCATTCATTTGGCTCTATATGAAACGTTAATGCCACCGGATGCAAACTACTTGACTTCATAGATACGTTCTTTGGTTACTGTAAACATGCCTGCAGTGATTCTATTTTGCTGCAGAGCCCAAAAGACAACGTCGTGGTCAAGCAGCGAAAGAAGCATAAGTTATACGAAAGAGGGAATATCTTGAATGCTTTCGAGTTCGATAAAACCTGGGACAACAGAGCAATTCTCCGTCAAATTTGTGATGCTTTCAAGGGGAAAATTCCCGAGGATGTGAGGTAGGTAACGTGCTAGAATAGCCAGTAAGACTATGTACTATTCAAAGTCCTTGACTCATCCAATGAATAACTTCTTCACCTCTGTCCAGCATCCTTCTTGCTAATGTCCAGTCTCTGGAAAATAAGTTGGATGATGTTAGGGCGAGGATTAGATTCCAACGGGACATGAGGGATTGTAACATCTTTTGTCTGACGGAAACATGGCTGACCCCGCTGGTGCCGGATCGAGCCATATGCCCAAACGAGTCCTTCTCTGTTTTCCGTGCGGATAGAACGGAAGAGTCTGGCAAATCTAAGGGTGGAGGGGTTTGCTTCATGACCAACAACAAGTGGTGCAACCCCAAGGACATTAAGACTCTTTCTCGTTCCTGCTCGTTGAACCTGGAACATCTGACGATCTCATGCCGTCCATTCTACCTTCCCCGGGAGTTCAGCTCGGTCATCACCACAGCCATCTACATACCCCCACAAGCGGACACCGATGTAGCACTATCGGACCTACATGATGTGTTATGTCGGCATCAGAACAAGCATCCCGATGCGGCTATGGTGGTGGCTGGGGACTTTAATAGGGCGAACCTAAAGAAAGTCATGCCGAACTTTCACCAGCACATTACATGTGCTACCAGAGGGGAAAGAATGTTGGACCACTGCTATACGCCGTTCAAGAGAGGCTACAAGGCTGTCTCTCTCCGTCCATTCAGCAAATCAGACCATGCCGCCATTTTCCTGCTACCAGAGTATAAACAAAGGATAGCACGGGAAGCGGTAGTGACGAGGGACGTAAAGCGGTGGTCTGACCTGTTATAATGATGAGACTCGGACAGAGTTGCAGATCGAACACCTGTTTATTCTCTAGTTTCCTGTATACCGTGACGTCACACGCACTCTGACGCTACTGATACTCACACAATACTTTACATCCCCCTTCTCAAGATGTTTTTTTTATTTTTATAAATATAGAACACTGTTAATTACCAAAATAATGCCTCTAGGTAAGACCTTTTTCTATTGCCCTGCTTACAATTCAATAACAATAACATAAACTAACACAAAACATCTTACCCTCTTGTACTGTATTCTACATTGTATCTTACAATACTAACAATCTTGTATTTTCCTTTACAACCATAGGCTAACAAAACTTCTTATTTCACACTTTGGAACATATAACGTGTATCATTGCCTCAATCTGTGTGAGTGTACATGTATGGCTAGTCTCTGTATCTAGCTGGAAGCTTAACCTGTCTCCCAGACTGTGTGTGATACAATTGTGACTGTGCTTGTCCCTCACGAATGTCAGTGTCTTGAGTGACCTCTGTGTCTTTGCGGTTTGTGTCACTATTAGTGTCTTCTATTTCAGTGTCTGTGTAAGTGGAGATGTCCTGTGCATCTGTAGGTGGAAACTCCCTCTCGCCTGTCTTCAGTAGATGCTTTCTGTTCCTCCTGTAGACTCTTCCATCCGGTGTGCGAACTATGAAGGATCGTGGTTGCTGATGTCTGTTCACCACCACAGCTGGCTGCCACGTGTCTCCTCTCTGTATTCTGACATTTTCGCCTGTGTGCAGGTCTGGCAACTGTCTTGTTTGTCTGTCATAGTAGCTCTTTTGCTTTATCTGCCTGTACTTTAGCTTGTCTTGTACTTGAGCATTACCTGTAGGAGTCAGCAGAGTTGTGGATGTTGGCAGTTTGGACTTCAGACGACGTCCCATTAACAGCTGCGCAGGAGAAAATCCTACACCCTCAATTGGTGTGTTGCAGTATTCCAGCAGAGCAATGTAAGGGTCACCGTTGCTGCTCTGTGCCTTCTTGAGCATGTTCTTGACAGTTTGTACAGTTCTCTCTGCTTGTCCATTAGACTGAGCGTGCCCTGGACTGGAAGTAACATGCTGAAATTCCCAGCTGTCAGAAAAAAACCTGAACTCGCCACTGGCATATTGTGGACCATTGTCACTAATGACAATATCTGGAATCCCATGTCTGGCGAATGTCGACTTCATTGCGGTAATGATACCTCGACTGGTCGTGTCACTCAACTTGGTGATCTCTGGATATTTTGAATAGTAATCTACACAAAGCAGATATTCTTGTAGTGAAAGAGATCTGTGCCAATCTTCTCCCATGGTCTTCCTGGTGGTGTGTGGGGAAGTAGAGGCTCTCTTGGATTGCTGTTTTTGTTTTCATTACAGACAGCACATTGAGACACAATGTCCTCTATTTGAGTTGACATGCCTGGCCAATAGAGAATGTCCCTTGCTCTTTGCATTTCACTATTCCCAGGTGTGACTCATGAATTTTATTGAGCATTTCCTGTCTCATTTGGTTTGGTACAATGAGTTTTGCAGCTTTGAACATTAGTCCTGACGCGTAGCTGATTTCCTCTTTAAATGTCCAGTATTGCTGCAGTTCCTTTGGAACATCATTCTTTTCTGTCGGCCATCCATTCATTGTAATGTCTCTTAACATCTGCATTTCTGAATCATCCGCCGTTGCTTTCCTGAACATGCGCAACTTCTCCTCGGAGATGGGTAGTTGAGGTGTCACCCAGTTGACCTCTAGCTCTTCTCCTAGCAAGTCTTCTTTTTGCTCTTTGAGGTAAGCACGGCTCAAAGCATCAGCGATGTACAGTTCTTTTCCTGGCTTATACTGTAGGTGACTGTGAGAGTGTACCTCTGTAGTCTGAGAAGCATCCTTTGCAGCATCATGGGAGCTTGGTGGAGTGGTTTTTTGAATATGCTCTCAAGTGGTTTCTGATCACTCTCCAAATGGATTTCTCTGCCATATACATATTGGTGGAACTTCTCACACCCGTACACTATGGCAAGTAATTCCTTTTCTATTTGGGCATATCTGCGTTGACAGTCAGTAAGTGCTCGTGATCCATAAGCCACAGGCCTTCCATCTTGCAGTATGACTGCTCCTATGCCCTCTGCACTGGCATCCACAGACAATGTTACAGGCTTATTGACATCATAAAACTTGAGTGTCGGTGCATTGGTAACTAATTGCTTCAATTTGTCATAACTTTTCTTTTGTTCTTCTTCCCAATGCCATGCAGTATTGCTCTCTAGTAACTTTCTGAGTGGAGCGCTAACTTCAGACAAGTTGGGAATGAACTTGGCAAGATACTGTATCATGCCCATGAACCTCAATAGCTCCTGTCTGTCTTGTGGTGGTGGTAGCTGCACCACGGCTCTCACCTTTTCATCGTCTGGTTTAAACCCATCAGTGCTGAGTACATGACCTATGTACTTGATCTCTGTAGTTCTAATCTTGCATTTGCTTTTGTTCAGTTTTAGGTTGTACTCTCTTGCTCTCTCCAAGAGCTTCATCAGTCTTTGATCATGTTCCTCGATTGTGTCACCCCATACAAGCAAATCATCAATGATGTTGACTACGCCGTCCAGGCCTTCAATCATTTGTGCCACAGATCTCTGGAATACCTCGGATGCAGAAGAAATCCCAAAGGGTAGACGCAGGAAACGATATCTCCCTATAGGCGTGTTGAAAGTGCACAGCCTGGAACTTTCCTCATCCAGTTTGATCTGCCAGAAACCTTGATTGGCGTCTAGTACTGAAAAGTACTGTGCATTCGGCATCCTGGAGACAACCTCTTCAACAGTGAGCAGTGAGTAGTGCTCTCGTTTGATTGCTTGGTTGAGATCTTGAGGATCCATGCATATCCTTGTCTTTTTTGGTGTGACCACTGTCACCATACTATTCACCCAATCTGTCGGTTCTATTTGCCTTGTTATCACTCGCATCTGTTCCATCCTCTGTAGTTCCTCCACTACTTTGTCCCTGAGAGCTACTGGAATTTTTCTCGGAGCATGCACGACTGGTGCGATAGTTGGATCAATCTGGATATGGTGTTTCCCTGGTAAACATCCTAATCCAGAAAACAAGTCATCAAAGTCTTTCAGAATGTCATTGTTTTTTTTTTTTAACACCATATGTTCGCTTCACCAGGCCTAGCTTTGTGCACGTAGCTTTGCCCAGTATTGCTGGAACATGTTGCTGTGTTATCTCAAACTCTATCTTGTGTTTCTGTCTTTTGTACACACAGGTGAGTGCTCTGTTGCCCAATGGCACCGACTTGTGGCCGAAATATGCAACAAGCTTGCAGGTGGATTTTCTCAGTCCAGTGAGTTAAATGTTTCTGCTGACATCACATTGCAACTTGCACCAGTGTCAAGCTTAAATGTCACATTCCTCCTGTTTATTATCAGATCTTGAGTCCACTCATCTTCATCCTCCATCTCTGCATTGTCAATAGTTTTGATGCATATCTCTTGTTCCACTTCAACTGTGCCAATGAACATGTCACTGTTACCCTCACCTTGTTCCACAGCATGCATTTTCATTGTGTGGCCCTGTGATTTGCACATCTTTGCAAAATGATTTTTCTTCTGGCATGACTTACATGTCAGACCGAAGGCTGGACATTTCTGTATTCATGTTTATAACCACATCTGTTAAATTCCTTTTGGTCATCCTGTGGTGCTGGCTTTGTCCTGCTCTTGTCGCCTCTATCTCTCTTGGCGGTTTTCACAGTTTATTTTGTGCACTTCAATCTCTTCATTGAGCACTTTAACCTGACTTGACGTGATCTCACTGGCACGGCAGACATCAATTGCCTTTTCCAAAGTAATAGTCTTCTTCTTAATAGTCTGCCTCTCACTTGATCATTTCTTATGCCGCACACTATCCTGTCATGTACCAAAGAGTCATGCAGTTGTCCAAATTCACAGTCTTTAGCTTTATTTTTTGACTCTGTCACGTAGGCGTCTATGGTCTCTGTCGGTCCTTGAGACTTCGTGAAAAACGTGTCGGATGTACGGTAGGTTTTTTCTAGGTTCGCAGTAGTCTTGAAACTTTTTCTTTAACACTTCAATCTTATCTTTCTCATCATCATGGAAGACAAGCGTGTTGCAAACCTTAATTGCCTCTTCTCCCGCCACATGCAGAAACGTAGCACACTGCACTTTCTCCGACTTTTCAGCTATGCGGTGCAAAACAGCTCAAACTTCTGGATCCATAGTTTCCAGTTCTCAGCAAGATTACCTTGTAGGCTTAAACATGACGGTGGCTGTAACTGTGACATTTTCCACTCTTTTTTCCGTTTTCTTCCGTGATTTCTTCTTACACCATGTTATAATGATGAGACTCGGACAGAGCTGCAAATCGAACACCTGTTTATTCTCTAGTTTCCTGTATACCGCTTTTACGTCACTGACGTCACACGCACTCTGACGCTACTGATACTCACACAATACATTACATGACCAATCAGAGGCTGAGCTACAGGACGCTCTGTGTGACGTCGACTGGGACATGTTCCAATCCAGTTCCGGGGACGTCAACGAGTTTATGGAAGTAGTAACAAGCTTCATAGCAACGCTAGTGGACACCATCATCCCCACGGTAAAAGTTAGGTCCTTTCCTAACCAAAAACCGTGGGTTGATAGATCCATCCGCGACGCTTTGAACGCCCACACTGCTGCCTATAACTCCGGTCTTGTATCTGGCAACATGGACAAGCACAAGGCAGCGTCCTATGGACTGAGAAGGGCGGTGAAGGAGGCCAAGAGGAGGTACAGAGACAGAGTGGAGTCGCAGATGGAGCAGTGCGACACCAGACACCTATGGCAGGGGCTACGGACTAGAACAGACTACCAAGGCAGACCCCCTGCAATTGTGAGTGCTGACGCACCCCTAGCGGACGACCTGAATTTTATGCACGGTTTGAGGCTAGCAACAACAGCGCTAGCTCGCCGGCTAACAACAACACTGTTAGCGTAGCCGAAGTGAGTTATACCGCTGGGGATGAACACATGTTCTCTGTGACCGAGCACAGTGTGAGGAGGGCTCTGACGAGGGTGAACACCAGGAAAGCTGCTGGTCCAGATGGCATATCTGGGCGAGTACTGAAGACCTGTGCTAATCAGCTAGCTCCAGTGTTCACCACAATCTTCAACATCTCCCTGGCTGAGTCTGTGGTCCCTGCCTGCTTCAAAAGATCCACTATTGTCCCTGTGCCCAAGAATGCTTCTCCAGCATGTCTGAATGACTACCGGCCGGTGGCCCTCACCTCGGTGGTCATGAAATGCTTCAAGAGGCTGATTAAGGACTTCATCTGCGCCTTCCTCCCCCCCTCCATGGACCCGCTGCAGTTTGCCCATCGTCCATATAGATCCATGGATGATGCTGTCTCCCAGGTACTGCACACCACACTCTCTCATCTGGACAGCCAGAGGGGGGGCTATGTGAGACTGCTGTTCATTGATTATAGTTCAGCCTTCAATACCATAGTCCCCTCCAGATTGGCTGGAAAGTTGAGTGAGCTGGGACTGAACACCCACCTGTGTGCCTGGATCCTGGACTTCCTGACCGCCAGACCCCAGGTGGTCAGGGTGGGCAGACACACCTCCAACCTCCAGTGGTGGTGGGCCTGATCTCCGACAGCGACGAGAAGGCCTACCTGGAGGAAGTTGCCGATCTGACACTCTGGTGCCAGGACAACAGCCTCCTCCTGAACGTCAGCAAAACCAAGGAGCTGATCGTGGACTTTAGGAGGGCACGACATCTACAGAGGACGTATTCACCACTAGGGATTAATGGGACGACTGTGGAGAGGGTGAGCAGGTATAAATACCTGGGAGTCCACATCTCCAAGGAACTGACATGGACTACATACACGGACACTCTGGTGAGGAAGGCGAGGCAGCGCCTTTACCACCTCAGACAGCTGAGGAAATTCAAGGTCTCCCGGAGGATCCTTCTGTCCTTCTACTCTGGGGCTGTAGAGAGCATCCTGACTGGGAGCATCACTGCCTGGTGATGGACAGGACAGGACAGGAAGGCTCTGCAGAGAGTAGTGCGTTCGGCTGAACGTACTATTGGAACTACACTCCCCACCCTGCAGGACTTATACACCAGGAGGTGCAGAACCAGAGCCTGCAGGATCATGAAGGATCCTCACCACCCCAACAACGGACTGTTTCAGCTGCTGCGGTCAGGCAAGCGCCTCCATAGTCACGCTGCTAAAACAGAGAGACTAAGATGGAGTTTCTTTCCTCAGGCCATCAGGACTGTGAACTCCAACCTCACCAGGGCCCCCACCTAGACCTACACACTGCCCCTCTCATACACATACACACACACACACACTTAGGTTAGGTCCCCCCATCTACTTCTTATTTTATATTTTACACTTCATATTTTATATTTTATTATGTGCTCTTATTGTACATATTGTGTGTTGTTTTATATAAGAGCTCTACTGTAATTATTGTGTTTTTTATATTTCTTGCACTGTAAATATTGTGCTGGTTTTTTAATGTTAAATATTTTGTAATATGCCCTTTTGCACATTCCCGTGAGCATTGCCACTTTGCATTTCACTGCATGTATATGTATGTGACAAATAAAACTCTTGACTTGACTAGAACATTGTGGTCATACTGGGCAGCTCCCAGTGGCCAACAGTAGAAGACTGTGGTTCAGACTGTGAGCAGCTCCCAGTATGAAGGTGTGGAACTGTATGAATAAAAAACAATGCAGTCTCTGAATGCATGGTGCTTCATAAATTTTCCCTGGATAAATAAAGGTTAAAAAATTCTCGTCCTTGGTTTTACCAGCTGGATGTGGGCTGATAGACTGGTTTTGCCAACTAGATGTCTGACTGTGTGTTTTGGGTCATTGTGCTGGTGGAGGACCCATGCCCTTCAATTAACACCCAGTTTTTTGACACTGGATACCACATTTCGCTTCAAAATGCCTTGGTAATCTTCTGATTTCATAATACATTCAAGACATCCAATACCTGAGGAAGCAAAGCAGCCCCACAGCATTATGGAACCTCAACTGTATTTGAGGGTGGGGTAGGGTGGTCCTTTCTTTAAAACCTTAATTTCATCATCTGTAAACAAAGCACTGATCTGCATTGCCAAAGAGCTCTAATTTGGTTTCATCAGTCCACAGAACATTTTACCAGAAGGATTTAGGATTTTTGGATTATTGTTCTCATGGGTCTTAGCAAAGATAAATCAATCCTTCTTGTGTTTCTCTCTCAGCAATTGGGTCTTCTGTGGCCTTTGACCGTAAAGCCCATCTCGGTTCAGTGTCCAGCGTATGGTACGGGATGAAACCATTCTTTAGGTCAGCTTTGAGATCTTTGGATATCATGCAAGGTGTTTCTCCAATGGCTCGCATCAACCTTCGATGATAACTGATATCTATTTTCCTCTTACCACCCTGTCCAGGGATATTCTTAAAGGTCCCATATTATGGAAAACGGTTTATTCCTGGCGCTTGTACATGTTCCACAGGAAATTACTTCCCTAAGCAGCTGAGAAAATTTGAAATCTGGAAATCAACCCGTTTTTCTGTATTTTCCTTTTTCCCAAAACGGTGCCAAAGATAGGAGAAAAACAGCCCGTTTCAGAAAATGGTTCCTTTGGACGTCATAAGGGGTAAGTCCAGCCCCTCTCAGAGCATGCCCACACCCAGGTGAACAACCAATTTTACGTTGTTGCAGTGCCGTAAGCCGTTATGAGCATGAGCACTCCTCTGATTGGCCGCCTCACGCTGTGAGTGAGGCGGCCAATCAGAGCAGTGCTCATTACATACAGCTTCCACACCCTCAAAACAGCCTGTTCTTTACAATGGAGAAAATGAGACTGAAACACACACCACAGAAGCTGGTTTTAGGAATTTTTGTTTATATAGACTTCACAAACGTCTTATAAAGACCCCCAGGAACAGTTTAAATAGCCCAAACTGAGTACAATACCCTCCCTTTAACAATTCAAAACAACCATAGAAGCAGAACAGATTGTTTTATCAATTTAAAATGTATAATTGGTTCATTTATAAAATGTGTGTTTCCTCCAAAAAAATTGATTTGAATTGTCTAAAGGGTGCCAAAAGTCACGGCCATGGCCACTTTTCAATTTTGAAACCATTTTTTTATTTTTATTTTTTAATTGTTTGATCATGTGCTGTTTTAAATTGATAGGTTAAATGTGTGAAGACAAAGTTATTTCAATTTCCAATTATTTCAGACGACATTGCACATTATCTTCATAAAATTCAAGGGTGCCAACAATCTTGGCCAGATCTCTTTCTATCTATCTATCTATCTACAACCCATCAAAACTGATGAATCTCTCCTTTTCTCTATCTCTCCCTTCCTTCAGCCTCCAGGTCCTGACGTGTAAGCCAAGACAGTGTTTACATCCTGCTCCTATTAACTCTGTGATCAAAGAACATGAGTGCTAACTGATCGGCTGTGACGATATCATTAGCTCAGAGGCAAGGGAACAACACAAAAAAAAAAAAAATTCAAACAAACACAGCAGCAGGAAACAAGGCACTGGATTTTCTATTAAGGCAGGGGACCTACAGCTCTGGAAAAAATGAAGAGACCACTCCATATCGTCGCTGTCGGGCGGAAACCTCGTATCTCCAAAATTTGTCATTTGTATTTTTTTTCCATAAATCAATGCTATTGGTCACTCTTTACGTCTGTGTGTGGGTTTCATACATTTTTAACCAATGAAAAGTATTAAAACAAGCTTGTGACTAAATCTCGTAACTCCATTGGATCCTCACACTGTTGGCAAAACCTCATAGCTCCACCCCGTCTCCATTTTGAATTGTGCCGCAAGTGCCGCAAACAGCTGAGCTGAAAGTAAACAGTGCCGCAAACAGCTGAGCTAAAAGTAAACGGTGACAACTTTACGAGGCGATTTCTTTTTTTTTCATTTCCTGAAAAATTACGGTTTTGGACAGAAGGTTTCCGCCCGACAGTGACGATATTCTTCTTAAATCAGCATCTCTACATGTATGGAAGCCATTCCAATCCAGTGTCTGTTGAATTCCAACACAGGCACAACTCATGTCAGTAGTTTATAGAACAAAAACATATATATATATTTTACTCAAACACATAGTAAAACCAGAGAAACTGATACTTTGGAGTGGTCTCTTAATTTTTTCCAGAGCTGTATGTGACTTCTGACCAACTGACTACTGGCAACATAAAGGGCTGGTTTGTGGACTGAGTAGAATGGAGAATATAAAATTTACACTTTTGGAAAATAGCTGACTATCTTATCCAGAGTGACTTAGAATGAGTGCAACAGTAGAATGTGTTTAAATTCTCAGATTACCAAAATTGGGGGGGCAAGCAATTGTTGAGTCATTGGTGTTGCTCAACAACCCCCCACAGATATATTATCGTCAATTTGTGCTATGGGACAGTAAATATCTTATTTATTGCACCTTTGATGATCAAATTGCTCTCTGTGGCTGAATGTGTGTCTATTGGGGGGGCTATAACATGAAAATGTTTGTGAACCCCTGCCATATGTAGCCTTTTTTCCCTTCTTTTTGCATTGATATTCTTCTTTTTCTTCATCATCATCATCATATTATAATAATTATTATTATTACACTACATTATTATTGTATATTGTATTTGACACTTGTCCTTGTCTCTCCCGTGTTTATTATTACCAATTAGCTAAAGCATTGCAAAAAGCTTTGGATGCTAAGCAGATAATCAGCCAGTTTTTCTCAAATCCCAAAAAAGGTCACCATATGAAACTAAATATGCAGCCACACCAGATTTGTAGAAGAAACTTCTTAATAGCCCTATAGGGTCAACCACAGACCCCCAACTAATTAATGGTCAATTTAAGTTTTTTTTTATAGTTCCCTATACACGTCTATACGAGTCTCTGATTGCTCACTATTCAAAACCTTCTTTAAGCATTTAAATATTCCATCTATTGACTCCGATCAGAGGGCAGCACTAGATGAGGATCTAACGATAGAAGAAATGTTTACTGCTTTAATATCTATGCACAATGGGAAGTGCTCAGGGTGGATTCCCAACAGAGTTTTATAAGGCCTTCTCTGGGAAGCTGATTCCACTCCTTAAAATGTTCAATGAAGTAATCAAACATGGACACTTACCAACAACTCTCGGTAAAGCAAACATTTCTTTAATTTTGAAAAAAGATTAGAACCCTCTCTAGAGTGGAAGCTATCACCCAATCTCCTTTCTCTCCAGAAATTGAATTGCTCACTAGGGTCCAAGCTCACCGACTGGAGCTGGCCCTACCCAATATCATTTCAATAGATCAGACAGGGTTTATTGAAAAAAAATATTTTTCATGTACTAACAATAATTACTTTTCTCCTGGGAGAGAAACAAGACAGGGGTGGCCATGGCCATTGAGCCACTAGCCATAGCACTAGAGGTGGTGCCATACCGAAAGTTTCCCTTTACGCAGATGACCAATTATTGTTTATTTCTAATCCCAATAACTAAATTCCTGGCTAAAAGTGTTTCAGGCTACAAGCTAAATCTGGAATTTAAATATTTAGGAATTCACATAAACTCTTTTAAGGATCCGTTTGAGGAAAATTTTGCCCCTCTTATTAATTGTATGATTCATGATTTCAATCGATGGTCTCTACTCCCTTTATCGCTGGACATATAAACTGTTGAAGATGAATGTTCTACCTATTCGTGTTATTATCCAAATGTCTGACAACATTATGGAAAGGGTCGCTACAGAAACAGCTCGGAAAATGACGGTGAAAAGGATACAAAGATAGTTTATGGAAGCGAGAGGATGAACCAGCTGCTGAAAGTTCTAGCAGTTCCTCTACGTAAACTCAAAACTCGTCTCTCTGACTCACCTATCAACCGTAATTGACATATCAGACATTTGGATAATAACACGAATAACAATCTGAGCCCGTCCGTGTCAAAAACAAGCACTTTTAGTGGACGTACTTTGACCGGCCGAGTATGCCTTCACGGATTACGTTGCCACCATAGAGCTGCCGTTAACGCGACTGCCGGTTGAGCCGATGGACTGGAGAAACTCAGAAACATTTGGGATCTACTTAAAGGTATGAAAAGTGATTTTGTGGACATAGAGGCCAGGTTGAAAAATCTGGGAATTACCCTTTAATATCCCCTAAAGAGCAGCACCCTGAGTTCAATATTAATATGTATACATATATATACAGTTATTTTACCCACATTAACTAGGGTAAACATCCCTATTAAGCCCACGTACCATATAAGCCCACTTGCAGCTTCTGAGTCAAATAGAAAAAAACTACATCATCATTTTTGCTGTGTGATGTTTCTTCCAATGAAGCTACATAAATTACATAAATTACACTTTTTATTGTAAGGCAATCAGATTTGTTGATATTGAGTTATCGAAACACATGCATGACATGAGCCTGCTGATCCCAGAAGAAGTTGCAAAAAAACTTTGGTGATTTTGGTGCCCTCAAAAGACAACATTTTTGCATATTTCTACTCCTGTTTTTGGTAAGTACTCATTTGTTATCAAATTTGAAGTGATTCGTGTTTTGAATAAGACATTGAATAAGACACAATATTACTTGAATTAGAAGTATTATTTCTTTTGAAATCAAAATATGAGTTTTAGCATGCTAGCAAACAGACCACATGCATAGTATGGTTCATTGCAATGACATAAAGCATGATAGCATGTATGGTTTACATTTTTGTATGCAGTTTATATTATTATACTGTTAAATAGACAATACATGTGTATGTTTATGTTTATTTATTTTTTAATTAACATTTTTACCTGGTGGGCTTAAAGGTAGTGATGGGCGGACCGAATCTTTTCAAAGAATCGATTCCTTCGAGTTGATACATGTAAATGAATCGAACCTTTCGAGTTTTGATTCTTTTTTTATATTTGTATTTATATTTGTTATAATATGTTTACAACTTGTTTGTTTCTTTTGTTGTTTTATATTAAGGCCCTTGTCACTGTGACACTTTGATTGTTATATTTGGTCATGCCCTGCAGTGAGCAGACATTCTTATATTTATTTCATTGTTGTTGTTTGTTTTTATATTATATAGTTTGCCATTTTAATAAAGACGTTTGCAATTGTATAACGTTACATTTTAATTCCTCCAATCTAAATCGGATTATTGAACTAGAATGGCTTGCACTGAACTTTCTGCATCTGCAGAGAAAAAAAGTCAAATCGCCGCTGAAGTTGCTGTTATTTATTTGTTTGGCGCTCGCACATCGCCCTCTCTGTTCATCTCGTTCAATTTTAAATGGCTTATAGTTTACCCAATTACCAGTTAATTTATTAAACAACAAAACAACAAAAACTGTTGTCAATGTGTGCAGAATAGATCGCTACATTATTACATTCGCCTTTTTCACGATCCAATATGGCTCCTTGATCCGGCAGGTACGCGGAAGTAGTCTCTTTCGTTCATCAGATGTGAACCGCTTGGACATCTCGGACATCTGCTCTCTCAGTTCGCGATTGAGTCCGATTGAGTCCGAGAAGTCCGATATTCATCTGCTCTCTCGACTCGTTCGCGAGCCTCTCAGTCGCTCTCGATCATCTGCTCTCTCGTTCGCGAGCCGCTCAGTCTCTCTCGACTCGTTTGCGAGCCGCTCAGTCTCTCTCGTTCATCTGCTCTCTCGTTCGCGAGCCGCTCAGTCTCTCTCGACTCGTTCGCGAGCCGCTCAGTCAGATCAGTGGTTCTCGTCCGATGAACGAGAGAGACTACTACAGAGACTACAGCCCGTGCAAATGCCAAGAATCCGATTTTGCGCCCTGGCAAATGTCTTACTCAGAATCAGAGCCCTGGGCTCTAAAGTGCGACAACAACGCGTATTTTAAACTGGTATTAAACAACGTTACGTCCAGTGAACAAGAGTAGGTGCGCGAGGCCGCGAGCCAATCAGAGCCTAATATGTAAATAGATACATGCACGCGCACACACACACACACAGACAGACTGGAAGCTTAAAAAAATATTACAACATCAACGTTTAGTTAGCTACTGATAGCAAGCTGACAAAACAGATTCACGGTTAACGTTAATGCAGCACAAAGCTGAGGTAGGAAATGTTTATTGTCCTCCATGCCGTGCCAGGCAAACCTTTGTAGAAATGACTGCCAACAAAAATTTGTGTTAGAAAAAGGTTCCAAGAAGTATGTTTCGATTCATTTAGAAAGTGTGGATGGGATATTTTGGGGAGCAGCCTCCGAGTCTAGAGAAATGATGTGATGAAATGAGCACATGTGGAATAATTAAAGGGGGGGTATTGTACTCATTTTGGGCTATTTTAACTGTTCCTGGGGGTCTTTACAAGACGTTTGTGAAGTCTATATAAAAAAAAATCCTAAAACCAGCTTCTGTGGTGTGTGTTTCAGTCTCTCATTTTCTCCATTGTAAAGAACAGGCTGTTTTGAGGGCGTGGAGGTTGTATGTAATGAGCACTGCTCTGATTGGCTGCCTCACGCATCACTCACGGCATGAGGCGGCCGATCAGAGCAGTGCTCATTACATACAACCTACACGCAATGTGGATGTGTGAGCAACACTCTCTGCTGTAGCCGGTCTGTTTATGGCTCATGTCCATAAGCTTCGACAGACTTATAAAACAGACACTGGTCCCAACAAATAACTTTAAGATGAGTCCTGACTCCAACCAATAACTTCACTTTTACTTTACTTTTAATGACTCCAGCTTTAGTTTTCTTACTTCTTCCACACCCAACAAGCCCGTGGCCAGCCCCGCTAACTTGTTAGCTAACCAGCAGTGAATATACTAACCAGACTAATTTGGTAAATTAAATCAAAACATGGTGACACATACAGATTCCAATTTTGCAGATGGGTCACGTACCTTATGAATTGCTCCATCTTTAAGCTTCAATTTAGATGCTAATCCTGCTGTTGCTCAAGCAGTCTGAGGACTGATCATCACACACAGAAGAAAACTGTAGCCATTGCCGTTAAAAATAAAATTAATCCACTCTGTCCTGGCATTTTCACGTGTTGGGAGACTGTGCAGGGATCTATGTTGCTGCCTGCATCCTACAAAATAATAACTGGAGCGTTGATATATCTCCAGATATGTTGTTTTAGCTTCACTCATCGGAAAGTAATGGTGCATTCCAGTGTACTCTGAAAAAACGGCGTCTGAATGTGATATGCGCCGATTCTCTTCACTAATGGCGCTGTAGTAGTTGATGAGTTTAGATGCTTGTAACATTGTGAGACTTACCATACAAACATGAGTTTGCTGCTGGCGATTATGTTTTCCCGAGCAGATGCACTGGAACACATTTAGATTGGAAGTTAGGAATACCGGCTCGGAATTATTGATTTCCGAGTACATTGGAATGCACCATAAGCAATGGCTTGCGGCACTGCCGTGCGACGATGTAAATGGGATTGGTTGTTCACCTGGGCGTGGGCATGCTCTGAGAGGGGCTGGACTTGCACCTTATGACGTCCAAAGGAACCATTTTCTGAAACGGGCCATTTTTCTCCTATCTTTGGCACCGTTTTGGGAAAAAGGAAAATACAGAAAAACGGGTTGACTTCCAGATTTCAAATTTCCTGTGGAACATGTATAAGTGCCAGGAATAAACCGTTTTCCATAATATGGGACCTTTAAAAGAAAAGTTGTATGGAAAAGTGATACACAAAGTGAGGACAATAAATAATAAATAAATCACTTAATTTAGATAATGTAGTTTTAGTTTGATTGAACCTAAGAAAATCAATGTCCACATCTTTGATTGGTTTTATTGACACAAAGCAGGTCCAAGGACAGAACAAGTTCAAGGACACTTACCTCTTCCTCCGCTGTCAATTCAGGATCACCTTCAAGCTAGAAACAAAAAAAAGTAACATTTGTAAAAGTATAAAAATACCATGGAAAGTGTAATTTGGTGATAAGAGGTATTTCCCACTCCTTTCAGCTGTAGGTAAAATGTCAAGGCAACAATAGACTCTTACAGTGAGTACTGGTCCCTAATGCTACTCCTTTGCCATGTCTTCATATAACCACATAAATCATCATGGGCTATCAATAAAAAGATATATTTCAATATAATAGTAAAAACATGGTAAAAAGATGGAAATGGAAATGGTGCTAACCACATTTCATACCAACTGAATGGTGCTGTAGATATCAAGATCTTGTATTTGCTGCCAGACGATATTGAGCTAACGTTAGCTAGTTAGTTTAAATTACGTAGCTAGACTTACCTTGGGGTTCTCAGGCTTTGTTCCGATATGAGCTCAGGCCTGGGACAGCTTCAGTAGTAACAGTCTGCTGTAACTGTCTTTGATGTCGAGGAGAAGGTGTATGTATAATCGTAAAACGTATAATCTGATCGGTAGTTGCTGTGTTGCAACCAATGATCATGACCGAGCCCGCCCCATTTGTGTTGATTGAGATGGTCACATTGTTATGAAAAGAGTCATTAAGAAATAAAATGTGACATTATGAAATTAAAAGTTTCATGGGGACATTTGTCTTATTGTGAAAATGACAATTATGAAATATTTCCTGAGTTCCTTGAGTTGAGCATCATTTAATTATTTAGTAATTTCACACTTTATTGACCCATTTATATATATTCCTGTATATATTCATATGATTATTTATTTCATAAAGGCATATTTTTGATTTTGGCACAATTGGTATTCCAGCTGTCCCTCAGGGTGTTTGTATTGATGTGCAAGCAACTTACTTTGACCAACAATTGTGGGAGGTCTATACATAATTAGTTTTACATTTTCTGAAGTGATGAACTACACTGATCAGCCACAACATTAAAACCACTGACAGGTGAAGGGAATAACATTGATTATCTTGTTACAATGGCACCTGTTAAGGGGTGGGATATATTGGGAAGCAAGTGAACAGTCAGTTCTTGAAGTTGATGTGTTGGAAGCAGGAAAAATGGGCAAGCATAAGGATCTGAGCGACTTTGACAAGGGCCAAATTGTGATGGCTAGACGACTGGGTCAGAGCATCTGTGGGATGTGCTGGAAAAACAAGTCCAATCCATGGACTTCGCACCTTGCAACTTACAGGACTTAAAGGATCTGCTGCTAATGTCTTGGTGCCAGATACCACAGGACACCTTCAAAGGTCTTGTGAGTCCATGCCTCGATAGGTCAAAGCTGTTTTGGTGGCATGACGGGGACCTACACAATATTAGGCAGGTGGTTTTAATGTTATGGCTGATCGGTGTATATAAATTCTAATAGCTAGCAGTGTACAAAATATTCCTCTCACGTCGGCCGACATCCTGCAATTTTTAAAGTTTCAAAGTTGGGACATAATGCATAGTAAAATATCTGGATCATTACATAAACATTGCAGCAAAAATTGGTGTACTACACTTGCTGTCCTATCTCTTTTTTTAACCACAGACCCCCTGTCTGTGGTTAAAAAAAGAGATAGGACAGCATTCACCTCCCCTAGGTGAATGGATGGCACTAACATTAAGAGAGAATGAAGATCAATGATGATATCTTTTGGACCCTTTTTCATTTTTCAGGAGGAAGGATCATATCATCATCCCATCATGGATTCAGGCACCTGGCAGAGATGTCTTCTGGAAAGCCTAGTTCATCGCCCAATGATCTTATCCTAGCAACCATTTTTCTGCAATTATTGTATGTCAATAAACAGTCAACTGATAAGAAATACACATTGTTTTTAATGAACATAAAGAACAAAGACACATAACAATAACACACACAATATTTATATTCCTGTAGACTGTGCTATGAAATGAAGGGAGTTAAAATGTAATTAAATATTTTGTAGGCATACATGCAGGAGTATTTAGGATGCCCATTTACTTTCCTGTCAAGATTTTACAAACATTTGAATATGTGTGAAACCTTTGGCAGAAAATGAGGAAATTTGGAGAGTTTTCAGCCATCTATCACTAACAAATGTAGAGTATAAAATGATGAGTAGTGAGGTAGTTTTCATTTCAAGCTCATGCGATGGGGGTTGATTGACATGTGGGAGACAAGGGCGGGACTTACCTCTGATTGGGCGGTGGGGCCACTAGTCCCGCTCATCAGTACGCCTCAGTTTCTTGAATTATTACCGCTATTGTGAAGATTCAAGCTTGGCCGGCCGCTATCGGCAGCACTGTCTACGGCAGGTATGTATGTAGTTTGTCCTACTTAAAATCTATTCAGATTTGATCAGTGTGGGTTTTATGTCCACAATCAGCAGGTAAATTGATTATTCCTCTAAAACATTTAATCTAAGCTTCTGGCCTCAGTAATATTAAGGGTGCAAGCTGGTAGTCATAACATACCCGGTAGCCGCAGCAACAGAGCATAAGCTAACAACAGCAGCTCTGTGAGAAAGACTTACTCAGCACAAAACACGGGACTGTGACTCAGGTTAATTCAAAATGCAGCTACAACTAATAGTTATCAAGGCATTACCACTATATTGTCTTTTTTTTTACGAGGTCACTCTTAAGTACAGCACAGTCTATAAAGCTCTACTTTTAACAACAAAAAAAATCACTAGGCAAATTTATACACACAGTGTAGACCCAGAAAAAGCATTGTTCTTCAATGGATTTTTTTTAGGGTAGAATAGAAGCATAATGACACAAAGAAAAAACGGTGTGCTTCTTAAACATTTCTTTTAATACTGCTGATTTGGAACATTTCCTGCATTTTTAAAAGTTTCTTTATAGCACCATAAGGGTCCTGTGTGGAACCATTTGGCCACAGTGCTATAGAGAACCTATCTAAAATGGTTCTTTACAAACAATAAAGGGTTGTGCTTTGGTACATGAACAATAACCATTTTTCTGGTGCTATATACTGTAGAACCCTTTTGTTGAGCATGTATAGACACAGGACAGGGACACACATACACATGTCTGTATTATAATATTTATGAGGACCTTTCACTGAGTACGTTCATTCCCTAACTCTCCTATCCTAATTTTAGAAGCAAATTTTTTTGTTTTTATTCTATTTTTCTTTATTTCTTGCTGAATCATATTACCTTTGTGGCTGTAACAACCTAATTTGAGATAAAGTTTTGAGATCTAATTTTATCATTTTTATATTTATTTAATCAATTTAATCTTAATTCTAACCCCTAGTCTAATTTTGACCTTAATCCTTACCCTAATCTAAACCTAATCCTGACCCTAAATAAAGAGCCTTAAAGAGGTGGGGAGCAGCAAAATATTTTCACTTATCATCATATTTCTGTCCCTGTGAGGACATTTGGTTTGGTAGAAATACAAGAACATACACACATGCAGAGGCATGTGTGAATGTACACACAGACACATATACACACACTCCGACGCCCACACCAAAATGGCATCTTACTTGTGTGATTTGTGGTCCAGGTCGATGTGGTTGATGAGTTTCCTGCTGTAGAACGTAGTCACGTTTCTTCCCACAGAGAGCAGGCTGTGGCAGAACTTCACTCCCATCTCCTCCAACTCCCTGGTGCCTGTCTGCAAGCCCTGGACACACACAGAGACACACAAAGTTTAATTGAATTTGTTTCTTCTCAGAGCAGAAAAGGACAGAAGACGGTGTGCAAGACTTCGTGGATGCACACACGTGAATATAAGTACACAAACACACACATTTATATCGATTTTTTCAATTTATATAGAGAACAATTGGCAAGTCGACCAATACATTGCATGTTTATTTTCTCTGATTCAGAATTGGTACTACAAATCATATCAATACTTGTAAAAGCCAAAAAAAAAAACTACTTTACACAATCAATTTATATAATTTGCTACTTTACACAGTATCAAATCAAATTGTGACCTATAGTATTTATTTATGTATTTATTTATTGAAAGTTCCTTGATAATACCCACACACATTTACACTAAATTTTAGGCATTTACCTATTTATCCAGAATGACTTACAAAAAGTGCAACATTTGCATATCAACATTTCACTATGTTTAGATACTAGGGTTTAACCAATATGACATTTTGAAGCATGAAATCGCCATTTTTGCAGATATTCAACATCTTGAAATTTGACCATTTTCATGACAAAAAAAACCCTGATCGATTCTGATCAGGGTGGAAAAGCCCCTGAAACAGCATTAAGACCATGGGACACTAAATTCAGTATTTCACCCAGAATTTAATTGTATTCCTTGTTGCAGTCACAGGTTGGACTTTAATACTACCACACAGCACTGTATTTCTCTCTTTTCTCGCTGTCATTTTTCCAGTATCCATTGTTTCATTGTTTTATTCAGGGTTTCTGCTTTTTCCCTCCCTCACACTATCTGTCCATCCATGCAACACCATATTACTTCTTCTCAGTTTACCCTTCCATTTAATGCCCTGATGCTCTCTGCCTATTGTTTATTATTCTCTTTCTTTCTCATCAGCACCCATCCCTCCCTTACTTTATTTTTCTTTCATTTTATAGTTTAGTTTCCATCCAGCACCCCATTACAGCCTCTCTCTCTCTTCCACCTCAAGCCTTTATCTCTCCTCTCCTCTTTTCTCTCTCTTTGCTCTTATCTCTCCCTCTCCAGAGTGGCATGCAGCTCCATGGCCTGCATGCAAAATGACAGAGACTGTGTGTGTGTGTTTGGTGTCTTCATGAACTATTTCCTCTGTAACCCTAATGTATTGACCCATTCAGCTACGTTGCTGTATGGTGGGAGTGTGTATGCATGCATGTTTGCGTATCTGTGTGTGTATGAGAGAAAGAGAGAGAGAGAGATGGGTGTTTTGAGCTTGTGAAAAGTTTACATGTGCAGCATGTATAGAGATCCTGCCTGTCTGCCTTGGAAAAAAATCAATGTCTGTGCTGTGTGTGTGTACGTGTGGTCAAGGCAAACACACAATTCCCATTACCTTTCCTCTCTTTGCCCCCCTCCTCCCCTCCCCTCTCTCCTCTACCATTGTTTTCCCTCTTTCTTCCTCTCATCCGCCCAGAGTTGGGTGGTATGCCTTTTGGTAATGTTATTGTGTTTTCCAGTACAGAGTACTGTAAAAAAATATATATATATACTATTTTAATGTCAGTAGTAGTATTACAGTCAGGAATCAAAAATGTGTTACTTTTATCTGATATAAATATCAGATTGACGTTGAATTATTATATACAATCTCTGAGCCAGTCTAGGTGAAAAACTGATGAGTGAAGTTGAGGCCAATTCAAACTGATTTTTATACATGTTTTTACTCTGAGCATTAGGCTGAAACAACTTAATTCATCCATTGTATTTCTACAAGAGACATGTATGCGAATTTAAAAAGTGCACAGGACGTAGCCTGTTCCAGAGGAGTTATTGTGCTTATTCACAAATCTGTTTCATTTCAGGGTAGATAATATTGAATCAGATGCAGTTGGTCTCGTAGTACAGGGTAGTCTTTTGAAGGAACATATTAATGTAACTAATTGTTATGCCCCGTCCAGTGCTTAATTTGTAAAATAAGAGATGCCGGGGCTCAACTTGCGTCGCCGCCACCCCCCCCCCCCCCCCCCCCCCTTTTCCTACCTCTGTGTCGCCAGCCCAGAAGCCAGTGCTGCATTAACGTTAACCGTGAATCTGTTTTGTTGGCTTGCTGGAGCTAACTAAAAGTTGATGTCATATTTTTTTAAGCTTCCAGTCTGTCTGTCTGTCTGTGCGTGCGTGTATCTATTTACATATTAGGCTCTGATTGGCTCGCGGAGTCGCGCACCTACTCTTGTAACGTTCACTGGACGTAATGTTGTTTAATACCAGTTTAATATACGCGTTGTTGTCGCACTTTAGAGCCCGGAGCTCTGATTCTGAGTAAGACATTTCCCGGGGCGCAAAATCGGATTCTTGCCATTTGCCGGGGCTGTGCCCCAGCTAGCCCCAGCACGAATTAAGCACTGGCCCCGTCTAGGAGAGTCGCTAAAGGCATAGCATAAATTGGACCCTCCGTTTCTACCTCCCAAAACCAACCACAAACACGTACTATAAATCAAAAGGCGAATATTTAATCGTGAACACAAAACTGAAGCACAGGCTTCGGAGTGGACCAAGGCCAAAACAATAAACAAAACAAAGCTGCTTCGAGGAAAACCCTACCTACGATCTGAAAATAAAAATAACTTAAATACAGAGGGCTATGTCTACCTCCTTTCCTAAATCCAAAACACAAGAGAAACAACGTACAAAGTAAATGGCAGTCCACTCCTACTGCTTCTAAATCTAAAGAAAACTTAATGGTTATCAAACGTAAACCGAAAACACACAGGCACAGAACTACAGAGCTACACAGAGTTACACAGTTACAGAGTTGAGACAGTCTAAGGTCGGGTTGAGGGAAGGAAATGGAACTGCTGTCCAAGTGCAGGCGGGTTGACTCGGTATTTGACGGGTGGTGTATTGTGTTGGAGCCAATCAGCTGCATGCATTCTGTCAGGGTTTGGCCAATCAGGAACAGCCACCTTCTCCTGGCGCGTACCTAGTTTATAAATGGACATAAACACACACATACACACACACACTACAGACAACGATATTCAGACACATACTAAACAGGATCTTCACAAATACATACCACAGTACGACCAAGGGTCGTAACACTAATGTCTACGGCCCAAATGATGACAATCCCACATTTTTGTAGAAATTGATTGCCTCCTTCCCTGGTAAAGTACTGATGGCAGGCCATTTTAATTGCACTCTAGACTGAAGTGATCTTCTGGATCACTTCTCGGGATTAGACACTTCTCACTCTCAGAGTAGAAAGAAAATAAATCAGTTCATTAAGGACTTAAAACTTAAGTGACCCCTGCAGGAATCAGAATCCAAGTAAAGGGAGTATTTTTTCAATGGCATTTAAATCCTACTCTCAAATTTGTAAAAAAGGAGAGATATTGAAGAGGCACTGAGAACATAAAGCTGCTGTATAGAGTATAACCTGTAACTTCTATGTTGCATTTTGGCTGTTTGATTCAACTGATGAGTGTATTGTGACTCGGTTTAAGCCATTCTGTTGTAGATTTTCTTTTGTGTTTGGGGTCATTGTCATGCTGCATGACCCAATCTGTTAAGCTTCAGATCACAGACCGTTACCCTGATATTCTCCTGTTGAATTTCCTGATACAATTTGTGACAAAATGGTCTCCTCTCATGAACACCACTCTTGTTTAGTGGTTTTCATATTGTGGACTTGTGGACAGTTGTAATGGGTGTGATGATATTGTTTATTTGCTTTAGTTGTATAATTATTAATCATGCCGTTCTCTCTTACTTTTGGGATATGACCGAGTACCTGTTCTAATGAGGAAGTGGGTGTGTCGCCGCCTTGGGAATTGGCAGGCTGCAATGCAACCAATGAACGCGTCGTCCGCTGCCGAGCCCCCTGCTGCACCAATGAACGAGTGGCCGGCAAGACGGCGGTCCCTTTAAAAAGCACGCAGTTCAGCTGCTTCAGTGGCGACCCGTTTTCTGTGAGACTGTGCGAATTGGGACACGCACCGTGATCGGCCTGAGTATTGGTTTTATATTCCTAAGTGTTTTAAGATTGTATTAATGTGCAGCTAAATCTTCCTGGTATTGGCATAGTGGGGATAAGTCTATCGTTATCCTACAGGCGCATATGTTCCAGCTCGCACAGATTTCTGGTGACGCCCCTTTTCTATGCTCTTCTTTGTTCTCCTCAGCGCTCCCGTATATAGGATAGAAACGCATTTTTAGAACGAGAGGGCTGCGCTGTATGTCGTAGGCTGTTTTATTTCCTCTATTGTTGGTGTTGTATTGTGTTGAATTTATTGCCTGTACAAATTGAGTGGGTAGATTTATAACCATGGCCCTGAAGCACGTATAGCCTACTGCCCTTTTCACGTGTGTTAGACTGGGTTGCTGTGAATACCACTGCTCTTGTGTGCTGTGAGTTCTTGTATTAGGATTATATTCCTACATTGAGTGTGCAGTGCCTTTGTGGGGTGCAATATTTTGCAGTGTTTTTGCTTGTAGGCTTAGTGTCTTCTAATTGTATGGCGTAGCTGTGCCAGGCATTTCATTGTGCAACAGTGGCCTATGGTCTCCTTGACTGCCCATATTTTAAAGTGTACCAAAGAAAATAAACTGGAATACCTTTTCTACTTTTATAACTTGTGTGGCGTACACCTTGATTGCTGAAGTCCCATTCCAGATCTTAACCTATTTTAAGCATCTATTACACAGTGATGTTAGAAAGTTCAAGAAATGCCTGCAGATCCTTAGCTGTCTGTGTTTTTGTCACCTCCTTGATCATCATGTGACGTGCTCTTGCTATAATCTTTACTGGACATCCTAGTCCTCTGAAAGTTCTTTTGAGTAGGATCAGACCATATTTTAGGAGTCATTTATGCAGGAATGCAGGTAATTCAAAAGGGTTCACAAACTTTTTCACAATAAACATGTTACATATCTCACAATGCAGAGTAATAAGCTAGCTAATTGTAGCAGAGATCCAACATCTTGTGAAGAGGTAATATATCACCATGCAAAAAACTGCAATAATAATTCTGCTGTGCCATTTGCTAGTAGCACCGTCCACGATTGTTGAGCAGTTGAACCTGCCAGTAGAAGTGGGAGTGGGGGGCAGTATTAGGAGTGTCTTAAACCTCCAATGGGAGTCTCCCTCACCACACTCCCCGCAGATATATTATGGTCATTGCTATGATGTATTAAAAACCTTTCTTATTGCACCATTAAAAGGCCACTAAAATACTTAAGCACCAGGGTTCCGGACTGAAAAAAGTTTCTCATCCTGGGACCCAGGATATTGCTAGTCTTGTTGTCTGGTTGTTGACATGTATAGAAATGTGCCCTCAAATTGTTAAGACTTGTAGCAGCCAATGAGAGGCGCTGATGTCTGGTATAAACTGAAGTCCCACTGTGTTTATTTCTCCTTGAATAATCTCCTTGAAAACAATTCTGCGATTTCCGCAATTCCGCAATTGATTTGTTCTTTATCTCTCCCTCTGTCTCGTACACACACTCTCTCTCTCTCCCTCCCTCTCCCATTTAATCAGTTCTGATGGACAGCTTAATAAGAGATTGACTCCTCATACTGTTTACATCCACAGCCCAGTATGACACACACACACACACATTGATGTAAACAGACACAGATGTATGCATACACACCCACCTACGCACACAAACTGATTTTGATTTGAAATTTTGTTCAGATGTTACATGGGTACTGTTGCTTGTGGGTACTGTCCTCATCTTTCCATGGCCCATCTTCTAGTACACTTTATTAGCAAGTTTATAAAAGACAACTTTCCACATATCCCTCTTGGTTGATAAAATACATCTTCAGATGCACTGGTGACATATAACCAGTGATGCAACCTGGGGTCACTGGGTGTTTCGGGTTTGTCAACATCAGACACTCTCACCTAGGCAACCCAGTCGGTGTTGATCACACCCCAGCCTCTGTCAGAGTGGATTTGTAGCCCACAGATCACTCCTTCTGATCCACAGCCGTCTAGAGGCCCTCTAAGCAGCCTCTGTGGTAGTTCTGATGGCTTTCTTCTTATGCGCAGTTGTGATGCCCAGGAGCCTGTAGGCCTTGCAGACAGAGCAAATCCTATACAGCCTACTTCAATGGGCACAAACCATGTAAACCACTCCTTCCTGCGACACTCGTTCACCAGTGCTGCATCCCCACCATCCTGCTGGCACGATCATCCTCCATTCCTGCTCGCACCTCCTACTGGACCAGCTTGTTAGGATGCTACCAAAGCCCCAACCAGCACGTTGTGCTGCTGTAGTGTCTCAGCCTGCTTAACTGCAGCCTCCGCCCACCACTTCCTTGCAGTCCTCACTTCTATGCCCCCCAGTGAGATATTTGGGTCGCTGGACTCCCTGTACTACAGCACCTCTCACAGAACTATGAACTCTTCACCCAGGCTGCTAAAGGGAAGCTTTAGCTTGTTCTTTTCGCCAGGCTTTGTGGTACACCCAGTCACCTGTGGAGGTAGTGGCTGATCTTCCCCTCGAAGCTCTCAACAGTGGAAAGTGGGACATCATGGACCAGTAAGGGCCAAAGGATCCTTGCCTTGAACTTGCCTGGCAGCCCTGATTTATCCACTACTACCAGCCATGACTCTAGCTCCCAACTGGTGTTCTGGATGGATGCTTCATCCCTCAGGGTACAGTCGAAGGTCTTGCCCAAGCTTCTGACCATTTTTTATGAGATGGAAGGAACGGGCATGTCTCCCAAGGAGAAGCAGAACTTCTCAGCCACCTTCCCTCTCTTGACCAAAGAGAGAAAGAGACCAGAGACCTTAATTTAGCCAGCTTAACACATATCCGTGCCCAGGTGACGAGTTTGGGGGTTGTTGGATGCCAAACAGTAAAATAAGCTTAATTTCCGAGATCACCAATAATTACCCACAACAATGGGACTTAGTGAGCTATGGTATTCCAAAGTGCTAGAAAAGAAAAATATTTTTAAATTTTATTTTACATAGAGAGTAGAGAGGGGAAAACATTCAGTGGGAAGAGGGCGACATGACATCTTACTGAAATTAGTTGGAATTTATTTTGTTATTTATTATTTTATTATTTATTATATTTATTAGTTCAGTTAGTTTCTCATTGCACCCGTGATTCCCCACTACGTGAGCCTGTCCACTCGCTATAGTGGCCAGACCATAGTGATCACTTACATTATACCACAAATATACAAACAAGAGGATATCCTTGAAACCATTTGCATTTATTGAAATATCATCATTTTGAGTGTCATTTGACCAATTAATTTATCATTGTGTTTCTTGCAGCTTACCCAACATGGGGCGGCTTCCTGGGTACGGTGAGATGGAGCGCGCACCCCGGCGCTCCCATTCTAGTAGCGGGGGACGTACGTTACCATTTACTAGTTTAAAGGGGAGGGGTGTATTATCTCAAGTAACAGTTACATTGCATTATTGTGGGTAAGGACTTGATCAACCTTTATTTGCAAAATTGTGTCTAAACTAAAGATGACAATGTTGAATGTTGACATGTTGAAATGAACAGTTACACCAGTTGATTGTTGTCTGCATATAATTGTAGAGCTAGATTTATGTATGTGGTTGTAGTTGTATGTTGATGTTAAATTAGCTCAGTTAATGCCTTTTTTCTCTTGTTACAGTCAGCCGTATTTTCATTGTGTTGGAGAGTGAGAGCTCTCTTTTTTCTGTCAAGAACTATGTCAATCTACAGGTGGTGTTTCCAGTGCAGGGATTGGCCGATCCAGAAGAGGCCGGTCTATTTAACTTCCAGGTTCTCGGATGTACGACGAGGGTCAATGCTTGACAGCGGTGCCTCCTCAATTTGCGATCTCTTGACTTTGTGAATATTAGATAATCCTGTTGTTTGCTTGTTGTGGTTGTTGATTAGCTTATGTAAATCTCTGTAAATATTCCAGGCACATAACTTTGTATAGCACTTGTATAGCACAAAGCAGTAAAGGTGGATCGCCATTTTTGTTTAATCCCTGTTTTCTCTTTTGTTTTTGGTTCGGTTTAGGTAACAAATGACAAACAAAAAGACATTTGCTAAACCTACCTAGGTTTGTCTTTTTGTTTGTTTCTTTTACTCGGTTAGGGCTTAGGTAAGAGATTATTGAGGAAATAGTGTTTTGTTTATTGTTTTGGTCATTGGTTCACCCTGACGTCCAGCTTCACTTATTATGTCACTGTGTGTAAATAAACTGCTCACTTTTGCACTTATTTACGTTCTTTGTTTCTATTTTATGTTGCGCTCCCGACTCCTAGACCGGGGACGTAACACTCTCATTATCTTTCATGAACACAACAGCCTGCAGATGAATTGCTTTACTTTGAGCTTAAACCCAATTAAAGCCCAAAATGCTTAAGGAATTGAACAGCACTTTTCAACAATGTTTTTGGATATGATTGTCAAGCTCTAAATTTCTAGACATACTCTATACACTATAATTCATTGTTTTTTGGCAGGAAAGGATAAGAAGGGACAAAAGGAAGATGGAGGAGAGGAAAAGGGGTGGATCTTCATGATAAATTTAGAATTTAGAAAAATAAAGCACTGATCAGAGTAAGAGAGATAGAGAGAGACAGCGTGAGCGAGATAATAGCAGAGGGACCTCACAAAGTTTATTTTGGACTCTTGCACGCATTCACACATACACACGCATACACACACTTACTTTGTATATTCCCTGGTCACAACCATTGTAAGTACTCTCCATGGTATAACTTCTCAGTACACCTATCTCTCTCCATACAACCACCCTGGCTGTGGCTGAACGGGATTTCTCCACCTGACAGGTTAGAATTAGAAATGAATAAGAATAGAAACCGTTGAAAAATAAAAAACGTTTTTCCATTCCATTGCATTAAGAGATGAATAAATTAAATACATAAATAGAAAATACTTATAAAAAAAGTAAAAGTTAATACTATAATAAAAAAACAAAAGTATTGTAAAAGTATGATGACGACAATGATTATTATTATTACCAGATAGTTGCAGCTGTTGAAAGAAAAGGCCGGAGCGATACGATCCAAGGTCTTCGGGATGGTCTGGAGAGAGAGAGAGAGAGAGAGAGAGAGAGAAAGATTGACAATCTACAGCAGAGGCACTTGCTGACATTTGTTCAGTGGTTTCTATGGTTTCAGAGCTGCCCACTGTGCCTGTGTTATCTATGTGTGTGTGTGTGTGTGTGTGTGTGTGTGTGTGTGTGTGTGTGTGTGTGTGTAAGATATGTGTTTGTCCTACCCTATACCCAGGGTCTTCTTTCAGTCCTACAGTGTCAACAGCAGAGCCAGACTGCCAGAGAGTTTCCTTAACACTGCAGCCATAGAGAAAGACGTTCTTCTTTCTAGAGTGACCATGGTAGTCACAGAAAACCTATCAGAGAGATATAGGAAAAGAGAGTGTCTGTAACAGTAAATCCAAAAATAATCTGAGAAGAAAACACATTGCTCAAGCATAACTTCAGCTATTTTCAGCCTGGGCACTATTTTCATGTCATGGATGAACTGAAAATTACGTCTCATCACAGATTGTGTCACAGAGTGTCAATATATTGAAAAGAGATGCTTGTTGGACTTCTTCAGTGTAAGTGGGTTGAATCCTTTTTTTAAATTATTTGTTGTATTTTCCTTTGCCAAGATGCTCACAACTGGATAGCACATAAGTAGCGCTAAGCTAGTTAAGCAAAACTAGAAAACTTTTGTTTCTTTTAGGATTTTTCTTATTTTTCTGCCTTAAAACAAATCTTCCCCACTACTCAGCTAAATCAAATTGCACTGATCAGCCAGATGGTGGCGCTATAAAAAGCACCTTTAAGTTTAGGCCAAAAACTATTTTTTGGTTTTCATTTTTGCTATGAATGTTATCTAAAACAATCTTTTGCTATTTCTTCCACGCCTTATTGAATCTCAATGAAATTTTGTACACAGCAAATTTGGAGTTCCAAGATTACAAAGATTTTTGAAGCAAAAGTTTGGCTGTGACCCACAAACAAAGTTGATGGCGATGACACCCAAACAGGAAGTGAGGCATAATTCCTGTGCTTGATGCTATATCAACCAAACTTCAGATACATGTTTGGGATGTGCACCGAAGTGCATCAGACCACATCTGATTGTGCTCCAAAGCGCCACCATCAAGCCAACCTTGCAATAGGGCTGTCAAAATTGGCCAAAAATGACGTTAGATTATTCCTTCTAAAAAACACATCTATTTTTATATCCATATGCGCATTATGTCCATAAGAGGGCAAACCAATACGAGAGACATAACAACTTGTATAGGTATATTCAACATAAACATGTATTTTAAAACATCTACATACCTACACATTACAAAATAAACTAATAAAATAATGTCCTATACTGTAAAACTTCATTTAAAGACCGTAGACCTCTCACAATAGGATCTATTTTTTAAATTTCTCCAACAAAGTTTGACTCAATCTCCACCAAATTTTACACTCAACATATTTGAGTTGCTCATTTCACCCATTTTGTCAGAATTAACTGTAGCAATTGCAACAGGATGTAGATGCAGGGACTGGGTAAGTTGATGCCACAGTTTGAAGCCATGCAGTTCTGAGTATCCTATCCTCACATATATGAAATCTAACTGTAACAGTCCCATGTTGTGTTGAAAAAGTGCCAAATCTCCTGGATGTGAAAAGGATAACACTGCATGTGTTTTTTGCCTTATGGCTTATGTGCCTTACCACAGCAATTGGGAGTTAATTGCATGAATTAGCCTGAAAAAACATTCTTAACACTTGAATCTTATTTGTAACAATTAAATAAGCCAATCAAGGTCAATTAATTATAGGCCTTTCTCATTAAAGCCACATTAGAGTTTCACCAAGACACACACACAAGCACGCACACCATAAGCAGATGCTTACACATCAGTTACACACATGCTCTTTTCACCTTTCCATTGTGTTGAATAATGGAGTGCAGATATTGTGAGTGATAATTGGAATAATCAAGCTTTAATTTAGCTGCTAATTAGGTTTCTACTGATTTGAAAACTATAATTTGGACCCTCATTCCTTCTCTGGTTTTAAAGAACTGAAGGAAGAAAAGGAAATAAAGAAAAAAAATGACAGAATGATGGACAGATTGGCAAAAGGAAGGAAAGGAGTAAAATATAAAGTAAAGAAAGAAAATCTCAATTATCTTATTTTATGTCATCTTTTCTCCTCACCAGGGGAGTTTGTCCTATACTGCTGAGGTAGTAGAGGAAGCCCTTGGTGTGGTAGATGGTTGGACTGAGGACCGGGTTGGGCTTACACCACTGACGATTCAGATCTTCACCATTCAGATCGCAGCGATGCCTGGAGATTGACAGAACCACAGAGAAAGAGGAGGACATTTGGATTATAAATGCTAAAGCACGATTTTTACGTAAGAATCAGCCTAAATCACAAAGTGGGGCTGCAGCAGATAAGAGCAACTAACTGAGGCGCTTTGCCCAAATTCTGTTGTCAGGTATGGACACTGGAGGGGAATTTTTATCTACCCACAGGATGATGAATTGAAACTTAAGAGTGAAATACAAAGTGTTTCCTAAACAGCAGTGAGTGCTCCATCCAGCAAGCCAATGTGCAAAGTTGCCTATTGCAGTTCTATATTTTTAAGTTTTTTTAAATATTGGCCCTTAGCTCTTAAGTGATAAAAATATTGACCCATGTGTTTTAGAGTCAGCATACAGTGATGGTAGTTTCCATGCTAAAGAAGTAGAACTATTTGACCAAAAAGACATGTTCAGAACAAGAAAAGTACAACAGGACCCGGTGATATGGGTTCTTTCGGTGTTTTTGGTACAAGCCCCCAAGGCGAACTTTGTCTTTTGTCTTTTTCTCGCTCTGAGAGCTCCTCTTCTCCCCTTGATTGGTCCAAATGCCGTTGCGTCATGGCAGGGGGTGGAGTTCAACTTCCTTTTCCAGTTCATTCACTGTACTGGGAGCAATTCTCTTTCTGTTTTTCCTTTTCTTCATTTTTAAATACACCAAAGTCACTGTTAACTCCTCTCGCTGTCACATTTGTGTGTCTTCCACCACCGCCATTGCTGTTTTGCTTTGTTTTGTTTCTGTTTCTGGCAACTCGCTCTGGAAATAGGTGCCACTGAATCACTCTGCGCCCCCTAGTGGCAAGGAATGACATATAGAAGTAAACAGAGTTCTTATTGAGTATACTGACAACGGCGTTCAGGGACATGTTGGCCAGTGGTTCTTTTGCCTTTTTGAGTATACTGTCGCCTTAACACTGAGCATATATGAGGAGTGATACTTATTCAGTGCTGGCCAGCTCTGCTACAGGTCCCTCTTGGATTTCTATGTAAGTGGGTGGGCCTATAGGCCAGGCAGCCTGTGCGAGCATCCCCCTCCCTCCTGTCATCTGCCCTGAGGTGTTTGTGTGTGTGTTCTTGCCAACCAACATCCTTCATTCCTGTCAGTCATCTGCAGGGTCAACCGACTATACCGGACGGTTGCGATAGCAGTCATCTCTGACTCCTGTCATTAATTTCATCTTTTATCTAGCAGGGTTATATGGGAATATGTCGTGAAAGAAGGATATAGTGTAGGACATCAAACTTAGCTATGTTGCTGACAAATGGGGGTTAGTCTGGGAACCGATGAGTGTAAGAGGAGATTGTGTGGGAATAGGTTGTAGAATTGGAGACCGAAGGACAGAAAAACTGCCTTTTCATTCAAGAGACTAAACATTATAAACACGTCTAAATGAATACAGTTAATTCCAGCTAGTACTGTCATAAACACAAGCATTTTATCTAATATAAATATGTGGACTTACTTTAAACTCGCAACAACATTTACTGACATTCACCCCCTTTAAAGCTCCAATTGTGTGTGTGTGTGTGTGTGTGTGTGTGTGTGTGTGTGTGTGTGTGTGTGTGTGTGTGTGTGCATAAGAGGGGCAGTTGTGTGGGTCTTAGTGGGGCCCTGGTGAGGTCGGAGTTCACAGTCCTGATGGCCTGAGGAAAGAAACTCCGTCTCAGTCTCTCTGATTTTGCAGCATGACTACGGAGGCGCTTGTCTGACCGCAGCAGCTGAAACAGTCCGTTGTTGGGGTGGTGAGGATCCTTCATGATCCTGCAGGCTCTGGTTCTGCACCTCCTGGTGTATAAGTCCTGCAGGGTGGGGAGTGTAGTTCCAATACTCTCTGCAGAGACTTCCTATCCTGAGTGGAGCTGTTGCCAACCAGGCAGTGATGCTTCCTGTCAGGATGCTCTCTACAGCTCCAGAGTAGAAGGACTGAAGGATCCTCTGAGAGATTTCCTCAGCTGCCTGAGGTGGTAAAGGCGCTGCCTTACCTTCCTCACCAGAGTGTCTGTGTGTGTGGATCCTGGATGTAAGATCCTCGGAGATGTGGACTCCCAGGTATTTATACCTGCTCACCCTCTCCACAGTAGTCCCATTAATCCCCAGTGGTGTGTACATCCTCTGTTGTTGTGTCCTCCTAAAATCCACAATCAGCTCCTTAGTTTTGGCGACATTCAAGAGGAGGCTGTTGTCCTGGCACCAGAGAGACAGATCAGCAAATATTTGCAATCATGCATACACACATTCACACAATTTAATGAAGTACACCTACAACAAAGTTACCATTCTCTCCAAATTTTTTCTATGATGAACCCAAACAGTGTAGTTTGGGTTGGGTTTAGGTCCAGACTCTGAGTAATGGACATTCTATGCAACAGAAAGTTAACATTGTGATGAAGCCAGACAGGGTTATTATGTCAGTTAAAAACAACATATATATATATATATAACACTATAATATAATAAAGTCTAACTCATTCATAAACCATTCAACCTAGAGACTTCACACCTGTTTGGACTGTTCACAGCGTTATAAGACATGATTTAATTCATGTTGCTGGCATTTACAGAACTTTAACAGTTCTCAACATTCTATTCAGTTTGACATTTCAACCTAGAGACATCAATGCTATCTGAAGACTAAAACAAAGAAATGCACTTGGCAATAATCTAGTGCACCAACTAATGGTTATTCAACCACAATGGAGACTTATACATGGGAGTAACGGTGGGTATGACACATATGGGAGGTTGTGGTGGACAAATATTTTACAGACAAACCCACTCTGACCCTAAAATATAGCCGTAGATCAGAATTAAGTGGATATCCATTCATCATTAATAGTAACAAGCAAGCCTTATATGTTTGAAATCACCTAAAATGTAATTTCCAGAGACCTTACATATTAAACTGCTGAGGCACTGAAACATTTGCGGGCACACAGACTAGAGGTCTGCATCGGGCTAGAAATTAAGCCCTAGCTTGCCTGTACCCATCGTCTTTACGGCCCTATCTGAAAACAGCCCGACAACGTCTAGTAAAATTCGGACCCGAGCCCGGCAGGTCCCAAAGCCAACAACAACACATACATGGAATAGCCTAGTAGTAGCCTATGTCCTCAGTAATCACAATAAAAACATGTATGTTGCCCAACGAACAAAGCAAATAGCCAAAACTGCTAAAGCATTCTGAAATAGGCCTATTGGCTCGGCGGCCCTACAGCACAGCACACACATACAAATAAATTGTATCTGACTTTATGAAAACAATGTTACCATGCAATTAGAAATAAAAAAGCAGTTTCTATCCACTAGAATTTAGTCCTAATTCTCACCAAGGAGCATGACTTGACTATTTGAAAGAAAAGTCCACTGAGCAAAAAATATTTCTGTCATAGGCCTACGAAGTGAACTATTACAGTCAAAAAGTCTCTCAATGAGCGATATGGAGGAAGAGCATCGCGTCCACAGTAGAAGGTTTCAGCACTGTCTACCAAACCAGGCCTGAAGTAACGGTCCCACATTCGACACTTGACATAACCGGCTGGTTCACTTTCATTTGTGACCTCAAGATCAAAGTGACTCTTCCCTGATTCATTTGGGCTAAACATATACTCCCCGTCCTTACTCTTCAACCTGACCTCAGCGCAACTTTCTCACAGTTAGTTTGAATTGTGCGACCCACGTGACACACTCAGGCACACACACACACACACACAGAACAGGCGTAAGAACAAAATAGGAGACAATGGATTCGATTTGAACGGGCATTATTAGCGTAAATATATCAAAACAAGTTTATGGCTCACAACTTCAAGGACAGAATCCAATCTGACCCAATATACTAGAAACAAGAAATATGCCCGACCCGACAAAATCAAAGCATACTGCACTGCATACAGCACTTTGATTTGAACTGAGTAAGAGAGAAAGTCAGAGTAAGAGAGAGAGAGAAGGGAAGAGAGAGACCTGAAGATGAGATGAGGAAATCCCTGAGCTGTCCAACTTAATTCCTATGAAAAGTCAGACTTGTGTTGCAACGACTTAAATCACACACACACACACACACACACACACACACACACACACACATAAAGGAGAGAGCAATATATATGAGGTTGCTTAAAGTGGTAGTCTGTGAGATCCTTGTTTCGTGTTTTTTATTTATAATTTATTTTTAAGTTTCTGGCAGTGGTGCTCTTTTCTTTGTCTGTTCAGCCACAGTGGCTATTGCTGCTCAAGCTCACTAATCAGTTCTTTTATTTATTCCAAAAACTACTGTTGCTGCTGCCAGTAATGTAAAATGCTTCACTTACTTTTTGGAAGTTCTCCAGGAAAGGCCTAGCCCCCCCCCCCCAGGTGTTTAGAACAACAAGCATCCATGAAACAACAAGGCTCCATGAAACCATTACTGTTTTGATGTGTGCTTTCAGCCTTTTGTTTCTATTTGTTGGCAATGGCATTCTGAAACCACATCTCAATAGATAGATGATCAAAAAACAGCTAATAGACAGGAAAAACTCCTGTCCAGTTCAATGAGCCATCCTACATCGTAATGCAACTTTGGGATGACTAAAAATAACCGACCATCAGATGATGAAAAAACAGCAAATTGGAAAAGAGTGAGTAAGTCCAATGAGCTATCACTCAATGCAACATTGGGATCAATACATATAGACAATCAAAAGACAATCAAAAAACAGCCAATCAGGAATGGGGTTTAAATGACCACCAATCAATAGGATACTCAAGTCTCAAGCCACCACACATCTCCGACAAGCTGTCACTCATGTAAATGCGACTTTGGGATCAATACACTCAAACAGGAAAGGAGTAGGAGCTTAAATAAGCCTTGGGCTTGGGATTGGGCTTCAGCCTTGGGCTTCAGCCTATTCCTTTTTCGGTTGTTGATTGTCTTTTTTATTGTGTGAAATAATGAACGGGAATTTTTATTAACTGAAATAAACCATTCATTCCAACCATTCATTCATTCAAATGACATAACCAATCAGTAGGAAACTCAATAGATATAGAAAATGGACCGATGGACCAACCTAGCTGCTGTGTTGTGTCAACTGCAAAACATTTATTTATAGTGAAGTAATAATCCCTGACACTGTCAGGGATTATTACTTCAAGATGGAAACTAATCACTGCAGATTTTCTCCATAAAATCCATTTTGCCATACCTATTGTATCTCACCCAGCCATCGTCTCTATCTGATATGGGTACAGTGTAAGGTGAATGAGTAACACTCTTCCATCCCTCAACATGTAGTGTATGCAGGAGACATCATCTTTCCCACTCTCCCTCTCTGGACCAGACAGAATACACATCAACACCCAAAGACTAACACATACCTCTCCCAGGGCCTTTCGATAAGGTCAGGACCCCTGCTGGGCTCCTAGGGACCGAAGGAACCCCCCCTCTCTTGGCAAAAGGTGGATTTCCCCACAAAACCGTCAAGAATAACTTTGCAGGTTCGACTAGCCTGCTCTGGTGCCATTTGGAGATGGGACCATTGATAAGGGCCGGGGGAATGGACTTACTTTGCATTCTAAAGGGGGGGACAGACTAAGAGAACAAAGAGTTCTACAATACACTGCAAAAATATGATTTCTGTATGTGTTCTATTAAATTTGAATTTCACATCCTGTGGCAGATGATGTACCCTACTCCCCAATGTATTATCTTGCTTATTCAAGGCACACAGCATGTGTTATTAAGACTTTTGGTTTACTCGCCAGCGTTTTGTGGTAAGACAGTGATGTTTGGTATCATACAGACACATTTGTTGTAAGGTGATTAAATATGTCACTTGTATCCCCAAAGGATCAAGAAAAATGATGTTTTCCAAACCTGAGCTGGAAATGCAGTTTGAGGAAAATGCTAATCACCGGGCATCGGGTTGTAAATCTGATGCATGCAAATTAGGGAAACACCTACCCTCCTGACTTGCCATAAAGCCCTCTCAGCCCTTGGCTCTCACTCTCTCACGAAATCTCACGAACTAAGAATTACGAAACTAAGTTTGAACCTGGCTCCAAGCTCTTCTACAAGCTCAACCACCAGATCAGCTCTACGGTGAATATCGACGAGGCGATTGCTGTTGGCACGACAGCAACTACCCTCACTAACCCTGGCCCTCCTGACATCAACTGGCCCAGCCCAACACGTGCCTGTGTTTACCTGGCTGCGCAACGGTTACCCCGGAGATGAGGACGCCGCTGACACCCTGCAAACCACACGGTAACCAGCTTTCTTGTTGATGCACGAGTGATGCACGAGTGATGCAAAGGCAGTGTTGAACTGTGAAAGTGAGGTTAGAATACCCTCTCTCTCTCTCTCCACTCTTCGCTGTCCCTTTCCTTTGGTCCCAAGTCTCTCGGAACTGGTCAGCTGTCCTCCAAGCCATCTTTCGCTGTTGCAACGGTATCACCATTAGACGCATTACAGCTCAGGTCGTCTTGTCTGTGCCAACTTCCTTGCCATCTTTGATCCCAATATCATTTGCCACTCTTATTTGATGTATCCTCTGCCACTTTTTAGCTTTCTACCTAATTTGATATATCCTCTGCCACTGTTTATCTTGCTATCTTGTTTGCCAGTTTTATTGCCATTATCTGTTTTAGTTTAGTATCCATTTATTCATTTTATTGATGTTTGTTTTACATAGTTAATAAAATCTTTGCATTTATAAAGAACTGTTTTTTGTGTGTCATTGATATATCCGGGACATGAAGGTAGAAAATCACTGAAATCGAGGGCTCATTACTTCTGATTATTAGACTAATATCATTATAAAGAGACTATTCCAGTCTAAACTGGTGGTGCCCCACGAGTATTAATTGATAAGATATTAATTACTAAGAATAACTTCAATAGTTGTCAATTGTTAGAATTGACCAAATAGTCTCATCGTTCATAACAAAGCATAACACACTACAACAACCATTATCGAGTTGCCATTTGAACTGAATTTGTGTATCATTCGTTCTTTTCATATTCAATTGAGAATCCAAAATCAGAAAATGAAAAAACGATTCATTATTTCGTGTCATTATTTTTTTTTAACCAAATAACAAAAAAAACGGTTTGTTTTTTGTAATTTTGATTTTATGCTCAGATCAGAAACAGGAAATGTAAAAACAGGCCACGTGCCGAACTTGATTTTGATATTTAATTTCTCCGATTTCTGTGACGTGTTTTCGTGTGTTGCACTTGATAAGCTTGCAGCAGATTCGCCAACATTTCAGTGTGAAAGAAAGCCTGAAAAAACAGAATCACACAGTGATTGTGAGTCAATGAATCAATATTTTTTGGAGTAATTTGGTATCGACACCATGGCCGCACTGGAACCATACGTTCATTTAATTAAAGACTTATTTGAAACTGTCAAGACGCATGCAGAGATTTCCACCACGCTACAGCGATGACCAGTTAATTTATTAAACAACATCTTAAACAACAAAAACTGTTGTCAATGTGTGCAGAATAGATCGCTACATTTTTCATGTACTAACAATAATTACTTTTCTCCTGGGAGAGAAACAAGACAGGGGTGGCCATGGCCATTGAGCCACTAGCCATAGCACTAGAGGTGGTGCCATACCAAAAGTTTCCCTTTACGCAGATGACCAATTATTGTTCATTTCTAATCCCAATAACTAAATTCCTGGCTAAAAGTGTTTCAGGCTACAAGCTAAATCTGGAATTTAAATATGTAGGAATTCACATAAACTCTTTTAAGGATCCGTTTGAGGAAAATTTTGCCCCTCTTATTAACTGTATGATTCATGATTTCAATCGATGGTCTCTACTCCCTTTATCGCTGGACATATAAACTGTTGAAGATGAATGTTCTACCTATTCGTGTTATTATCCAAATGTCTGACAACATTATGGAAAGGGTCGCTACAGAAACAGCTCGGAAAACGACGGTGAAAAGGATACGAAGATAGTTTATGGAAGCGAGAGGATGAACCATCTGCTGAAAGTTCTAGCAGTTCCTCTACGTAAACTCAAAACTTGTCTCTCCGACTCACCTATCAACCGTAATTGACATATCAGACATTTGGATAATAACACGAATAACAATCTGAGCCCGTCCGTGACAAAAACAAGCACTTTTAGTGGACGTACTTTGACTGGCCGAGTATGCCTTCACGGATTACGTTGCCGCCATAGAGCTGCCGTTACGCGACTGCCGGTTGAGCCGATGGACCGGAGAAACTCAGAAACTTTTGGGATCTACTTAAAGGTATGAAAAGCGATTGAAACAGCATTTGACACAGGTGGTAATTTTGAACCGTGTGTGTTACATGTATAGGGGAGTGAAATGTCTCACCCTAACTGACTGACCTGAATTTGAAGACCAAAGCGTCAGTATGTTGAAAATTACTAGCTGTGCTTTGTTGAAGTAGAGGCTAGTAAATTGGTAATCTAAAACATGGTAAATTGCAGTAACCTGCAAAAATAAGGCTTGGGTTGTAACATAAGAAAATGTCCAGAATATTCAGCACTGAAGAAATGAAAAAAAAGGTTGAAAATGTTTGGAAAGAGTTGGTATGGGTTGTTGAAAGTCAATACCTCTACTGATATTTTTAGTCGCCAATAGCTGTTACTTTGTGCCAATATTCAATGTCTTTATATTTGACCATTTTTATATTGGTCTACTCTAATATCAAAGTTCAGACAATAAATAAATTCAGACTGAAAAATGACCAAAAAATCACAATGTAAACAAAACCAGTAGTGGAGCAGCAATCTGTCACAGGGGCGCCATACTAGGATTTCAAATTGGGTTACAGCTTTAGTGGACTATAATGGGCTGTTAAAAGTGATTAAATTACAATTACAGACTTACAGTTTTACATTTCTAAAATACTATGGCCCTTCTATGGCCCGTCCCAGGCCAAACACTAAATGTGATTGTGCCACTAGGCTTTGGAAATTCAGCTAGAAAAAACACTGTTCCTGCTGCACTACACCTGTTTTGTTCCTCTGTAACCCTGTTTTAAATCAATATCAGGCACTTTACTGTTTATTTACTGGCTGGTCCAACCATCACAGATATTGAAACCCTATTGTTTTTGTTAGGATTTTTCTTCGGTTCCTGCATTAAAACGATCTGTACCTCAGAGACTGTGGTACCAGAGCCAGTACATTTGGTGAATACACTGTAAAAAGTGGGATTGGGGTTAATTAATATTTAGTAAATAAATAATAGTAACCTATACATAATAAAAAAGACTATGTGCAGTTTGGAATCACATTGAGCTGAATTCAACAAATTTGAATTAATTATGAATTGCATTTTACTCAGTTTTGTTGAAATAAAATCAGCTGTGAATCACTGAGTATAATTTAATTGTATTTTATCAGGAAAGTCAAAGATGCAGAAAATTGATAAATATTACTCATTGGGAGGTCTTTGGTTTTAATTCCTTTACACTTCCGCCCAAGGCATTTTGCGCCACATGGACACACGCCACACGTTTTCAGGGTAATTCAAAATTAAGCTATAACGTCATAGAGATTTGAAGTCAATCTGCATTGTTTTTGATTCGACTAAACATGGCAAGGACTGAAAAAGTGGTCGGCTCAATGTCACAATTACACGTGACTTCACCAAGTGTAACGTTATATCGTATATAATGCCCTTTTAAGATATCAGCTAATCTACTTTTACCAATTTTTCCTGGCCTCAGTCCGAGTTTCCACCCCTCCCCCACCGTAACAGCCGACCCGAGAGACCCTATTAACATTAATGCCCAAATGGGGGGCGGGGGTGCTGCGAGCGCCGACGCCGCGTATTGTTTTACCGGTGTGCGTGTGTCTGTGTTTGTATGTACCTGTGTGTGGGTTGGTAATACAGCCGCGCCCCCCCTGAGGTTCCACTGACACCACAAATGTCAGAATACTCTGACACCACTGTGTCAGAGTATTCTTTTGTAAACTGTTTTCTTGAGTTGCCTTTTAGTGAAGTCTCTGAGTGAATTTGAGTTCCCTCTTGTAAACAGTTATGCATGTGTATGGCTTTATTGTGAAGGGTAAGAACGGAAGTTGTAGATCTGAGAGGCGCTGCCTTTGTTGACAAAGTAGAGTTTTGCTGTCTTGGTTCAGACTATGGAGCCTCCGTATTGTTATTTTATAATCCTCATAAGTATAGGCACAACTCATGGATGCTGGTTTGAGGTCAGTAAATTAGAGCATGATGCGGACTCTGAGCTGCCAGAGAGAGGCTTCGTTATGTTTGCGACTAAACATTTTACACTGTACATATTATGTTAGCATGTCATGCTCAATATATTTGACTCACAATATAGTTAAATATAGAAGCCATACTGCCAACAGTGTGTATCCTTGGAACAGAGTAAATCACTCAATTATGTGCTGGACATTCTCGTAGAATGATGAGGCCAAAATAAATACCAGAATGACAGACCATATTCACACGGAAAAAAACGACCAGAATACTTTTCCTTCATAAATGATTTGCCTGATAATATTTCAACCACTAATAGTCTTCCTCGGGTTTAAGTGAAGAAGGGAACACTTGTAGGCTTAAAAGACAACTTATGATAAAACAGACACATAATTTGATATTAGAAAATTTCTTTGTCAGGTTTGCATGTTTCAGTGTTCCTTCTATTAGCATACCCTTAAAGTAAAGGATCTACAAAGGTTTAATAAGCTTTAATAATTATTGTTGTATGCCACAGTTTTTATTATTTGCCAATTGCCATACTTTATGGAAGTAAATCTACTGTAAGTGTGTCTGACTAGTTTGACTCTGTGTTTAAGAGGCTACTGGATTATTTAAATGCAGTTCTGTACTGAAGTAGGATCATAGACTTCTTTGGCCACTTCTCTATAAACAGATGTTCTTCTTAATGTGATTAGAGACCTGGATGTAGTGGTATTACATCTGATACATAGTTGTCTACAATACTTACATGGTCCATGCATATTTTTGTGGTAATGTATTTGGTATGGAACATTTCTAATCACAATTAAGAGAGACAAAATGGTATTGTCATCCTGGTATACATTTAAGAAATTATTAATTATATAACACGGTGATTATGGTGTGATGGTCTATCACAGACTGACTACAGAAACAGGTGCATGTTCACTTTTTTTTAATCTTTACCTGAGAAAGATCACCTGTGGTTGTAGTATGCACATAAAGTAAAGGAAACAGGAACAAGACAGAGGTGTAACACTTTTTTTCAAGTGTGCCAGGTTCAGCTTCTTATGGTTACACGTTTTCCTTTTGCTGCTTGTGTGTTTGGTACTTTCCTGACTGAATTGGGCATGATACATTTTCCAAAACTGTTTATTTTAATTATTAATATTTGTGAATAAGACATTTTTTCCTATTACGTTAGGTTTTGGACTATGGGATGGCAGTGTAAGGCCAAATCCCAATCCTTATTTGTACCCCTATGGCTTCGGCTTGGCCCTACCCCTTGGCCCTCGCTATCGAGGGCTATCGAGGGCCTCGCTATCGAGGGCCAAGGGGTAGGGCTAGAAAATATCTCCCTAAGTATTGGGATTTGGATTACCAACAGGGCAAGGAGCGAGTGAGGAAGTTGAGGGTTGTGAATGATACAGCTGAGCGTGGTGTAAAGCTCTTTGAAGAATTCAACAGTCTTATTACCAATGATGAGGAAGAAAAGCAATTCCTTCTGCAAGTTGTTGAAGCAAACCGTAAAGCTATTCCTACTGAAAGCACAAAAGAGTCCGTTGTTGCTGCCATTATGAGAATGTGACATTGTGACTGATATTAAGAGTTTATTGATATTCATATTTATTCAATATTCATATGATTACTACATATTATTCTATTGCATTTGTAAGATTGTAAGAAAAGTTGTTTTGAGAGTAAACAAATACTAAACATCTATTTCACCTAATATGTCTCATGTCATTACTTGGCGCCATATTTCAAATATTTTAAGGTCATTGAGCACCGTCTTCTAGTTGCAGTAGGAAGCAAAAATTTTGGCAGAAGTATTCAAATGGCTAACCTAACAAAATGAGGGGGTGCCCTGGCCTCTAGCTTAAAGTTCATTTTTTTGAACCACCCTAGTGGTGATCCTTTAGTCCTCAACAACTATAGACCTATCTCAATCATTAGTTCGGTGGCTAAAATCTTTGAGAAGTTAATTTTCAATCAATAATCTCAGTATATTAATGACTTTAACATTTTATCCCAATCCCAATCTGGTTTTAGGTCAAATTTCTCTACTACCACTGCTCTCCTTAAATTCACAAATGATGTGTCATCATCCCTTGATAACAATCAGTTCACTGGATCAATCTTTATAGATCTCACCAAGGCTTTTGACCTGGTTGACCACTATCTACTCTTAGATAAACTTCACTCTATTGGCTTCTCTCAGCAAGCCCTATTATGGTTCAATGCATATCTTCATAACAGGCGTCATTGTACTATATTTCATGGCAAACAGTCCAGTTATGCAGTTATGGAAAAGGGTGTGCCCCAGGGCTCTGTATTGGGTCCTCTCCTCTTCTCTATTTTCATCAATGATCTTCCACAAATCTGCTCTGATTGTCATGTCCATCTATACGCTGATGACACTGTTATTTACACATCTAACTCTGATATATCACAAATTCAATTGTCACTGCAATCTGATTTTAATGCTGTTCAAAACTGTTTTTTTAACAACAAACTTATTTTAAATAAGAGAAGTCTTCCTTGATGTTATTTGGGACTAGGTTCAGACTTCGCTCATGTAACAACGTAAGTATTTATTTTTCTGATGGGACACCACTTGAGAAAGTCGAGGTTTTCAAATACCTTGGTATTTGGCTTGACCCGGAACTTTCCTTCAAACCTCATATTGATTCTGTTATAAAAAAAACTAAACTACAGTCTGAGCTCACTCTACTGTTCAATAAACTGCTTCACATTTCAGGTCAGAAAAATAATTATTACTCAGTTAGTACTTCCCATTCTCGATTATGCAGATATAGTTTATCAGAATACATCAGAATCAAATTTACGTCCGCTTAATATAGTTTACAATAAACTGTGTAGGTTAATTCTGAGGTGTCCATATCGCACTCATCACTGTGTTATGTATGAGTCACTTAATTGGCTCTCATTACAATCCAGAATGCACTACCATTGGCTGCAAGTTATCTTTAAATGTATCTTTTTCAATTATCCCACTTACCTAAAGCAACACTTAGGGGCGGATCTACTAAGATCCCAAATAAAGGGTACTAATTTGCGTGTGCATTCTAAAAGTTTGCGCGTGTGGTTGATGGACGTTTTGCGGGTGATTTACTAAGAATGATTGCGTAAATGACAACAGGCGCAAACGTGGTGGAGACAGCAGTATTTAAATGAGGGTTTTGCGTGTTTAATGTTTTGCACCATGGAGAGTTTGGATGGGCAACAGAACCGCAAGCGCAAAATGAAATTTGAGCCTATAGAATTAGAGGTGTTAGTGGAAGAGGCAAATAAACATTTGGATGAGCTACAGCAAAAAAATCTGAATATGACAAAAAAGAACACTATATGGGAGATCATCTGTGAGAAAGTAAATGCCATTGGTAAAACAAGAAGAACAACGGATGAAATTAAGAGAAGATGGCAAGATATAAGACGAAGAACAAAAGAAAAATTGGCTTATAATAAAACCTCAGCAAAGAAAACAGGTGATTCCAAAAATGTTCACACGAGGGGGGGGGGGAAATACGTTCTCTACGTCTTCGTTCATCGTTTCTATGTCTTCTTCTCGCTACAATAACGGCAGCCATTCGTGCACAATTACGCATGCAGGGCGTTTGCACCTTCCCTTGAAACGTATTAATTACAGACGCAGTCTCCATCAACGAAATTGCGTTCAGGTTTGATAGATCACAGTGCGTGTGAGGCAAAAGTACTAACTGGATAAGGCGTGTTATTTTGCACATTTGCAAGACGCAGTCCTCAGTGCGCACTGTTAGTAGATCAGTTTGTACATTTATTTGTGCGTGCTATGAGTTTGCACACATTTTTACACACGCAAACCTTTAGTAGATCCGGCCCTTAGTTCCTTGCAGATCCTCTTACTTACTCAGACATGCACAGTACCCTTCTTTCATTGTTCCTCGTATCTCTAAAGAAGTTGGACGCCGGGCCTTTAAATTTAAAGCCCCATCGGACTGGAACCACTTGCCCAACTTGCTTCGCTCCAGTTCTTCACTGCATATTTTTAGGACATTATTATTTGCTCATCTTAAGACAACTTGTTCTTGTTTTTGATTGTTTTACTATATTTCTCACTTATAAACTGTGGGATGTGGGTGAGCCATGGTCTGGGATTGTATGATGGTTGTTTTTTGTGTTTGTGTTTTGTATTTCTGTTGACATGTTGTATTTTTCTGTTGTACAGTTGATGCACCTATGTTCTAGGGACCCCCTCGAAAACGAGATGCGACATCTCAAGGGGTTTATCCCTTTAAAAAAGTTCATTACTTTACCTCAGATTCCTTGGCTCGAGACATATCTATTGCACATCTTGTATTTCATTTCCACCATGATAGTTTTTATGCCATTTTGAATTTCAAGGCAAACATAAAACTTAAGTCAGCACAAAACTTTCACAATATGACGGCATGGTAAAATACATATTGCAACAGCTTTGGAAACTGTTTTGAATTGATATTATTGGGATATATTGTCCTGATTTCCCAAAATGATGCAGATAGCAGCTATGGACGACTACGGATGTTGTCTCAGCTGTCATTTTGGCGCTATATTTACATATCACAGATTTTCAACTTGTAACAGCATCTAATCAATGTCACAATGTGTGCTGGGACTTTTTTGAGTACCGAGCCCAATGCTGTTACTGCATCCCACTCACGTGCCGTTGATGACTCCATCTGGGTTGAGCATGGGGATGATTTTGAAGACAAATGCCTCCCTCAAACTCTGGGCCACTGGGTCGCTGCTGCATAGAAACTCCAGGGTGCCCTTCATCATCCAACTGGCATTGGACTCACCTGGATGGACTCGTGCTGTCAACACAATATAGGGCCGATTACCTGCAGAGAGAGAAGAAAAGAGATAGGATGAGAGGGGTGTGTTTCACTTTGTCAATACAAACACATAAATGGTCTTGTCAACTGCTCTGTATGTTGACTGTTTTCGCTTGTATTATTTGACATAATAGACAGTGGATGTTTGCTGCAAACAGATTTTTATAGATTTTATAAAAATTTGAATTAAGAAAGATTTTGTTATTCTAGATATTAGTGATTAAATACTAATGAATAATGAATAGTTATTAAACATATCAATGATTATGTACTGTTGTATAGTTAATGTTAAAACCAAATAATTAGTAGTTATTATAGATATTGGTGAAAACAGTATCTGGTGTTTCTGATAAACAGTCATGGCAGTGAATTCATTGAATTGAAAGAAAGAACTATGACTACAATATGAATGTTGTATAGTTAGCATGTTAACAGAGCATATGCATTAGTCAGGGTAATTTGAACTGAATGACAGACGACGCTATTCAAGGAGAGTTTTATTATTTCATGTATCAGGGTTTAGCAGTATTCTGGTTACAAAAAATGTTAGATTACAGATAGTTTTGAAAAGTAAGTGAGGATGTGTTGGAAGCAACATATCTGAAGAGGTGAAAAGTGTTTAGATTGCAAGATTGCTATTCTATGGCAAAGGGCTTCGGGCATAACGTGAAGCAACTTCTTTTATGGCTCATTGCTTTGATAAAATCACTACACACACCAGTGTAATAAATAAGTGTAATAAATGATTTATTTAACTAAGTAATTATAAGGATAATCAATTAAGTTAATTAAGTTAATAATTAAGTGCTATTCATCAGCCAAGCAATATAGCTGTAATAGCTCTTGAACAGTAGGTATTAGTGTTTATTCATTAATTGAAATCAACAGTTTATGTGGTCACAAGTGTGTTCATATATTATAATATTATATCATGAACATTAAAATTCACTATCAAGGGTGTGTGTATATCGCTGTGTCTCTGAACCCTAAATCCAATACACACCAATTTTAACCTTGTCTCTGAACCCTAAATCCCATATACACCAATTTTAACCTTGTCTGATGGAGACAACAAGACAACAGCGTTTTGAACAGCGTAATAATTTCCCCTTCTTATCTGGAATCTTAGTCTTAATCCTAGTCACTTCAAAAGCACAAAAAACACTCATTATGAATTTATCTCTACAATTTGATAGATACCAATCTATAGATATATAAATATATAGATATAGAGTATAACAAAATTACACTTACACAACCATAAAAGCTGATGACAATGACTTTTTATATATCTCAATCAAAGGTTAATTTCTAGCCTCTTCAGCCATTACTCTCATCCAATGCAATTCACTGTCTCCCACACCTCATTGGTCAACCTGCTGCTGGTTGAGGTCCATTAATATTGGCCTGTGGCCCATCGAGGTCCATCACTTTGGGTTTATGGAGTTGATTAGGTCCATTACTATTGGGTTATGGAGGTAGTGAAGCCCATTATGACTGGCTGATTAAATAGTCTTGGAACATTAGTTGCATATAATGAGTTGGGTGTTACATTGTTTCATATCATAGGTGTCAATTCATCAAACAGTATTTCTTTCATGAAAACCCACTTCTATATCCATATTGACTTAGCATTAATTGCCAATCCCAATCTGTGTTTTAAGTAGTGATCCACAAGTTTCTTATTTTTTTTAAATGGAAATATTTAAATATGTTAATATAATAGTATTTATTTATTTATTTTGGTGCACAGTTGTCATTGCTGTAGTGTTTTTTTTGTGTTTTTTTTTTACATTTTGTCTTCTGTTTTGGTGCTAAGTGGTCATTGCTGTGGTGTTTTGGTACAGCACTTTACAGAAATCACTTATAGCTGGCCACGCTATCGCTGCATGCTAACTACCTAGTTCTTCTTCTACTTATTCCAAAGAAACAGATACATAAAGCACATCACTTAACTTCATACCCAATTATTTACTCGCCTGATTCTAATTATTTTTCTTACCTGCACTAATTTCCTATAAATACAATATCCTCTAAAAAAAAACAAAAAAAACATATGAAATTGGTAATTATACATCCTTCATTTGAGTTAAAAAAAAGAAAAAGTAATATACACTATATTGCCAAAGGTATTCACTCACCCATCCAGATAATTGAAATCAGGTGTTCCAATCACTTCCATGGCCACGGGTGTATAAAATCAAGCACCAAGGCATGCAGACTGTTTCTACAAACATTTGTGAAAGAATGGGTCGCTCTCAGGAGCTCAGTGAATTCCAGTGTGGTACTGTGATAGGATGCCACCTGTGCAACAAGTCCAGTTGTGAAATTTCCTCGCTCCTAAATATTCCACAGTCAACTGTCAGTGGTATTATAACAAAGTGGAAGCGATTGGGAACGACAGCAACTCAGCCACGAAGTGGTAGGCCACGTAAAATGACGGAGTGGGGTCAGCGGATGCTGAGGCGCATAGTGCGCAGAGGTCGCCAACTTTCTGCAGAGTCAATTGCTACAGACCTCCAAACTTCATGTGGCCTTCAGATTAGCTCAAGAACAGTGCGTAGAGAGCTTCATGGAATGGGTTTCCATGGCCGAGCAGCTGCATCCAAGCCATACATCACCAAGTGCAATGCAAAGCGTTGGATGCAGTGGTGTAAAGCACGCCGCCACTGGACTCTAGAGCAGTGGAGACGTGTTCTCTGGAGTGACGAATCGCGCTTCACCATCTGGCGATCTGATGGACGAGTCTGGGTTTGGCGGTTGCCAGGAGAACGGTACTTGTCTGACTGCATTGTGCCAAGTGTAAAGTTTGGTGGAGGGGGGATTATTTTTCAAGAGCTGGGCTTGGCCCCTTAGTTCCAGTGAAAGGAACTCTGAATGCTTCAGCATACCAAGTGATTTTAGACAATTCCATGCTCCCAACTTTGTGGGAACAGTTTGGGGATGGCCCCTTCCTGTTCCAACATGACTGTGCACCAGTGCACAAAGCAAGGTCCATAAAGACATGGATGAGAGAGTTTGGTGTGGATGAACTTGACTGGCCTGCACAGAGTCCTGACCTCAACCCGATAGAACACCTTTGGGATGAATTAGAGCGGAGACTGCGAGCCAGGCCTTCTCGTCCAACATCAGTGTGTGACCTCACAAATGCGCTTCTGGAAGAATGGTCAAAAATTCCCATAAACACACTCCTAAACCTTGTGGAAAGCCTTCCCAGAAGAGTTGAAGCTGTTATAGCTGCAAAGGGTGGACCGACGTCATATTAAACCCTATGGATTAAGAATGGGATGTCACTTAAATTCATATGCGAGTCAAGGCAGGTGAGCCAATACTTTTGGCAATATAGTGTAAGTAAGGAATGCATAGTAAAAGAAATCAATAATTGTTCAAGGGGTTCACAAACTTTCAATCATGACTGTAGAACCTTTATGGTTCTGTAAACACATTTGAGAATGCAACAAAAGTCACAAATCAGCAGTTTAAAAAGTCATTTTTAATAACCATGCTGGGTTCTTTATTCAGATTTTTTATTATTTTATTATTTTAGCAAATAATAAAATCTCTTATTATTTTAGCAAATCTTTGAGTCATTATGGTTATACTGTACATAGCTTATATATATTAGTACCCTAATCAAATAACCTCTGAAGAACCCCACTACATTTTCTGGGTGTAGACAACAACAGTGGGCTAAAGAAAAGAGGGTGATAGAGAATCTGACAGAAAATAAATAGATTCAGACAGAGGGAATGTCAGTTACAGAGAGAGAGAGAGAGAGAGGTAACAGCACAAAATGCGAGAGCGAAATTGTCCTAGTCTGGTGTCAGCTACCTAGAGGCCATGCCTTCACCGGAAAATGAGATTATGTTTGATAATTGACAGCTTTCAGAAACAAGCTGTGATTGCACTGGAAGCGTTTTTAATTAGATGCAAGAGGAGAGAGGGGGAATGCAGGCTGCTTTGGCTAATCCACCCCCACTGCTTAAAACCCTGCATTTCCAAAAATAAAAATACCCCCAAAAAGTTGACTCAGAAAAAAAAGTTTCTGTATTGCACCTAATCTGTTTTTAAATAAGGAAAGTGATATGAATGGGTTTTTGCACAAGAACAGCACTAGATACAGATAAAGTCATGGTATTATAAACCCAGCAACATGGTTGGTTGTAATTAGATCTGATTAGCATAGTCATTTGCATACACAGGAAGAAAACTGGAACTGATTGGTTGTTACTACTCCAGGCCTTATTTGTACTCAAGTTTAGTCTGTTTGTCCCAAACCACACACACACACACACACGCGCACGCCACATAAGCATACCTGGGAGCTTATTGGTCTCATTTGCCACGCCACAGTTGAAGTTTTAAGGTGAAGTGCCTTGCTCAAGTGAATATCAGCTGCCCTTATGTGGAGGGAGCACTCATCTCTACTTCATCCAAAGGCTACAAGCAACCTTTTAGAGACACTAGAGATGGACAACATTGCTCTCAGCAGGGATGGGGTTTGCAGTGCCCTCAGGCAGACGGTTTCGTAGCATCCGGACTCACACCACCAGATTAAAAGACAGTTTCTTCCCACAGGCCATCAGGCTCTTAAACAAACACACCTGAGCCACCCCCCTCCCCTGCCCTGCCCCACCCCCCCACGCACAACAGGCCACTTTACTTCAAGGTCACTTTACACTCCGCTACACTTTATAACTTAGAATTTTTATACTTGATTATAATTTTTATACTTAACTGGTACTTATAACTTTTTGTACTTTATAACTTTGTACTTTTTCTAGTATTTGTACTTTATAACTTTGTGACTTCGAACTTTACAACATTGTACTTTTTCTATTATATTTTGTACTTTTTCTATTATATTTCTTGTGGTTTTTTTTTAATTATGTCTGTTATGTCCTTAGCATTAGCATTAGGTGTCGGAGAGATAAGAATTTCATTGCATACTTTTGCTTCTTGTGAACGTTGTGCATATGACAATAAAAAAAAAAAAACCTTGGGTCACTGGGTGAGTTTCAGGTCTTTCGAGTCAGCCGGGGTTGATCATTCTGCGTCTTTTGTCCAAGCAGCCTTTGTAGCTCAGGGATCTGATCTACAGCCATGTAGAGGCTCTCCCAGCAGACTCTGTGGTAGTTCTGATGCCTTTTTTTCTTATGTGCACCTGTGATGCCCAGGAAGCTGGAAGCAGGAAGCCTTGCAGAGAGAGTGACCTGCAAATCCTCTACAGCCTACTTCAATGGGCATGCCACTCCTGCCTGCAGCACTCGTTCGCCAGGTCTTCATACTTAGCCCTTTTCCTCTCATTGGCCTCCTCCATCCCGTCTTCCCAGGGAACAGTCAGGTCAAGCATGACCACCTGTTTTGATGTTTCACCAGAACAATGTCTGGCCTGAGTGTGGTCACTGCGATGGACTGTGGGAACTTGAGCTGCCTCCTTAAAGGTCCCATATTATGGAAAACGGTTTATTCCTGGCGCTTATACATGTTCCACAGGAAATTACGTCCCTAAGCAGCTGAGAACATTTGAAATCTGGAAGTCAACCCGTTTTTCTGTATTTTCCTTTTTCCAAAAATGGTGCCAAAGATAGGAGAAAAACAGCCCGTTTCAGAAGATGGTTCCTTTGGACGTCATAAGGGGCAAGTCCAGCCCCTCTCAGAGCATGCCCACGTCCAGGTGAACAACCAATCCCATTTACGTCGTCGCAAAATGCAGCTCACGGAAGTGCCGTAAGCCGTTGCTTATGGTGCATTCCATTGTACTCAGAAATCAATAATTCCGAGTCGGTATTCCTAACTTACAATCTAAATGTGTTCCAGTGCATCTGCTCGGGAAAACATAATCACCCGCAGCAAACTCATGTTTGTATGGTAAGTCTCAGAATGTTACAAGAATCTAAACTTATCATCAACTACTACAGCGCCATTAGTGAATAGAATTGGTGCATATCACGTTCGGACGCCGTTTTTTTCAGAGTACACTGGAATGCACCATTACTTTGTGACGAGTGAAGCTAAAACAACATATCTAGGAGATATATCAACTCTCCAGTTATTATTTTGTAGGATGCAGGCAGCAACATAGATCCCTGCACAGTCTCCCAACACGCGAAAATGCCAGGACAGAGTGGATTAATTATATTTTTAACGGCAACGGCTACAGTTCTTTCTGTGTGTGATGATCAGTCCTCAGACTGCTTGAGCAATGGCAGGATTAGCATCTAAATTGAAGCTTAAAGATGGAGCAATTCATAAGGTACGTGACCCATCTGCAAAAGTAGTACAATCACGTTTGGTTGTTTGGCTGCGCTGTTTGGATGCAAATAGATTGCATCCAATAATATATTGGCTAACTAGCGCGACAAAATTGTAAATCCTGCAAGTTGTATTCAATAAGCTTATGGACATGACCCATAAATAGACCGGCTACAGCAGAGAGTGTTGCTCACACACCCACATACACAAACACAAGGCACGAAAGTACAATATTACACAGAATTGTTATCATTGAGAAACTAAGTGGAACCGCCTCAGCTGCCTCTTCACATTCTGGGTCAGACTCCAGCTCAAACATGTACGGTCTCAGTGTTGGTTCTGGAGTGGCCGCCATGGTTATAGTAAATTTCTGCATCAAGCTTATTTGTTTACCTTGAGTAGCATGAGTGCTCTCCGCCTCCGCCAGGCGATTCCGTGTATGTTGTATGTAATGAGCACTCCTCTGTTTGGCCGCCTCACACCGTAAGTGAGGTGTGAGACGGCCAATCAGAGCAGTGCTCATTACATACAACCTCCACGCCCTCAAAACAGCCTGTTCTTTACAATGGAGAAAATGAGAGACTGAAACACACACCACAGAAGCTGGTTTTAGGATTTTTTTTAATATAGACTTCACAAACGTCTTGTAAAGACCCCCAGGAACAGTTTAAATAGCCCAAAATGAGTACAATACCCCCCCTTTAATTCCACCTTCAGCTGCTAGTCCGGCTGATGCTCTCGCCTGGGGCTTCGGCTTCTCCCCTGCCTTGATGAATATGTTAGTCTGTGTAATGGTCTGAGTAATGCTGCTATAGATGGTCTCGGCTATCACCTTCAGCACCTGGTCATGGCGCCAACGATAGTGTCCCTCTCCCAGGGCTTTCAGTTGAGGATGTGTCCCAGCGTTCATCTTCTCAGGCACAGGGGGTATGATGGTGATTCAACCTTGCCCGAACATAAGAGGTTGGATGGACTGAGAAGGACATCATACACGGACTGGATCAGGAACTTGACGCAATGAGTCTTGGCAAGCCAGAGCTCAGGCCAAGTGATCTTCCAATACATTACTTGCTCCCATCTAGTCCCAACTAGTTCCTTTGGCCTTGTCATAGCGGATTATTGGGATGCTACCAAGGCCTGCCTTTCCGGACGCTACTGTCCCAACCAGCATGTGGTGCCACAGGTGTGTCTCACCCTGCTTAACTTGCAAACAAGCTAATACTTAGTTAATAAAAAATAATTTTTTTTCTCCCTATTGTGCAGCCACTCTGAGATTCCATAGATTTCAGATGGAAAGACACTAAGAAATTACACAGAATTGGAAACAACTGAAAGAGCACTTCCTCAAGGTAATCACCATCTGTACTAGCTTACTGATAATGTTACCTTGTTATGAGCATTTACGTTATGTAAAAAGCTAGGATGTTCAATAAAATAGACACTACAGTGTTCAGTCAAATGGTAACAAATCCACCTCCTGAGTCATATATCCATTACACCATTATAAACAGGTTATCTAGCGGTTATTGTAAGTATACTGCAGAGCTGGAGATTTGAGAATCAAGTCGCAATAATCAGGACTTCTGACTTAGACCCCTGTGAGACTTATTTGTGGCTTGACGAGAAAAAGAAGAAAAACTGATTACCTACTCATTTTCTTTCATGAACTTATTCATATTCTCTGATACACAGCTGAAATAAAGTTGGATAAGTAGACTTCTTTGATTAACTTGAGTTGTTCGCAGCTTTTCTCGGTGCACCTAAATCCTTTATGTAGATTGACAAAATAGTAGGTGGCGAAGCCTAGGCCTACTTTTTGTTATTTATAGAGTTATTTTTCATTTGTATAAATATTTAATAATATTACTGAGGCCTCTTGTTATGGATATTGTACCTGTAATAATGCAAACTTCTGAATCAATATTTTCAATGTGTGCTTGCCTTTATTCTGAGAAGATGGCTGATGTGATTATTGAGACCCAAAGCTTACTGAGTCTTATTAAGACTCAAGAGTAGACTACCTTTAAGGATTTAGGTAGCCTAATTGCATTCTTCTGGTCCGACTGCTCCCTAAATGGGGGGAGCACAAATCCGAAATAGGTAACAAATATTTTTACAAAAAAATTAATTATATACTGTATACATATATATAACCCTATATAATATACAACTCTGGAAGAAATTAAGAGACCACTCCAAATTATTGGTTTCTCTGGTTTTACTATTAATAGGTATGTGTTTGAGTAAAATGAACATTTTTGTTTTATTCTATAAACTACTGACATGAGTTGTGCCTGTGTTGGAATTCAACAGACACTGGAATGGAATGGCTGCCATACATGATGCTGATTGCAGAAAAATTGGGAGTGGTCTCTTAATTTTTTCCAGAGCTGTATATAATCAGTTATTATTTATATTAAAGTTTGATTTTAGCCTACAAGATTTTATTGTCATTCAGAGAAACCTGGAAGACTTACAACCTGACTTGCAAAAAAAAATTGTGACTTGACTTGGACCTGTCACAAATGACTTGAGACTTGACTTGGACTTGATCAGAGAGACTTGAAAACACCTCATAAAAACATGTAATTCCTTTTAAACCCTGGATTTAACCACAGAAAATACATTTGCCTGGTTTACTCCCATTTTAAACTGTGGGATACTGTAGGAACATGGAAACATCCTGCTGCTTTCTGTGCAGTGCTGAGGAGCAAGATGTTTCAATGTTGGGCTAGGGAAGGCTGGTAGGACCAGCAGGAGTGCAGTTGGTCATTGGCAATCAGTATTATCATTCATAACAGCGTTGCTCCTGGGGATGACACACACCTGAAGCAGCTTTGTAATTGACCTATTTACCTGCCTATTTATGCTGGTCAGTCTCTCCCTAGTGAAGAGCAACGATGGTCCGCCCCTAACATGCTTGACCTTTGAATTGATACCCTCTGCTTGGAATCAATGACTGTTTAAGGGGTACTCTTTTACATGAAGAACTTGAAGGAAGAAAAATGGCCAGGAGGAATTGTATAGGATGAAACCTGACCTGCAGCATGTGGACCAGTGTTCATCCTTTACACTAAAATGACTGACTGGGTATCAATGGTAAAATCAACTTACTTATCATTCCTCAAACACTGTGTTGGAGCATCTGCAGAAAATTGACAAGATGAAATGGCATAATTGCTTTGTGCAAACGCCCAGTGTGTAATAAAAGCTATGACTGTAGAAAATTATGCTAATGCTGATGCAGTATGATTAATCTGTTATGGTTTTCTCCTAAACAAATCATTTCATACTTCCGAGTGCTAAGGATCAGTGGTTTCAATTAAGTACTGAGAAATAAACAAAGCATAGGCTACTTATCTGTCACTGTCTGGGTGGATGGCTGGCTGTTTTGTCTCAGTTTGTTTGCACACCTGTATACTACCTGTATATGCACATATGCGCATACACACACACAAGATTGTATACTCTGCACACGCAAACACTCACACAAAGACAACAATGCTTACGGAGTTGGTGCATGTCTTTCCATCCCCTGCTGGCAGGACAAGCAGTGATGGTGACCAGTGGACACGAGTTTCCAGCCAAACTGCTACACAATGTCTGATGCCGGAAAAACACCTTGGTAGGATTCACTGAGCACTGCAAGACCTGAAGATGGGCCTGAGAGAGCGCAAGACATTGTGAATTATTCTTACATTTTGGCAACCTTTGTTTACATATATATAATAAACCCCCTATAGAGGGCTTTCAGGTGACGTAAAACACTGTGGTGGCCATATTGGATGCCCAATATGCAATGGCATGTCGACAGTTGATTGTATTTGATGTATGACTTGGTCGTCTCAACAGAATTCAATAGACATGGTTAATTTCTATGCTTTTGACTGAGGAACTGATCATTTAAGCACTGCTACATTTGATCAGTTTTATGTTTATGTAACATCTGCTTGTTAGCTAGCTAACTATAGTATCTAGTCAGCCAATTTGTGCTACTGGTAATTTAGCCCATACAAAGGGGTTGAATATTTTTTCTATATTAATTTTGTACTTTTACATACATGTCTACAACTTGGTTTTCACTTTGCTAGAATACAGGGCTTTGCATAGAACAGAGACTAAAATGACCAAATAAATGCTTTTGAGATAACTTAGTAGAACAACAAATTGTGCAAAAGGTCAAGGATTCTGAATGCTTTTGCAAGGCACTGTATGTTGAAATTGAGGTTCCCAGATCATTCCAAACTTGGCCTCTGAACCGCGTATGGTATGGTATGGTAATTTTTGTTGCATATGGGATACTAAAATATATTTGCAAGCCCAAGGTTATCATAGTCCACAAGCATTTGTATCATCCACTAATTAACTCTACTCAGAAGAAAAGAGTGGAGGCCATTATGTGCCATTTTTTTTGGGCCCCCTCTTAAACAGACAATTTTCAAATTTCCAGTGAAAAGCAGGACAGGCTGATGTTCATGCCTATTCCAGGAGTCACTTTTGGAAATTGCCAAGATGCCAGGGGCCAGATGATTCACTTGTTTGTTTTTGCTGTCACCTTTTGGTGTTTGCTACCATTAATGTTTGCTTGTGAGATTACGTCAGGATTAAGTCAGGATCGAGATAAATTAATATCATCATAATTATCATGTTGGCTTGTAGGAAACTAACACTATGACTGTCCTGTAACCACTACACCGATTCCCTGATTAAATTTGCATACCATGCTTTGGAAATGTATAATCATGAATTAAACAATAAATTATTTAAAGTGGACCTATCTAATCTATGCAAGGGCATTAATTCACTAATTAGATATGGCAAAGTCTTTGCATTTAATATAATTTTCCACCAAAACTTTCAAACCTACATATATCTACTAAACGTCTGACTGACCACTGACAAGATATTATTTGGTTAACATGAATTATTAGATGTAGGTCACCATTGATTGAACATGGTCTTGAATGCTCCTTGGTGTGTTTTTTAATTTTTTAATTTGAATAAACGTATGGCTTTTAAAGATTTCTTGCTTGATCTTTTCTCTCCATTATCATACAAATTATAAGATCAAATTTAGATATGGAGAGCACCACACCTTGTCCCACCCAATGCATGCCCATGACTCTATAGAATGCCGGTTAAGAAAATAATAAATGCATATAATCACTTAAAACAGATTTTGTAAAAGTTGTTTGAAAATATGCGTGCCATTATGTGCTTCAGCTTCGAGATTGTGCTTTAATAGATGGATGGATACCTGCAGTGCAGAATATGTGAAAGGATAATGGTAGGCCAGATAGCAGACATCCTCATTGTGTTTGAAGGTCACAGTAAAGGTCAGAGTGTAAAATGTCGCTCTCTTCCTGCCTCGAGCTGGACAGAAGTAGTTTCTGGATGAGAAAATGGAAGGAATCACAAATAACAGACATTAAGGTGTAGAATATGAAAGATGGTGGATGAATTTTTAAAAAGAGATATCATTACAAACACACTCTATAGGGTCCAGGCATTGAAGTCCTTCTGGGCAAGTCATATTCTACGTGCCATAATCAACACCTTGAAAGTCACATATTTGCTCAAATCACAGCCAGCATAAGTACAAAATATTGCGTCATGTTTCTTCAGCTGGTATTCCATGTCACAACCTTTGTTGCCGATGGTAAGTGATGAATTCATTGAGACGGAAATTTGTTGATTAATGTTTGACACTGTGATGAAGAGTGAATGTTTAGGCCGCCTCCAAGGGCACAATTAGGAACTTCGTTCCCTATAAGGGAAGAATTCAGAATTTCACTTTTAAAAATAACAATATGATAAGTGACATTCTGTATATAAACGTTATTTAAATATTTGAACACTATTTAAGTAAAAAGCTAATGTTAAAAGATGCCCCATTTTCCAATTTTGCATAAAAATGAAATACATTTTTTTCAGTTAAAAATCTGAAATTGGAACATTTTGTTTTAACAACCTTGTAATTGGACACGTGAAGGTGTAGGCTATTCTTACTCCCCGATAAAACATAATAATAATAATAATAATAATAATAATAATATAAATAAAGACAATTATTGTCATAACGTATGGTGACAAACCTATTTACTCAAGATTTACTCGAAATTAAGGCTTGTCGAAAAAAGGTTGTTAACCACTCACGCATTATTATGTAATCATAGTGAACGTTCTTTAAACTATAGACTACATCCTACCACAATGTATTGAAAGAAAAAAGCTCTAAATAAAATGTCACCCAAATTCACACTCAATTCAACTGCAATATCACACACATTTTCAGGCTGACAAGGTGTACACCCAATTTTTTATTCCAGCTCACTCTGAAACTCAACCTCCAAAGAGAAGAACTGGCAAAAGCAATCATTCAGTTGTATGCTGCTGCACTATATACACACCCATCTGCCAAAAGATAAGGGAAATTCCACAATTACATATCCTATGCACCTGGTACTAAGAAAACCAATAGCTTCACATGTTTAGGTTTATCACATGCAGCTCAAATAATATATATATATATATATATATATATATATAATAAGATATATGTCCTATTCTGCCCTTGTGGTTACAATACATCAACAGATAACTGTGTAAATGCCATTCATAGAAATGACCCCCAAATCTTCCATTGCCAAACAGTCTGCAGTCACAGACCTAAAGAAAATATCCCCTCTATTGGCAATGTATCTTGTATTTCTGGGTCCATTTTGTTGCTTGGCAGTGTATTTTTCATATTCCTGTGATTAATTGGCCATGAGGGGCGCAACTCTCATGTTTTTCTCCACTGACGACAACAACAGGTGACACTACTACTTACACATAAAAAAACGGTGTGAAGTTAGCTTGATGTTGAATATTAGGTGGATATTTGTTTTTCCAACTTCAATAACACAACTTCACTAACTAATGGAAAAGCACGTCCATTTGTGATTACTGATAGAGGAAGAAAAATGTACAACCACTGGTTTCAATATTTTAGAAAATATTTTTCTACTGTAACAGCTTGTGTCCCATATGAACTGGAGATCGCATATGAAAACAATCTCAAATATTGAAAAGTGGCATCTTACTCATCCAGTAATTACAAATAAATGAATTTGACTTGTTCTCTGCCTCTGTGTGAAATATGTGTGGAAAGTAAAAAGGTTGCTTATCCGTGCATTTGATTATTGATCACTTTATGGTGATTGTCTAGAGCTGCTGTGGCCCATGTCATGTCTTTGTAGTCTATGGGTGTGAGTGGCTCTTCTGCATCCTTGATGGGGTAAGCCAAAAATATTTTGCAGTGGTGCACCTACGCATATGCTATTTTAATGGTTGGATGTAAAGTAAACAGGGTCTTTTTGCATTTTACTATTTCTAGTTTTTTCCAGCTCCTCCGCTGGATTGTTTTTTTTGACCTGTGCAACCCGGTTTATGTATATCTGGCTAGTACAGTAGATTTAGTTTGTGCTATATTGATCTTACAATTCTTACCATGTATTCACCTGGTAAATATCTAGTCTTTAACCTGGTAACTGTAAAATGATGGGGTTACCTATAAAGTGATTAAAAAAGGAAGGAAAAGGAAATTGAAAAGGAAAGAGAACAAATACGTTCCATGTTCCATTGAATCTGTCCATACCTGAAATAGCAGATTTCAGCTCCGGTCCTGACCCAGTGTGGTCTGCCCTCCAGAGCTTCTCTCACTGAGTACAGCACTGGCTGCATACCTGTAGTATACACACACACGCACACATACACAGAGCCATGTGGATTAGATCACAACAGTGGTAATGCTCTTGCCTTATTGTCAAGTAAAAACCTTGTAACTCAAATTACAGCAGTTACAACAGTTTTATCTTTAATTGAAAGATAATATATTTTCTATTTTATGGAATGTAGTTGTTCTTGTAATTGTTTAATATCAGGCCAAGGCCAATATATAGTCAAGGGTGGGGGGGAGGGGATCCAATTGGTGTGGAGTTTTTCCCAAAACAGAGGCATGGGCCAGAAGGTGAGTTTTCAAAGCAATTGATTCGTCATTGGTAATGACCTAACACCCAGCTAGTAATCCCCTAGCAACCACTAGGAACTAGTAGCTAGTAACTAGCTAGTATTCACCTAGAAACCACCCAGTATCACCCAGCAACCACCTCGTAACACCATAGCAACTGCTAGTAATCACCTAGAAACCACCCAGTATCACCTGGCAACCACCACATAACACCCTAGCAACTACCAGAAATCATATAGCGACCACCTAGTTAGAGGTCATTGCTTTTTAAACAAGCACACACATTTTCTTTATACAATGTACCTAATCTAGTTAGCCAATTATCAATCCACCCTATAATGCATTTTAAAGAGAAATGAAATTCAACAATACAACAATATTTGAGCCTTCAATCAAACGGTATGCTCGTGAAGAGTTCTATCATAAATGTAACTCAAAATCCAACGGTTTTAGTCCAATGTTCAAAAGCTTGGCAAATGATAGACCTTTTTACAGGCTGCATGTTTAGCTGTCACATACCGTCAGACCTTGTATCAAAAGGTGAGATAATAGTTTTTAGAAAATAACTTAAATAAATCATATCAGCTTGCACTCGTACTGACAGGGAATGAAACGGCAAGCTCATAGTTATTATCCAACTTCTCATTCTCTGTAAGAGACCATACACCTACGTATTTTGCTTCCAGGTTGGATAAGTTGAAGAGCCACTGTTCTAGTTGAAAGCATCACATCTCCAGAGGTGAGAAAAAGATAGCTGGATGACTTTCTAGTCTGTCAGCACATTTATTATCTGTAAAGGAAAAAAAGCAATTTTCTGTATAGTGGGATACAGGCTATGTTGGAAGAACACCCTTTTCTTCTATTCACTCACTTTTTTCCTGAGATGAAACCAGTTTATTGAAGAACAAGTATTTTCTACTACAAAGGGCATTGTGTGTGTGTGTCTGTATATTTGAATGAAAGTGAGAGAATGGGTGTGTATGTAGCAAGAAGATTCCCATTGTAGAAACTAGGTGTTTTGCAATCCTTTTGTCTATATGTGTTTAGCTGTAATGAATGGACTATTATAGTACAACCCATTGCTGACTGAGCCTGTAGTGTTGTTTACTAGAATGGGAGAAAATGAAAACAAGAAAAGGTCTGTATTATCAACCCTTAGTGTGTGTGTGTGTGTGTGTGTGTGTGTGTGTGTGTGTGTGTGTGTGTGTGTGTGTGTGTGTGTGTGTGTGTGTGTGTGTGTGTGTGTGTGTGTGTGTGTGTGTGTGTGTGTCACTAAGCTCTGGTCAGAGTGGAGCAGGGGATATGTGTAAGAGAACATACCACTGATAGCAAGTTGATGGGGGTGATTATAATTTACTGTAGGCAATAGCACTTTCACAGTCTGGGTAAATCCCTGAATCCTATTTTGACATTGCACAGCTGTTTTGAATATTCAATTCTGACTGGCCGATGAAGGCATTCTAATCACATCACTTTGCAGTCAGGTGGTCCGGTCCATTTTGTCGATTTCTAATCACATTAACGAGTGACACCTTGTGTCAAAAATACATTACTCCTTGCTTCAGACTGCAAACAAAGACTCAGGTAACCAAGGTTAGATATTACTACAATATAACTTATTCTGATAGATTAAAAATTTGATTGGTGGTTAGATGCTGAACAGCAATCTGACCGGATTTGTTTCCATTGCTTTAGTTACAGTTCTGCTACAGTGTAGCGATGGATGCTAGCTACATACGTTGCTATGGTTACAGTCCTGGTACAGTGTAATGATGGATGCTAGCTCCAGACGTTGCTATGGTTAGTTTCTATGGTTTTAGCATGAGCCTCTGCTTCATGTCAAGGTCTTGATTCACCGTGTCGGGGCTTATTTCTGCAATAATGACCAGATCGCTGCATATTATCCCATACACAGAGGCTCCTTAGCAACTACTGTACATACCAAAGGAATTCACACTCGGTCACATTAGATGACTGGACCATCCCGACCATCAGAATGAGTTGGGGCTGTAACCACTAAAGCCAGCCAATCTTTATTCCCAACATGTTTGATTTTGTCAGTCCAGTCTGGCTAGGCTCATGTAGTGTGAAGTGGTCCAAGACTCACCAAGACTGAAATTTGAGAGTCTGGCCAATGGGAGTTTAGTTCAAGGGGTACAAAATGGACGGGTACCACATTCTCTTCCACTTACAGGGATCATGAGGAAATTCACACCTTTCCTCTCATACTCTGCCTCTTTCTCACTATCCAATACCTGCAACGTTTGAAAATAAGATTTGCCAATTTGCCTACTCAAGGCTTCCTGACCTTGTTAATGTTTGGATCATATAACAGAATGCCAAGTAGAAGTTCACCAATGTGCTTCACTTGACTTTTTACTGTTTGTAATATACTCAGTTTGCATCTTCGAGCATAAACAAACAATGAAACGATGAAACGGTCATAAACATAGGTACTTTTAGGCATTTCCTATGTATTTTGTTTGCCCATATAATTCCTCACATCTAATACTATATACAGGAACATGTGCAATGTGTGATTCACTGGTGCACACATGATACTTAACTATTGAATGAGAATTGCTCTGGTGGGGAATAGGATTGAAGAGGTTCAACCTGGGATAACAGGAATGATGGCAGGTATTGCTATTCTTTCCTTTCTTACCCCTCTCCCTCTCTACAGGAAGGAATTGGTGGACAACAGTACTGTGGGCTCAGGAGAGATAATAATGGTAACACTTTATAATAACTTAACAAATGTTAGTAAATACATTCATTCATGATGAACAAACCCTTAACTAGGTCATGTTAATGCTTAATAAAGCTATTTACTAATGCATTTATAAATGCTGCATTATTTTGTGTTCATGATGAAGTTCACATCCTCTTTGGTTACTAAACTATTTAATAACTTATTACAAAGCATGCACAAAACTGTATGTATATTTACTCGGCCATTTACAAATACACTTCTAAACTCCAAATTTCTAATTGTATTTACCAATTTTATATTACCTGTTGCAAGATGATGGCTCTTCCTGCCTTACCAATTGCTTACAATGGCTTACTGGTCCCCACAAAGGCGAGTAAAGTACTAATGGCTTACTACAGCCATTTGTTAGGCATTTGTTCATGTTAGATATGATTACTTGGGCAGAACTAGAACTAATAAAATCAGAGGGAAGATTGATTTTCTATGATTTTAATTATTCCATCCATGACTGTATCAATTTAGTGAAGGTTAGAGCCCCTAGGCCCCTTTTCCACATGCCATGTGGAAAAATAGCAAAACGTTAGCTAACTTAATGTTAGCATAATTAGCTTAACGTTAGCTAACTTTTTGCTATTTTTCCACATGGCATGGTAGGGGCTCTGACCTTCACTAAATTGATACAGTCATGGATGGAATAATTAAAAGTGTTGAAAATCAATTTTCCTTCTGATTTTATTAACGTACCTGTAATTATTTGTTGCTTTGACAGACTAGCCAGTTGTAAAAACTCCAGAGAACAAAAAAACAAAACAGAAAGCATCCCAGGTGTGTTGCAGCTATACAGAGATGGTTCCATCTCAAAAAACAATTAGTTCTGCCCAAGAAAATAGAAGTAATGCTTTACAAGCACTAGTAAGCCATTGATGAGCCAGGAATAGTGACCACTTTAGAATAGCTACTGCAAATCTAGTTGGTAAAGTGTTATCTAACATGAATAAATGCCTAATATGTTAGTAAATAGTTAAGTAACCACATAGGAAATTCTGGCAAAGAGAGAACTTTTACAGCATTTACATATGCATTAGCAAATAGCATAGTAAACTAGAAATGCATTTCCCGCGGAAAATGCGTGGGATTGCTGTACGGGCAAACTGCGAAGTCTGTACATGCGCTAAGCTTAAAGGGACATTAAAGGTGGTTGCTAGGATGTTCTAGGCCGTTTTAAGGGTGTACTAGGCCGTTTCTAGGGTGTCCTAGACCGGTGCTCGGGTGTCCTAGGCCGGTTCTAGGGTGTTGCTAGGGTGTCCTAAGCCGTTGCTAGGGTGTCCTAGGCCATTGCTAGGGTGTCCTGGGCCATTGCTAGGGTGTTGCTAGGGTGTCCTGGGCCATTACAATGGTGTCCTAGGCCGTTGCTAGGGTGTTGCTAGGGTGTCCTAGGCCATTGCTAGGGTGTCCTGGGCTGTTGCTACGGTGTTGCTAGGGTGTCCTGGGCCATTACAATGGTGTTCTAGGCCGTTGCTAGGGTGTCCTGGGCCATTGCTAGGGTGTCCTAGGCCGTTGCTAGGCTGTCCTGGGCTATTGCTAGGGTGTCCTGGGCCTGTCCTGGGTGTCCTAGGTGGATCCTATGTTGTTTATAAGTCATTGGTAGGGTCTAATATGTCATTGCTAACATGTAGTAGCTGGAGCCAAAATGGCCACCTGGATCCAAGATGGCGGCGTTGTAGTAGTACTTGTAGTAGTACTAGTAGTAGTAGTAGTAGTAGTAGTATAATGTTAAATGAAGTTGAATGGAGTTGCATTACAAATACATTGAAGTCTATGCGAGTTCAAAGTACATGGAGGGTCTGTGGGTCTGGAGCCAAAATGGCCACCAATATCTAAAATGGCGGCGTTGTAGTAGTACTAGTAGTAGCAGTAGTAGTAGTACAATGTTGAATGAAGTTGAATGGAATTGCAATACAAATACATTGAAGTCTGTGAGACTACAAAATACATTGAAGTCAATGGGAGTTCAAATTACATGGAGGTCTATTGGTCTCGAGCCAAAATGGCCACCAATATCTAAAATGGCAGCGTTGTAGTTTTACTAGTTGTAGTACTTGTAAGTAGTATGAAGTTGAATGGAGTTCCCATATAAATACATTGAAGTCAATGAGCCTACAAAATACATTGAAGTCGATGGGAGTTCAAAATACATGGAGGTCAATGGGCCTTGAGCCAAAATGGCCGCCTTGAGCCAAGATGGCGGAGTTGTAGTCCACTAGTAGTTGTAGTAGTACAATGTTGAATGGAGTTGCCAAGTCTATGAGACTACAAAAAACATGGGAGTCAATGGAGAGTTCAAACTGCATTGAAGTCTATGGGAGTACAAATACATGGAGGTCAATGGGTTTTACAAAGTACTTCATAATTCCTAAAGTACTACTAGTATCTCTTATAAAAGACATAGCACACCTCCCCCGATAATTCCGGACAGTTTGACATATGACACGTGCATGTCGCTCGAAAACTGCGGGACAAGTCACGTGCTGACCGCGTTTTTAAAAGTCGTGTTTTTCTGCGATAAGTCGTGAATCGTGCGAGTTTCAGCCATCGTTTCTAATTTCCACACCCCATCGTATAATTTGGAACGTTTCGATATCGACACACAGTTTTCGCTGTACAGGTGAGCAAAAAAAACCCCATAGGAATCAAGTCATTTGGCGCACGGAAGAATAATAATAAACCGGGCGGATTACAAGAGTGGGTTTGCTGTTTACACAGCAATCCCACTAATAATAAACCTGCAAGATAACAATAGTGGGATTTGCTGTTTACATAGCAATCCCACTAATTAACATGCCTTAGTTAAGGGTTTGTTCATCATTACATTTGTTAAGGGAACCTTATTGTTAAGTGTATGGAGGAAAGTGAATGGGAACTTACCCTGGTACGACTGGATCTGGGGGTGTTTGCTCAATACAAGTACCGATCCAAGTACTACTCCATTTGTTACAGGGTTCCATTTGTTAAGGGAACCTTATTGTTAAGTGTATGGAGGAAAGTGAATGGGAACTGACCCTGGTACGACTGGATCTGGGGGTGTTTGCTCAATACAAGTACCAATCCAAGTACTACTCCATTCATGCTGGGTATTATAACACAATTACAGGAACAAGTGCATCAATTGTGTTTATTTATTGACATTATACTCAAATTAAAGATTAAAGATAATAAAATAGAAGCTAGAGGATATAGCTTCTTTTTTATTCACTGGTCAGCTTATTGACGGACACTCAAAACAGCTTATTTAGAATAGGTTAACAGATAACAGCATATTCAGAGTAGGTTAACAGATAAAAACAGCTTATTCAGAGTAAGTTAACAGGTAAAAAAACCAGCTTATTCAAAATAATTAACAGATAAAAACAGCTTACTCTGAATAGATTAACAGATATACAACAGTGCAGTAGGTCACATCTACTAAAAAAGAATGGCAGTTAGCCTACATAACCAAGGCTCCTCTCCTGAACAATACAGTAGGTGTTGTTGCCTATGAACCTCACAAATAGCAGAATTTCAGCATTTTCACATGTCTGTCACATGTCCGCTGGAAAGGTTTTACATTCCACCAAAGGACATGTCACTAAAGTCTGGCAATCAGGACAGTTTCATTTGTTGATCCAAGTCAACATTAATCCTCACACGACAGACACCATCAGCCTGTGACCATTATCCATCTGTAGTTTAACATGGTTTTTTTAAAAAGTTTGTGAATAAGCTGGGACCTTTTTGTGTGGGGAACTTCATTCTGGGTTTGTGTATTCTGTACATAAAAAGGCGATAAGTGTATGATTGAATTTTGTGTTTGGCCATTTGGCTGAACTGCAGGAACAAGGTGTCTTTGAGTCTTGCGGTGGAGTATATTTTTTCTCTGATCGATGACATTGCCACATTTATGAATATTTGTAGGTTGGGTAGTGCAATATGTACTAGGGAAAATTTGTCAGACTGGTTGCATGTGTGTGTGCGTGTGTGTGTGTTGGTACGTGCACATGGGTGGGTGTGGAAGCTGGTCTTATTTTCTTGTTTATTTGTTTTGATATGAGATGTTTCACTAAGAACATCAGAAGTCTCTACAGGAAATTGACAACTATGTTGCTCATTTCTTTCTCTCTCTTCTCTCTGGCCTGTTGAAGGTGCTAGATGTCGCATTTTAACATCAATTAGTAGTATAGTTGTATATAGTAGTATAGTTGCTTTAAACAAACAACATTGCCGAGATGATTGGCAGCCTCTACTGGTCTCGACATTGCATTTTACATTGTGTGCCACCGGGTGGGATTTGGCTGGAAATCTGTTGGATTGCTTTCTGACACAAAGGGAGACTGCTTTACACTGTTTCACTTTGCCAGTAACACACACTTTTATTCCAGTTCCACTATTCTAACTCCATAGTTTCAACTTCACATTAGTTTACCTGGTCAAAATGCATAATTGCTATAATTGGCTCTTATCTTTCTTCTGGTTGTTCCAACAGTTTATTTTTTTAAGAGTTTATGGAAAAAGTGGTCTTAATTTTGAGAGACACAAAAAGCTACATGTAGCACCTTTAACACCTTTAATTTTCCCTTGTAGCAACGGATAATGTAATAACATATATATTTGATTACATTTTGACCATTTTTAAAAATGATCTAACATAATAATGTAATAATAATAATAATAATAATAATAATTACTTTAGCAAATATTATTTTGTAAGGCCTGTAAGACATTTTTAACTGATAATATTGACTAATAATGCAGTAACTTGGAAAATTGTTTGTTCCTTAATAGCGTACCTAACGATGGTGCATCAAAGAGCCTTTGTTTGATTATTTGTCCAATGCAGCAGTTATATAAACTGTATATATTCCAGTAGATCTTAAATTATTAATATGAATTTATCTTTGCCTAATTGTTGGTTACCCCTGCTGAGTGGCTTTCCAATTTCTTTTCTATGTGTTGCATTGCTGACTTGGCTTCCTTTGGCATAATGTTAGCCTCCAGTTAATTGTAATTACTATTTCCCTTATTTTCAGTAATTATCTTATTATATATTATAGCACTTCTACATGTTGAGCGCTAATTTGTATATACAAACATTGGATCCTCAACATTTTTTTTATCCTTTAGAAAACCAAGCTACATTCAATCTACAATCAAACTCTATTCATCAACTGAACTGTGCAACCCCCTGCCATAACTAAACTAAAGAACTGGAACTGCACCATGTGCTCTCTGTTGTCTCATTATTGCTCCTGACCAGAGCCCCACATGGTATACCCCTACCCTTAGGAATCCAGGCTAATTCTGTACAACGTCATTTGTCAATATTATTACATCATCTGTTAATACGTCAAACCCCTTATAACTTAATATTCCCTGGTTCATGTAATAATCTGATATTACATTATGTAGTAATGGCAAAATCTCCTCGATTAGTCAGTCCATATGCTGAGATGAATTTAAAAAATGTTTGCTGCTTTATAAAATCACTTATTTGAACTTGAGCACAATGTGTCATGCACCGATGTTTGAATGAAACAATATTTGCATTAATTCATATTTTATTACATTTTGACATGTATCCAACACACACACACACACACACACACACACAGTCCCATGTCTCACCATAGTTGAATTGACTGTTGGTCTTCTCACAGTTGATGATGTTGAAGCGATAGGGGACATTGGCCACCATGTTACTGACTTCAAAGTAAAACCACTGAGTGTGCTGGGAGCAGTTAGCATCCGCATTCAATATGAGGTCATATTCATATCTGGAGAGGAGGGAGGAGAAGAAAGGAGGAGAAAAGAGGAGAGTGAAGGAGAGGGGAGGGGAGTAATAATAATAATAAACAATTTGTATAGCACTTTTCAAAAACATTGTTACAAAATTCTTAACAAGAAATAAAAGTAAAGACTAAAGGTATAACACAGGCGCACAAAAAAAGAAAAAAATAAGTTTAAAATTAAGTTATTCAAGTTTAAGACAATACAAATACAAAATAAAATCTGCGGTAAAAGATGCATAAAACATGAAAATGAGAATAAAAATAAGACGCATATTACAGAAAGGCTTTCTATAAAAATATGTTTTGAAAAATTATTTAAAGGATGATACTGATTTTGCTGACTGGAGATTTTCAGGTAGGGCGTTCCAAAGAGTGGGGGCTGTGATGACAAAAGCCCGATGACCTATGGGCTTTAGACTGGGTTTAGGGACGGTCAAAAGTGCAAAGATCTCAGGTTACAGTCCGGCTCTTTGGAGGTTAGAAGGTCATTGATGAAACTGGGGGCCAGACCACAGAGCCTAAAAAGTTAAAAGTAGGACCTCAAAAATCTATTCTAAAACGAGGACAGGTGTACTATGGTCTCTCGTCGCTGTGGTCTGCAATAATTGGAAACGGGAGAGACATGAAAGAAACTAACTGAGGGAAAACAACTTTCTCTTAAGACCATTGAAAGCAAGGACAGTTTGGAGATAGGTCTATAGTTGAAGAGAACAGTTTTTGTTGAACCTCACAACTAACTGCACTATTGAACACTATTTCTCAGGAAATTTGTGCGTTAACATTCACTATGATTTAACTTTCAAGCCACATATAAGGAACACAACTAAACATAACTACACTTGCAAAACATTGCAAAGGTCAGATCTTTTCTGCTTTTCTTACAAGTTTCATTGTTTTATTACAAGAGTTTTAACCAGAACAAAGAAATAGCTCGCATCCCTCATGTTTTAAAGTCCCTGCAATGGCTTAACCCCTAAAGGCATGGATGGTGATGTGGTCCGTCTCCCTGGCCACATCGGTTATTGAGTGAGATAGATAGACCTAGCTCTAAATTACAATTTCTGTCAAATGTGTACTTTTTGAAAAATTCCAATCTTGTTGTACTCTGCCAAAAGAGAACATACAGTATAACTCCTATTTCAGCCTCCTTACACTGGCTTCCAGTTTAGAGTTGATTTTAAGATTTTATTAATTACATTTAAAGGTTTAAAAGGACTTGGCCCCTGCCTACATTATGGAGTTCTTGTCTCCAGCTTCAGACAAAGCCCTGTGTGTGTGTGTGTGTGTGTGTGTGTGTGTGTGTGTGTGTGTGTGTGTGTGTGTGTGTGTGTGTGTGTGTGTGTCCATACCTGCGGATCTGAATGGCTTTCCTCAGATTTCCGCATTCAAACTTAGAGAAAAACCTCAATGAGTCTGGCCTACTAGACAAACAGGAAGAACTGAGGGACAGGGAAACAGATAGACAGAATTATTGGGCAAGTTATACAAAGCTGTAAATGTTTGATAATTGCATTTTAAGTTGAAGAGTTTAAGTTTAAGAATGCATATTTACTACTTACAGTAAAATATAGCCTGAAATTATATATGTGGAATTGTTCTGTGTTCATAAAGATGAACAATGGAAACTGCAATGAACAATATTATTTAATTTTGTTCATCATTTTACCTTTTTATTATAATAAATCATATGCAGTCTTTTTATGATGCACGTGCACGTAACAGTCGTGTATGTCTCTACACCCCCTGCACACCCCCTACTCCATCTTCCCCCACTTCCTCCATCAACACCCCTGTCACTGTCTATCCAGCTGTTGTAATGCTGTATTGCAGGGATAGTCTGAGAAAATGGGAGGGAGAGAGAGTGCAGGGGGTATCAAACTATACTAAATACTATACTATATACTCAAATCTCAAACCCTCGTCTAACAAGACATATTTCTTCAATCTGAGGGATGAATAAAAACACGTGCATGACACAGAACCCTATATAAGTAGATAAAACATTTCATTTCAAACATAAAACATGAGACCTTTTCATCTGTGTCCAATTTATCTGTTCCTTCTTGTAATTTTTTTTTACTGAATGTGACCGGCATGTAGGTGCAGGTAGTAGTAAGTTTGTAATTTAGAGCGACAACGCCACCTTGAAGATGTTAACTCAAGGAATTATTATAGATATATATATATACGCTGGATTGTACCACGTAGTGGGGGGACACAGTTACGCCCCGTACCCACCGGACGCACGCACATTTTTTGCGCGGAACTGAACCTACCAGACGCGCAAGAACACAGACGCGTAACTGCTTTTTCAGAGCGCATTATGAAAACAGAAGTAAGCATAGTCTTAATTAATTGAACAAATATATATATATTTGTATACTATAATAAAGAAAAGCATTATAAAAACGGGAATAACTGGTTATATGCAAAAAGTATGACTAGATTTAACTTCATTTATCCCATAATGGTGATTGTCTCTGTTCCCTTTTTCATTATGGCCTATATTAAAATAAAATTTGTATTAAAATAATTAATAACACTATTAAAACTATTAGTAGGTTGAAAAACATTTATATGTGGTGTTATGATGCAGATATTGTGCATAGACAATGTATTTCTATGAGGTGAGCGCGCGGACACACGCGGGAAAATCAGTTCCACGTCCTGCGATCTGTCCACCCGCCTGCCGTGCAGGCCGCGGCCGGTGGGATCCGCGGCATTCGGTACTGTCGCTACTCTAGCCGCTAGAGTCTAGACTAGAGATGATCGCCAACATTCTATTACCGTAATACCTGGTAGTAACAGAGCTGTGTGGGGGGCAAAAACACTTCTTTTTTTTCCTCCTCAATACCTGAAAGTGGGGGGACAAAAAGTCTTGTTGTCCCCCCTATTCCAGCGCCAGTGAACCCGATGGGTTCCCCTCATTAAGAAATGCAGTCAATGAGGAGCTGAGACGTGAATTTTCAACAAAGTAATTTGCACATTTATTATAAAAGACAGGGAATAATAATAATTCTTGCTAAAAGACAGCACATTTATTGGTTTCCTAAAAACAGACTAATAAAAATGGCTACTAACTGCCACAAACAGAACCAGTATTCGGTTAGACTAGGCCAGTGGGCAACGACCAATTGCAGAGAGGTAGGCTGAATACCTACCGCTAAATACATACCTACCTTCCACGCACGTGGTGCCCAAGATCACACACACACACACACACACACACACCGCAAGATTAAAGGGAGGTGTTCAGCCCGTGAGGGAAGTGTATTACCACTACAGATAACAGTCATGACGTGAAGGTGAGGTAAGGTGGTACCCTCCTAAGCAGGCTGGCGCGCACCACTAGGCCTCTATGCGAACACACTTCAAAACATACATTTCACTGGTGTGGGGAGCACAGTACCCAGCCTATAACCACCCTCAACACAAAAGTAAAATAACCTAACCAAAGCAGCAGTAGGGTCTGTTAGGGGAGGTTTGCAGGGGGTAGATTGTCACGCAGAAGGACCTAAAGCAAAAGAGCAACATTATGACAGTCTACCATATGCTGCGTGTTAAACATTTAAATGTAAAGAATGACCTTACCTCATCTATGCCCTACAATGGAGTTAAGACCATGCCCAGAGAAATACCATGCGAACCTGGATACCAGCTACCTTGCCAAAGGGAGGAGTCATGCACAGCCAGAGAGCATAGCCCTATCCACCGCTTATATACCCTAAATCGGGTAAACCGATTGGGAAAACCTGTGGATGGGAAAACCTGTGGGAAAACCTGTGGATGGGAGAGGCCCACCCCCTGCTGTGCCATTCCAGCTGGCTACATTCGGAATGTTCTCGTACCCTCTGGTTTTGGTATTTATTTGGGAAAACCAACAACCTTGAACACTAGGCTTGTTCAGCACACCGCTTTTTCTGGGCCAAGACTGCTCCACAACACATTCTTCGTATGGGATTCGTCAGAGTCTTTTTTTGTATCAACCATGGAGAACACAGGTATCAGCTATAATAGAAAATGATCCCTTTAATTGTTAAAGAATGAGAAGGCTGGTTTACTATCAGGTTTCTGGATCAATGGAGCGAGTGGGAAAAAACATGATTTCAAGCATTGACAAGTTATTTACGTGGTATAGTGTGTACAAAAGCCACAAGGAACTCAAAAGAGTCCTTTCTCAAAAACATTACGAGGATGTAAATGAGGCTGAAGGTGCTGTTGCATAAATGCATGGTGCTATTCTGCCACAAGGGTGTTTGAGGATCCTCTGCCACCTCTAGTTTAACAAGGAAATGGCATTGATCACAATGATCCTACCACCCAAAACAAGAAGAAGAAGACCCTGGTGCCAACAGACTTTTTTGACACAGATTCCTCTTTTGTGCATGCGACATGTTGATCCTTCTCGACAGAATGTATTGATGAACAGGAAAGCCTGGCAAACATATCCTATGCTAACATGGTAGCCACTCTTGGTCCACATTTCTCACCCAAGCCCCTAGTGAGCCTTCTTCTCCCCAGCTCGGAACCATTCCCAAAGTTCAGTTCACATTTTACACTTGACGTTCTCTAACTCAGAGTTATCAGAGTGCCCACATTCTCCACCATATGTGGCATTCCATGGGAAAAGCAAGGGGTCACAAGCCCATTCTGCGTGCAGTGCAGATGCATGGAAGAAATGGAAGGTGAGGAATGCAGCAGTGTCCCAAAAAGAGAAAAAAGTGAGGGCACAACTCTTTATCCAACAGGAGAAAGGAAGATTTCCCCGGGATGCTGAAGAGCCATGCCAGTGCGACAAGGCAAAGCATGAGACCTGTGAGTACTGTGGAGACCCTGATCATTGATGGCCTTCCTGTCCTGAGGCTCCAGCAGCATGATGTGGCCATTGTGACAGGTGGGGCCATGGTCTAGCCCAGTGCTTCTCCTATGACCCAGGCAAGGCTCAAAAGTTCCGAGAGAGGGGTGAAAAGCCTAGTGAGGGCACTGAAACTGGTACCACTGAGCAGAAGGCTCCATCTTGTAATCAGTTTATTCAAGATGGATTATATTATATAAGCATTATACATATCAAAAAGAGTCTGCTGTTGGCACCAGGGTGTATCTTCTTATTGTTGTGGAGGAGGATCCTCTATAAAACATCCTCGTGGCAGAACAGCAGCATCACAAGCATCCTCATTCACGTCCGCATAATATTGTTGACAAAGGACTCTTTTGAGTTCCTTGTGGCTTTTCATACTATAACACATAAATAACTTGTCATTGGAGGAAAACATCTCTTGTGTGTTTTCCAGTTGTTCCACCAACCCAGAAACCTGATAGTAAACCACGCTTCCCAGTCTTTAACAGTTGTGTGTACATTTCTGTGCACACAACTTGCAGAGACACACACGACTGTTATGTGCCCATGCATTTGCGTTGTACAAAGAGTGTATATGTGTATGACTACTATTTTGGTTTATTCGACCATTCTACTGTCTAAAAAAACGCTTGGAATCATATTATCATACAAAGTTGAAGAAGAATCTCAATTTGACCTCATCTTGGAAAATAAAGACACACACTATTTTGTGTGTGTGTGTGTGTGTGTCTACCTGGCATCTTCTAAGTCGAAGACCACATGGTTGATGGTGTCATGAGGATTCAGGAAGCGCTGGATGTCCTCAAGCACCTTCTGCCTGTTACAAATAACACAAACAGAAAAATAATATTACTGCTACGACTGCTACTACTACTACCGCTACTATTACATTACACTAATAATCTTTAATTATAGAGCGCTTAATTAAAAGAAGACTACAGAGTGCTTTACAAAAATGCATACAGAAAAGTCCAGCCTGATGCCTCATAGAACCAATAGGAGCCAATAGGTCTGCAATGTGCTGTACCTAGAGGCCAGACCTAGTCATGTCATTTTAACATGATCAGTTAAATATTAAAATCAATTATATATCTATATGGTATCCAGTGGTGTTAAAATTGGTGTTATATCATATTTTCATTTGGAGCCATTTAAAATTCTTGTCACTGGGAAATTGAATCCTCTTCCAGAATCTAACAAGCTAACTGCTTGTCATTCAAACGTGGTGAGAGTTGCAACTTTACCAAAATTAAAGTGCAGTTTGCAGTGGAAAATGGATGTTAACAGTAAGACAATCAAAATAGAATTTGCAATTGTTTTATGAGGTCAGGATATTTCTTCAGCTTCTAGTTGACTTGTTTTTGTCCTTTTTAAAATACAAATTTTGAGGTGCTAAACCTAACTTGAAATTAACTGCTGTCCCGGCTAACAAAGATAGGGAGAGATACAGTTCTGGCCAAGATTATTGGCACGCTTGCATTTTAGGATTTCAAACAAAAAAAATCTTGGTTGGATGGTTTCACAATTGGTTGGTTGGATGGTTTTCACAATTGAAGAGTGGCCATGATTATCGGCACCCTTTAGAACCGCGCTACTCAACACGCGGCCCGTTAAGCAAGGTTAATATTATTGCGGCCCTTGGTTGAATTTTTATTGTCATAGCAACTGCCAATAAAAATATAATATTCTCATTTCAATGAACACAAACCATTTCTAAATTAAATTCTTAATGACCACAAGATGGCGATCGTGCATACTGTGCTTATTTAGCGATCGTGGGATCAATAAAAAAGATAAACCAACACATGATCAGCAACAAAAACTACCATTGATTTCTTATTTGGCAAGTGTTGCCGTCAATTTTAGCGTCACTGCTGCCCTCGGCGTTGTGCACCTGGGCACAGACGCTGGGAGAGTCCCTGGCTCTGCGCTCAAAGTTCAACTACATTCAACTTTTACATTCGCGACGCTGATCTCTGCAACGCGAAACCAATTACAGCACAGTTTGCTATCATAACCGAAATTAAAAAAACAATGGAGGAGAAACTTAAATCATACCACAATCTGACTAAAAAAATTGTGCCATGGAATGATGGCGGTTTACAGACGGGACTACCAGGTTGGTTGACAGCTTAGTACAGGTTCGTATGTGCAGCCAGTCTATATTCACTTCTATGGCTGTGCTAGTATGATCATTGACAATGTGGTTAGCTATGGCTGATGCGGGCTGTAGTCCGAAATTGAACTCCACACTATTCTTTCCTGAATGCTGTCATTTTAAAAACTCGACAGTGTGAAAGTAATGAATGTAATGTAATTCTCCTAACGCTGATCATGTGAAGGGGTCGCGCTCAACCTAGTGTTGACGCCGACGCTTTGCATGGATCATGTGAAAGCACCAACTGTGCAGGAAGTCTAGCCTAGCCTACTCTCAAGTCATGGCAAAACCGGCAAAACGTAATATTTCTGATGAACACAGGGTATTTCAAAAAACATGGGAGGAAGAATTTGCTTTTGTTGAGGTAAATAACAAACCAATCTCTTTGCCAGAGAACAATAGCAGTACCAAAACGGGCAAATGTTAACGTCACCATTGACTTAGAATTACATATCCATCTGGGAATAATTTGATATACTCAGACCTGATTTCAATTTAATATGCCTATATTTATTTTATTAAACATTCTTGTGATTTATTGCAACAGCAATCTAACACTTTAACATTTAATGAAGAAAGCCTACTCATTTTGTCATCTAATCATTTGATATCCATGTGGCTTGAAATAACACTACAAAATAGTTTTATATGACCAAAAACTTTGCGTTGCGGCCCTTTGACACAGCTGTATCTTGCTGTGTGGACCTTGAGCTATGTAAAGCTGAGTAGCCCTGCTTTAGAACAATCCAACAGTTGTACAAATTAAAATAGTTCCAACATAGACAAGTTCCTACTAGTTTCCTGTTAAAATAGCAGTTGGCATGCTGCATCGACTTGCTGCTCCACACGGAGGAACAAAGTTTTACATAAGTAACATGTAGTTATATCACTTAAGTGATTAAGAACCAAACTATAGCTTGCTAACAAAGAACCAAACTTTAGCTTGCTAACAAACCCCCCCCCCCCCCAAAATACTAGTTTATTTAGTTTATTCGCACAGTAAAAAAAAAAAAAGGTACAATGATGATTGGGTACAAAATACAAAGAAAATACAGTGCAGGAAGAGACAGAAAGCCTGAAAGGCTTATATGAAGCCTCCCCCCATTCAATTTTATCTTACAGACAGGGATCAATCAATCATCACCCAACCCCCCCCCCCCCCCCCCAACAAGTATAGAAAACACACAGCATGACATGAAAAAAAATAAAAAAATAAAAAAATAAAATAAACGAATAATAATAATGAGATTGTGTGTGTGTGCGCACATGCGCACATAATAATTACAGTAGCAGTACATTAATGACAATGCACTGATTCAAGGAAACACTTGGGGAAAAGTTCTGTCACAATACACAAATTAAGTGCTCTTTCAAACATCTTTTGTATATTTTTATGGAATGCTTATTTGCCAAATGGGAAAAATCATTCCATAACTTGACACCTCTGTATCTTATGGAAAATACTAACCTAATACTTTGTAATAGATATCATACTTACTTGTTGACATTAGGGATGTTAAATTGGCTAGGTTTATCATCTTTTTCTCTTGCTATTACATAAGTTAAGCTAATAGCTAATATTACCTTGGGTTTTATGGGGGGCGAGAAAGTAATGCACACTATTGGCCACAGAAGGTGAAAATGTCACTGTGTACGACTATGTTTTTGTTAGTGGTGCCTTTCTAGCTCTACTAGTTAAGATGTAGCTCAACTCTCCGTGGTGCAACTAAACAGACACAGTTTTAGAGTCTATGTTTATTGTTGATTTTACACCCTAACTTAGGATCAAACGCATGTACAGCTGATTTATAAAAGCTGCTCTTTAGAAAAGTACTTTCTAAAAGTAGTGCCTTCCAGTTAGACTAGATAGTCAGAGTCAACTGGATGAAACCATTTGGGCTTGAAATTTGACAGATCTTGAAAGGTCCCTCACATTAGGCCTAATCTTATTCTACACCCAGAACAATTTACTCACAAAGTAGCCCTAACAAAATGGGATTAACATTAGTTCTCTTAAGGTACTGTGTATTGTGTAATGTTCTCTTTCATGTGAGCGCTGACAGGCTGGCAAAATAATTAGATGAAGGTCAGAGTGAAACTGCATCTTTAACATTTTTAAATGTCAGCGTCTGTTGGCTTCCTTAAAAGTGCTGAGAAAACATCTCGGAGGAGAGACATTAAAAAAAATACACACACCATACACACACACACAAATACTACAGATGCAGATTGACAGTGCACATGCACACAATTGCGTAAGTATGCAGAGCAACATCTCAGTTGGAGAGAAGCACAATTAAAGGTAAAATGGCAGAGAGAGAGAGAGAGAGAGAGAGAGGTTTGTGAACCTTTTTGAAATCTCTGCATAAATGGCTCTGATCTTCATCTAAGTCATAACAATAGATAAACACACTAAGAATTAATATAAAACACACCTGCAGACACTACATGGCACAAAGAATGATTGAAATCAGCGTGTGGTACCTCTGTACTTTGGGTTTGCGTGGTGCCATGGGTTCGTGTCCCGGTGGTGGGAGGTGACCCCAGAAGTCCGGAAAGGCCAGGATGCTGAATCCTGGAATAGATTTGGTTTGGGCAGATGCAGCGCGGTACAGCTTGGGTCGATGGTGGGGGATACACGCCCCATGTTCCTCCAATAATCTGTCCACCATGGTACAATGATGGGTCTTCTCTCTACACTCCTCCTCATTATCATCCCGCTCCTCCTCTTTCTCGTCCGAAGTGGTTTCCCCCGTACTAGCAAGAACCAAGAGATTCAAATGAAAATGTCGAGGCTTAAATGATGTCATGTTTTGCTTTTAAAAAGCAACCAAAACTGTGTATTTGCCTTCTCTCACACTTTGACCCAACCCCTATCTCAGACAAATAGTGTTCCATGTCCTCGAGCACTCTTTCGAAATGACTCTTTCAGCCATTGTAGGCATTACAAGGTTGAAAGAGGTGGATTTTGATGACAAAATAAAAAATTAAAAAAATGTACTTAAACAACTTATGTTTGTTCAAAATTAATTTTAGTCAAAATATTAACACCAAAAAAATTTAACTGAAACAAGAAACAGGAAAAAGCAGGTGATAACCAATACAACTGGGAACGTGACCCATTTTACTGAAAGAAATGGCCCAATTTATCTAACACGTGACAGTAAAATGGGCCAATAGCTAAAAATGCATTTTCAGAAAATCAAAGTATATTCAAAAATGTCTTCTGATTGAACTGCTTTGAAAGGTGGAAAATCAAAATCTCGCTTGCCAACATACTTAGCAAGTAGCATTAATGCGTACAATAGGGGGCAGTGTCACATTTACTAAAACTAACAGTACAGAAAACGAAGAAGAATCCAGGTAAGGAAACCTGTTTTCACCTGTGTCAAGCAGTGTCACACTAGCAGCAGAACACTAGGAGGTGTTGAGCAGCATTATAATAGTAGGAGCAGAAAAGTAGAAGGGGCCAAGCAGCTACTGTTGTTTACTGATTGTTTATTTTGAACCCTATCCTTATCACACACTGATGAAGGCTTTGCCCAAACATATTTTAAATAAATAATCTTCTACCACATAGGTAGAAGGATGCAATGTCATCTTACCTTGCCTCCCTCCTCATTGACCCAAAGCTATAGCTGCTGCTGAGGACATTGCTATAACTGTGGAAATCACAGGCTTCCAACTGGGCAGCAGCTAGAGAGGAGAGAGAGGAGAAAATATCTATCTCTTTTAAGATTTAGATTTTTGGGGTTTTAAATTCTGCTTAATTCAATTTAGTTGATTGATTATTTGAAATATTTCCAGTGTAACAGAATTGGAGAAAATGGTTATACTTTTATTTTGAAGTAATATTTGTGGAGAAACACCTTGTTCAATATTAAGTGTTGACTCTTAATTTTAATTTTAATTTTTAAGTCGGCACAATACCAATCCAGGGATGTGATTTCTCCCAACCTTTCAGTGAATACTAGTGTTGGACACAACACACTTCAACACTAGTTGAAGTGGAGCTTACTCCTTAGGATTATTATTTTATCTTTATCTCCCATTTTTTATGCCACTTCTTTCTTACTAGACAGTATATTGTGGAATCTAACAGAGAAGATGGGAGAAAGTGAAGGGAATAAGATACATACATACCACTAAACCACCTAGACACCCCACACCGCTAGAGTACTTACATTTTCATGTTTGAAAATTGTACATTTTCAGCAGACCCTCAAACCCTAACCCTTGGTAACGTTTCAATACAAAACACATTGCCGTTGTTGTAAGGACTCTAATGTTAATGTTCAACAAATTCAATAATTACAAATTGAAGAGAATCTGTTCAATATAACCAGTTTCTCTTCAACCCTGCTATTTCAATATCACCAAATTCCCTGAATAGTACCAAATCCTTTTCCAACTGAAGGCCCTGACCTTGTGTGTATTGTCCAGTGGAAGGCTGTGGTTCTGAAGGAGATTCAGGAGAGGAAGTGCAGGAATTAGACCTGGCATTACTCCTTCTAGAGTGGTGTTGAGGAGACCTGTTGAAGAGCAGAGCTTCCTCATCTGATGATGATGACGATGATGATGAACTCTCCTCTGGCTCTGAACCAGAGTCCAGCTCCTTGGAAACACAGAAACACACAACAAAAATCTGAACAATCACAACAGCCACAGCATATATTAAAAATCAGCATATATTATGTAATGCATAAAATGTTCATCTTCAGAACAGCCCAGAACAAGCAAATGTAAATGATGTAAACATCCCTGCAGACAGGAATCATTTACATGAAAATGACAAATCTGATAGGTGTCAAATCTCCCCCACTACTCGTGAAAAAAAAGTGGCACTATTACATGCAGCTTTGCATAGTGCCAAATAAACCTTTGAACCATATAGCCTAGAGGATTTTTCCGTCACCGTCATAAATCTACAGTCATTCGTCAAATGGCACCATTTGCCAGTTACCTACCCTAGCCCACCACGGTATGTGCCATGTCATTGGGGTTATCAAGTGTGCACCTTCCTTCACCGATGTTTTGAATGAACACTGTTTAGGGTAAGGGGTGGGGGTTGGGGTGGGATATCCCCGAATGGTTACAGTCCCAGGTTAGGAAAAGGGGGTTCAGGAACGAGGAGTGTGTGTGTACTGTTATGTACGTATGATATCAAATGGGAACACTAACCTTTATCCAATGCGCTAACCTTGATCGTACACATCATCTAAAATATAAGATAGTTTTTATTTTTTATTATTTTTTTTGGTCACTGCATAATTCCTTTTGTGTTATTTCACAGTTTTGATGACTTTACTATTATTCTAAAATAGTGGAAAATTGTAAAAATAAAGAAAAACCCTTTCTATGAGTAAGTGTGTCCAAACTTTTGACTGGTACTGTATATTTCATAACCCTTGATACCAGAGAACATCTCAAAATCACATTCAATCCTATCCATATCCAGGCTGTTTTAGCTAAAAGCCTCTATAATATATTATGATATATTAGGTTGAATATGCCACCTATTAGTCAGATATTATCAGTCAGATAGTATCTTGTGTTTTATGACATGAAACATATTATCATGGGCCGAGACACTCGTTCATTACGTCCCATCTGTCACTGTCAAGTCTATTTCTGTATTTCTCTCTCTCTCTCTCTCTCTCTCTCTCCACACACACACACACATACACACTCTCTCTCTCTCCTGTATATTTGCATACTCTCTCATAGACACAGTGGCCGTGTTTTCATGCACACAAAAAATACAGCTATATTACGTCTTAACTGGAATTAGAACGATGCAAGGCAGGACCCATGTAAATGGCGTACTCTGATTATGTTAGTGCCATTAGCGTAAGCGCAATTGCAGGAACATAGATGGAGGACTCAAACAAATGTGAAGAGAGCAGTTAAACAAATGTGATCAAGGTGTTTTCATGTTCTAAGTGTGATTAAGTCATTGTAGTTAGTGAGTTTTTTTTATCATTTCCATTTGAATACTCACAGTAACCACATGTAAACCAGATTTTTATGGAAGGTGTCACTTTATAGAATCATAAATGGTTTAAACACACTATTGTCTTACTTGGACTATTGGCAATAGTAAAGTAGCATCTGTCTCTCTCTCTCTCTCTCTCTCTCTCATCAATCATGTCTACCTATGGTAATAGCCATGTAAGTCAAGATGATGATGACCATGTTTGAAATTAGCACCCACACCCTTTCTGTCAGTATCTCTCTTTTTTCTCTGTCTTCCTCATTTCCTCTCTCAAATCAGTCATATCTACCTGTGGTAAGTCATGATAATAATGAGAATATTTGAAAGTACTCTCTTGCATTCTCTCTTCTCTCCTGTCCTGTCTTTCATTCATTTTTTTATTTCAATGATACATAACAAAAGGTCACAACCAACAAAATGAACCAACACAACTCATACAAGCGCTGCCTACAAGTAAATTGATGAAATAACCTACAACAAATCCTACAGAGAACATTGTTAATATTATGTGGGTGTATATGCCTAGCTGGCAGTTGGCTTGTGGTGTAGTTCAGAACACAGGTGGCAGTATTGTGCCAGTAGCTTTATCCCTCATGCAATCATTGTGACACACACACACACACACACACACACACACACACACATACCTGGAAGTCATGTGTGAGTTCAGGACAGAGTAGGCTGTATTGCGCCAACAACTCTTTAGGTCTGTCTGGATCAGGACGACTACGAAGTTTGTTCAGGTCTGTCTCCAAGTCGTCATCCTGGAGAGAGAAACACACACACACACACACACACACACACACACACACACACACACACACACACACACCTCCAACAATGACAAATGTGCTCCAGCACAGATCTGTACAACTACATTAGCATACCCCTGCCCGACCACTTTTCTCTGCTGCCTCGAGGTGAGTTGCCCCGTTGCTCAGAGGCCCCAGCAGCCGATCTACACGGTCAGGGCTCTTCTCTGTCCTGGCCCCACAGTGGTGGAATGAACTCCCCACTGATGTCAGGACAGAAGAGTCACTGCCCACCTTTCGCCGCACACCAGCTCAGTCTTGTCCAGGTTGAGCTTCAGGTGGTGCATCGACATCCACTCCGAGATGTTTGCCAGGCACGCAGAGGGGGGAAATGACAGGATCAGCTGGGTGTCAACAGCATCGCAGTGGTAGCAAAAGTCATGGGAGTGGATAACAGAACCAAGAAATGTTGTGTAGAGGGAAAAAACCCAGAACCCAGAACCGGAACCCCAGTAGCATGTCTGGTTCTGACATAGACGCTCTCAGCGTCACCTGATCCAGGAGTATCAGGACAGAGGAGAGAGAGTTTGCTCTCATGACTAAAGTCGAGTCGGTCGAGTGACCCACCTTGGGGGTCGAAGAGGTTGTTCTGGTGGAGGTACAAGGACAGTTGATTAAAGACAGCACGTTCAAGAGTTTTGGATAGGAAGGGTAGAAGGGAAACCGGTCAGCCCTCAATGGTCAAAGCAAAACACTAAATTTCTTCTTCCTGAGTCATTCTTTGGTAGATTTGTGTTAATGTTTTGGATTATTGACTTGTTGGGACAGCCACTTTCATCCCAGCTTTAGCTCTCAGACTGATGGCCTGACGTTCTGTTCATGAATTCTCTGGTTTCCCTCAGAATTCATGGTTCCTTTAATGATGTTGAGCTGTCCAGATCCAGAGGGAGAAAAACAGCCTCACACCATGACAAAAAATGTCCTCACTTTGCAGGATTTGCCTTATCTTTCTATCGTTATGAGGACATCAACACACACGCACACACGCGCGCAAGTGTGCACGCACACGCATACACACTCACATAGTCCTTGCTATCTGCCTCTTGGATCTCTTCATCTTCTTCATCATCACTCTCCTCACAGCTCTCATCTAGATCCAACAGAGAGAACAGAGCAGAGATGCAAATGTCAGTGTCAACCAATCAGTGTCAGTGTCAAACAATAGTTTGAAAAAGAAAGAAAGGAAGAAAGAAAGAAAGAAAGAAAGAAAGAAAGAGGAGACAACCTGCATGTGTGTGTCATCACATGGCAAAGATCACATGGGAATTTACTTCATGACTGTAAATTACTTTTGTTATAAGAAAATAATTTTAAATCAATATTTTATGTCAAATGATTAGTGTCTTTGATAAGAAACCATGCAATATGCAGGATAATGTACAGTGAGCCGGATCCCTGACAGGATGATTGAAGGTCTTGATCTTCTTGAAGGGGCTTTGACTTCAGTGACTTGCTTGCCATACATTATCCTTACATAACTTTATGCTTATGTTTTATATATTGTGTATACAATTTTCTTCCTATTTTTTGGCACCAGGGATTGTAAAATGTTATACTACCACTACAATTATGAAAGCCTCCTACTCCTACTGGTGCCATCACACTATAGTGGTAATATACCTGGTCCCACGTCAGTATCAGGGTTGGTATCCAGTCTTCCTGGCAGGGGAAAGGAGTAGACAGACTTATCTGATGATAGTGGTAGAGGGGTTTTAGGAAGACACTTCCTCATCAGCTGGACAGAGGGCTCCACCAAACACTCCAGGCCTTTAGTCAACAAACATGTCTGCAGACAATACGCAAATAACATGTAGACTATGTCAACAACTTCAGCTGGACTACAGACTTTCATTCTGCTTTCACTCTTCTTTCAGATTGATGCACTGTTAGATGTCACAATATGATACCAGTACATACTGTTTGCACTAGTCCCTTGTTCATTTCTGCCTAGTCTAATCAGTTCTTTAATCCATTATAGTATGCATCCATCATCAGACAGTTTTAATCAAATAAGCAAGCATCACGTAATTCTGCTTGTCATAAAAATGTCCACGTTTGAAGGTTGATTTGAGATGAAACAACACTGCCTACATGCATTTTAAAGTTTCTATGAGGTCATAATCTACTCTGATGAATACATTTTTTAATGTTTTTTTTTATGTACTCATTTAACCATATGAGCACGACTGCAAAAAGACCTTCAAGTTTATGACCAACTGTGACAATGGCAGTCTCCATTTGATTGTCTGTTTCTCTACAGCATTATACAGCCCTGTTTTCAAATGAAATATCGATTCAGTTTTGTCTACCACAGTTAAAGGTGATTCTTGGTGACATTATTTTAAAAGTTGGGTTTGGATCAGTGGCAGCTGGTGCATTTTTCTCCGGGGAGGCTATACCAAAAATCAAGCAAACATGTACTAAGGCATCATCAGTGTATTTAAATAAATGAAAATGCCTATTTGGCTTTATTTGTATTTGCTGAGCTGAATGCACATTTGTTGTAATGAAACGTGCTTAGTTAAGGTAAGTTAAGGTACTTAAATTAGTGTAAATTCTTTATAATAATTATCTTTTATACTACAATATATAATGGTAAGCGAAAAGTGCTTTGATAAGTGCAAAAGAAATCTGAGACAATAGCAGAAAATTATGAACACAGTAAGACTTAATAGAAAATAACATTTAAGAAAAAAATAAATGAATATGGTATTACATTTGAAATACCCAGTCCCATCAAAAAGCTGAGTTTAAACTTATTGTACATTGCTTAAACTTTTTGTACATAAATTTTGCCCTTCTCTCGAGAGATGCACATTTCTCAATGACTCTATGGCAGCACAGAACTTGACACAGTTTATTATTTTAGACAGGATGTGCCTGTTTTTATCAACCTCCTTATTATGCTTATGGATCCCTATCCTGTAGCCTTCATCAAGCTGAGCAACTATGTTTACTTTCCCAAACATTTGCTTTTGTTTTTTCTGATATGTGGTTTCAATTATTCAAACCTGTCTGAATCCATACTGGGTCTGAGACCTGTCGTTTGAAAAAAAAAAAAGCAAAATAAAGTATTGGTCACTACATGCAGTTAGCCAAGCCTTCCTACTAAACCAGCTCCTTGAAAACGACCAAGTATATTGTCTCATTCTGGCACTTTTTTTGTCAGATGTACCACAAGCCACTCGCTCTCTGCTGCCAACCAGTGGTTGGTGGTGTGTAAATCAGCAGCATTCAGATAAATGCTGTTGGGCCCCACCAAGCTCCTATCTCTTGTATTGAAGCACGGGCGGAAATCCCAGGGGGGACACAGGGGACATGACCCTGTCATGGGGACATGGGGACATGTCCCCATGACAGGGGACATGAAAAATCAAAAAAAATCATTGTAAACACAAATACATAATTTTGAATAACGTAAAACAATGGGTTTTTTAAGTGTTGAAAAATTATGATCCCCCCTATTCCTCAAAGTGGTTTGGTCCACATGCTGTTTCCAGGGGCGGGGCTACCAGCAGCTCCGTGTTTCAGTCTCAGTCAGCCTAACGGTCAGATTGTGAGGGAACACCAATGAAACCTCTACAAGTAAAAGCACACCACCTGTTCAACAAGCACAAACTTATAACATGAAACGTGACATTTCTCCTGCTTTGTCCAAAATCAGCTCTTTTATTATCAGCACACTGGTTAAGCTAATAGCTAATGATTGTTAACAAGCTCAAACGAGTATGTTGCATAGCGGCAGTGACAGGGGAGAGAGGAGAGGACACAGAGTGGAAGATATAGAGAAGGAAAAAGAGAGAGGACAGATGACAGGAGGAGCAATACTACGGAGCCCCCGAAGTGACATGGAGGGAAAAAAAAAAAAAAAAAACATGTACTGGGACAAACACTGACTATAGTTTTGCGAGATCTCGAGTTTCTTTTGCGAGATCTCGAGTTTCATTTGCGAGATCTCACAAATCCAACAATGCGTATGAGAACCGCCGTCTACTGAAAACCCGCCACAACCTGAAGCCGCTAAGGCACTGACCCGGAAGTTAATTTAAAAAGGAAGAAAGAAAATATATGCAAAAAAATAGACAAAAAGCTTTGACTGTCGTCCCAGCTGATATGAACGATAATGTTCACACCTTATAACTATATATATAAATATAAAAGAACAACACAAAGGATGATATGTTTGAGATCACATTCGTTTCACCTGAATTTTTAATATAGTCCGATTGCCTCCTGCTGGTAACATGAGGAACTACAACCTAATTTCAGTGGACTGGCTAAGCTCTCCGTAGACGGCACTTCCCCAGTTCACACACTGACACCGCACGGTTGGATTTGCGAGATCTCGCAAATCCAACCGTGTTACCAGCAGGAGGCAATCGGACTATATTAAAAATTCAGGTGAAACGAATGTGATCTCAAACATATTATCCTTTGCGTTGTTCTTTTATTTATATATATATATAGTTATAAGGTGTGAACATTATCGTTCATATCAGATCACATATATGATTTTTATTTTATTTTTCTTCGTTTTTTTTTCTTCCTCCATGTCACTTCGGGGGCTCCGTACAATAGTGATTTTTTCATTCTTTAAAAACATCTGTCAGGATATTAATGTCAGATATAGTTCATATTTTACTGACATTTTAGATTAGTTTCTAGAGAGATATCCAGATTTTTAAATTTATTTAAATATTTTTACTTTGAGTTTGATTTCCAGATTTTGTATTATTATTTGTAGTTATTACCTTGACTTAGATGTTCAGTTTGACAGTTTAATGTAGTTGTCTGTAATGTCCATAAAGAGAGACTGGACAAGCTGAACATGATGATCTGCCAGGAGTTTGTTGGATCCAGAGACACCAGAAGAAGTACATTTGGTTCTTTTGTTTAAAAAAGTGGTGCTTATCTTCTGTGAGGTGGACATGTTTTAGTGTGGTTGACACATTGTACTTTAGTTTTTCACAGTTAGACAGATATATAGATTAGGTAGCATACAGTGGATACATTGATAATATTATTTTTATAATTTATTTTATTTATAGGCCTACAGTTCCAATTTATAATTATTATTATGTATAAGGGCTGTGCATTTTTAAGTTGCCTTATTTTGTGGCATAGTTGTCATATCTTGTTGTAGTTTTGTTTGTTGACACTAAAATAAATATATATTTTTGAAGAATAGTTTGATGTTGTTGGATTATTCTTGAAGGTATTTCCTCTAGTTTTAGAACTTATTTTGAGCTTCAAGTTCTTGTAAAGCTACTTTGATGGACTGTAGTGGAAATTAGAACCGGGAGCAAAGAAATTCTGTTAGATGTGGTCATATAAGGTGTATCATTGCCGCCTTCCACCTAATACCATTGTTGGTATTGTTGGTTGAACATACACAAACCTGTATACAGGTAGGATATGGACTAATATGGAACAATGCTATAACTACTATTATTACTTTTAATACAATTATTTAAAACATTTGAACATGCTGAGAGCTCAACACTGCAAGGCAAGTTGCAAAGGAGCGTAAGGGAGAGACAGAGGGAGATAGGGCCAGACAGCAATTTTTTCATGTCCCCTCCAGGAATTACTCTCTGAAATTTAAAGTTTATTGTCCCCCCCCAACAATGAAATGGGATTTTCGCCCCTGTATTGAAGAGGAGTGAACTGCGCATGTACAACTTATAATGAGAGTCAATGGGCAAAGATTCTTGCGCCCTAGAAATACGTGACCTAGCAGTAACTTTAGACAACGTAGAACAATTTGAATCTATATTTTATTGCTTGCTTAATCTTTCATTTTATTTACGCCTAGATTGACAAGTAAGCCAAAGTTTACAATTGAAGTATCTAGTCTGAATTTTGGATTAACTTTTCCAGGGTTATTAAGAATACTTGTGTATTTTAATGTACACTATATGGCCAAAAGTCAGTGGACACTCCTACTGATTTGAGTTCAGGTGTTTCAGCCACCCTGTTTTTCAGGGTTTGGGCTTGGCCACTTAGTTCCAGTGAAGGGTAACCTTAATGCTACAGAATACAAAGACATTTCAGCCAATTGGGCACTTCCAACTTTGTGGCAACAGTTTGGGGAAAGCCCTTTGCTGTTCCAGCATGACTGTGCCCCTGTGCACAAAGCAAGGTCCATAAAGACATGGTTAATGGTTAGATGAGTTTGGTGTGGAGGAACTCGATTGGCCTGCACAGAGCCCTGACCTCAACCCCATTGAACACCTTTGGGAGGAATTAGAACGCTGATTGCAAGCTAGGCCTTCTTATCCAACATTACTGCCTGACCTCACAAATGCTCTTTTGGCTGAATGGGCACAAATTCCCACAGACACATTCCAAAAGCTTGTGGAAAGCCTTCCCAGAGTAGCGGCTGTTATAGCCGCAAAGGGGGGTCCAACTCCATATTAATGCCCATGGTTTTAGAATGGGATGTCCAGCAAGCTCATATAGATGTGGTGGTCAGATGTCCACTGACTCTTGGCCATATAGTGTATTTTAGGTTTTATATGAGGTTTTTAATTAGGTGTTGAGTGTCAGTTTCTTTCTCTCCCCTTCAGTCTCAACAGGCTGCATGATTTCATGCACTTTCCTGTCCTGCCATAGACTACTGTCTGGCATAGTATCTTCCATTCATTCCTTACAAAAAACATCTAACTATCTAACACACCGACACCACCTTTCCTCTCCAAAGTCAGCAATTTGTACTACTCAGACCTCTTTTTGACTTAACATACATGACCAGAAGGTCATCCATGTTCAACCTTAAAGTTTCATTAGTAAGCAATCCCAGATAGCAATGAGACTCGGGCCAGCGCCCACTTCACTGATGGCACAATCGGCTGAGTGTCAGAATCGGCTGCTGTCAGCTGTGCCAGAGCCGCGCCGACTCCGGCAGTGGAGGGCTTGGGTGAATGCTGGTTTATTGTCACGGAAAGAGTCTGGCCCGACTGTAGCTTGCCAGATATGGCCCAGATCATGATGTCTGAATTTGGACCAGATCTGGTCAATATTCGGCAGGTGACTATATTTTTTGCCTAGCAACACTATGAAATGTATCTAGTTGAGTAGAGGGCTCGAGCTTCAGTTTTCACTTGGCGTTTTGACTCTGCTGCTGCAATCCTTCAGCCTACGGAATGTTGTATTTTTTATTAGTAATTCCAGGTGAGTAACGTCACCATCATAGGTTTGTGTAGTTTAACTAACAAAATTGCCATTTATGCTGTTGATTTTACTGTTGTTGCACTCAAATCTTAAAAAAAATAAATCTGGTAGAAGCGACCGCTAACGTTACAACTAAGATAAACTAACATTAGCACGCTAGCGCGACTAGCTAGCGGGTGTCAGTTAATCTGATATTTACACTTTTAAAGATAACTTTTAAAGATTTTTAAAGATAAGATAAGTCTAATGTGACTTTAGTTTGAGTCCTTTGCATCCACTTTTTGAGAGAATATGTATTTTAAGTCATGTGTGTAGCTTCAAAGGGGTCTCTGAATGGAGAAATGCATTTAAGACTGTCTAGTCTCTCACTCTGTTTCCTTCCCTTGACTCTTTCTCTTTGTGTGAAGGCAGTGGATGAGGAGATCGAGAAATACATTAAGAGATGGAGGAAGGAAGGCAAGAGAGGAAAGACCAATGAGAAGAAGAGAATTAATTATTTAATTATTATATATACATATAAATGTGTGTATATATTCAATAGTCTTGCAATTGTTTATAATAAATATTAGAATGGTACAATTCAGTGTTTGCTGTCAATCAATACCACAACTTTTCATTATCAAATATTTGGGCTTTTTGGGCTTTATACAATATATTGTTGTATGAATGTAAATGTTTGTTAAACTGTGTTGTATATTTTAGAAAATGTGGACAATTAGTTATTTTAGACTATTTACAGGGAATTAAAGAATACAGTGAGGATGGAAAGGGAATAGTATATAATCTTAAATCGGGCCTGTTCTGGGGCTATTCTGGTTCAGAATCGGCTTGGATTCGGCAAACGGAATTGGGCCATCATTCAAAACAAGGTCGGGCCATCTCCGGCTAACTTGGCAGGTGAGAACTGGGCCGCAACTGGACCGGCATTTCTTTGCTATCTGGGTATATAATCTTAAATCAGGCCTATTCTGGTTCAGCGTCGGCAGAATCGGCTTGGATTCGGCAGACGGAACTGGGCCGATGTACTCGGCCCGATTCTGGGCAGTCATTCAAAATGAAGTCGGGCCATCTCCGGGTTCCGGTGTTGGGCCAACTAAAGCTGACTCGGCATGTGAAAACTGGGCCGCGATCGGGCCGGCATTTCTTTGCTATCTGGGATGATTCTGAGTCTGACTGGCTTTACATTTCCCATGGGGAATTGCAAGGCAAGCATGTGTCATTGTGTCTGAAGCCACGCTCATCTACGTAAGGGTATTAATTTAATTTCATCACAGTCTGACAGTGCAATGTTGCAATTTTGTTTTGCTTTGATGAAAAAATGGCAAAAAAAACTGTGACAAACTTCTGAATTTCCACTAGGTAGCATTGTAGAAAAGATTCCTCTCACATGGGCCTAAATCCTTAGAACATTGCACACCTGTGGTTCCATTTTACAGTATGCATGGTTTTGGACCAGATGATGGACTACCATCTAAAGTTTGTACATTTTCATTCATGGGAAGGCAGTTTTAGTCAGAAGGAAGAAAGAAATATATAAAGAACACATACAAAAACAAAAGGCTGCCAGGCCGATAGGCACAGCTACCTGAAAATGAGAGAGAAAGGGATAATAACTTTACCTGTGTAGTTTGATACATAAGCCTGATGCCTCCTTGGGATACAAAAGCCTGTTTGCCAGCAGTACTGTGAGTGGCCTGATGAAGGCAGCACAGCAATGCTTGGCGGATCGCTATGGCAACTTGTTCAGTATCCTTGCTGTGCCAGTCCTCATACAGCCGCAACAAGCCAGAGATGTAGCCCTTAGATACTGCTGAGCGAACATTAGCCTCTGTGAGGGGAGGGGGGGAGAGAGAGAGCAAGAAGGAAAGCCATTAGCATGTATTGCCTTTTCACCAGCATTAATCTGTATCCTCGATGATCAGATTGTTTCATGATCTAAAAAACCTTTCCCATTTCGTCAAATTCCATACGTATTCTTGATCTGACCGACAAAGACTTTCACTTTATACCACCACCACGGCCACGCAGCACTATAGAGTCAAGTAGGGAGGAATATTTCAGACTAAATTAAATAAATAAAAATTTAATGAAATGTGAGCATAAATAATTAAATATGGCACATATGTATTTATTAATTCATGTAATTATTTAACCATTTAATTAATTATTTATTTATTTCAGTGACACTACAATGCAATATGAAATAAGACTTGAGCTGAGAGTGCCTGAGAGTTGTATTCATGTGAGAGCATCAGTGGGCTAAGATGAAAAAGTCTAACCCTCAGTATAGGAGCCAATTAACACTCAATTCTATTTTGGGAACCAACCATTGTAGGTTCAGGTGTTGCCCGGAAGGCAAATAGTTTTTGACCAATCACTCCCACTCCCACTCCCTCACTCAGATTGTTGCTGCATGGAGAGAAATGTTTGTTTAATGGATTAATGGACATCAAGAATCAATGGAAAAAATAAATGGACTCAAAATGGAGTGTCAAACAGAAGAGTTTGTCTCAGACTTTTAATTCATCCAACATACATCAGACACAGTAAAGAGTGCGTTAACTATAACCTACGTGGTGCAACACCTCAGTGGCTTAAAGCGTTGGCTTAGCCTCGACACCCAGGTTAAAGCTTTCCTTGAAAGGTAGGGTGCTCCTAAACCTTGTGCCTAGAGCCAGGGAGAACCCCAGCATTAAGACATGGATACACAGCATGGCGTACTTGGGCATCCTACCATCATACACAATGCTTATGAGCAGCTTTGTGGCTATTTTGATTTCAGCCAAGGTCTACCCTCATCTTCATTTCTTTTTTTCCCCTTCTGCTTTACAAAACACCAAATTGTAAATTGATGTTTACCCTCTGTCACACCTGTAGTGATCAGAATAACCAAACAGCTGCTTGCGCAAAAGAAAAGAGACTGAATCTTGCATCTTGCAAAGATACCTACTCAAACAAACTCGAGAGATTACCCTGACTCCCTAAGGATTCTGATTTGAAAGATAAGGGCCCCAAGGAATCAAATGACGGTGAGTTAAAAGAAGGTGTTTTACAGGAGGTGTTGAGGAAGGTGTCTGTACGTAGCCACAAAAACGTCAACCACATTACATAGAAATGATCAGACTCAAAGGGAGTTGGAATAACGGAGGGTGAATGTGTTTATCAAGGGGTTCCCGTTAAAGGCTTTCATATGTTAGATTTGATGTATCAGCCTCCTATAAAATTAGTGAGGCCTGTCGGCCCCCCGGGTTGGATGTTCTTTCTAAAAGCAACCATCTGAACTCAACATCGCTCCCCCAACATCCATGTTTTAAGGAGTTCTATCAATATGCCCTGGGTGGCCTGACCTCCGCCTAACTGGCACCTTAGTTCTCCTGATCAATCCCCTTCTCCCTTTCCATTAAGAGGAAAACTCTATAGTGAGACTAGTTAGTTAGACTTCAATGTTAGAAATGTTAACAAAGGTTAAGAGCTTGGTGTTTCTTCTACATCCAATCGTTAAAAGTTATAGAGAAACTTCTTTTATAACTATGACATCCCATAAACATATCTAAAGAGCAAGTCCCAGCAAGTTGTGGTGCTATACATTTCTGGTAATTTCTAAGAAAGAAATCACATGCGCAATGGCATAAATAAAAATACACCATGTTGACTGCAAACTGATGACAATTCATACTGAAGTTGTCATGAGTTGAAGGAGACAATGTTGTTGTTTCTTTGCAAAAAAAAATGTAGATACTCAGGGAATAATGAAAAAAATGTTGATAAACAAGTAAATAAGCAGCCAATATTTTCAGTTGGAAATTTTAATCGACTGGACACGTTAGACAAAATTCCTCTTTAGCTCTGGTCAGTTCAATCCGCAAATCAACAGAGTTCGAAAGAAATCGTTTGCAGAAGAATATATATCGGCATGTGTGGGTCCAAGCACGTGGAATTCCCTCTGATTTAACACAGCATTGGGCCCGTTGGTGACTGTGGTGGAGTCCGTGGTTCCAGCCGTATCTTCATAAAACAACCTTGCTCTGAATTGTGTCGTAGTAGTTAAACAAACTCTCCAGCATGGCACGGCAGGGATATGTGGTGCTGGATTGATTGATCAATCTGTCGCTCAGGGTCACATCTATTGATTTGAATGCTTTGTTAATCGCAATTGATGACACCCACACAGCTGTCGACTGCTACATCTGATCCACTGGCATTGGCGATTCTGAATTGTAGATGTAATAGTGTCCTTCATTGAGATGTAAATATCTGCTCTAGTGACAGCTGTGTCATGGGTGCTGTAAAGAGATACAACTCTGTCTTGATTTGAAGATTTGTGGTATAGGAGAGCCTTTTATTTATTAAATTAATCACTCTCAGGAAATACCCTCTAGTGGTCTTGAACCAGGGTTCTGTCCTTCATGCTTGCCAGGTCATTCTGATGTAGTCTTTTTGTTCGCCTTCTGCTTTTTAATGTTCTTTGACAGGTGCTTGGCCTTCCTTCACCTGCTTGAAAGCATCATAAGACCTGAGAGTAATGGAACAGAACTTCTCAATGTAGTGGAGATTGAAAACAATGGTTGATAATGGTTGCAAATCTTGATATCAATGTGACAAGGTGCCACATAACCGGGGTCCGTGACAGACAGAGACATAGGCAGGTGGAGAGTTCAATGGCCAGCAGGCCGTTTAATTTGCAAACCCGCAACCTAAACACGACCTGGGTTGACGGCAGCTGTTCGTCGGCGCCGTCTCCTCCGCTGGCCGCCCGCCCCGGTCCCGGTGAGCCAGCCGCGAAGCCCCAAGGCTGCCCCAGCCTGCCAGGCTTCCAGGACGCTTTTCAGCTCCAACCCCGGCTGGTCAGCCCTTGCAGGCGGCTCCCGACTACCTCTGCGGACCTCCGCTGGACGCCACGGCAGGAGACAGCCCGCTCCCGCTCCGTCTCTCCCGTCGCTGGCTCCGCTCTCTCCGCCCAACCGACCAGATCCTCTGTCCACGTCGGCTCCTCAAACACTCTCTCGACCAGTCTCTCACCCTGGCGCTCTCACCCCGCTCACACATTCACGCACACGTTAAAAAGGGCCCGGCTGCAATCAGGCTTAATTGGCCGCAGCCGGTCCCGGCACGTTAAGCCTCACCCCACCCTCCTCCCAGCTGCCACAATCAATAAAATCAAAGTTTGAAAATTTTGATAAATTGATCATTTAATTATGGATTTTAGAGGCAAAATCTTTCAAAAGTCCCAAGATTTAATCTGAGTTATCTGGTGGATTATGTTACTGACTGAAATTGTAATATTATCCATTGGAATAATAAAACTCCCTCATGAGTGTTTGTCTTTGTCTCAGGATTACACTAATATCAGTACATTAAGGGCTCTATTTTCATAAATCGTCCCATGATATATTGTTACATTCCTAGAATCAACTGTTTTGAGAATTGATTACATTTGTTTTGCTTGGTGAGGGGATGTGTATGCAGTGCTGTTTGGAAGGGAGGTGGATGCATGCATTTAGATGAATGCAAGGGGTGCTATTTTATATAAGTCTTAAATAGTGTATGTATAGTGTATATGTAACATTTTGCATTTCAGTGTTTATTCTTCCTTCCTTCGTCACTTGTCACATTGTACAATAAAATGTCCTTTTCTTAACTAGGCTTCAAAAACTGTTTAGGTTCATGAGGAAAATTGCATTCAAAATATGGCTATACTGATATAACTTTATATTAGTGTAATTGCCGCCTTTTTGTTGGCTGCAAACATTGCATTAACAGATCAAAGTCAACTGCTGAAAGCATGTTGATTTTCTGTTGATTTGATGTTCTAGTTTATGAGTGAACACAGTCTCCTTGATGTTCTGTGCAAATTGGCACTTTGACAATGAAGCAGAGCACAATCTTGCATAAATCATAAAAAAAAGAGCTCTCCGAAATCTCTCACTGCCTCAAGAGTAGCGATTCTCAAAATTGGGCCGGGACCCAAAATGTGTCTGTGTGTTCTGAGAAGAGTACTAGAAAGTTAAATTAAGTATTAAGAAAAACAAGAAGAAAGAAGTAAAGAAAGAAAAACGAGACCTACTTGTTTGCTCATTTTTTTGCATTTTGCGTTTGAGTTAATATCTGAGGACCCAGGATTATTTTTGCTTTCATTTCTATTTGCTCATTAACCACATGACCATTGGACCAAGACAGATGGTCCAAGACAGCACTGATTGGACACAACAATTTGTTGGCTTGTTGCCATTATGCTGAATTTACATTGTATGGGAATAGCCATCAGCCATCATAACTATTTAAAAGCAACAACTCAGAAGTGTTCATGCATTCAAACTAGTTTGAAGCCATTAAAAGCTGTTGTAATTCAACCCTCATTTCTGAACACAAGGCCTAAAATGACATATCCAAAATAAAGTGGAACCCCTTTCATTACATGCATAATGATGGTCTCTCATGAAAGGTAAGCCCTTGTAGTTTGTTCTCCAAGTGTCAGAATTATTGTAAGTATTACAGAAGCTCAGAGGAAGAGGAAACTGAAGTTTTTTTTCTCCCCTAAAAACATGTTTTGAATAGAAATAGCTGCCTGTGGTTGTTTCTTCTCAACTCAGACACTTAGATCTCACCCAATCTTGGCTCAGTGTTTCCCATACTTTGCCACATTATCAGCACGGCTGCCACAAAATAAAAACATGGTCAATGTAGAGAAATTACGGGAGCAGCTATGGTTGCAAAAATGTTTTATTTAATCCAGTTTTCTCGTCATCATGATTTAATTATGTTGTATGTTTAGACATCAAACATTGTTTCTGCCAGATCACGACTTAATCGTTTTGTTATAAAAAGAAATGCAACCATGGCCACTCTCGCACCACATTATGTTCTCTGTCACACCAGAGACTAATCCCACAAGTCCATATATTCAACAAGTCATGTAATCATACCTCAACAAGTGGAAAATTAATAAGCTCCCGTGCATTTAACGTGTTCCCTCAGCTTGAGCATTGAAAAGTATTGTACATGGAAAAGGCCTTCACGAGCAGGAAGAAAGGCAAAGGGTGGTGGAACCTGAGGTAGGCAGATTAAACCTAGCAGGAAAAAGCCCCTAAATCTCACCAGTTTTAATTAATTAATTAATTAATTTCAGGAGTAGCTACAACAATATTGTTATTATCACAATGGAAAGGGTATGCATTGAAATAAAATGTTTAAATAGGGAACACACACTTTTTGGTCAAGATGAATGGCATGTGTTGAGGTTTGTTCTATTTTAAATTCAACATTATTCATTTTAATTCCTTTTTTTTTAAATTGGAAGAGGCCTGCTTGAACACAGACTGGGGCTAGGCCACAAAGAAGCTGTGGAAATGAACTACATTCCCCAGAAGAGAACAGCCAGTCAGCCATTTTGCCCCAGCTGAAGTATTACAATCAGCCAGGTGGGAGCTGATTGACACACCAAAAGCTTGAGGGTGGAATCGCCAGTTTACAAAGAGAGACACCATCCAGGAAATCCTCCTTACACCTTTTTAATTTGCTGTAATTTGAGTTAATAATTAAAAGTGGCTGTTTTGTCCCTGAATCACCCTGCCTATGGTGTGATCTGTGCCAGGAATCTGCCTTCCTGGTTCCTGGCTGAGGTGCCACACTATTCCTTTTTTGCCATGTATTACAGTTTTTTTCAATTGCTTAAGCACGATTTTGAAAACAGGGCCCGGTTTTTCAAAACACTACACACAATTAGCACAACCACACACCCAATTAGCAGAACACCTCAGATCCTTTGCAAAATGAAACACTCTTGTAAAAACTATACACTAATTTATAAATATAAAGACCAATGCTGCAGACTGATGAAAATATAATTTATTTCTCTCCATATACCCAAATCAGTCATCATGTCAACATGGAGAATCACAACAAAACATGTCCCAGTTTTCATGCTACTACAGTAGTGTGCATAACACTGTAAGCTCAGCAAATATCAGACAAACATAAAATACTGTATCCAGTACAAGTTAAAATTACAGTAAGAAAAAAAAAAAATCTGTAAAAAAACTGAAAATACAGTACAGAAAATACTAGACATTATCTCTTCGCCTAGCTGGATCTGGCCAGAGAATTTCATCAACATCACAGGCGATATCCTCATTGGCAAGACAACGTGGGAAGAACCGTCTTGAATGTCGAATCCATCCTTGCACAGCTGTGGCGTCGATTTGGTCTTGAATTTGATCTTGAACTTGAATTTCTCTGAGCCTGATAGCATTATTGGCCAAAACCATGTTTATGATCTCTCTCTCTTGTTCTTGCGTGAATATGGGCCCCCTTCCTCCTTATCGTTCTCGACCCTCAATCCTATGTAGAAAGAAATACATGTAACCTACTGTAGTGTGTGCAGGAGACATCATCTTCCTCACTCTTCCTCTCTGGACCAGACAGGATACCTAGCTACACCTCAAAGACTAACACATTCCTTCCCCCAAGGCCTTTTGATCAGGTCAGGACCCCCGCCGGGCTCCTAGGGTCCCAAGGAACCCCCCTCTCTCAACAAAAGGGTGGCTCTCCCCATGAAACCGCCAAAAGTAACACTTGGCAGGGCCGTGTAGCCGCTCTGGTGCCATTTGGAAGATAAGGGCCGGGGAAGTGGACTTGCCTGCATTCCAAAGTGGGGGACACACTAAGAGAACAAAGAAACTCTGGGATGTGTAGCAAAAATGAACTTTCCTTATATGTTTTATTAGATTTGAATAACACATCCTGTGGCAGATGATATACCCTATGTCCCAATGTATTATCTTGCCTATTCAGAGCGCACAGCATGTGTTATTAAGATGTTTGTTTTACTCATCAGGGTTTTGTGGTAAGACGGTAATGTTTGGTATCATACTGACCCATTTGTGGTAAGGTGATTAAATATGTCACTTGCATCCCAAAAGGATCAAGAAAAACAATGTTTCCAAACCTAGGTGGAAATGCAGTTTTTGGCGAATGTTAATCACTGAGCATCAGGCCATAAATCTGAATGCATGCAAATGAGGGAAACACCTACGTTCCCGACTTGCTATAAAGCCCGCTGAGCCCTTGGCTCTCTCTCTCACTCTCTCTCGAAATCTCACCAACGAAGAAAGCAGGACAACTCCTGCAACGGGCGGACGGGCAAAAACTCAGGCGGAAGGACATCAAGAAACATCAAGAAACAGAACTCAAAACAGAATTGCCAACTGCTTTGCCATCTGTGATCCCAATATCATGTGCCATTCTTGTTTGATATATCCTCTGCCACTGTTTTACTTCCTACTTTATTTGTCCGTTTTACTGCCATTATCTGTTTTAGTTTAGTATACATTTATTCATTTTATTGGTGTTTTATTTGCATAATTAATAAAATCTTTGCATTTATAAAGAACTGTTTTTTGTGTGTCATTGATATATCCTGGACATGAAGGTAGAAAATCACTGTAATCTAGAGCTCACTTCTTTTGATTATTAGACTGATATCCTTATAAAGAGACTATTCCAGTGTAAACTGGTGGTGCCCCAAGAGTGTTAATTGATAAGATATTAATTACGAAGAATAACTTCAATAGTTGTCAATTGTTAGAATTGACTAAATAGTCTCATCGTTCATAACGAAGCTCAACACGCTACATATTTCGGTGCCCCGTGTGAGGCGAATTCAAATTGTCTACCTTGATACTCATGTCCAATATATATCAATGCATATGAAACTTGAAATAGTGGCTTGTTAACAGTAGAGGTTTTCAGTAGCACGAAGTCTCAGAAAACGGAGCAATCTGTGAACGAGTTACACATAGTCTGATACATACTTGAGAGAAAGAGTTGCCAAGTAAATAGTGTACATTAGTGAGTAATAAGTGTTACGTCCCGACATTAAGACGTCGAGTTTTTAACAAGAAACCAGTGAATGCGTTTTGGAACGCTTGTGGTAATTACCAGTGGCCATTAGAGAGAAGGCTTTTGAAGCCTGGCCAATCTTATGTGCACCAGTGCCGGTGGAGTCCGACACACTTTTGTTATAAGGCCTTCAGAATAATTCAAGACACTGCCCACGATGCTCTGGGGTGTTCTGTGAATTATTCGACTCTCCGCTCTCGTCTAAACTCAGATTAGCTACCTGAGTTAGGGGAAATTGTTGTGGAACAATAGGAGAGAGTGCAAGGGGACGTTTTTAGACGAGTTTCTCTAAAACAAACCTCTATGCAGTAAATATATTAGTGAATGTAAACAATGTGTACATTGTGCAACAGAGCGGTCTGTGCATAGTGTAGCGTAAAAAAGGAGTTAAAGAAGGGCGTTGTCGGCGCCAAATAATCCTTTGTTACAAGTAATCGCCATTTTGTGGGCTGTGACGGCTAACCTTAGAGCCGGTGACGTGTATTACATGCTGCCGGAGTTCAGGTACGGAGAAGCCGTAATTGGAAGCCCGTGGTAGATGCTGGTATCTGCAGTCCAGCAGTACTAGCGCCATAAAGTTAGCTTAGCTGTTAACTTCATTGACCTAGACGGTCGCTTTGGTTGTTAGCCTGACGGCTAATATTGATTGAATTGTTCCTGTTCAGACACACGCTATTAGCCTATAAGTTTGACTTGTTACACAGGCAGGACATATAGGCCCTACTGTTTCCCTTATGTCAGTAAGTCACTGTCGGATAAAGAGAGGAGGTCCCCTAGTGACACAAAGTTGCTACGACTAGCTTTATCCAAACACAACCAGTGCTTGACCAAGGCCTATTGATGCGTGGGACACAGTTTATGTGGATAACTAATGACCATTTTAGAATCAAACGCTAAAGTAATATAATGACATGCCTTCATACTCAGTGACCATTTTAAAAGCTTTTAAGAATTTGTAGTGAATGCTGGACTTGTAATTGAAATAGGTTTGGAAAGATTTGGACTACAATATTGATTGGCTTTTCCATGTTTATTTCATGCTTATTTTCAATTTGAGAAATTGTTGCGGAACAATAGGAGAGAGTGCAAGGGGATGTTTTAGACGAGTCTCTCTAAACACACCTCTATGCAGTAAATATATACAGTTAATAGACTTGTGTGCGTGCAGACGTAAAGAATCGCTGCCCATGGAAAAGTAAAACTGTTCTCAGCCGACTCTACAGACGAAGAAATCGCTGTTTAGAGAAAGGCAAAACTACTTTTAGTTTTGTTATAAGGCCTCCAGAATAATTCAGACACTGCCCACGATGCTCTGGGGTGTTCTGTGAATTGTTCGACTCTCCGCTCTCCGGACTTGTAATTGAAGTAGGTTTGGAAAAGATTTGGACTACCATATCGATTGGCTTTTCCATGTTTAATTCATGCTTATTTTCAAATTGGGTTTAGCTTAATCATCCTTATTCAATTGTTTATTACAATTTAGAAATTATGCATTTTGCATCCAATTAATTGGAATAATTTCTACTTTTCTTCCTGATTTTAACTTTATAGTTCATTGGAATATGCATCAGTTTCCAATCATTAATTTGCCTGTTTGAATCTCAATCTAATTACATTTTTGAATTTCAATTTAGTGGATCAAACTCATTGGCAATTAATCTATACAGTTGAATGCAAATGCAACATTTGAGCTTTTTGGGAATTTGAATATATATTACAATGGTTGGATTTTTTTTAAGACTAATTCAATTCTTTGATTCTCATTTTAGAATTTTTTTAGTTTAAGAACCTCCTAACCTATGTGTAAAGTTTTCAAAGTATTCATGGTCACTGAAGGCATAGTCAAGTCATAGTCAACACATCTATTTACTCCACTTATGGAACCACACATAAGATTTATCTGATCCCTGATCAACTAGTTGACTCTGAGAAGGCAAGTAGCTAGTTACAGTATATCTGTAAGCAGCAGCTGAGCAGTGTCCTCACGGTAATAATGGAAATAGGAACTCAGATAGATGCTCTCAAGACAGAGGTTACAGCTGAAGCCGCCAAAGGGCAAGGACTGAGTAGAAAGGCAAGCAAAGGCCCACCACTCCCACCCACTCGGTCTGCACTTTCGCCCATCGCCCAGCCTCATTAGTTGCATTAGTTGATAGCTCGTGCAATGTCTCCGTCAGGTCTGCCTACACTGACTCTGACCCCCGTTTCCCTTGCTTCACAGGATCCTTCATTTATATGATGGTCCTTTACTTGATGGATGCTATCCATCAGCAACACGTTGCCGCAGACCTTAATCTTTCTGGTAATTTACAACATCTTTTTCATGGCAAAGCACGGTGTGTGCCTGGAACCGGGTCTTCTGGTCCATGTCTCTGACGACCGCACTTCACCTCGGTTTGTGGGTCATCAGAGCCAAAGGGGGGGTGAGGATCATGCCTGCCCAGGACACACCATGTGCATCAAATCAACAGGCGATACACTCAGCGAGATAGTCTGTTGGCCGCACATGCAGCATGATGTAGCGGAATACATCCACAGTTGTATGTTGCCAATCTTAGCCCTCAAACCCAAATCACAGGGCCCACTTACAATGCAAGGGAACCTCTTTCCCTTGGCCCATGATCCATGTTTGTTTTTGACCAGAAATACCTAGCAAGAACAGCTGAGGATAGAAAGTCATACTATGACCAAAAGTCTTCCCAAGATGAGTTCCAAGTGGGGGACAAGGGGTGGTATTACTTTTTTTGTTTTGTTTTTGTTTCTTGATCCACCTAAATTAGATTAAAACAATATCTTGACTTGTAAGAGACAACCAAACACTGTGAGTCAACGTCCCCAGCGATGCAATCCTGGATTTATTTATTTATTTATTTATTTATTTTTTGACTTAACTCCCATCAAGACGGGACTCCAAGTCATTGAATCCCAAAGTAGAGAACCTGACAACTCTCTGACCCAGGCTTGGTTTTCAGCTGACAGTATTTTAGGTGCCAGGGGTACCCTAGGTTATCCATTGACGTTTGTTATTGCTACCTTCTTTTATAGATGCAAGCGAAGCATGCAACACTAAGAGTTGCCCACAAATCTTTAGAAGTAGAAAAGATGCAAACGTCCAAGACCAGTTTTAGCTGTTTCTTGCCAATCTAGCTGTCAAGGGAATCCCCCGCAGTCCAGTAGGAACTGGGCGTAAACCAGCCCGCAGATGAAGTTAGTCAGCAATAGTACTCTGGATAATACCTTTAGTATTAGTATGACCAATTAGGTTAGGAGTAGGAATTTCTCCTCTAGTATAGGGTAATGCTTATGTTTTCTTCCTCCCTTTCTCTATCACTTCTCACCTTTGGTAGGGATGCATCAATTCCCGTGCAGAAGCAGGATTGTTGTGTTGCTAACCTGGTATCGTGATGTCACCTGTTGTTTTGTCGTCCCAATGGTTCTAGGAGGTACCATTGCTACGAAGTGGGGGATATGTAGTGTGTGCAGGAGACATCATCTTCCTCACTCTTCCTCTCTGGACCAGACAGGATACCTAGCTACACCTCAAAGACTAACACATTCCTTCCCCCAAGGCCTTTTGATCAGGTCAGGACCCCCGCCGGGCTCCTAGGGTCCCAAGGAACCCCCCTCTCTCAACAAAAGGGTGGCTCTCCCCATGAAACCGCCAAAAGTAACACTTGGCAGGGCCGTGTAGCCGCTCTGGTGCCATTTGGAAGATAAGGGCCGGGGAAGTGGACTTAACCTGCATCCCAAAGTGGGGGACACACTAAGAGAACAAAGAAACTCTGGGATGTGTAGCAAAAATGAACTTTCCTTATATGTTTTATTAGATTTGAATAACACATCCTGTGGCAGATGATATACCCTATGTCCCAATGTATTATCTTGCCTATTCAGAGCACACAGCATGTGTTATTAAGATGTTTGTTTTACTCATCAGGGTTTTGTGGTAAGACGGTAATGTTTGGTATCATACTGACCCATTTGTGGTAAGGTGATTAAATATGTCACTTGCATCCCAAAAGGATCAAGAAAAACAATGTTTCCAAACCTAGGTGGAAATGCAGTTTTTGGCGAATGTTAATCACTGAGCATCAGGCCATAAATCTGAATGCATGCAAATGAGGGAAACACCTACGTTCCCGACTTGCTATAAAGCCCGCTGAGCCCTTGGCTCTCTCTCTCACTCTCTCTCGAAATCTCACCAACGAAGAAAGCAGGACAACTCCTGCAACGGGCGGACGGGCAAAAACTCAGGCGGAAGGACATCAAGAAACATCAAGAAACAGAACTCCACCGTCCTGCAGCCCGTCCCGCAGCCCGTCCTGAAACTAAGTTTGAACCTGGCTCCAAGCTCTTCTCCAAGCTCAACTACCAGATCAGCTCTACGGTGAATATCGACAAGGCGCCTGCTCGAATTCACTCAACCTGATCCAGAAGACTACGTAACCACGTCAGAAGCCAGCCGCTCCGCTACTCTGCTACCTGAATGACGTGTGCCAACACCTCGACCCTTCCCTCTATCTTCACTGAGGTGAACTGTTGGCACGACTACCCTGACGAACCACGGCCCCGGACCGCTCTCCACATCGGCCCTCCTGAAATCGACCGGCCCCGCCCAACACGTGCGTGTGTTTACCTGGCTACTGCGACTGCGCAGTGGTTACCACGGAGACGAGGACGCCGCTGACACCCTGCTAACCAGACGGTAACCAACTTTCTTGTTGATGCACGGGTGATGCCAAGGCAGTGTTGAACTGTGAAAGTGAGGTTAGAATACACTCTCTCTTTCTCCACTCTTCGCTGTCCCCTTTCCTTTGGTCCCAAGTCTCTCGGAAACGGTCAGCTGTCCTCCAAGCCATCTTGCGCTGTTGCCACGATATTGCTAGTAGACGCATTACAGCTCAGGTCGTCTTGGCTGTGCCAACTGCTTTGCCATCTGTGATCCCAATATCATGTGCCATTCTTGTTTGATATATCCTCTGCCACTGTTTTACTTCCTACTTTATTTGTCCGTTTTACTGCCATTATCTGTTTTAGTTTAGTATACATTTATTCATTTTATTGGTGTTTTATTTGCATAATTAATAAAATCTTTGCATTTATAAAGAACTGGTTTTTGTGTGTCATTGATATATCCTGGACATGAAGGTAGAAAATCACTGTAATCTAGAGCTCACTTCTTTTGATTATTAGACTGATATCCTTATAAAGAGACTATTCCAGTGTAAACTGGTGGTGCCCCAAGAGTGTTAATTGATAAGATATTAATTACGAAGAATAACTTCAATAGTTGTCAATTGTTAGAATTGACTAAATAGTCTCATCGTTCATAACGAAGCTCAACACGCTACACTACTGTAAAATGTCACAGGAAGGGGTATCAAAAGTGCTGATATGGTGCATACAATAAGCAGCTGATTACTGTAACTGTAGACAGATTTTGTTTTACCTGTTTTCTTGTCGAAATGTCCTAATGACAGATGCCACTGTATATCTGCTAAGATTTGGCTGAACTCTTAGTCCAGGCTCCCTAAGCGTCAATCCGTGGTTCACGACATGGTCAACTAGTGTTGCGCGAATTTCATTTGATAAATTTGGTCCTCTTCTTCTTTGAGCACGTTCTCCTCCTGCTTCAGGTCTTCCCCTTCCTCTACCTCCACCTCGGCCTCTACCTCTGGCACGACCTCCTTCTCCTCCTCCGTGGATTCCCCCTCTCACCCTCACTCTTCTTCTTCTGACTCCTTCCATTTTGGTTGAAGACAGGTGAACTCACCTGCTGCATTTTTATAGTGCTTAAACCTGATTGGTGTGTCTACAGTTAAGTAATCATGTGTTTGCGCACCTCATGGCTGTGTTTAACCAATTGGCTCATAGGTGTGGTAATTTGACAGTCAGTGCTTTGGAATTGCAAGGAAGTGACATCATGATATACTTCTGTGTCTAATGTATACAAGTGTGTTTAGTGCTTTGCAAATCACTGTGTGTATTGTTTTGCAAAAAGTGTGAGGCTGACATTGTGCTTATAGTGGTGCAAATCTGGGCCGATGTTTTGCTCCTTGAGTGTAAGGTTTTGATAATTGTCTAATACTTTTGATTTTAGTGTTTATGCAATCGAAAAAAACTGTAATATAGGGAAACATAGGAGCTCAGGATTTAATCCACAGTGGCTCAACATGCTGGGTATGAGTTCTGAGCAAAGGGAAACACTGTAAGGCCATTTAGAGACTCCAAAAAGACACTTGGCAACCAAATGATTGTAAACCTCCAATGTTATCTAAAAATGTCACTGAACACCAAAACAAAACAATTAAGGTACTATAAAACCTTAATTTTACACATCAAGCATCATGACAGCATTGTCTTATAAATTGGCCAGTTATTCAAACAGGGTGACTGGAAGAGCGAGTTCTACCGCTGCCTCCTCAGTAAAACATGTCTACTGTTTAGCTTTCTAAATTCAACGTTCAGTGTAAAATTACAGTTCGAAAGTTTTGTTTTTAACCATGTTTCATTGGCTAAAACCCTAGTCAGCCATCAATAAACGTGCCTCCCATTGGCTGGCTGTGTATTGGGGCACAGCTTCGTAGATCACGTTGATTCATTGTCAGAATTTGTGTCACTGGTTGGATATACTGAATGGTCTCGTGACTAAAAGCTATTACGAGTTTTGCTTGTCGATGGATCAATGCCGTGATCATGATACCTTGATTAGTTTTATCTTGGACTGATATGGTGCTCAACCGTGGTATTGCAGCCTAAAATGACCCATTCAATACATGACAAATGAGTCTGAAATAAGGTTTTATGCTCTATGAAGTGGTCGATGAAAAAAAAATTAGTTATGTCCACTTGAATACCTTGATAAATTATGTACAGGTTATGTAAATCCCTTGTGCTGTGACATTAAAGGGCAATTCTGGGATTTTTCAACCTGGCCTCTGTACCGCAAAGTAGATCCCAAAGGTTTCGGAGTTGCTCCGGTAGATTGGCTCAGCCAGCAGTCGCGAAACTGGGGCTCAATGGCTGCAACGTAATCTGTATGGGCATAGAGGCGCGGTCAAAGTACGTCCACTAAAAGTGCTTGATTTTGCCACTGACAGGCTCAGATTGTTATTCGTGTGTCTGACAGCATTACTGAAAGGATCGTGTCTTGTATTGGCAAGGCACAAAATACGTCTGGAGGCCTCGTCTACAATACAATGCAGGCCCTTTTGGTTGCCTTTGATCAATTGGAAATTAGCACAGGAGACATGGTATTCACAGGTCTAGAGGAAGGAGGGGACAGAGCTACGCCCACTTTACTCAATTAGCACACAGATGACAGACAAAAGGTTGAGGGGGGGTGTAAGGGACAATGCAAATTATCACACGGTCAACTGTATAAATGAATTATATCTTGTAGGCCTTCTTCAGAATATTCTCACAGGCAGAGATGCTGCTGGATATTTCTCCCTTTCAGCGCTGAATTGTATTAAATACTCATTCAATCCTCGGACGTAGTTTGTTGCTGCTTTCTTCTTACGTTCATCACCACTACCAGGAAATAATTCCTTACAATTTATTGCAGGAAGAGGATGGTAGAAAGATTTATGTTTACACCATCCTCTTCTTGCAACAAGTCAATCCCCTTTCATAGACCACCTTTGTCACATTTCCAACAACTCTCAACTCTCAACTCTAACAAAGGTGGTTAATCATTGAAATAATTCATTTTTACTCTGACTGAAGCGCCAAGACGCGTGTTACTCGATGGGAAAGAGCAGATTGGCTGGCTTGAAATCCATGTTACCCACAATGCCAATGGGCAGCAGGCACGGGTAGAAAAATCTGTAATTTCTTAAAAAGTAAAGCAATTTTAAGTGAAAATATTATTTTATATGTTATTACTATTGTTAATAACCATTGTAATACAGACCCGTGTTGTGAGGTGATTACACATGAGCACCATAGACGAAACTGTTGAAAACACTATTTATATTAAGGCTAGTCACCTTTTATATAGAGATGAGAAAATACATGGTGCTTGTGAAAAGCTGATGTGTTGGATTGTATTGTATTGCTCTTTACTTACCACTGCATTTGTTTTGTTTTATTATACAGGCCAGAGGATAATCCAGCAAAACATTTTTTTTTTCATTTATTTATTTTAATTTATGTAGCCTAGTTCAGAGAGAGAACAGTAAATAAGGTTAAGATAAAACTTGAAAGATTTTTTACATTGGATAGCTTAGTGGCATTATTGTCATGACAATAGAGCCAGAAATAAAGTCAAAGTTCAAGGTAAATCAAGTCTTTCTACCAGTCAGACTCAACACAGGTTGCAACACTATAGCCTGTAACGTTCACCCAAAGTAACAGATTACGTTTACTTTGAAGGCGAGCTGTCTCTAGTTGCGGCTCTCAACTTCCTTGTTCAATTTTCATTGTACAAGTTAGATAATGGAATAAGGTGACGCTTTGGTGCACTAAATTGCATTGCACGTCTTCATTCAATGTGACAATAACATAGGCAAAGCGTTAACAGCGTTTAGGCAGCATCAGCTATCGAAGAACAAGCTCAGACGCTTCAACATACATTTGCATTAGCACAAGTAGGACAATGAAATTAGGTAATATCTCCTGAACTGGCATTTTTCATTATACAACTTGAACAACTGCAGATTAATTATACTTCATGCATGGACCCTGAACTGGCATTTTTCATTATACAACATGAACAACTGCAGATGAATTATACTTCATGCGGTATACAGGCGGTATATTGCATGGTCAGATTGATTGAATGAAAACATAATAAAGGTAACCAATGCAGGTGAGTGTTTAAGACACCATGATTTTCTGCAGACTTTGGTTGCTCCTGAACAACTTTTTCCACATTTAACACACATGCACTTCGTGGGTGACAAATTGACAAAGAGACAAAGAGTCCATGTGTTACAGTAAACCAAACATTGCAGTATCAACCATAAACCAACAATCCAGCAAGTAGTTGTGTCCTCCTGTGGCATTTTAAGAGTTGGGATCACATAGAAATGAATGAAAACACACACATAATTGCAGCACAGTCTGATAAAGAGCGGCATGGTCAAAAAAGTCACCTTTGCATTAATAGTAATAAATGTACACACCTCAGGGGCCATATGTATAAACCATGCGTACGCACAAAAAGTGTACTTACGTCACTTTCCACGCAGGTTCCAAATGTATAAAAATCCACGGGCGGCGAGAATGTGCGTACCGGTACGCATCCTTCACACCATGCGTACCATACGCATTTTTTATTGCGAGTTGGCAAAAAAGGATCATAAAAGTGTTAATTTGGGTGACATTTTATTTAGAGCTTTTTTCTTTCACTACATTGTGTTAGGATGTAATCTATAGTTTAAAAAACCTTCACTATGATTACATAGTGATGCGTGAGTGGTTAACAAGCTTTTTGTGACAAGCTTTCATTTTGTTCTATCTTGAGTAAATATGTTTGTCACTATGCATGATAATAATTATAATGATAATGATCTTTATATACATAAACAAATAAATACATGATCTTTATATAAATAAAGATTATTATTCTGTAGCCTATTATTGGGGAGTAAGAATAACCTACACTATAAAGGCTACAGCCATGCGTAATGGCTGTGCCAAATGATACTGTTGCTGGAAGATATTGCTATTGTGCAATTTAGGCGAGAACGAGTCTTGAGAGACCGTACTGATGACTGGCTAATGTGCCGCTTTGGATTTCCAAGAGCTGTTCTCTTCGAATTGTGTGTTGAACTGGGCCCTGTGTTGGAACGGCACAACAGACGCGCTGTAATGTGGTGTACAGCCGTGGGGCTTTTAAAAGGGAGACTTTCTGCCATTTCTGCCAACTTTCTGCCATTCAACTTGTTTCATTTGGTTGGTAATGCCAGAGCTTAGGCTTCTAAATAATACGCGTTTTCTACCATTATATCAAGTTCACAGTCTTCCGCCGTTTGTCCTCAAAACTAAACTAAATGCTGGCCCTTTATATGCAAACCAGGCAGTTGGGGGTGTGTTGGAAGCCATTTATAGTAAATTGTGGGCATGGTCAGAAGGCTCGTGCACGTGCACACAATTTAAGGATGATTGAGATGTATGAAGAAAAAACACGTGGGAACAGACTAGGGTGGCCAATTTTTATATAGGATTTTTTTTTTCTTAATTTCATATCGCACACCCTCTCATTTTAGGAGGTGTGATGAAATAATAAAGCACTAAAAATTGAAGTCAATCAAACAAGATTAAGTGGTCTCCCTAAACCCTCTAAATATACTCAATGCAACAGTTTTCAATGAAAATTCGAGTATCACTACTATTTTAATTTCCTCTCAGACAATTCTTTACAACATCCTTCATATGGATTATGAACCAACATCTAACTTTAGCTTTTTGCAAAAAGACTATCAATCATATCTCATGTGTTCATAAAAACATAAACCCCCAAAAAGGTAAGCAAAATGTTGTGGCATTGCCAGTGCTAGATCAGGAGATCCAGATCTGCTGGTGTTGCTGCTTGGACAGTGACCAGAGTTCACAGTCTTCACACTGTCTGGTGCTTAAGTTGAATCTTTATGAATCTTCACAAATTGACAAAGACAACAGAGAAAAAGCTGATGTATTACTATGGAGGTATGTATTATTAGGGAAACTTAATATATGCATAATACTCTTACTTAGTAATTTATGAAAAAAGGTACAAATGCCTAATTCTATAAAGACATTAAGACAAGAACCACAAGATTGATTCGCCATCAATTCCACATGAGCAAGCGTGAGATCGACTCACTGCGACGGATTTGCCTGTTTGTTTGCACAATCCACGCAACCTTCTGGTTTGAAGCACCTTTGGCATCAGTTGCTCCAACAAATGACTTACAGATGATACAGCTGGTTGGAGAATACAAACTAGTTGATAGCAAAATTGCCAGAGTTGCAGAAAGTAAAATGCGGCTGCACTTGTGGTATCTGAGCGAAGACCTCGCAGCACTGCCTTTGTTCTCCCAGGACAGTAGTAATGAAGAAAAGCAAGCTATTGTCACTGCACTGCAGAGGGATCCATTCCCAGTAGATGTTCGACGCGTGGATCCCAGCAAGATTACAAAGTTTCAAAATCTCTCAGTGGCAAACTTTGTGACACAGCGTTCTCTTAACCTTTTTGTGGGGCTTTATTTGTCTCAGGAGTTCCTGACAACTCCAGTAGAATCCTGGGCAGAACATGATGACTACCTTGCAGCATGCAAGACTGTTCATGCACTGAAGGTGGTGAATGATTGTGCTGAACATGCAGTGAAATTGGCAACTGACTTCAATGAAGTGTTAACCAAAGATGACGAACAGCGCCAGCTCCTGTACCAGGTTGTCGAGCACCACCGCAACATTCTTCCAACCAGTGCTTCTAAAAGCCAGCTTGTCAAGACCACCAAGTAACTCTTACAGACAGTCTGACTCTTCTGACATGTGTTGTATCTAATCAGGGTTTGCAATTTCTTGTTTGATTTTGTTTGTGTTTAAAGAATTCACATTCATTATTGTTGAAATAAAGATTGTTTGATTTCAGACTTGATGTCGATGTTTATGGGGGTCATTTGTGGGTCAATAGGTATTTATTTATCTATATATGAAAGGACTTATTGGATCAATCTAACAGATGGGTCTACATGGAAGCTCGTGTATCTTTGCAAAGAACTGGCCCAAAGACAAGAAAAGTTATGGACACAAGAAATATAGACGAATTTGGTCATTTAGAGTATTTTTTGAGTGTTCTTGTTTGATTGCCTTAAAATTTTACTGCTTCATTTTTTCATCAAACCACCACAAATGAGAGGGTGTGCGAAATTAAATTCAAACTTTGTTTTTTTCGGGCCACCCTAGAACAGACGTATGTGGGGTTTTATACATCTGAGCGTATGCATGTTTCCTGTTTTGTGCGTACACAGATTTCTACACCTAAATCTACACAGAGTTTTATACATCTGGCCCCAGGAGTATAATACAGTGTGTAGACTCTTTCTGTTGTGTTATGATCAAAAATGGTTAATGTGATGAAAAATTTTCATTTTGTTGTTATTTCCTTATTCGTGATTGGTTGGAATTGAGGAAGTTGTGAAATCAGTGTCCATCACCAAATCCCACGTTCCCAAGTAGTATTTATCAATTGAAAGCTGATGTGAACAGTATTGTCTAGTAGTATTTACCACCTGAAAGCTGAGGTGAATTGTATTTCTAATTGGGAAGCCTGTCGGCTAAAGAATAAACAAATAATTAAAACGTCGTAATAGGGGGGCAGGTTGTAGGGCATGTTGAGCCACTGTGGATTAAATCCTGAGCCCCTATGTTGTCAAAAAAGAATCATGAGATTAGGGTTCGATTTCAATTTCTGACCAACTTTTTATTTTGTGGTGGCCGTTTTTGTGGTAACCCACATGAGAATGTGAGAGTACTGTATCATTCAGTCCAGGCAACAGTGAAGTCAGGAAATCTGGTGAATGGCAAGATTCAAATGGTCATGTACTGAAAAAAAATGAAAGCCATACTATTCTTACAATTCTTTTAGGTAGGTCAGCAGCTCCTTAAGGCAGGGTGAGGCAGGTTTTACAAGCCAAGACCCCTGAAGCTGTGAAGCTGTGTAAAATCTTCCCCTACCACACTGGAATGATTTCTCTGGTATTATCAAAATTAAAAATAAAAACATATTGACTAGCTGTGTGGTCAGGCAGGAACGTCCCATCATATCAGAGGTGGACCGCAATGATCAGATTTGTAATAAAAAGGCCAATGTCTGCCCTAACCCTAGAAGAAAACATTTTCATTTTTACAATAAATGTTCCATAACGCGGCTTTTGAGCAGGACACTCTAGCAGGCAACTGTCACTTAGGAAGATAACAGCCACAGCTGATAACCGAAAGCTCTTCATGGCCGTCGCAGACTCAAAGACACACACTGCACTGTCTGCCGCCGTGCAGCTGAGAATCAAAGGGAATAAATTACCGCCTCGCCAGACTAGAGGAAAGACCCTATTTAAAGATGCTGGAGAGGAGAGAGAGAGAGCAGAGAGAGCAGTGCGTGTGTGTGTGTGTGTGCGTGTGTGTTTTTCCTCCTAGTCGGTATAGGATACACTTGTGTGTGCATGCATACGTGTGTTTGTAAGTGCAAGAGTGGATTATATAAATATAATGTACATGAAACCAAGAGAGAAAGAATGAAAGACAATGTGGTGTAGGTGTGTATGTGTGTGTGTGTCTCAGAGACGGAATTAATGTCTGTGTGTGGAGAAACAGAGAGATACAGGCAGAAACACACACATATATATATATACACACACATGCATACACATCATCCAACGTGCTCAGCCTGTAAACACCATAGGAGGGGCCAGAAACACAGTGCAACAGTGACCCCTACAGGCCAAATCGCCACACTGCACACATCAACACAACACACTGCAACACATCAGCAGTTGTTGGTGTTGCATCTAGTGACCATTTCTATATTTTTACTGTTTACATTTTATCCACAGTAACTTATATATTAACTTATATATTCCTGTTACCAGAATGGGGAGGTTATGAAGACTTGAATACAAAGTCTCCATTCCTCTCCACCAATCTAGTACTAGTGACCTGACTACAGATGATAGCAAATTTATTATTATTATTATTATTATTACTAATAATAATAATAATAAACAATAAGAATAACAAAAAAATCTAATAATAATTTATTCTTGTCCAACAGTTAAAACTTGCCGTCAGCAAAAAAAGAAATGCACTATAAAGTCAAGTTTTAGTTTGTCTTGATGCCAATGGCTTGAGAAGAGAAGAGAAGAGAAGAGAAGAGAAGAGAAGAGGAGAGGAGAGGAGAGGAGAGGAGAGGAGAGGAGAGGAGAGGAGAGGAGAGAAGTCAAGTCAAGTGATGGGCTGAAGAGAAGAAATGAGAAGACGAGGAAAGAAAAGAAGAGGAAGAGTCAAGTTTTAGTCTGTCTTGATGCCAATGGCTTGAAAAGAGTGGAGAAGAGAAAAGAGGAGAAGAAAAGACAAGTGATGCTGCAGGAGGCTGCGGTCTGTCAAGACCAGCACTTGAACAGCTTCTTTCCCATGGCAGTGGGGCACACAAACAAAGCCCCCTGCTTGCCTCCATGCTCCACAACTCTCTCCACTTCAAACTTCTCTTTTCTACACTCTCCCAATGCACCCACTGCCCTTATTTTACCTGCAACACTGCCTTAGTACATGTTACTACCTCCTCCTGACGATGTACTTCTTCAACTACCAGCTTTCTTTTTTCTACTAATGTTGCCATACTCCACACAGGTTTCCCTGCACACAGCCCTAAGCCCCCACGCCCATGCTGCATCTGGCCTACAATGTCCCTATGTTTAAGTGCTGCCTGTGCTTGTTGCACTGCCTCCTTTGGGTTCCACTTCCTCCCTGTTTTGACTGTGGGCGCTACGCTCCTAACCACTGGATCCTTTCACTGGGTCAGATTTATTTCCAATCTAACTTTAGCACACTTGTACTCCTTTGTCAGGCTAGAGACAGGGCCACACTGCTTAGACAGCGTGGGGCTCCAAGCCATTTTCTAATAAATGAGTTAATCATCCTTTCTAGTTTTTCTACCTTAGATAGGGGAACCTCATACACTGTCAGCGGCCACTTCAGCCGAGGCAACAATCCAAACTGTATACACCACAATTTTAACTTTCCTGGGAGCCCTGACTTGTCTATACCTGAAACACCTTGTTTCATTTTCTGCCTCAACTCAACTTTTTTATCACTGAGGCTTGCATTGTACCATCTTCCTAAGCTTTTGACCGGTTCCTCTATCACTGTTGGCACCACTTCATCATCTATGAAAGATTTCTTGTCTACTACCTTCCCGTTAACAATAAAAATGCTCCTAGATTTACTTGGCTTCACTTTCATCCTAGCCCACTGTAGATTATTATTCAGTTTATCCAGTAGCCTACTAGTACATGGAGCTGTTGACATCATAGTCGTCATATCGTCCATGTAAGCCCTAATTGGTGGGAGGCGCAGCCCTCCCTGCAGCCTTTCCCCTAATAATAATAAGCTCTAATAATGACCTCCATTGCCATAGTGAAAGCTAATGGGGAAATTGTACACCCTGCCATAATGCCTACCTCCAGCTGCTGCCAAGCTGTAGTGTACTCTGCTGTGGTAAAACAGAGTTGAATGTCTGAGAAGTAAGCTTTAACTAACCACTTAATACTATCCGGCACTCTAAAGAAATCAAAAGCCTCCCACAACAGACGATACTGGTACTGACCCGAAAGCATTTGCCAGATCCAAAAATACTACATGCAGGTCTCTTTTCTCACACCTAGCTGACTGAATTTGGTGCCAAACCCGGAGAAGCCTGGAATTCCAGTCTTTTGCACCGAAGTGTCAATTATCCTATTCTTTTTTAAGTAACTAGACAGCCTCTGTGGCACAACACTAAAGAAAACCTTCCCTTCAACAGTAAGTAGTCTGATAGGCCTAAATTGACTTATCTCTACAGAGTCCCTTTCTTTGGGAAGGTAAATTCCCCATGCTCTGCACCACGCTTTAGGAATAACCTTCTTCCAGAATACCTTCATCAACTTCCATAGAAACCTCAGCACATCTGGTGCACTCTTGTATAGCCGGTATGGGGACTCCATTAGGCCCCAGGGCTGAAGAGGCCCTTGCACGCCTTACTATCTCTTGTACCTCTTTCCACCTTGGTGGGCTAACATCACACTGACTGTCTATCTCTCCAATAGGTGGAATATCCACTGAGGCTTGCATTGTATATATTTCCCTATCTCTGTGCACTTCCTCCAAATATCCCTCAAGCTCCTGCTTAGATGCCCTTAGACTACCATTCTTCTCCTTACTAAATAATGACTTCACAAATCTAAACAGATCCTTGTAGAATGCTATTCTAGCTCGCTTTCTTTTTCCTGTTTTTCCTAATGTTCTCTGCTCTTAACACTGACAATCGCACCTTCACATCCGTCTGCAAACTATTTATACCTTCCTTCTCAACCTCTGGAACCTTCCTCCACTGCCTCCTAAGCTGCCTTCTCTCCCGGATAAGACTGTCTATCTCTTGTTGGCGCCTGGATTTAACTACCTCAACCTCTAACTCTCTCTAACCTCTAACCTCTTCCTTTTCTCAAAGAAGCCAAACCTTTCTACTCCATAATCATAAATAATAACTTACTGTCAGCAGTTCCTTTAAATGTGTCTAATACCCTAACCAAGTCACTATTGATATCTTCCCATTTCCTACTTTCTGCCGCCCCTGGCCACTTAACTGAGCACTAATCTTCTCCCTTTTTGGCTGGCTAGCCTCTCTGCCCTCCTCGGTGCTAGAACCTGCTTCTACATCAGGGGTGCTGATTATATATATATCAAAGTCTGATGTATATATATCAAAGTCCGATGTATATATATCAAAGTCTGATTCAAGATTCAAGAACTTTATTTGTCACATACACACACAGGGTGTGCAGTGAAATGAAAAAGTGGCAATGCTCAACGGGAATGTGCAAAAGGGCAACAGTACACAGTATTTACAAAAAAAAACAAACACAATTGTAGCCAAGATGCTACCACAGGTAGGCAGAGGTGGAGACTTGGTGCTGGTCTGGCGCAGCAACGCCGTTTAATGACAGTCACAACTGAAACAACGGTACTTGCGGGCTCTCTCGCCCTCCTCCGCTCGCTGCGGGCACCGTCTCTCTCTCTCTTGCGCTCGCTCGCGCGGCACGCATCATCCGTGTTCCTGCTCACTGTCCCGAAACACACACACACACACACAACAGATATCAGGTCCCACTCAGACCTGATGGGTTGCAGCCAGTGGCGGGGCAGGGCGAACCCACCTGCCGGCCCGACTCCGCCTCCAGCCAACTGCCCAACCACACCCCCCAGTCTGCCACATACCCCCACCGCCCGACGTAGGCCGGGGAGCCGTCCGGCCAACAACCCACTCCCCCCACCAATTGGCTCGCAGAAGTGTAGGGGCCTGAGGAGTGATGTCTGCAGTTGGACCCTTCTCCCAATGACAGCTTCTGTAACTTCAGGGAAATATTTGGGTCCCACCTCCTGACACAGTAGTTCAATAGATAATCAGTCCATCAATAAATAAAGCATCAATAGATAAAGCATCAATAGATAATACAACAATCGAAAATGTAATTATCAATTTATTTATCAAATGGTGAATTAAATATTATTTTCTCGATTTGTTAATCTATTTATACTTTCATTTATCAATTTGAACATTTATTTATTTATTAATTGATTGATTATTGATTTATCAATTGATTTATCTATTGACAAATTGATTATTGCGTGTCCCTTTTGGGCCCCCACATTCAAGGAGTGGCTCAGTCTCTTCTCAGAGTAAGGCTGGACTAGTTAGCTCATTCTAGCTCAGGTTCCTGTTGATGGATACTAGCATCTTGCCTACATGTCCTGTTCTACTGGTCTACCTGCTCCTGTCCATTGACTGTGTGAGTGAGAGGGTGTGTGTGGGTGTGTCTCCTATCTGCTTTCAGGCTGCAACTGGGCAGTGTTGGCGCCTGCGTGGTAAAATATGAAAATCACCAAAACATTTCTATTAGCGAGCACTGAGGGTGTGTTGGAGATTTGCTGATTCTTTCTGGAAATGGGTTGAATGTTTGCAGAAGAGGGTTTGCCAGTGTGAATCCATCTGTGTCCCACTAACTCAATTAGAAATCTAAATCTAATGAACATTTCAGCCATGAGAGTGCCTAAGTAGCATGGTTAGCCAAGAGAGGGCATTCTGCCACTATTTTCCTATTGCCAGTTGGATACAACTTCTACCCCAAAGGTCTCAGTTTTTGAGGGCTAATACTAATATTTTTGTTTTAAAGCTATTTTATTTGATACCTTTATATTTGCAGTAGCAGTTGTAAATATGTAAATATCTTAAGGATATGGAGGAATATGAATTTAAAAAAAAAACTTTTTTAAGACGTGGGCACTGGGGAAAATATTTTATATGGAGACTCTCCTGGGCTCTTCTCCTAACCCTCATCCCACTGCTCCTACTGCTGCTCCTCCAGCTGCTGTCTCTCCTCATATACTACGTGGAAAAAAGGTGTCAAATCACAATTGGAATTTTCTCCAGTAGTGCAAATTGATCCTGTGCATCAAATTGATAGTGAAATGCCTAACTCCTCCAGCAGCAGCCCTGAAGCTTTCCAAGCTCCATTGAGCATGCCCATATTATGTAGACAGACAGGTCACACTGCATCCAATTCACCAACCTTGGTCTCCCACCGACCTAATGGTGCTAAAAGACAGAATACCCTCCCCAATAGAAAAATGTCTGAATGCCTGCCTGATATCACAACTGCTCACGGTATGTCTTACTATTACTGGTGGAGGCTGGTGAGATAATGGCAGTGTTGGCACAGGATGGATGATTGACACTGCAGCGCCCCCTTCAGGCCAAATTGAATTAAATTTTGTACAGATGTTTGAAATGTCAAGTTTGACAATGTTTTTTTAAACATGCTTTTAAGCTACTTAAGTACATGGTCCTATTACATGTGTCAAATTTCATGCCATCAGAGATAGTTTTATGGCCTTTGTGTTTATTTATTTATTCATTATTATTATTTATTGTATTTGTGTTTATATGTTTATTTGAAAATGCCATTGCACACATGCTTACTGACCTGTCTTGATCAAGTATGCCAAGTTTGGTGTTGATAACTCAAATGGTCATTGGGTCATGGCCGATTTCTTGTTAGGCCACACTCAGTGTGATGTTTATTGGCTCATGGCAGCCCTATTGTTTTTCCAATTTTGCTGGGGAATAGTTACCAAGTGTATCTCAAGTTTGGTGGTGATAGGTGAAAAAGCCTTAGGAAAAATACTGCAAATCAGCACATACAATTCTAGATTCAATTTTGTGTCAACAGCCATTCAAAGTTGACCTTTAATTATGGCACCACCATCGGGGCAATTTTGAAGATTTTTGTTTGACAAGCATTTTCACACCATTTTCAATCATTGTGCCACATTTCAAGTCTTTAGCATGTAGCATCTCACGGCAATTCGAGAAATGGCAGACCGACAATAATGATAAACAGAAGCGAAAACAATAGTTCTGCCCTACAGGAACCACTAAATATTACAGAAATCAATAGGCGATTAAACACTGGATTACTGAAAAAACATGTTGGAACAGAAAATGAGGACACATGGATGATTTTGGTGTCTATGTTCTCATCACCTAATAGTTGACCAATGGGACAATCTCCCAAAAACCTTAAACCTCCCACTGCCATTAAAGCAGTGCATTATGGTGCAATATTATTACTTGGTGCTGCTGCTTCACATTGAGGCCAACAACCCTCATAACAGTATTGATCCATAAGCCACAGCCTCTTGATCATTATTGCTCAATTGAAAATGTAGGTCACTGGAGAGTGTTTGAATGATGTAGAGTAATGTATTATATCTCCAGTGGAACACATCAACAGGTGGATGAATAACATCCGTGAAAAACTTACTTGTGCACAGCAGAGCAGCTAATGCTTGAGTTGCTGCCCTAGAAAAGACAGAGAGGAAGCTGTTAGTTAGTCTCTCTCAGTCCCCGCTCACAAAACAAAAACACAGGAACACATAAGAATGCACGCACAAGCATATGATTAACCCCAACAAAAACCCTTAAAACAGGAAAGGCCATCTCTCCAAAATCAGAAACTCAGCATTTCACAGTTCACAGTTCCTTATAATGCCAGACATCCCACAAACACACACGGGCACTAGGGGTGGGCAATATAGCCTTAAAATAATATCACAATATTTCAGGGTAATTTGCGATAACGATATTCATGACGATATGAAAAAAGAAATCCTGAACAATGTTTTATTGGTGATTGCAGCAGCATTTATTAGTGCAAATAGTGACAACATAAGTCAAAATATAAACATAAAAGTAGGTATAATAGTGTTTTCCTTGGAATCTTCAGTAAAAGTATAAATAACTCAATTGTTTAATATTTTAGTTTAACAATAACTGAAAGTAACTTAACCTTTACTCTTCAGGAGCCTGCAAAATAGTATCACCTAATAAAACTGACCTCAAATTTTAAGTACAAATGTAAACAGCAGCAATCCAAAGAAACCTTCAGTCAAAATGTAAACACTGCTTATAAAAATGAAATAAAAATACTGTTAAAACTTAAAATAAAGTTGCCTCTAAATGTTTTGTGTAAACGTAAAATGGATTACCATCAAATGAGGTAGAATGTCAGTGCTGGAACTGTACAAGTAAACACTTAAAAAAATGACTTATTACAGGTTAGAAGTAGCCATCCAGCTGGCAGACACATCACTTAAACCACTCGCAATATTTTCGCCCGTGTGATCCTCGGGAAAGGAACTCGTCTCGAGGCAGGAGTTGCACAGCTTCCAGTCGCTGTCGATGTAGTGCACGGTCAGGCTGATATACGGCTCCGAAGTTCGGCTCGACTACATGTCCGTGGTTGAGGCAAAAAAACTTCACTGACGATAGCGTAGCTGCTAGCTTGAGTGCTACTTGTGAGTGCTCCAGCTATGCTCGGCTGAGTTAGTGTCATTTGCCTGCTTTTGGGCCGCACATCACCAGCTGCTAAACTCGCCTCACGTGACTTCTGACTGTCCTCGTACTTGCGCGTGTTTTTGCTTTAAGTGGTGAAAAAAGTTTGTTGTGTTTCCAACTTTAGCTGTAACCGTTTTAACCTAACCTAACCGACGTAGCTCCCCTTTTAGCTAGTAGCTAGGATTCAGATACAAGCCATGCTTGTGTCGTTCTGGTGCGCTAGGGTATGCAAATGTGTCAACACCACATCATGCTGCTATATCGTTAATATGATGATATGGCACTTTTTTGTGTTCAAATTTATACCGGTATTATCGTGAACGATATGATATGGCATAGCCCTAACGGCACACGTGGGAATTCACATCAGTTGACTTAGGGGTGTGTAAAAGATGCCAATAACAATGACAGACACACTTATGTCACTAAACCTCTGCATGCATACTGTGTGTGTGTGTGCGTGTGTGTGATAACACATTAGTCACAAAGGACTATGTTCAAGCAAAGTTTTGTTCTGATTTATGATGAAGTGCTGCAAGTTTGACTACTGCGCATAAATCAGCTCCCTGCAGAAACCTTGTACCTCCAAGCAGAGCTGATGGTAGCCAAATTCCAAAAAGAAACATTTCATTTCATTTATCATAACAACATTATTCAAATGTCTGTATTTGCTGGAGGTCTAAATAAATCAATGTCCTTGTGCTATCGGCATCGGCTTCTACTGCACTTCTACGACCATTTGTCATGCAGCTTAGAGACATCAAAATTAACCAAATATATACCTCAACATAATATAATGGACATAATATGAACGCTAGAGCAAAATTCTACCTGGGGCTTATCAGTGGGGATGAATTCAATAAATACCATCGCCCTTCATTCACTGTTACTCCCTGAGGATGTCCAGAATCACGCTTTAGGTGAGAAATTACATTTTCATCAAGATTGACACTTTTTTAGGCACACTGCTTGTGACTGAGTGATCAGGAATGATGTTTGCAATTAAAGTTGAGGTAAATTGCTCAACTCACCCGAAAGTGTTTCTAGCTGGCACCTAAGGCCCTAATCACATAGGATGCTCAAACACAAATGTCATCTGTCAGCATCACTAATAACAGAGAGGGAGCAATAGCTCAGAGGGCACAAAGAGCATCACAGCATTCTTGTTGCTATGCAACACAAAGTTTGCCAAACATTTGCAAACTATCTAATCAGTGTTAGCTAGCTAACCTGAAGTAACAAAGGGGATACTGTTGTTGAAAATAAAATGGACAAGAGAAAGTTAGCAATGCTCTTGCTCTTGCTCCTGAAGAAGAGGATTCTTCCGAAGCTGAGGGTGTAGGTACAACACATCTTTCTATGAAAAACACAGCACTGACTTTTGGATTTCAGTGACCCTGTAATCATTTGGCTATCTACTCTCGGGTCAGGAGAATTACACCAAATGCTGTCGGGAGCACTTTGTGCTGTTTGCCCATATGTAGTCGGGAGCTTCCATGTGTGCAGCCCCTCAGCTCTGTATCCCGGTGTTTCACTAGCGTTCTTCCTCTGCCCCTCTCCTTTCTCCAGAGAATTTTTGGAGTTCTGTAGGGCATTGGGATATGGCATCCCAAGAGGATGAGGCAAGAGATAGTGGTCCAGAGGAGGGCTTGCCACCAGGCTAAACTCAACTTCCCTCCAATGCTGTTGGTCAAGGGAAGGGAATGCTCCAGGAAGAGGAACTGGATGGTGCCAAGCAGAGTCTGCAAACTAACTTCAGGTCCTTGCACTATACAGGGATCAGAGTCCCTCCTCAAGCACTTCCATCCTGATGCCATGTCTCTTGCGGCCTCAGATAGTCTTGATACGCTTGATGGCTCAGACCACAGCTCCCCTGAAGGCAAGGATGATGATGATGCAGATCACACTGATGCCAATTCCCAGGGGAGAAGAAATTTGTCTTCTGGGAATTGTTTATTGAAGCATTAGAGTCTGAAGCAGCTGCTGGCATCCCTTGCCTTCCGTCCCCTCCCAGGGATTCTACTCCGGACCAGGACCCTAAGAAGTAGTTGAAGGCGTTTCAGTTGGCAGCCACTTGGAGTCAAAAGGCATCACAAACCTGATGACACATATGCTCAGGGTCATTGACATGGTGATCCAGGGAAGTGCTCCAGGCCAGGCTCTTGAGAAATTAACTGAGGCATACCTGGGTGAGCTAGCGTTGGAGGCCAGTATAACCCCTGGTGAGGTGTTTGGGCCCACAGGAGAGACTGAATTGGATGAGGCCCAGAAAGCGCTCGCTCTCTTTCTCCATCTTTCTCTTCCCGTTTCCACCTCTTCCTGCTTTGCTTGCAGTGTTCTTGGTGGGCCCAAACTAGCAACAGAGACCTTAGGATGGCAGACATGAGGGAGTTATTTTTATTTGAAGTTGCTTGGGGGAAAATAATAATATTAACAAAATCGGCAGAGATGAGCTGTGGCATCAAGTAAAGACAAATGAGGATGGCTTTGCATGTTCTTCATGGTCCTGCTTTGGGAAGTGACATTGGTATTGATCAGACACTTACAGATCTACTATCGGTAGCCAATGGATCAATTCATTAACCAGTCAGCTCCTGGACAATCTACAGCAAAGTAATTCTTAATTAGTGAACACCCACCGGGCTTACACAATGGTCTGGTCTGTTTCTGTGTCTCTCTCTCTCCCTGTGTGTGTGTGTGTGTGTGTGTGTGTGTGTGTGTGTGTGTGTGTGTTGTATACCAAGGTTGAGAATGTCACACTATCCACAGTACTGTTATTAGCAGCAAGCAAACCAGGGTGTCACTGATAGGGGCTATGTGACAAGAGGTCACAACCCCCCCGGGGCCAGTAGGGGGTCACAGGGTCATGCTGTGTTTGCTGAGGGGTTCAACACAAGGTTCAGTACAGGGTTCAGGGGATATTGTGGAGGTTCAGAGGGCTTAAAGGGTAATTCTGAGATTTTTCAACCTGGCCTCTATATCCACAAAATCGCCTATCATACCGCTAAGTAGATCCCAAAAGTTTCGGAGTTGCTCCGGTAGATCGGCTCAGCCGGCAGTCTCGAAACGGGGGCTCAATGGCTGCAATGTAATCCAGCGGGCATGTGCTTGATTTTGCCACTGACAGGCTCAGATTGTTATTCGTGTGTCTGACAAGTGTCTGACAACATTACTGAAATGACCTTTTTTAACCAGAAATAGACCTTTTTTTAACAACAACTCTGAACTCTCAACTCTGAGAAAGGTGGTCTATGAAAGCAAGAGGATTCACTTGTTGCAGGAAGAGGACGGTTGTTTACACGATCCTCTTCTTGCAACAAGTCAACCCTCTTTGTCAGAGTTGAGAGTTGAGAGTTCAGACTTGTTGTTAAAAAAAGGTCTATTTCTGTAGCAATCCTTTCAGTAAATCTGATAACCAGCAGCTCCTCCTGCTTGAAAAGCCTAGCAAAGGTCTTTACTGATGCTCAAATTTAACTATTTCATCACTGGTATTAACACCATGGAGACTAAATTACAGCAAAAAGTGCAGACAAGTTCATCACGCTTAACTAAAGTTTCAGGGACTGAAATGGGATACCACCCATGATACATTTCAGCCCTAGTTATGAAAACGTTCGGGCACCCAACGTTGCATTACAATGTTTGACAGTAAAACCTCTCAGGAATTGAGTATCGCTCAATGTGTGAAATATCTCCATTGCATGGTATAGCAGGTATCTATCAGGCTGGTGAAGTCTGAAGAGGATAGCAAGAAGCGTTGCAGTGCTTGTAAGTCTAAAAGGCTGTATGTAAAGAGGGATTGACTGCTGCTGACAGTTGAAAGTAGGTTGATAGATATAGTTGTACTGCTTTGGACAGTCTGACTGACTTTACTGCTTTAGAATTGTGGAAAGCAGCCAACCAGCATATCCAACGGCCACCATATTAATGCTATAATTGGACGCATCAGTGTGATTGACATGTCTAACTGCCTCTCACGCTTATGTCCTGCCTCCTCACTCCCGTCACATCACAGGAATTTACAGCTTCCAATTCCCACAAATTATCCAAACTGGCAGCTGGGCTTTGAAATCTGGAATCCAAATATCTTCTAATTGTATTAGAACAATTAAAAGGGCTCTGCAGACAAATGACATGGAAGCACCCCCGCTGAGGTCTACAAATTTGCGATGTCTCAGGGGTATCCAATTCCTTCGCACCAACGCAGAGTTTCATGTTCACTAGCCGATCAGGGGTTGGTATGCTTGGCATCAGACCGAGCGGAGGGGCCGGTACGCCTGGTGCTCCCGGCATGCCCCGGTGGGTATACTGGAGGATGCTGGCTTGGCCACGGGAGTCAAATGTCATGGGGTCAGATAGAGGCAGATGGGAGGATGATATACAATCCGACAGGAGAGTGGATGTGGCCTACGTAGGTGGAGATTATACATGAGTTCAGTCGCAATATGACAACAAAGTGTCATTTCACTCAGTTTTGAAAGTCAGTAGGTAAGTAAAGCTATATAGCACCTTTTTAAACAAAGGTCAAAAAGTGCTTCACAAAATGCACAAATACACAAAACTAAAAGAGACAGTATATGAAACATGAAAACATAAAATGATTAAAAATACTAAAACATATAAGAACCTAAAACCTTGAGAGAAACATATAGTAAGAAACTATACAAAAGGGCTAGCATCAGTTACCGTGAGATGCAACAGAATTAAAAATTTGTCTTTAGTCGCTTTTTAAAAGTGGACAATGAATCAGATAACTTTACATCCACAGGAAGGTTGTTCCAATGTGTAGAGTCAGCAGCAACAAATTCAGGATCACCCTTAGTTTTAAGATGGACACAAGGGAAAGATGTGGAGAAGTGGTACACACCCTTTCACAGACCTGGCTTTGGCAAAATGGAGCGTAACAGACTCGCATAGTTCTTTTGCCACAGATTCTGTGTCAGGCCAATTCTGTGCTTTTAATAAAAAATCAGGCAGTCTTGTACAGTTTATACAGTTTGTCTTGTATTCATGCTCTCCCACGCAGTCAAACCATGGATAATCAAACAAAATCTAACCAATACAATTGTAAAAATACTAAGAAATGTTAAAGGGGAAAACGGCTTATTCCTGGCCCTTATACATGTTCCACGTGTTATTATTGACCTATGTAGCCAAGAAAATGTGACATCTGGAAGTCAACCCCTTTTTCTGTATTTTCCTTTTTCTAAAAACAGGCCATTTCGGAAAGTAGCCCGTTTATACGCCATAATGGGCGCTTCTTAACATAAACCAACCCCTCTCAGAGCGTGCCCACCCCCAGGTGAACAACCACGGTATTCCTAACTTCCAATCTAAATGTGTTCCAGTGCATCTGCTCGGGAAAACATAATCGCCCGCAGCAAACTCATGTTTGTATGGCAAGTCTCAGAATGTTACAAGCATCTAAAGAGGAACTACATCAACTACTACAGCGCCATTAGTGAATAGAATCGGCGCATAGCACATTCGGACGCAGTTTTTTCCAAGTACAATGGGATGCACCATTACTTTGCTAACAGTGGAGCTACAACGACAACATGTCTACTGCCCAATGCCAACTCTCCAGTTGTTCTATTGTAGGATGCAGGCAGCAACATAGATCCCTGCACAGTCTCCCAGCACGCAAAAATGCCAGAACAGAGTGGATTAACTTTATTTTTAACGGCAACGTCCCGGCTACCGTTAGCTCGGCTACAGTTAGCTAATTTTTTCTGTGTGTGATGATCACTCCTCGGACTGCTTGAGCAACGGCAGGATTAGCATCTAAATTGAAGCTTAAAGATGGAGCAATTCATGAGGTACGTGAGCCATCTGCAAAATTTGGAATCTGTAAGTGTCACCATGTTTTGGTTTAATTTACAAATTATTCTGGTTAGTATATTCGACTGCTGGTTAGCTAATGAGCTAGCAGGGCTAGCCACGGGCTCGGGTGTGGAAGAAGTAAGTAAGTAACATCTTTTAAAGTTATTGGTTGGAGTCACAACTTATCTTCAAGTTATTTGTTGGGACTGACAGTGTCTGTTTTATAAGTCTGTCGAACGTGTCGGTAAACTCGGTAAACTTTAGCCACCATTAGTACAATCGCGTTTGGTTGTGTGTGCTGCGCTGTTTGGATGCAAATAGGTTGCATGGGCCAAACGTACGAAAGTACAATATTACACAGAATTGTTATCATTGAGAAACTAAGTGGAACCGCTCAGCTGCCTCTTCCCATTCTGGGTCAGACTCCGGCTCAAACATGTACGGTCTCAGTGTTGGTTCTGGAGCGGCCGCCATGGTTATGGTAAATTTCTGCATCAAGCTTATTTGTTTACCTTGAGCAGCACATGAGCGCTCTGCTCTCCGCTCCGCCAGGCAATCACTCAGGGCGTGAGGCGGCCAATCAGAGCAGTGCTCATTACATACAACCTCCACACCCTCAAAACAGCCTGTTCTTTACAATGGAGAAAATGAGAGACTGAAACACACACCACAGAAGCTGGTTTTAGGATTTAGGATATCGACTTCAAAAACATCTTGTCAAGACCCCTGGAAACAGTTTTAAATAGCCCAAAATGAGTAAAATACCCCCCCTTTAACATTTTAAGGTTTTCTGCCAGAGCCACACTGGCTCATTGGCATCGCTTCTTGTCTGCTTTTCTGTTACTTTAAAGGGGAATTACAGTATTTTTGAACCTGGGCTGTATTTGTACAAATTCGTCATTTATACCGCAAAATAGGTGCAAAAACTTTTGGAATTGCTCCGGTAGGTCGCCTTAGTCGGCAGGCTGCTATGGCTCCAACTTAATCCGCAGGGGCAAGTGTGCTGACCAAAGTACCTCCACTAAAAGTGCTTGTTTTTGCCACTGACAGGCTCAGATTGTTATTTTGTGTCTGACAAGTGTCTGACAACATTACGGAAAGGATCGCTATAGAGATAGACCAGAGATAGACCAGAAACAGAATTCTCGCTCAAGGAGAAGTGTCACGCCGGGGACACACTGGACGCGGAAAGAAAAGGAAGCGCCGCGATCGGCGCCGAATGAGCAATAAGGAGTTTGGTTGTTCACACCGGCACCAATCTCCGCTGGTTTTCTCAATGTAGGGGTTTGGTCTCTCTCTCTCTCTCTGCTTGTGCGTGTGCCTGCTCGTCTCTCTCTCTCTCTACGTGTGCCTGCTCCTCTCGCTCTGCTTGTGCGTGTGCCTGCTCGTCTCTCTCTCTCTCTCTCTCTCTACGTGTGCCTGCTCCTCTCTCTCTCTCTCTCTCTCTGTGTGCCTGCTCCTCTCTCTCTCTCTCTCTCTGTGTGCCTGCTCCTCTCTCTCTGCTTGTGCGTGTGCCTGCTTGTCTCTCTCTCTCTCTCTCTCTCTCTCTACGTGTGCCTGCTCCTCTCTCTCTCTCTCTACGTGTGCCTGCTCCTCTCTCTCTCTCTCTGCGTGTGCCTGCTCCTCTCTCTCTCTCTCTCTCTACGTGTGCCTGCTCCTCTCTCTCTCTCTCTCTCTCTCTCTCTCTGCGTGTGCCTGCTTCTCTCTCTCTCTCTCTCTGCTTGTGTGCGTGTGCCTGCTCGTTTCTTTCGCTCTCTGTTTAGACACAACTTAGAAATACCATCAATCAGGGTGTTTTATTTTGAAATTTGTTATATTTTGGAAAATGACAGGATGCTCTATGCCGTTCCTGTATCTGACTTCCTGCCCAGCTTGACACATTCGCTCACGAATCGAGAAAATCTTAGATCTGACGCCGAAACGGTCGCTGCAGGCCGCGGCCATTCGGCGCCCTTCCGCGTCCGGTGTGCACGGCCACATTGGTTAACATGGGAAAGAATTGGGAAAGAATTTTCGTCAGCATTCGGCGCCTTTGCCGCCGTTACGCATCCGGTGTGTCCCCGGCGTCACTCTGAAATCTGAATGATGAGGTGAGCTGTTGCATGAAGAGGTTAAACAAAGGTTTCTGGTTAAACAGCTCAGATATTAACTATGTCTACTCCATACTGTTTAGAGTTGTATGTTTAGAAACACTGTGTTTAGTTAATGTTGAGCTTGTTATTTACCAAGCTAACCATATCTGGTCAACGTCAACCAATTATCACTGTATTGTTAACACACCTGATTTGCACAGCAGGTAATGCTAGCAAGCACTTGGTGATGGCTAAATATTGCATATTAACATTTACATTTCTACATAGTTTGTAAGCTTGTTTGCTTGCTAGCTAGCTAGCAAAGCCAAAAGACTTTTTGGGTTACATTAGCTGAGCTAGCTCTTACTACACTCCAATATGTAGCTTGGAAATATGACAGTGGCTACAACTGTTTTGCTACATTATTGTTAACTAAATGTATAACATTCCTGTATGGCTCCACACCCACAACTTATATCAGTGACGCGCTCCTGAAGATTCCTCCTCTATAACATCAGGAAGCACAGGTGCTCATCCAGGCTCTTGTCATTTCCCGCCTGCACTACTGCAACTTCCTCCTTGCTGGTGCCCCGGCGTCTGCCATCAGACCGCTGGAGCTTGTTCAGAAAGCTGCAGCTCGTCTGGTGTTCAACCGCCCCAAGTTCTCCCATACAACAACCCTTCTCTGTTCTCTACACTGGCTCCCTGTAGCAGCTCGCATCCAGTTCAAGACCCTGGTGCTAGCCTACAGGGCAGTGAGAGGAACAACTCCTTCCTACCTCCAGGCTATGGTCAAGCCTTACACCCCCGTGTATTTGATTCACTTATTTGTCTCAGCTCTTGTTTATTTGATTTACTTATTTGTCTCATTTGTTTCATTAAAAAGTAGGTAGCTAACTTATTGCACTTTTACCTTAGCACTAGTTCTGCTCTTAGATGCTTGTTTAGGAAGGAAATGCACTTATGATTTCTGGTGACTAGTAGTTCTCTTGCCTACCTATGTCGAATGCACTTATTGTAAGTCGCTTTGGATAAAAGCATCTGCTAAATGACTGTAATGTAATGTAATGTTATATATATATCGCCCTTTTTCTGGCCTGGTTGTTAGCTCCCGTCCATTCACCAGTGAGTCCTGCAAGATGGTGACAGCCGTGGTTGTTGCAACTGCTAAGCCTGCTAAAATGATAACAATACAGGATATAGTACAAAGGTGTTTGGTAGTGAAGAAGGAGATGAGAGTATACTGTGTAGGTTGCAGGGGGGCTTAGGTACATACTTGATAGTGTGCAAATGCTTTGTGGTGTAAGGGGAGATGAGGCGGTAGATGACATCCAGTCCACGGTTCTCCCCAATAAGGTTTGCTGTGGAAACTGAAAGGAAGACATGACATACAAACAAACAAATTAAATGTTCAGAATGAAACAGGAAACCAGCAGCAACATGGCATGATATGGCACACGTAATCATCATATCCTGTTTATAATAACCAAGATAGCTCTTATGCCAGCTATAAGAATGTAGGCTTTTTGATGACATGATGATATTTTTGGAATATTCAATATTATTAAATCTGAATATTGTCATGCCAAATAGCCATTATCCACTATATCCACTACACTGTAAAATATGATAGCCCCATTAAGTTATGTGAACTTATTTCTTCTCTTTAATTCCACTTATCATGACAAGTTATCTCACTTATCATGACAACCAGAGCCCAATCTGAAACCCCAAGGCAAGAACTAGTGGCATAAAAAGCCACATGAAAACAGAATATACATGAATGAATACAGAATATTTTGCATCAGGATTGAAGTTTTTCCTTAACTGATCTAAATTCACTGATCGAGAACCTTTTAATGAAGCCTCTTTCTCTCTCTGCTTTTTCTCTCTATATCAATCGACCTCTACGATTACACAGGCAAAAAAGCTATGGTAAAAGTAACCCTATAACACTGTAACATAATTACACTTTATAAAAGATCCTTTTTAGAAGTGATAAGTATATAGATTTTTGAGGATACTCATCTTGCCCAAGCAGAAATTCAAACACCAGGGTCCCTTTAACTCAGCACATGTTGTGGATGAAGAGGATCTGTCTCTATTTATATATGGGCACATATGCTTTTATTGACTCAAAAACATCAGCTACTTAAGTGCCTACAGCCCAACCCTGCTGTAGCACACACAGTCCCCCTCTTGCTCTTCTACTGCTTTATTGGACTTTAATAGGTCTTATATTTGACAGTCTAAACATCTTGAAAGGCTTAGCATCATACTTTTCTATCCATTTTAGTTACATGATAAGAAAGTTACAGTGTCTGGTTTAAATATGCACAGCTTCTCCTGTTAATGTTACCACTGATGCTTCTGCCTGGATTCTGATATTTTATACATCTCAGAGGTATGAAGAGATATGAAGTCTCTTTTTGTTTCGTTTTTTTACAATGGACCAAGAAATTGTCAATGTAATAGTTTATATAGTTGTTGTTTTTTTGCTTATCTGAAAACTCTGCTGGTCGCATAAGCAATGAGTGTATTTACATGCACACAGCACTAGCAGCAGCTGACATTCCTGTGAGGGTTTTATTCATCATATCCTAGACACAATAAGCTGTTGCATCTTCAGATTCCATACTTATGCAATTCAAAATATCCCTAAAGATTATGGGATCATGGGATTTCTGCCATGCAGTATGGTTTCCTGGTTTTATTGGTTCTAGATCTGAAAGGCTTTTGAAGTTTAAAGACAGTATTTGGTATGTAGTTTGTCTCTCCCATTTAGTGCTCAATATCAAGGCTGGATTATGGACCAGGCAAGGAGGGGAAGTTCCCCCAGGGCCCCGGACCACGGTGGGCTACCAGGGGCTTCGAAAGGTTGGGGATGCCTATTTTTTTTTTTTACGGGGTACCGCATTCATGTATAGATATGTTTGCGGTACTAATTTCAATTGGAAAATGTGCTCAGCCACAATTTCAAATAAAAGGTGCACCAGACACAATAATCACCGAAGCATTTAACCTATCAATTTGCTATATAATCCTGCGCAGAATATGTGCATTTTGGACACGATTGACATTCCAATCACATATGACTGGATGGGAATGGGGGGTGGGGCCCAGTGGACATATTTGCCCCAAGGCCCCCAGGTGGGTTAAACCGGCCATGCTCAATATATCACTGTGGATTCTATATAGATTACTTTTGATTGGCAACCAGCATATAGTGAGAAGCTGGATGTGTAAAGTCAAGTCATTGGAGCTATGATTTGTCATGAGAAATATATGTATATGGTCATGTTACTTGATCAATCTGTCTGTTTCAATATGCGTATATTGGCCCAACGTTGGCCTTTTAGTAAAAATCTCATATCTTTAATCCTCAATCCTCATGCTGTCCACCTGATTACATATTTAAGTTGCACATCTTTTTATAACTTGCACATCTTTTTATAGCTTGCACATCTTTTTTTGCACTCTGGTTTGTTTTTGTTTTTTAAATCTTTTTACATTGCACATTCATTTTGCACATGTACATAAGTACTTTCTATTGCTTAAGTTACATGTCCATATTGTCTATATATTTATTTTATTGTTAAATTATCTTAGTTTAGCCCCATTTTCCTTTTTAGGAAAATGGGCAAAGCAATCAAAAATTAGGAAAGCAATCACTATGCTAAGAAAGCATAGTGATTGCTTTCCTAATATACCAGCACCGGGAATATACCAGCACCGGGAATCCCAAGAGTATACCAGCGTGCATTTCACTGCACGTTTTTTGTATTACTATGTGACAAATAAACCTTTGAACTTTGTACTTTGAACTATATTTAATGTATAACATACTACAGGGGTAGTCTATGGAAAGTCTTTCACCTGAATTGATTATAATGCAAGTATGCATGAATATATTTTGACAAGAAAAAAATTCTGAAACACTGAATATTTGTAATTTTTTGGAATCTCTTCCACCCCTCTATTGTCGAGTTTTTACCATATTGGTTGTTTAATTTTTAGTGGAGGTTGTGGTTTGTGTGGGCCAGCATTGTCCTCTGCTACTGGCTGCTAGTTGCCAGCATTTTTCACTGCTTCAGGCTGGAAAGAATCACCCAGTCATAGGCTCCCACAAGTCACTTATGGTGGCCCATGGGGGACAGTAGTCACATTCACACATGAATGTTTGACAATTCAACGAATAACGTGAAATGGGAAAAAGGGCACTCCTAATTATTGGGGGAATGTTTGTTCCTTCATTTCTCACCCTGGTGTGTGTGTGTGTGTGTGTGTGTGTGTGTGTGTGTGTGTGTGTGTGTGTGTGTGTGTGTGTGTGTGTGTGTGTGTGTGTGTGTGTGTGTGTTCCTACCTGATGAACAGAAGACTTGGATGACCCAAAGGCAGGCTGCAGCCCTCCTGGCATGTTTGCTGTTCTTTTTCAGTAGATTCAGAGTCAGCAGCACAGCATCACCCTCCATCGCCTTCAAACCTATACGACGGTCTGGTTACATATGCGCACACATACACACACACACACACACACATACACATTTACAAATAAACATATTAAGTAAGGTCAAAGTTAATTAACACATCATCAGCTGAATATATTTAATAAGGTGAACAGTTTTTTCCAACACATGTCTGTGCACCTAGACACTTTCTGTACATACTTTCTGTACACTGTGGACCTTCTGTGGAATACAACACATTTTTGCAAATCCTAAATTGTCATAAGTTCTCATTCTCATTTGTTTTCTCATTTGTTGAAAAACAGTGACACCTTTTGAATTACCTGCATTGTTTGTATAAAAGTGGGGTGCACATAAGTGGTAGGCTGGTACGCATGCGTGGCCGAAATTAGGAATTTCATTGGAATTCATATGCATACCATATTTGTAGGCTACAAGAGGTTTTCTTCCCGATTGAATAAAATTATCGTAAATATACCCTCGATGCCATGATAAGAACCGACAGCATCCAGCCTGTGTGCTTACAAAGCGAGTTGCTGACAACCCTTCGCCAGGCCCGTTTAATATAAGCAAGGCGGATGAATGAAGACATAATGATGTGTTAATGTGAAACTCGGTTCATGTACTGCCAAAAGACTATCATCTTCAAATTCTGAGCCTTGTCCTTGACTCCAATTTTTCTGGGTGTCTAGGTGTTAAAAAAAATAAACTACCACCGTGTCAAGTTGAAGATAGATGTAGTAGGTATAGTCATTTGTCCAGACCGACCAAGGCTCTAATTTTATGTCAATAGTAACCCTTCTTTCAGGTCGTGGCAAATCCAGCCCTTACCACCGGGAATCCCAAGGTGCATTAGAATGATTCCATTCCGAGTCAATGCTTTGGAAATTCTGCCTTGAGTCAGACCTAGAGTGGTATGAGGGTCTCCCGCTCCTCCTATGTACCGTAAGGGGAACCACGCAAGGGGTTTAACCCCTAGATACTTAGGGCCGGATCTACTAAAGGTTTGCGTGTGTAAAAATGTGTGCAAACTCATAGCACGCACAAATAAATGTACAAACTGATCTACTAACAGTGCGCACTGAGGACTGCGTCTTGCAAATGTGCAAAATAACACGCCTTATCCAGTTAGTACTTTTGCCTCAATGAATATGCAAGATGGGGCGTTTACACGCTATTTAGCAAAATACTGGGAGGAGAAAATGTAAATAGATTAATGTAGCACACGCACTGTGATCTATCAAACCTGAACGCAATTTCGTTGATGGAGACTGCGTCTGTATTTAATACGTTTCAAAAGAAGGTGCAAACGCCCTGCATGCGTAATTGTGCACAAATGACTGCCGTTATTGTAGCGAGAAGGAGACATAGAAACTGCACTTGAACTGCACTTGTTGCTCAATGTTAGTTAGAGGCATCTCTTCCACCGTGCCCCCACCTGTTTTCTTTGCTGAGGTTTTATTATAAACCAATTTTTCTTTTGTTCTTCGTCTTATATCTTGCCATCTTCTCTTAATTTCATCCGTTGTTCTTCTTGTTTTACCAACGGCATTTACTTTCTCACAGATGATCTCCCAAATAGTGTTCTTTTTTGTCATATTCAGATTTTTTTGCTGTAGCTCATCCAAATGTTTATTTGCCTCTTCCACTAACACCTCTAATTCTATAGGCTCAAATTTCATTTTGCGCTTGCGGTTCTGTTGCCCATCCAAACTCTCCATGGTGCAAAACATTAAACACGCAAAACCCTCATTTAAATACTGCTGTCTCCACCACGTTTGCGCCTGTTGTCATTTCTTAGTAAATCACCCGCAAAACGTCCCATCAACCACACGCGCAAACTTTTAGAATGCACACGCAAATTAGTACCCTTTATTTGGGATCTTAGTAGATCCGCCCCTTAGTGTTTAGCCACACAGTGCACTGTCCTTTGAGGCTGTTTAAAGGACAATTCCGGGATTTTTAAACCTGGCCTCTATAGCCACAAAATCGCCTATTATACCACAAAATAGGTCCAAGACGTTTCGGAATTGCTCCGGTAGATCGGCTCAGTCGGCAGTCGCGAAACAGGCTCAATGGCTGCAATGTAATCTGTCGGGGCACAGGCGCGCAGTCAAAGTACTTCCACTAAAAGTGCTTGATTTTGCCACTGACAGGCTCAGATTGTTATTCGTGTGTCTGACAAGTGTCTGACAACATTACTGAAAGGATCGCTACAGAAATAGACCTTTTTTTAACCAGAAAACTAAAGTCTAGCTCAAGGAGAAGTCCCGCTCTGAAATGGACGGTGGACAAAGGTAGTCTATAGTGAGAGGGTTCACTTGTTGCAGGAAGAGGACGGTAGAAACCTGACAAAGGTATTCTATGAAAGCTGCGCAAAGTTTTCCTCAACATTTTGTTGGCACAGTTCGGAAATGCGCAAAAACAAACCGTTGTTGTTTTTTATCTGTGGGAAAAAACAAATACTCTAAACTACGCTTTCTATATTCCAACACGTCTCCAACGCTGATTTATGTTTACACCATCTTGCAACCACCACCTCTTCTTGCAACAAGTCAACTCTCTTGCTTTCATAGACAATAAACAAATAAGATTACCTTATGTTAAAGAGATTTAGGAAACCCTTTAGGCAGCATAACTGTCTTTATATACCAATTTCTCCACAATTAGACCTATGCCCGACTTCCAGCACGCCTAAGTTCACAACTATGAGTGTGTGTGTGGTTGGTTTGCTTGTTTCGGAAGGAAATACACTTATGATTTCTGGTGACTAGTGATTCTCTTGCCTACCTATGTTGAATGCACTATGCACTATACCTATGTAAGTTGCTTTGGATAAAAGTGTCTGTCAAATGCCTGTAATGTAATGTAATGGATCTACGCCAGACTCAGCTCTGTGTTCAAGTCGCCAGTCCGTCAACTCCTGAAGTTTGCAGACGATACAACCCTCATTGGATTAATTTCTGATGGGGATGAGTCTGCCTACCGCAGGGAGGCTTCCTGGTGCAGCCTTAACAACCTAGAGCTGAACAATCTAAAGACTGTAGAGATGGTAGTGGACTTCAGGAGGAGCCCGGCCCCCACCCCACCCCTCACCCTGTGTGGCTCCCCTGTCAGCACTCTGGAGTCATTCAGATTCCTGGGCATCACCATAACCCAGGACCTCATGAGCTCTATCACCAAGAAGGCCCAGCAGAGGATGTACTTCCTGCGGCAGCTGAAAAAGTTCAACCTGCCGCAGATAATGATGGCCCAGTTCTACAGCCATCATTGAGTCCATCCTCACTTCATCTATCACCATTTGCTGGTTTGCTGGTGCCGCTTCCAGGGACAAAGCCAGACTGCAGCACATCATCCGGTCAGCAGAGAAGGTGATCAGCTGTGACCTGCCACCGCTTGTATGCCTCTAGGATCAGGAAGCAGGCTGGAAGGGTCATGGCTGACCCTTCTCACCCTGGACACTCCCTTCTCGAACTTCCCCTCTGGCAGGAGGCTGTTTTGGTCTGTCAAGACCAAAACCTCCCAGCACTTGAACAGTTTCTTCCCCGTGGCAGTGGGGCTCACAAACAAAGCCCCCTGACCTTGTTTGAGTTTCTTTATTTGATTGCTGTGCCAGTCTGTTTAATGCACCAACGTCACCGAGTCAAATTCCTTGTATGTGCAAATGTACTTGGCCAATAAATCTGATTCTGATTCTGATTCAATTCAAACTTATTTTTAACCACTGCTCCAGGGTAGGAAAATGACATTAACTTCACTAGAGCTTATTCTGACGGGAAACATTAAATAAATTAAAGAAAGACAATTTGTAACATTAATCTGACCAACCTGATCACATAGTTAGCCTACATTTTGCTAATTACTGTCAATCCTCTTAAATTGTACCAACAATATCTTTTAGCAGCTAGTGCTACTTAATAGCATAAAGATGAGTGGGCATGCGGCAGCCTGATTGTTACATATTTAGCCATTATTAGGGAATAGCCAATGTTCCACTGGATCTCCATGAAGATGCCAAGCATGGTTGTGATTTGTGATGTAACTGCCTCTATTCCCTACTCCCACTTATACACACTTATATACTCATCTGCCTAACTCTCTCTCTCTCTCTCTCTCTCTCTCTCTCTCCAGCCATCCTCACCTCTAAGTCCAACTTTTGCCAGTAGGTGCAGTAGAGGCAGTAGTATGGTGTAGTTGGGGCTGAAGCTGCGGCCGGTGCTGACCAGGGCAGTCAGCAAGGCCTCGCTTCCACCTTTACTGATCATATAGTGGATACGACGATCTGTGCCTAAACAAAGAGAGAGGAGAGCAAATGGTTGGTTATTGACAGGGTAATTGATAGGTAAGCGTATCGCTGTTGTGAAAAAAATACAACTTTGGTGATTTTCATGAAATGGGTGAAAATGAGGTTGTTGCGATAGGATACAGCAAAGAAAGAATTTAAATAAGAATAGAGCAGCATAATGCATCCAATAATATTGTTATTGCTTTTAATGTCTAAAATTTTGCACCTTGCTTTTAAATGTCTCCTAATTTTCTTTTCGCCAGCATTTGTCTGTTTTCTTTTTCTCTCTATTTTATTGTAATCTTGAATGTGTTCTTAGAAAAGCACTATACAAATAAAATGTATTATTATTATTATTATTAGACTAATAGTGATACATATATTATTATTATCATCTATAACCGCTATATAATGGAGTTATATTTTCTAGTCTACTAATAATATATAGAGCTGTATTATTTATATATTATTATTATTATTATTATTATTATTATTATTATTATTAGGCGTAGTAGTAGTAGTAGTAAAGTAGTCGATTTTAACCACATCACTGAAACATTTAATCTCCTGTCATTGCAAATCTAAGCAACCCATTTGAATCTATGCCTTGGTATTTAAATTTGACAGTTCTTTCTTTAATATTTTTCTATTAGAAAATATCTAAATCTAAAGAAAACATCCACCTTAAAACTCTTTAACACTGTTGTATAACAGCTATTGGCCATTTTGTTTGGTGGTATATTTTTCTCATTCTGGATAAGTGACCAAATGTAGATGATGTGGCGTCATGTTGAGATATTTCCAGCGCAGCTACAATGGAGTTTGATAGGAGACAAATTTTCAGCCATCTACAACATCAATGGTATTCCCTCAGCAGCAAACAGCAAAGGTTTCTTTCTAGACCCACCATTTTGCACCGACGTTCAATAATGATACAGGGAGAAATCCATCGCAGAAGATGAAAATATATCAATTTCTCCACCTACAGTAGCCTCAGTAGATCAGAATGCAAAATTCTGGCCACAAGAAGTTTATTTTGCGTAAGTGGGTTTTTCTCAACTGAAAGTGGAAAACTCACATTCTGCTATCGCTACTGCTTTCTCCACCAAATGTATCAATGCACTAACTGAAGTGGTCGAGGCAGGTTGAGGTAATGTGGGTACAACAAAAAACTAAATTACAATATTTGAACACAAAATAACTCCTGGAATGCATTGAACATCATTGACTGATTATACATTACAGTGTAAAAGAATCTGAGGGTGAAAAGTACAGTTGATGTTGATGTTATCACAGCTTACCAGCTGACAGCAGTTCATCCAGAACACTGAGGATGTTCAGGGTGCTCTCAATGTCCCCTGCATTCTGCAGAGACAGACAGAAACAAAGAAACAAGCAAAATAGTATTGAAAGTCTTTTTAACTGTAAATACTGATATATTGTTGATATTCAATAACTAAACCCTAGGGACTCTTGCGTGGTTTCCTTTACGGCTCATAGGAGGAGTGGGAGACTCTCATCCCACTCTAGGCCCGACTCAAGGCAGAATTTACAAAGCATTGACTTGGAGTGGAATCATTCTAATGCACCCTGGGATTCCCGGTGGTAAGGGCTGGATTTGCCACAAACTGAAAAAAGGGTTACTATTGACATAAAATTAGAGCCTTGGCCAGTCTGGACAAATGACTATACTTTACTACATCCTGCCTTCAACCCAGGCCAAAAGATATGGCGTTTGACATGGCAGTAGCTTTTTTTTCAACACCTAGAAAAATTGGAGTCATGGGCAAGGCTCAGAATTTGAAGATGATAGTTTTTTGGCACCACATGAACCGAATTCTACTTTCACATTAACAGGACTGACAACAGGCTGTTAGCAACTCGCTTTGCAAGCACACAGGCTGGATGCTGTCAGTTCTTATCGTGGCATCAAGGGTATATTTAAAGTTTGCCATTTCATGCTAGAAAATCATTGATCAATTTCCAACAGCACATGATCAAACAATAAGAATAAAAAAAAGAATAATCTGATTGTCCATGATTATTGGCACCCATTAGAACAGTTCAAATCAAGTGTTGAAGGAAATAGATTCTCATTTGCAGTGTAATTCAACTCAACTGATAGATTGCAGGTATAAATTAACCAACTATTCCATCCATTTTAAAGTGATAAAACAGTCTGTTCTGCTTCATTGGTCATCTGTATAAATGGTGAAGAGAAAAGAGCTGTCTGAGGATGTCAGAAAAACTATTATCGCCGAACATAAGCCTTCGCAAGGCTCTAGAGACCTTGGTATTCCTGTTTCCACACTTCACAATGTTAAGAAGTATGGTGTTCATGGAATTGTTAAGAAGGAATATTATAATTATACAATACAATTATTTTAGAAGATATTAGACACTAGCTGCATAAAATACAAGGGTGCCAATAATCTTGGCCAGAACTGTAGGTTTAGCAGCTCCTAAAGGCAGGGTGAGGCAGGGTAATTGTAGGTGTTACAGACTGACACCTGTGAAACTGTTGAGTAAAATCCTCTGACATCACACTGGAATGAGGTCCCTGGTCAGACATCTGATATAAAAATAATGTGACAAGAAAAGTTTACATTTTCTCAAGATGTGCTTGCTACAAATTGTGCAAAATATATAAATAAGATCAGTCAATCAATCCAGATCGCTTAGAAAAGTAATAGCACACCATTGCTGAATATGCTGAACATTTTAAAATTTGAATGGAATTGATTAATCACAGAACATGGTAGATATATTTATTTATTTATTTATTACATCAGCCAATAAAAAGCATGAATGCAGTGGTGAGATGCATCATTCTGACAAATTTAATCAAAATTTGATCAGTGTTATACACAAATGAAGGCACAGACAAAGACCATACTTGTACTGTGGCCTGTGTACTGTGTTTATCACATTGACTGAATAATAAATTGTCAGTGATCATTCATAAATTTAGTGTATATCAGCAGGTTTGGAAGTTTTGGTGGTGAATGATTTAGGGTTTAGTGAATTAATGGCCCTGTGACTAAAAAGGTCACCTTTTTTTATTTTATCCCATAAAACATGTACCCATCATCATGACTATTTGCAGTAAAATGCATTGTTCATTTTAGCAGGTGGGAGGCACACTACATTTTATGGTTTGACACACTCTCATTTCAATTGCCATCTAATGGACATCTGTTGTCTGATTTAGCTGATAAATTAGGTAGCAGGGTCATGTAGACTTTAAAAAGCGCCCACGCACAACAAAGAGAGCGGAAGGGGAGTGGAATGATGACTGAGATCGCCAACGTGAATATGATTGGTCAGAGGTGTGTTGTATGCTCATCCCAATGGCTAACATCCGCAGAACCAGACTGCAGTAAACCAAACATTGCCATGTCAACCCCAAACCACAAATCCAGCAAGTAGTTGTGTCCTAACTTGGCATTTTAAGAGTTGTAATCACTAAATTACTTATATGATTAAAATCATTCATTTTGTTCAAGTTGGTGACTCAATGCTTCTCTCTGCAGGACTGAGGATTAGTTCACTTTATATTATTTCACAGCATTCATTTTTAGATTATTTTGCAGCGCCACCTAGATCCTAAATCCTAAAACAGTGCCATATAAAGCACTGTTGAGGTAGCCAACTATATACCTGATTAAATTCTGCAGGTTAAACAGAAATATTTTGGGAAGGCCAATCATCACTCTAATTTAAAAGTGTGTTGCATGAAGAGACCTATCTGCTTGGCCAATAATCTGTCTGATTTAAATAGCTTACTATGCAGTATGCAGAGAGTCTGTTTCAGTAGCCAAAAATCTGCAGCCATGCAATGTGTTGTGTTTAGCTACTGTAACAAGAGACTGTGTTGCCAGAGAGGTAACAGCAACTCTGATTACGGGAGAAGTTATGTAAAAGATGCCTATTAGCTTAACTGTAGCATCCCACCACTTGCTCATGCAGCCAAATCAAAAGCAGAGCAAAGGCTGTGGCCTGGATATGCAAGTGTTTCCATTGTGGCACAAATCTGCTTGTTGGGGGATTGGTAGGATTAGTTTCCTCCAATAGCAGCGATGACTAAAGGAGTGATATATATAGCCATTGATCAGACTCTGGCATCTTTCTTGAGTGATTTTCGCCCACTCCTCCTTACAAAACTCAGTCAACTCGTTAACTTTGCATTGGCCAAACTTGTTCTTCCTAAGCCATTCTTTAGTGAATTTGCTTGAATGCTTAGGATCATTGTCCTGATGGAACGGAAACTTTTGGCCCAGCTTTAGGTCTCGGACTAATGGACTGATGTTCCGTTCCAGATTTGTCTGGTATCCCTCAGAATTGTCTCTCTTAGTGATGTCAAGTCATCCAGGTTCAGAAGAAGAAAAGCAACCCCTGACCATGACACTCCCACTATCATGCTTGACTATAAGGATAAGATTATTGGTGGTGGGCAGTTTTGGGTTGTTGGGTTTGATCCTTTATTTCAGATAAGAAAAGGCTAATTTTGATTAAATAAGGATTGCATGGTAAAACAATAAAGGCTCGGGATAACAAGAAAGCAAATGGTGCAAGTTGCATATTTATGTGAAAAAAACACAACCTCCCGAACATGTAGGAGTGTTAAATGTATTGTAGTAAGTAAGTATTGTGTCAATTTGACCATTTTATACGGAAATATTGCGAGCAGGGTTGGCAGTTTCTGCCGCTTGCCGGTTTCTGCCATGGCAGAAATAGGTTTCTGCCGGCAGGGCAGAAATATGTTTCAGCCATCATTTTGGCAGAAATGGCAGAAATAGTCCTGTAGACCATGTATTTCAGTCAAAATTGGCAGTTACTTACTTATTTCATTGGCTGTTCTGCAAATTTGGTTCTCTGTTACAGGATGCTCAGAGGACATACAGACGTGGACTATTGAATTCAACATTGTAGTGCACCTAATCACAATGGTTTAGTGATTGACTGACTATACTGGGTTCCTTCATTTCCTTGCCAAAAGTTGACATGCTTAAATGGCAGTTGAGTCTATAAATTAATGCAGCAGTATAAACTCAGTTTTGATGTTATGATGTTATGTTATGCTGTATCCTATTTCTGCCGCACGGCAGGCAGAGAGTGGCAGAAAACACTTTCTGCCGGCAGAAACTAGCAATTCAGGAAATATTGAAAATGGTGCAGCCACTGGCTCAGCAATTGAACCAGCAACCTAAATTTATAGCAAGATTGTGGGATGCTTCTTAAGGATTGCTAGTTGAGAATTTATTAGGGTTTCAAGAACAGAGAAATTGGAGAAACAACTGATTTGAAAAACACAAGTTTATTTAGTTAATATTCATACAGCATAACATAACATCATAACATCAAAACTGAGTTTATACTGCTGCATTAATGTATAGACTCAACTGCCATTTAAGCATGTCAACTTTTGGCAAGGAAAAGGCAAGCGGCAGAAACTGCCAACCCTGGCTGTATGAATATCAACCAAATAAACTTGATTGTGTTTTTCAAAGCAGTTGTTTCTGCCAATTTCTCTGTTCTTGAAACCCTAATAAATTCTCAACTAGCAATCCTTAAGAAGCATCCCACAATCTTACTATAAATTTACTTCAATTGCTGAGCCAGTGGCTGCAACATTTTCAATATTTCCGGAATTGCTAGTTTCTGCCACTTTCTGCCACTTTCTGCCACTTTCTGCCTGCCGTGCGGCAGAAACCCAACCCTGATTGCGAGCATTGGACAAAATTGCAAGCTCTTGCAAGTACCAGGAGGGACTGGCCAATACAGTCTTAACATAGTTCTGCCTCTGTCTCTGTAGCTCTGCCATCTTAAGTAGTCAGTGTTGGCCTCAGAGGGCCAGACCAGAGGTTGGCTGGAAACACCTGGAAGATTTTGCTGGAGGCTGGCATCATCTCTGACTCTTGAAGTCCAAACGCATCTCCCATCGTAGTTGTCTGGAAGGTTATCCGGTTGTGTGTGGACTATCGGGCTTTGAATCACCGAACTGCCTGATCAAACACTGTTCCCCTGGGTTGATGATGTACTGGACTGCCTGGCTGGGAGCAAATGGTTGTTTGTCCTTGATCTGCGAAGTAGTTACTACCAGATCCCCATGAGTGAAGCAAACAAGGAGAAGACCACCTTCATTTGTCCTCTGGGTTTCTACCAGTTTGAGAGAAAGCTGTGGGGGACATAAACCTGTTGGAGGTCTTGGTCTGTATGAAGGACCTGAAGGAAGCCTCAGCAAGAGCATGAGGAGAGGCTTATGAAGGTGCCGCCTAGAATGCCAGTTCAGCCAGACCACCATCAAATACCTTGGTCATGTTGTCTCAGATAAAGGTATCTCCCCCAACCTTGAACAGATTGAAGCCCTGAGCACATCCCAGTAAACTCTACCAGCTGCACGCCAATGCCTGTCAGAACATCCCTGCTGTAGAGCCACTGTGGAGACACTGAAACACTGAGCATCCCTCCTGAAGCTGTGCTGAGTGTCTTTGTCTGCTTAACAGAAGTGCACAGTTTAGAATTACCTCAGATAACTGTTGAAGAGGTAGGCGAAATTAACCTGCATCTTCAGGGTTATGTAGGCTGTGAGAGCTGGGAAGAAACTCTCCACAAGAACCGCTCTTGAGTCTGACAAGACTATCCTCTTGATGTCCTGGGACAAGCTCAGCCTGGAGAAGGGAGTGTTATAGAGAAATTCCAAAAGCTCAGTAATATCTTTGAACAGACCACTTCAACCGCTATGCTCAGGCCTATCCCACCAAGGACCAGCATGCCAGAACTGTTGCTAAGCTCCTGTGGGAGAAGTTCTTTGTCTTCCTCAGTGGATCGACAGTGACCAGGAAGAGACTTTGGAGTAAATGCTAGGTCTGAGGTGAAAAGTTGAAAAAATTAAATTCCCTCTACCATCCACAGGGGAACCCCCAGGCTGAGCTTGAGCTCCAAACAGAAAAATGTCTGGAGCCAGCATATTCCTCATCTGGTGCATGCCTATAATTGCACAAAGAATCACCCTATTTCCTCATGTTTTTGCGGGAGGCCAGACTGCCTGTTGACCTGTGTTTCAAAGTGAGTCCTGATGTAAGTTCACAAGGCGACTACTTGCAGTACACAGCCAATCTTAAAGACCAGCTCAGAGAGGCCTGCCATCTTGCCTCTGGTGCTGCAGGCTGAAACAATGCTGCAAAGAAAGGCCTTGCAGACCAGAGGGTGAAACATTATGAACTCCATCCTGGAGACAGAGTACCTTTGAATCCACAGGAAGCATAAGCTGGCCAATAGGTGAAAGTTGAAGCCCTATCTCATTGACAGGTGTATCCCTAGGTTGCCCACTTATGCAGTCAGGCCCTGTTAGACCTGACATAGCCAGAGGCATAGAATGATTGTTCAGATGACAAATGCAAACCCTACCAATTTGGACCCAGCCCACTTCTTACCTCTTGAAAATATTGAATCTGACAGTGATTCAGAGAATAATAAGGACTGCCCTCATCTGCCTTCTTTGGAATTCCAGAACCTCAGTAGAATCCAGAGACTGCAGAGTTTTCCTGCTCTTTCAGTGGTTACAGGGCCTTACCATGGACAGGCCAAAAACAGTGAACTAGCAGCTCCTGAAATGGAGCCTCTACAGTTTGTTCAGCTGTCCAACCTTCAGACCCCTCAGTTTATGTTCTTTCTACAGGGATCACAGGGCCTTACTACAGACAGGCTGCCAGCAGTACAGTAAACCACCAGAACTGGAGGTGGACACTCCTGCATCAGAGGAACTGGAGGGTGAGAGTTTTCACAAGTCAAATACACACCTAGAGAGTCAAGAGACTGTTGCCTTTTCACTACCCAGCCCAGACTCTCAGGTCATCACTGTACCACCCAACAAGTGTGTGGCAAAACTAGCTGACTCTCCTCTGCTATCAAGCCCGCTGGCTAGCTTACGTCAAAAACGTAAACGGAACCAGGGCTGTTTTTTGATGCCCTGATGATGCATCAGCGTGTGTGTGTGTGTGTGTGTGTGTGGAAATTGCAAGGACATGCCCACAGACTTGGAGAGGAAGTCCTGTGGCCAAGAACCAGTCCTATGCTTCAACTGTGGACCATTGTTCTCCCTCTACTGCCTGGAGGAGGCACACCTGCGTTTCCACAGGATCTACAGGGAGGACATCATGGTATTCAGTAGAGCAAGGGAGCCTGAGGATGACAACCAGGAGTACCGGTATACTGCCTATAGAGCCTTCATTTACTGGCAATATGGTGCAGTGGGAAACAAGTTTGTCGTCCTCAGCTGCTGCGTATGTAGGATCAGGGACAGGTGGCCAATGAAAACTTCATAATACTTCACTTTACTTAGGGCCCTGTCACACTATTGCGTATGAGAGAAACGTATTAGTTGCGTATGAAAATTAATTTCATACGCACAAAAGCCCTTGAAAATACCGTATTGAACCTATGAGTAGCGTATTGCCAGCGTATGGCCAACGTAGTATGCGTATGGCTAGCGAATGAGTAGCGTATGAACTGCGCATGTCCAGCGTACCGCTATCACGTGACATGGTGAACTGCCAAATCGATCAGATCATACTGGTGTTGGAGAAGAGCTGCTACTACTACAGGCCCTGTCACACTATTGCGTATCATACTAGCGTATGCCAGCGTATGAAAAAAAACACTCATACGCTGGCCTACGCTGAAGACGCTGAACATTTTTAAGCATGCTGAAAGCATGCTAGGTATACGCTGAATACGCTTGAGTTATGCTAGAGGTACGCTAGAGGTACGTTACTCATAGGTGGAGTACGCTGGTCATACGCTGGCATGAAGGTGTACCGTACAGCTAGCGTATTGATACCGTACAGCAGGCGTATGCCTGACGATTGAGTAACGTATTTAACGTACAACTAGCGTATGATTGGCGTATGGCAAGCGTATCCCCAGCGTATTGCCAGCGTTTTGATAAAGTGTATATATAGGATCCCATTTCCTACTTCTTGCCCTTTTCTCGGCCCCGGGTAGACGATGTCTTCTTCTTGGGAGCCATGTTGATAGCTTTAAGTCTACTGCAATAATGCTGCGGCACGCTGGACATGCGCAGTTCATACGCTACTCATTCGCTAGCCATACGCATACTACGCTGGCCATATGCTGGACATACGCTGGCAATACGCTACTCATACGCTACGCATAGGTTCAATACGGTAAGTATAAGAAAAACTCTGTATTTTCAAGGGCTTTTTGTGAGTATGAAATGAATTTTCATACGCAACTAATACATTTCTCTCATACGCAATAGTGTGACAGGGCCCCTGTCACACTGTCAGCGTATGACCAGCGTATTCCACCTATGAGTAACGTACCTGCGTATAATACTATAATACTAATACTATACTTTGCGTATAAACCATACGCTGGCATACGCTCAACATTTTTAAGCATGCTTAAAAATGTTCAGCGTATTCAGCGGATGCCAGCGTATGCGACCGTGCTTGAAACGTATAAAACCTATGCCTAACGTACCCCTAGCGTATGTCAGCGTATACCAGCGTATACCAGCGTATGAGTGTTTTTTTTCATACACTGGCATACGCTAGTCCAATACGCAATAGTGTGACAGGGCCTTTAAGTAATTCATTTTGTGCATGCTTTATTGCTGAAGTTGGCTGACATTTCAGCATGCATTATGCCTTTTTACAGACTCCAGAACATATAGTCACCTGGTTAACAAAACCACTGCAATACAGTGAGGGAAAGAATAACAGCAAAAGCAAAACAATAAAGATAATTTATTGTTACAATAGATACACTATATTTACTGAGACTGTACACAAATGATAAGATACATTGTCAGCAAGGTAGAAGATGTTTCCTCTCTTGAAGATATTTCCTCCCTGCATGCTCAGCTCCAGGCCTATGGAGAGACAGTGAAGGAGAGAGGGTCTTAAGCAGGTGCTTGTAAAATGACAGCACCACCTAGACAGTGAGACTACATTAGGTTGACAATAGATAAGCTAAGCCAGCACGCATTATGCATCAGATGAATTCAGTTTCAGTATAGCTACTGATGGTCACTCATATTCTAAATGTCATAAAGCCCTGAGTCTCTGTGTGTTTGGTATACCTGTATGAGGAAATAAGGGGTGTGTTGACATCAAATCATCCTGTTATGTACATCAGGGGCTAGAAGGTGGCTCGTCTTGGGCATACCCCAAGCTGCAGTCAATGGCAGGGAGCAGAACTGCAGTGTGAAAGAGAAGAGATTGCTGGCATACATCAGGATGTGGTTCTGGGATGCCAGCAGTAGATCTATGAAGACATTAAGAGAAAGTATGAAGCAACTGTATTCATTTCTCCCTGATGGGTTGTACTGCATTGCTCCATTGTACTGCATGGCTCTTAGAGTTAATTGTGGCAGGCTACAATGGGGGTCAAGGAGTGGAAAAAGATGTCTGCAGGGAAGACAATAAGAAAATAGTATATGCTTTCTTAACAGGAGAATCTAAGTGTTTATGATAACAAAGACTTACCTGAAGGTTAGGTATTTGTGTGCGTCCTTCAGCTATTGCTTGTCAAGGATGACATCCAGAAGTTACAGAGTTACAGAGTTTTCCTTGATGAACTCCAGGACGAACTGAACTAAATGGGTTGGTTGCACACATTAGCAAAATAAACTAGGAAAAATATATTATTGTTGAAGTGTAAAGTCCTTCCTACAGGTAGAAGGAATATGTGTTATTTATCTAATAGCTCTTGCTAGCCTAGAGATAAACTATTCAAAACATTATTCAATGTTTTGCTCATTTAGCCAACCTTACAGTCAGCTTGTGGCTTACACCAAAGGTACAAAGGAAGCCAGTGATGCTATTGTTGTATTACTGTCCCGTTGTATTAGTAATCCTGGTGGATTCACAAGCTAAACAAACGATAATGCTAACGATAGCTGCTAACCAACAAAAGAGCAATTACCCCTTAATAGAACTAACTTTTGTGCAGGTTACCCAACAGTTAGCTACGCATGGCAACAGCCAGAAAGGTTTTGTGCTGGCAAACAACAAAGACAGCAAAGCCAATAGCATTAGCACGTGCTAGCTAATACCCCTTTCACACCGGCACAATGACCCGGGTTAATTCCAGGGTCAGGTGTTGTGAATGGGTTAATCGAGGTTATCAGACCTGGGTCCGCGACCCTTATTCCCAGGTGTGACTCAGCTCAGCTGCGGTGTGAACAGGGCGACCCAGGTTATGCAAATTCATGTGAACCTCATCGGTTAAGATCAGAAGTGCATTAGTATGCAAGACAGTTCACAACAAGAACCGTTTCAACAATGAACGAATAGAACAAATAACAACAGATAATTGGAAAGGATTTCAGAATTCTGTAATCAGGAGCTTCTGTCCATTTGTGGGGAAGAAGAAATAAAGCAATAAATTACCAAGGCGGTAAAGATTCAATTATCTACGGCGTAGATTATATAATATCACATCATATATCAAACAGGCAATACGGCAATATCACACAGGCAATACGGCAATATTGCACAGTTACTTGTGCGGCTCTGTGCGGCAGTGACGCATACAGATGTAAATATGGTGACATGGGTATTGGTCTGGTCTGAATGGTGACAACCTGTGTTATTCCCAGAACAGTAGTTTGGTCTGAATAGGTCCAACCCGGGAATGACCCCTGTTCAATAACCCATGTAAATCCCGGGATTTGTGTGTGAAAGGGGAGATTGTCATCCCTTCAGCCAGACATCAAGCATTTGGTGTCTGCCATGCAACATCAGCCTTCTCATTAGGTGAGTCAACACTGTTTTATTATTGGACAGCACAGATGAAATAAAAGTTGTCAAATACCCCCACTTGCTGTCCGGTCTTGGGGTTTTCCCCAAATAATACCTCCACGGTTTTCCCCCACAGTACTAGATGGAGAACCGCTCCACCACGCCTGCCTCTTTAACTCCTCACACTTGTTCCTGGAGCAAAATATTATCAACTGGGTGTCTGTGGTTTGATTTAGGGGTTGTTGAAACGAAAAAGTGTTTTGATTTGCCAAATAAATCAAATGAAATCATGCTTCATTGTCTCTAAATTACTTTTAAATCTACACACAATGTAATCGAGTAAGTGATTTATGTTTTAGTGTGGGTTTAAAAGAGAGTTGTTTATTTTGACAGTATGGATTGCTTGTTTCGCTCTCAAAATCTGGCAACCCTGCCCTTTTTATTTCTTGTCCCTAATCTTTTGTCTTTGTTTTCTTTTTTACTTTTTCTAGAATGTTGCATCGTTGTCACTGTCTACTATGAAGAAGTGTCACACTATGTTTGTATGTCCTTTGTTACGTCCTTGTTTTGTTATCGCACAATTGCCCTTTAAATAAAAAAGAACAGAACAACCCATCAGTCAAGTTGCTTGTTTAGTCTAAACCCTGAACTAAGCTAGGGAGCAACACCACATGTGTTGGCAGGTTGGCCTCAGGGAACAACTATCACTATCTGACCTACTGTGACCCCACTTAAACAAAGATCCTAGGTGATGGGCATTGGACCCATTCCCAGCGTTTATCCAGACAGGTGGCCACGGCTTTATAAAAGTTTCTCTAAACTAATCTGAATGCAGCACAGCTTCTGCTCATGGCCCTATCGCATTACATTTAGAGGGAGAATAGTTATGATATGACCACATGACAGGTGGATGGGGATTTTAATGAAGCGCATCTCGGATTTCAAAGCACTGGGAATGGATCTCACCAATTACACTACACTGTGCTTCAGGCATGGAGCTACAACTCTAGAATAGATATATCACATAGATGCAGCAACTGTAAAGTTCCCACTTTTAAATGCATACTTGTTAAACAACTGTTCCTCATTTATTTAAGCTATGTCATGTTAGTTACTATTTAAATCCATACTGCTCTATTTTGGAGTTTGGAGTTTTTCCTTGTCCTCCTTTTGAGGGTCCAAGGCTGGGGGATGGCGTGTACTAACCATTTATTGTTTCACATGTTGGGCACTGTGAAGCCCTTAGAGACTATAACGGTGATTAAGGACTATACAAATAAATGTGATGTGATTTGATTTGATTAGCCTTGTAGCAACTGATAACGTAATATAAAGTGATGAAACTGTAGGATCATTTAACTTGTAAAATGTAGTAAAATGCACCTCTATCAAGGGTTTAAAATATTATGAAACCTGTTAAAATAATAATATAACTTTGTGTCTGTCAATTTACTCTATTCCATTTATATTACATTCATTTATTCCATTTATATAGTATTTTAATGTTAGAATTGCCAGGTAATGTAATAGATCATTAGATTATCAGGATAAAAAATGCTACAATATCAGGTTTTTATTACATTGATGGCTCATTTGCAGGTACAGGGATATTTTAATTCCATTTTGACCATTTATTACTTTATGCAGCAGATATTATATACATTAGCACAAGTACCTTTTCTGTCCTATTTTATTCCATATGCTCTATGTCTACAGAGCCATAGCCAGTTGTTGCTATAAACCTGGCAGCATACTGAAAAGGCTTTTCTATTCCCGTCCACTCCGTTCTATCCTTTTCTATGTTGTTTATCTCTGTTGCCTTCAGGCCAGTCACTGTAAGCTAACAACTTTGCTCATTAAGACCGCTGTTGCAAGGGAAGCAACACTTTGTCTCTGACTTCAGCAACAGGAATTACAACTGTTAGCACTAAATTATTCACCAACTTAAGCCAGGGATTTAAGTCTAGGCTGAGGAAAGGATAGAGAATGCTGGTGTGCTGGATGGAAATGAAAACCAGGACAGCTGGAAGAGCCACAGAGATCTACATAGAATTACCAATTATGGAAACAGATGGAGCTCGAATGTCAACTTTTTTTAAACGTTACTATTAATAAAACACAGGTTTGCAGATTATAAAGTCAACCACTCAGGATAGGATGCTTGATTATGTTATTGCGGAATTCATCAATGTTGCAGTGGTGGTGTGAATTAGTTCTAATGAGACACCATGCAAACAAGTTGAGAACATGCAAACTCCACACAGAAGGACCAGGACTGGTCCTTTCAAAAGTGCCTCAAGGACCATAAAAGGCCACTTGGAATTTTTTCCAGGTATCTACAGTTTTTTGAAAAACAGTAATGTTTGATAATTTGTTTTTGTTTTTTTTAACAATCTGCACCAAATTGAGTGTAGTAGATCTTCAGACACAAACAGTGTACATTTTTGATATCTCAATAAATTAGCTCATAAGAGGAGATCAAAAATGTGCGGTTTAGTACTTCTACAGCCTACAGATTTGTGAGATCTTGAAAAATGAGATTACAAGACCAGAACAAAATTGTGCGACTCTCAATGATACTGTACTGTCTTTTACCTTTGATTTTCTGTTGGTGGCGCTCTTTTCTTTTCTGTTCAGCCATGGTGGCTATTTTTTGCTCATGCTAACTACCCAGTTCTTCTTCTATTCATTCCAAACAAAGCAGAAATGTGAAATACATCACTTCCTGTGTTGAATCACTATTGTCTTATGTCAGTTAGGTAGAGAGTAGCAAAACTGAAAAATGTATTCACAAAAAATGTTTTGATTCATCATTTCCTGTGTTTCCCACCAATGACTATACCCAACAGCAGAATTTAATTTGACCAAATAGAGTGAATCTACACATCTGAATTGCTGCTACATGGTGGCACAGTACCTAAGGTTTCCATGAAAGCTATCTATAGTTAGCGATCTTGTCTAGCTAGCTGCCTCTATCTCACAAACACACATCATATTACGTGTCATGGTATCATCGGTTCCCACGACTGCAACTGCACTTGCTTTCACCAACCAACCACCTCCCACCCCCTTCCACTGTTTCTTTCACCATAGCTATCTAGATCCAGCTGGCCTCAAACATCACCCCTGATGCTTTTTATACACAAGTTCAAACCATCCAACAGCACAGCACCAGAGCCTGATATTTTAGATGCACACTGTATCAAGTTGAATTAAGCAATAGCTCGGCAAAGACCATAGCATGTCCAGTGTTTCTCAAACGCTTGGGAACTAAAATGGATAAGACTTAATGGATGCTAATGAACTCTTGTCATTCAAGGAAATTGCATTGTATAACTACATCCAACAAAAATGGCCAATAAGTTATACTGCAGCCAACATCTGGCATTTTAAGCTCCTTTCAAGAACATCTTATTTGTATGTAATTTCATACAAATGCAGAAGAGCACAGTTAGCTATAACAATAGTAACATAGCCTACACACTGACAGTTGTTTGGGTTACAGTGTATGCATGGTGTATAAATGAACTTCTTAATGTTAACACTACCACCCATAACACAAGCGATCAAAGTACGTCCACTAAAAGTGCTTGTTTTTCCACTCAGATTGTTATTTTAAACTTTGAAAAAAAAGTTTCAAAGTAAAACATTATTCAGTACTGCTAAATACAAGCTAAATAGGACATCTGGGTAACTGATGCAAAGAAATACTGGGCATATTTGTGTGGCAATTTAGCCCAAACGGAGCAAAGGTGTACTTTTATTTAATTTTGTTTTAATAATGTGGACATTTATGCTAAGAAAGTATCTATTTTCCTTTGTAATAATAATATACAGCACACTACAGTACAATGTATAGACCTAAGTCACTATTTACCAGTGTTTGATTACTTACAGTATCAAATACAAACTAGCTCCCCAGAAGCTGATCCTGCTTACTGTGTTTAATTCAAGTATATATCCTTTCCAGGGTCATGTCAGAAGGAAATTACATCAAAGCCAGTTTTCAGATTGTCTTTAATGTGAGCAAGGACTATAGCATATAGCATAACAAAAAAATTCTATCAGAGCTGTAAAGGGTTAGTCCTGATGATCATTTCAACTAAGGTGAGACAAAGCAAATGTAGTTCATAACAGAAAGAAAGAAAGAAATATATTCATACTCTGTATATTTATATGTATACTATGGCATAACTGCAGCATGTTACATTTGGTACTGAACCAAGTCAATTGCTATACAATATATTTTGTGTTTGAATGGGTCATGAAACCAATTGGAATGATGGAATAAAGCCTAGTCGGTTGGTGAGTTTATGCTTATGAATTTCTATTTTAGAGAATGGTCCTTACACATTATGCTGTAAGGATGCTGTGTGGTTTGTGGCCGACAGAGAACATGTTGGATGTTAGTGCTTTCCTAATATGAAATTATCGTGGCTGTAAATTTGCCTTTGCTGCTTTTATTCAAATGCAGGCAATACTGATTCAGTAGGAAAAGCATTGGAAATATGTGATGTTTAGTTTAAACAAATTACTATTTTGTTCAACAATCAAGAACCATACAAAAATACTTTGGTACACAAAATGAAACAGTACACATCACACAGTCACATGCACTTACTATATTTCTGTATCTCATTCATTGTGAAAACACAAATGAATGGGAACACACGTGCACACACACATGCACGCACGCGCACACACACTGTAGTTCCATACCTGCAGAGTCGAAAGGAGGACTTCTAAGCCACTAGAGCTGGTGGTGCTCATGATCAGCCAACCTCGCTCTGAACAGCAAACCGGTTGGTCAGTCAGTCAGACGGATCCGAAAACAGACATACAGCCAGACAGAACAGCAGAAGAAGAGAGACAGATAGAGATCGTCAATCAGGGTGAATCCAAAGTCCGTCATCACCAGCATACATATAGAGCCTCCCTCTCTCTCTCTCTCTCTCTGACACACACACACACACACAGTCTTGCTACTCTTTCAAGCGAGGGAGAGAGAGAAGCGACAGAGAGACTCCCCATGGCTTAATTTAACTGGGGATCCCACCAGGGGTAAGGAAGGGGGGATTTAGGGATAGTGTGTGTGTGTGTGTGTGTGTGTGTGTGTGTGTGTGCCACTGCTTGCATGCATGTGCACTCTGTGTGTGTGTGTGTTTAAAGGACTACTCATTTGCGTGCACGTGTTCCCTGGAAAGTTTTATTCTCTATCTGTAAAACAAGTGTTGTGTCTAAGTGTGTGCATGTGCCTGTGCATGTGTAACCCTATCCCTCCAGGATAAAGCGCCCCAGAAAACATTTGTGCCAGGGTGTTGAGAAGGCTACCACTATAAAAAGGCTCTGACAAAGACCAGCAGGGCAGCCGCAGTGCACATGGTATATAGTGGGATTTGACTGATATGGGTTTTTGAAGGCCGGTACCGATATCAATGCGTGCTGTTCTGTTAAGTTGACCACTCTACCGCCAAGCAAAGACCCCAATAGATAGGCACAGCTGATGCCTGAATCTACAGCAATCTATTAACCTAATGCAATGGAAACCATCAAATGGCCACTAGATGGTGACAAAAGACAGTGTAGTCAAGTGGTTGGATTTAGACAATAATCACCAAAACAGCTTTTCACATCAAGAGATTTCCAGATGTAGACCATTCATCTGTTGGTTAATCTTCGTTTTTGACTGGGCTAAGTAACTCTAATGTTAAAGGAAAATCTAACCTTATTTTGCGCAGACATTCAACAATCACAGATGGAGAAATACGTGAATAGAAGAGGAAGAGACGGCAATTTCTCCAATGACAGCAGCCTCAGTAGACCACAATGCAGTGCAGGGACGAGAGAGGGGCATGACACTCACTTTTTCTATTTCTATTTCAAAAACCGCTATTGCTTTAGCCACCTACGGGTAAACACACAGCTGATGCATTCATGTCTAATGAATGAGCCTCAGGCTGGGGTAAAACGTTCATGTCAACCTCCTAGTGGTAATTCTGAAGAGTAAGTATGGGAACATTTTGAAGGCTTCGATATCTCCCATGTGACGGTACAAATAACATAAGGGTGTCAAACATGGCTGCCGCGAATCTACCACAGTCCAAGGTAATAAAAATAATAATTACTAGTTATATTCACACTAGTATGCTTCTGTACAATCAAGTCTGTTCCTGATTAAGTACCTTCTGCATTTTGTTTAAATACATGAATGTCTGTTAGTTTTTTCTGTTTGGGTGTAATATTCCTCTTTGGCTGAAACGCCCACTATAAGCCTTTTCTGTGAAGCTTTGAAGACATTGATGCTGAGATGCTCACCGTCACTTCAGCCTGACCATTTACACAAAGCAACTTCTTGTTCTTGCTATGGTACTAGCTAGCAATAGCCAAGGCCTTCCCAACGAGACGAACGTGTGAATGCCTCCAGTTTGGAGCAATGGGAAGTCTTCCCATCTTTACGCTTCATCCGACATGACGTGAATGCAGCAGCGAGCAACTTCACACCTGTTCTCTGGTGTTTGTCAACAGGCATCGTGGGAAATGTAGGAAATCACTAACTGAAGTAGAAGTGGATAAGGCAAGTTGATGGGCAAGTGAGTACAATAAAAAGGTAAATTACAAAACGTCATTACAAAATAACTCCTGGAATGCGTTGAACATCACAGATTGATAATGTACAACAGTCAACTTTTCTGAGGGTGGAATTTTCCTTTAACACTACAGTTAAGACAAGCTAGTCTTACTACCTAGCCTGTGGTGTAGTGGTTGCAGTTCAGCGCTACCAATATTATGACCCAAGTTGCCAGTGACAAGATTTTTCTAAGTTTAGGTCTGTAGACTCTCAGATAGTACAAAAATAGTTGACAATATCTATCTATCTATCTATCTATCTATCTATCTATCTATCTATCTATCTATCTATCTATCTATCTCTCTCCACCACACACAGACACACACACTCAGTCTGTGCCTACCTGCACAGGATGGGGGGTAGCTGGTCTCCAATTTTCTCAGAGTCCCATTCCAGGTAAAACTACTACGGCCGTAACCAAACATGAGTGCTGCTTTATCTATCTCCCTGTTTGTGTATTTTATTCTACTTACGTTGTTGGATTTCCTTTTCTCTTAAAGTATTTGTATATCAACCTCTGTTTGGCTGTCTGTTTCCTCTCTCTGCCTGTTTATCCTGCCTGTCTGTGTGACTCAGCCCACTAAGTATAGACAGGCAATTAAAGAAAAACTGATTCCTTTCCTCCCCTCCTTCACCTCTCTCTGAGAGCAAGTGTATGGGAGTACTGTGCAGCTTTGAAAGACTGAGAGTTAGGAGACAGAGTGAGCGAGCAAGTACCGCTTATATGCACCTAGGTGAGTGTTAAAAATGCCCCTGTGCCTTCCCCCTGCCCATTAGACAGAAGCACAAATGTCAAACAGCAATGCAACGTGTGTGCGTCGGTGGTGTATGGTGAGCAGTGTGCCATGTGTGTGTGTGTAAATCACCCCTGTCAACAGCATGAGTCAGAGGCTCCGCTGTTTCCCACTGACAACCTGCTGTGAAAGACATCAAACTTGAGAGTCAAGTGTGTGTGAGAGAGAGAGAGAGACAGAGAGAGAGAGAGAGAGAGAGAGAGAGAGAGAGAGAGAGAGAGAGAGAGAGAGAGAGAGAGAGAGAGAGAGAGAGAGAGAGAGAGAGAGAGAGAGAGAGAGAGAGAGAGAGAGAGAGAGAGAGAGAAGATACTAGAGAGGTGAATGAAGAAAGGGATGCGATTTTTCTTACAAATATCAATCAATCAATCGCAATTATTTTCTGTAGGCTAAATTAGGCTGTAGGTCTGTATTCATGGTCCAACCATAAATTGATTAAATGAATGCAGTTGATACCAATAGTTATTTGAACAACACCATTATTGAACTCTTAGCAAACATTTCAGACAGCACTAAAACTATCTAATAATCTAGCTATATCTACCTAATCGTTTCGGACTTGTTTTGATTTTCTAAATTTGCACATTTTTGGAAATACAGTATATTCACATTTTTACAAAAGACTGGATTAATTAATAGAATATAAGTACATTCATTTTAGAGCAGTAGGTGGAGGTAATACACCAAAGTGGATGTAATCCGGCAATAAAACACAAGAAGAAGAGGAATCAGACAGACACATTTCTAGTGGGAGGACGCTTATGCTAGCTTGCTGCAGAAAAGCATATTGCTGTCTTCTGCACGCTGACAGCGCAAGTGGGGTGCTTGTCTGCAACCTTACGTGCAATAAATATAATAGAGGGCTCTGACTAACTGACCCAACAATTTCATTCAGAGTTGATAAAACACACTTTCATGCTTCATGCTTCAATAGATATTACTGCATAACCTGATTATTCACAGTCAGCAGGTGTGCTTTCAGGGAATAGCAACTGTATTGGCAAAGGAGAAAGAGATTATGTTGAGTTGCATGTAAAATCAACCTCCATCACTTGCTCAGCTGAATCACGCTCGCTGCTAATGTGGTTAGTTGCAGTGGCGTTTTTATACGTAAAAACAAAATGGTGGGGCACCAATCACTTCAATAGATAGGCTACATACCAGGAAAACTACAGTACTCTCCCTTGCTACTGTGTTTTTGTTAAACACATCAGACAGAGTGGCTTGCTTCTAGCAGGAGAGAGAGAGCACTGTCACAAGCCTAAATTAAGAATGCAATATTTAAGCCGACACAACCAAGCTCAGATCAAATGAGCCTACAGGCCATAAGCAAACAGCAAAGAGCTCAGTCAACACCACTGAAGGCCACAACGAAGCGCACACACAACTTTTTAGGGATACAGATCCATTCTATGACAACATTATGACAACAACCTTAATAGATGGGACATTCCAGAATTGGAGGATATTTTCTGTCCCACCCATGAAATTTCAAATAATCCATTCACAAAACACTAACACATGCACTTGTTTTGTAAATTATACTTGTTCTGAGACAAAATGTAAATATAGTTGTAGGAAAATGTGTTCCAAAATATTATTCAAAATACCAAATAGCTCTCAAGCACCCCTTAAAATGGCATTTTTCTCTTGTCCCACCTCCTTGATGACAAACTTGCATGTCAAATATAACCGTTAAAATAAGTTTTAAATCCACTTTTTTTGTATGATTTTGTTGATATGTGTCTCTTGTAATTGTTAAAACAATTAGTTTAATCATCAACATATTTTAAATAATAGTAATAATGCACTTAAGTTGTGTCCCACAACATGCGCGCAACCCTGTTACCGAAACCTATTAGGCATGGCAGAAGAAGAAGAAAAACAGTGAGTCACATGACACAGAGGAAATGACATCATCAAACTATATGCTAACACCATGGGTAGACCAAAGGTAAGTCCTCTCTTCTATTTTTCATATTTTTCCAATCTTTTCAGCCTTGACTGAGTGTGTCACTCTAACCAATGCAACCCTGTTAGTCATATTATCAGAATAAGACAAATGAGTTCAAAGTTTTCTTTCTTTCTTTATATAACTAAGTCTGTCCTAGACGTTAACAGTAACATTACATTCCACAGCTAGCATCTATTCCTGAGAAAAAGCTAACATTAGCATTGATTTGCAACCCTGTTACTTGCAACCCTGTTACTGTAATTAGAGTAACAGGGTTGCACTACAGTAATAGGGTTGCATCTCCTTCAGTTCACTCAGAAGGGACAATCTATGATCTATAGTAAAATTAAATGCGTATGTATAATTTAGCATAATTTACTTGTTTTAAATGTATTACCGTATTTTCCAGAATATAAATTGCTATTTTTTTTCTTTTATTGCCACCAGGTAGCATAAGCACTGTCAATGTTGCAATAACTACCTGGATGGGACTATTAACTCAACATGAACTCAACTGTTTTTAATTGTTCATGTTCAGATTATTTACAATAGACATTTTTAAATTTTCTAAAGAGTTCTCGCACACCATTGAGCGCTGCTGAAAAGCAGAGGCGCTATCGTGCCAGGCGTGATGCTGATGAACAGAGGAGACAGCGGTACTTAGAAAAAAGAAGAGAAGTGGAGAAAGATGTAGAAACAGGGAAGAAAAAAAGGCAAAAAGACCGCAGTGTGAGAGAGCAGCGTGCCCAGCGAAAAAAGTGGAAAGAGGCTCATAAGAGGTGTAATGCCAGGAAAAAGGTACTTGAAGGATTAAACACCCCTCCAGTCAGCCCAGAATCTCCAGTCAGGCCAGAATCTCCAGTCAGCTCTCAACCTGGGACTTCAAGGTCAAGACAGAAGTTTCAGAAGTTATTGAGAAATGCAAGTTAGTGTAAGCACAGATCAATTATGAAAGTATTGATATGGTTACAGTTAATGGCCGGTGATGTCTATTTTGTTGCAGGTGAAATGTTTAAGTGACAATATATTTATGTTTATATGTTTCTTTTAGGCAACGTGATCTTGGCAGAAGAAAAAGGAGGGCTGCCAAAGCAAAATCAAACAGGGAGTTGCAGAAACTACATAATAAGTTGAGGAAAGTTGAACAGCGAGCAGAAAAATACAGAAAGCGGCTCCAACGATTGAAAAAGGACCATCCATCTCCAAGATCCAAAGTCAACAAGTTGCTTCGGCAAATCTCATGTTTATGTTCATGTATCATTCCTACTCATCCTGTTGATGAAAATATGTTATACATTTACTGCTAGTTATAGTTTACAGCTATATGAAAGAGAAAGCAGCAAAACCTAATATTTCAGATATGTAAACCATTGAATGATTGGCATTGCAGGTTGATATATGACATAAGATGTTATTAAACAACATTCCTGTGGTCCTGAGTATTTATTTGTCACATTTATGTTATGATCTACAATCAAAAGTAATGTATCTATTCAACCCTGTTACTTTGCGCAACCCTGTTACTCTAATTTCAACCCTGTTACCTTATCATTTTTATTAAAATAATCTTCTTCTCTTTCTAAGCTCATGAGTGTTTGACCTATTGTCCTTTTAATAGTTTGAGTGATTTTATGCATGATGTATTTTAGCAAATATTTGAAAATCAATACTGAAATTAGAAAAAAAAAAAGTGTGACTATTGAAAAGTTGGGCAAGCCTAGATTTCAAAAGTTGCTTAAATTAATATAAGTCGAGTCTTATCTGAAATTAAATGATTATTCAATGTGAATGTGACTTTCTTTACTTAATGGTAAAGGATTTATTAAACAAAGTTTTTTAAAATATACTGAGTATTCTTAACAGGGTTGCGCTAAGCATAGCGCACAACAAATAAAACATCTCATAAAAAGTGTACCTTTGATGCTTGAGCTGGACGAATCAAATTATTTGATGGTTTATTATATGTTTTTCTTAAATACATGACAGAGAACGATAAAATAAAGGGTCGATTTTTCAAAGGTTTTGATGCCTAAATTGTCCTCCAATTCTGGAATGACCCTAGATAAGCATAGACACACTCGTCACCATCTATATTAATCGATCCAGCACAACAATGCACGGACCAGCACCACAAAGGCAGGATGATAGATATGCTTTCACTCACCAAAGCTGAGGGCTCACTTGAAGAGAAAGGCGGCACGGCGGTTCTTCCTCTGGGCAAACTTATCGATGACTTTGGGGATGAAGTCATGTAACGTTAGCTGCTGAATCAGCTGGCTTACGATGGATAGCATGGCCAATGCGTTGAGTTGCGGCTGCCCCACGGTATTGCGAGTGAAAGGCACCAAGGCGCTTTACTTTCAATTTCTCCTCCGAATTCATTTCAAACCTGTGCTCCAGTATGTAATCCACTTCGTTTATTTTCTCAAGTTAGTTGGCGTTAGCTAAGCTAAGTCTCCCCTCTTCTTGCCGACTAATGTTGGAGCCAGACAGAGATACACATTGCATTGTGAGAGAGGGGCTAGCCCCACCGAGGCCTACTGCGGTCAGAATCGGGAGAACGCAGTCTGAAGCAGCAAGGCAGGGACTAAAATCCTAAAATATATACAATTTAGGAAGATGCTATATTCATAGATAATAAATTATAGCAGATAAAAAGATTATTATTTGCTATAATTATCTTATTAACATCATTTATTTGCACAATTCATTCTGGTGACAGCAGGTGGGGCTGTACCAGTTGCCACTGGTTAGTTGATGGTGGTTACGTTGTCAAGTACAAGCAGGGCTAGCGTCAATTAAAATTGCAGCTCTTGCGATTTGAAAATCTAAGAATGCGGAATGTCAATTGCAGAGAAAGCTAATCCCCACAGCCAACTAGCTTGCTAGCTAAATAATTACCTTATGGATAGCTCTCCACTTGGTCCAGCCAGTCGAGGTTGCCTCTTCCAGTTTAGTTTAGGTATCCTGAAGTAGATCTCAACTGAGCATCAACTGGTGTGATTGGTGACACAAATTGAGTCGTCTGGCATACTGTTGAGGATGATCCCTGCACAATGACATTGCAACATATGGAGTCCACGTAGGGTTGCATGGCAGGGCAGCACCCACAGGTACACCACTACTTGGAATGAGCCCTAGTCTAAAGGGACAGATGCAGCAGCCCTTTCCTCCTCCTGTCTTTTGTGTTCTCCCAACTCCTCCTCTGTGTACTCTGGCTCATACAGATAAGGTTCCAAAATGTCTACCTCTGAAATTTCTGATTGTAGTAACCTCAATTATGTATGATGACAAAGGATGTTTTAGGAGCTGCTCGATTGTAAATTGTTGACTCTCATCACTCTGACCACACAATCATAAATGACTTGATGACCGCCAGGGTAACATTTGTATGTGGCATTTATTTGACATCTCCATCTCTGGGATTTTGGGAGGCTATATATATAGGAACTATGTAATGATAATAATAGTAATGATATTAATAATAATAATATGGAGTTTAGACATAGTGTCAGCTATCACCTTTCTAAGTCGCTTTGAATAAAAGCGTCTGCCAAATGACTGTAATGTATTTTGCTGATCTTTAAATTGCAATTATCTGGGGCAACATCCAGCTTGACCAATGGGACAGCAATTCTTGATTTTTCTACGATTCATAGACACTATAAATTTGGTGTAGAATTTCTCCCCAGGGATCAATAAGGTATCTATCTATCCATCTAGACCCACGTAGATTCATGTTTCAGCTATTGATTTTACAATGGTGGTCTCACTGCACCATTACCTACTGGTCAGTTGTGGTACTGCAACTTTGTTAAAAAAGCGACGTAATTACTGGCATCGCAAGTAAGCACACTTGGTTTTCACATGTTGACACTCGGCTGTATTGTGCTACTTACTACTACTACTGTTGCACCATCTACTGGTCAAGTCAAGTTTAGTCAAAATTACTGTGTCAAAGGCCTTCATCAACATGTTATGAAACACAAAATTAAAACAAAATTAAATAGTCACCCTCAATCTTAGACCCTTAGAGAATAAGGAAAAACTTAAAACACAGGAACCTTATCAGGAAAACAAATGGAAGAATGCTTGGGAAGGGCCACACAGAGAGGGGAGCTCCTTCCAGGATGATCAGGCATGCAGTAAGTACCGAGAGTAGGCAAACAAAAATCAAATGTTACGAATGAACACAAACAAAATACACAGAATAGAAACAAAAAGAATGCTTGATGACGGTCCGGATCTGACATGGGATAGCAGTACAAATTTGGTCACCACAATCGTTGTCAAAATCAGGGTAGTGGGGTCTGTAATAGTCATCCTTCTATACCTTACTACTGAGTGTTGGATCTGAACTATAACTGGAAAAGGCAATAGCTATTGCAAGATCTCATGAAATAGCACAGTTGAAAATGAAAGCTGGTCGCACAAACAGCCTGCGTGAACAGTCAGTACATGCAATAGGTCATATAGGAAAAGGCACCAATTCAGGGAAAAGAAAAATATTGGAAAAGGCGACAACAGGGTAGAGCGAGAGAGAGAGAGAGAGCGGCCCCGAGGATGTGGTTACTGTGGAAATAGAGCAGAACTGTCCGGCAAAAGGAAAACAATGCAACACCTGTGGGAAATGGAACCATTTTCAAATGTGTGTCGTTCCACCAAGGGAAAAGAGAAGCACGCAGTAAGTGAGGACAACACAGCCATATATAAGGATAACGTTGAACTGTTTATTGACTCTGTGACACATGAAAGTCACAAATCTGACACAGAACAGGCATTTGCAGACATCCAAGTGGGTCCAAAAGGAACTAAGGTTAGTTTCAAGCTAGACACGGGCTCTTTAGCTAATGCTATTCCTACACGTTACAAGACTAGGAATCCAGGGTGCGCTGCAACCCACATCTCATCCCTTGTTTGGCTAACGTCTAGCAGTAAGAGACACATGCAACTTGAAATGTAAGTACAAAAACACTGAGTTGCTATTGAAGGTGTACATCGTTGACACACAGGCACCATCTGGGCTAGGCCTGAAAGCATGCCTACACTTCAGACTCATCAAGCTAGTGCTGTCCGTGTCCAGCACATTTGAAGTAGTAATAATGGATGAGTATGCAGATGTATTTACAGGCATTGGATTATTTCCTGGCGAATGCACGATTCACCTGGCCCCAATGCAACACCTGTAGTCCACCCACCGAGATGAGTCCTCCTTGCCCTACACAGCCGTCTAAAGGCAGAGCTACAAAACATGGATAGCAGCAGATAGTTGCCAGAGTCACTGAGCCGACTGAATGGGTTAACTCAGGGGTGTCAAACTGTGTGCCATGGAGGGCCGAGAGTATGCAGGTTTTCATTCCAACCCAAGAATACACCAGGTGATTTCACTGATTGGTCCCTCCTCTCTGGTTGAAGGTGTGGTAATCAGTGAAATCACCTGCTGTATTCTTGGGTTGGAACGAAAACCTGCATACTCTCGGCCCTCCATGGCACACAGTTTGACACCCCTGGGTTAACTCCATGGTGGCAGCAGAGAAACCATGAACAGGTAAACTCAGGATGTGTCTTGACCCAAGAGACTTAAACAAAGCAGTAAAACGCCCTTGATGACTATGGCAGACTGGAGGGAGGGTGTAGGAGGCTTAATTGGATCCAGGAGAGAGGTGAGTTAGTGGACTGCTTCTTTCCTGGATCCGGTACCAGCTGCAGCCAGTTGGGACTGATTGCAGCTGATTGCCTTTTTAACCTGTGTGTGTGAATGTGAGTGTGTGCGCGCCAGGGTGAGAGACTAGCTGTGTGACCAAGGAGCCGGCAGGGACGGAGGATCCGGTCGGCTGTGTGTGAGTAGAGCGGAGAGACGGGGCCAGCACCAGCGGGAGAGACGGAGCGGGGAGCGGGCCATCTCCTGCCGTGGCACCCAGCAGAGGTCCGCAGAGGCGCAGTTGGGAGCCGCCTGCAAGGGCTGACCAGTCGGGGTTGGGGCGGGATGCCCCTGGAAGCCTGGCAGGCTGGGGCAGCCTTGGGGCTCCGCGGCTAGCCCACCGGGACCGAGGGAGGACGCCGGCAGAGGGAGACGGCGCCGACGACCAGCTGCCATCAAGACCCGGGCCGGGTTTATTACTGCTGGTGTTGTGGTGCAGTGAATAAAATGGCCCTGCTGGCCACTTAAAGGGTAATTCCGGGATTTTTCAACCTGGCCTCTATGTCCACTAAATCACTTTTCATACCTTTAAGTAGATCCCAAAAGTTTCGGAGTTGCTCTGGTAGATCGGCTCAACCGGCAGTCGCGTAACGGCGGCTCAAGGCTCCAATGTAATCCAGGGCATGTCCAGGCGGTCAAAGTACATCCACTAAAAGTGCTTGATTTTGCCACTGACAGGTTCAAATTGTTATTCGTGTGTCTGACAAGTGTCTGACAACATTACTGAAAGGATTGCTAGAGAATTAGACCATTTTTTAACAACAACTCTACACAAAGGTGGTGTATGAAAGCAAGAGGGTTGACTTGTTGCAAGAAGAGGATCGTGTAAACAACCGTCCTCTTCCTACAACGAGTGAATCCTCTTGCTTTCATACAACACCTTTGTCAGAGTTCAGAGTTGTTGTTAAAAAAAGGTCTATTTCTGGTTAAAAACGGTCTATTTCTGTAGCAATCCTTTCGGTAATGTTGTCAGACACTTGTCAGACACACGACAAGTCGTCAGCTGGAGTGTGTTCTGCCACTCTCATTGTCTCCTGTCTGCTCTAGCTCCCAGTGAGTCTGCTGCCACCCCGTTCCTGAGCCTCCCGACCTCTCCTCTGTTCCCCCCGCCTATCACGATCTGGGGGAAGTGTTCAGCAAACAGTGGGCCCTCTGCTTGCCTCCTCACCGACCATACGACTGCACCCTCGACCTGCTTCCCGGAGCTCCCCTGCCGACGAGTCGTCCTGAGAGAGAGGCCATGGCCATATCCACAACTTGCTGGCTTGATCAGGCCCTCCTCATCTCTGTCTGTCAGTGGCGGGTTTTTTTCTCTCTCTGACCTCAGCTAAGAAAACCTCCTCCCAGTCAGAGACCATCCTTCCACCGTCCTGTGTGGTGGGAGCACTCACATGGGAGGTTGAGAGCCTCATCCGGGAAGTGCAGCACAACCCTCCAGACGCAGGTAATGGCCCCGCTAACCGCTTGTTTGTACCCGATTCTGCCAGTTCCCAAGTTCTCCAGTGAGGACATTCTTCCAAGCTCACTTGTCACCCGGGTTTCAACCGCACCCTGGCCTTCATTAAACAACGTCTCTGGTGGCCCTCCATGACCCAAGTCACCCGAGCCTTTGTGTCCACCTGCTCTGTCTGTGCCTGCAGCAAGTCTTCCCATCAGCCTCCCGCTGGCCTGCTGCGCCCACTGCCCATTCCCAGCCATCCTTGGTCCCACATCGCCGTCGACTTTGTGACTGGTCTCCCTCCATCTACAGGCAACACCGCTATTCTTATGATAGTTGATCGGTTTTCTAAGGCTGTTCATTTCTTTCCTCTCCCCAAGCTTCCTTCAGCCACCGAGACTGCTCCATGTGTTCCAGCTCCACGGGATCCCCCAGGTTATCGTTTCTGACCAGGGTCCGCAGTTCTCCTCCCAGGTGTGGCGCCACCGTCAGCCTCTCATCCGGCTACCACCCCCAGTCTAACGGGCAGACGGAGTGGGCCAACCAAGACCTACAAGTGGCTCTCCGCTGCGTTACTGCTCGCCATCCTTCCTCCTGGAGATCGCAACTACCTTGGGTGAGTACGCCCACAACTCCTTCACCAGTGGCACCACAGGTATATCCCCCTTCCTAACCTCGTTAGGCTACCAAACTCCCCTCTTTCCCACAGGAAGAGGAAGTGCCGGTGCCGTCGGTGCAGGCTCACCTCCAGCATTGCCACCGGATTTGGAAGGCTGCTTGGGCTGCCCTCCTTCAATCTGCTGCCAGGAACCAACGCATTGCTGACCGTCGCCGGACCCCTGCACCCACCTACCAACCTGGGCAGAAGGTTTGGCTCTCCTCCCAGGACCTGCCGCTTCAGGTTGGCTCCCCGCTACGTTGGTCCCTATGAGGTCGATAGGGTCATTAATCCCTCTGCTATATAAGGCTCAAGCTTCCCCCATCGTTAAAAATCCACCCTACCTTCCATATCTCCCTGCTTAAGCCTGTCTCCTCCAGCCCGTTGTGCCCTCCAGCTGACCTCCCTCCACCCCCCCGGAAACCCGACCTTAACAGTAACAGCCATAGTTGATGATGTTTTTATCTATGGAAGAACCAGAGAGGAACATGACAGGAAACTCTGGGCTATGCTACAACGCTCCAGGGAGTAAAGCTCAACCCTGAGAAGAGCACCATCTGTGTGACTGAAGTAAGCTACTTTGGACATTGTGTCACTGTAGATGAAATCAAACCGGATCCAGCCAAGATCGCAGCCATAATGGACATTGGCACCACCCAAGGACAAAGGAGAACAGTGCTAGGGATGGTGAACTATTTATCTAAGTTTGTACCTGGCCTTGCAATGCGCCCCTGCACCAACTACTGAAAGAGTCAAGTCAGTTCATCTGGGATTCACAGCATGAGGAGGCATTTAGGAAGATGAAAGAGCTCAACACTCAGGAGCCAGGCCCAGTCCTCACTTATTTTGACCCCAGTAAAGAGGTAAGACTTCAAGTGGATGCAAACGATGATCCTTCAGCTCCAAAAATATGACTTTACAATCATCCATAGACCAGGCAAGGATATCCCTGTTGCGGATACAGTCTCTCAAGGAAGTCACGGTCTGACCAGGACGACTTCCTCAATGAAGGCATGAACAGCTTGATTATCGCAGATTAATGGACTCATCTTTAAAGGTGAGAAAATCATCATTCCCAGCTCACTCCACGCAGTGATGTTGTTGCAGCTCCACGCTGGTCATATGGGTATGGAAAAGTATAAACAAAGAGCCTGTGACATACTGTTCTGGCCAGGGATGAATAAACAAATCGAGGAGATTGTCAAGAAATGTCCCACCTCTCTTGAGCATTGTCCCTCCTAACACAAAATAACCCATGATGAGCCACAAGATTTCGGCTAGACCATGGCAAATAGTGGCAACTGACTGACTAGCTGGACAAGCTTCACAGCACAACCTCCACAGCTGTGATACACAAACTTATATCAGGTAATGGCCCCCAGTACAGCTCAAGAGAATTTGAAACATTTGCCAAAACATGGGAGTTCACACACACACTACCACAAGTCCATATTATCCACAAAGTAACGGCCTTGCTGAGAAATCTGTACAGACTGCAAAAGCATTGATGGAAAAGGCCAAAGCGGACCATAGAGTTCCCTACCTCAGTTTCTTAGAATACTGCAACACCCCAGTGGATAACTTTAAGTCCCCAGCACAGCTGATGATGAGCCGTCACCTGCACTCCATCCTTCCGAACACCAACCGGCAACTAACACCAAAAGCTATCAGCTACAAGGAAGCAAGGAGAGCACAGTGGCAGCAGCACCAGAAGAGATATTATGACAAGTCTGCCAGGTCTGCATTGTCACAGCTGCAACCAGGACAAACCATCAGGCTCCAGGAGCATGGCTACTGGAAACCAGTCGTTGTTCTCCAGCCAGCTGAAACTGAACGATCATATCATGTGCGTACAGACAAAGGACAGGAGTACAGGAGAAACCGACGCCACCTTCGCGACACAAAAAGGACACACAATATGGACAAGAACTCTGAATCTACTGAACAACACACACAACATGACACCAGAGAAATCCAGTGAGACAGATTCTCACAGTGCCCCCTACCAGACTAGATCAGGGCGTCAAGTAAAGCCCGGAGTGGTTTTGGACTTATTAATGAATGTAAAAAAAAAAAAGAAAATGCTGTACATTGTTATGTGTTTTAGATGTCATATATAATACAGAACTTGAAATGCACACAGCATAAGGCTGAAATGTTCATTGCAGCAGCAAGCTAATGAGCTAGAAGAAGAGATGTTGTATTGTTGGTGTTGGACATAATGCACTAAAGCGTATGATGTAGCTATATTATACAGTCTCATGTACAGGCACTATCATTAGACAACTATTGGTTCCTGTAAGGACCCCTGATACGTTGCTTGATACTACTGCGCATCAATAAATCTGTCTCTTCTTCTTCCGCCACAGACCTGAGTACATGTCATATTCTGTTTACATACAAACACCACACCTAACACGTGTGTAGACAATCCGCTGAATAGCCTACTATTATGGCTAACGCAATAGTTGGTATGTTCAGTGCCCTAGATTTTCAGGAATAAACAGTACTAGTGTTACAGTATTGAAAATACAATGTTACAGTTATGTATTGTACACGGAATAAGATGTGTAGTTTTCTTTCAAATGAAAGTGGATCTAATATTCATATGTCTGACATTGAATATGTTCATAAGAAACAATGCTTTATTACTACTTGAATAGTATTTGATGTTCAGGTATGCTGGATGTTCATTGGATAGAGGCAGTCACGTGTAATCCAGTAGTTCAGTCTCAGTGCACTAGCCAGTGAGACCTACACGTCTATACTTGATAAAATGAAGCACGTACAAATAAATGTTTGGATTGTGCAACACGTCATCATCCTGAACATTTATTGGACAAAGTGTACAAAACAAGACAGGGTCCAACCCTACCTAGTCTGACTTCAATCTGAATAAATCATACTCTACTTTTTATTAGAAAACTTTTCTTTATATTTGTCAGAATTGCTAAAGTGCAAATGTGGTTATTTAGTTTAATTTTTCATTTTAGCAGGATCTTTGCACACAGGTATCGAAAAAGAAATGCCAAAACATATTTTGAACTCCCATTTTATTGTTTTAATTTGAATACTATCAGGAATATCCTCCCATAGTTGGGGGGGGGCAACAGGTCTGATCAGTACCCACCCAGCCAATCTATAGGATAGGGAGTGAGAGAGACAGAGAGAGGACATGCCCATCATCCCCAGGGCTTAACAGGACATCCTCTTGGTATGGGAACTATGCTGCAGCCTTGTCTCATGTTGCCTGCAGCTCAGTTTCATTCAACAGATACAAGACTGGGGCTTGAGTTTCAATCTGAAATCATGATTAACGACAGTGAAATCCAGAGATAAATCATTAAAGATCATTAGTCTAGGGTTATATGAAATGTTGGCATAATAGTACACATTATTTGAATTGTGTGATCTCCCAGAGACCATCAAAGATCTTGCCGTTACATTCAACCCTACTCTCTCACTTGAGTCACACGTCAAGGACATTAATAGAGCAGCGTTTTTTTTGTTTGTTTCAGACAGTGGCAAGTTGCAGTGCACATGTACATCTTTTACAGCTGTCAATAATAATAGTTGTGTTGATGACAGACTCATAGCTGCCTGTATCCAATTTATTATTAAAGCTGTTCCATTTGCGCAAACATAACCAAACCACCCACCATGATGATATTCTGACATTCTGTCACTTTCTCAAGGACATAAACACAGAACTCAAACACTGGTCAAATAGCCAATCATTGCTCTCCTGTGTCACCAAGCCTGTGTGTGAGAGGACTTCGGCTACTTTTTCCTAAAAGGTTTTGTGGGAGGTTTTCCTTAGCCTCTGCGAGGGTCCAAGATTAGTCTTGTGTGCCATAATTTATTGTTTTCATGATGTGTAGCAGGTTGTCATTTTCTTTTAGTACTGTCATATATTTTTAATCTAAACTGATGATCTATGAGAGTAAAATGCTGTCATATCCAGGATCATTAGTTGGCTGGACAATAGAGGAAGCACAGAGAAATGCAAGATTGATTATTATGGCTAACGTTCCAATAGGTAGCGTTTTTCAGATGAAGATTCTAATATCTCATATTCAAATTTCATCTAGAAATTAATCTTTGTGGTAAGTGAAAGCATTCTACAATAACCAGGTGTATTTATTGTGCATTTCAATATCCATAGTTGCCTTTAGTTTGGAGAACTATCACCCAGCTTTGTTTCCATTTTGAAGAAGCTAGCTTCACCAATGTTTATTCTCATTCTCCCCTTGTCTTTTCAAATAACAATTGGAATCTCTGATACCCAGAAGAATTATGTCATGTTTCCTTAGTCAAGGTGATACATGAATGGTGAAGTGGTAAGTGGTGCACAGTTTTTCTCTTGACTGCACTTAAGTGGAAGGAGAGGCACGGGAGAGGTCAGTAACGATCAAGCGGCGCAGTGTAATTTTGGGCCGAATCCCAATTCACCCCTTGGCCCTACCCCTTAGCCCTTCTCCTCCGTTTTGTGCGTTCACGTGAAGGGGTAGGGGTGTCCCAATTCTCTTGTGATCGAGGGGTAGGGCCAAGTGCGAGGGCTACATGGCCCACCAAATGGAGATTTTTCAGGGGCACACTTAAAACCGAGGGCTATGAGAAATCTCCCAGAATGACCTGCGAATCAACTGGAAGATCATGGGGAACGCTACACTACCATCAAAGTGAACCACAAATGTAGTATTTTCTTCGTTAATAAAGATTTTAAAAATATTCTAACCGTGGTATTATCTTAGTTTAATGTCGTTTCAATGTATTATAGACCGTTTCTTTATAACAAGCATAATATGCCGATGTCTCTACTTCGCTAGTTAGTTATGTTACAACATTGTTTTTAGGCTGATTTGTGCATGACAGTCCCGCATTTTGACATATTTACATGTCGCATTTCCCCCCTTTGATGACATATGACGCCCGAAATATAACTAAAGTCCAGCAGCAAAGTTGCTGCACTTGTTACGGCCTCTAATATCAGTGCAGACTGGCAGGGTAAAGTTAGGAGCACGGCTTGCTAGACTACAGAGCACCGCTAACGCTATTCTGTCAAGAAGTGGTTTATTTGATGACTTGTTTGATCGATTGGTAGCGTGAAAGGTATAAATTGTGAACGAATCGTGAGCGTCCATGCTTTTCTATCTCCATCAGATGAACGGCAAATGTCACTGTGATAATACCATTATTGCCATAGTAATCTCCAATAACAAACTCGTCTCGTCTGCTTATGTAAACGTCATCGATGGCGTATCAGGGTCTTGAAGGGTTGTCCCAATTTCTATCACTACCCCTTGTGACTCTGTTCCGAGGGCCAAGCCGAAGGGCCAAGCCGAAGCCGTAGGGGTGAAAATGAGAATTGGGATTCGGCCTTATTCTTACTCCCCAATAATGACAAGCCTATTTACTCAAGATAGAACGAAATCAAGGCTTGTCAAAAAAAGGTTACCACTCATGCATCACTATGTAATCATAGTGAACTTTTTTTAAGCTATAAACTATTACCTTTCTTTGCCTTTTTAAGCAATCCACCTGCTGCCTTGATGCTCTTCCTACAAGTTTCTTTAAAACTGTTTTCAACTGGCTGGCGGCAGATCTACAACAAATGGTTAAAGGGTAATTCCGGGATTTTTCAACCTGGCCTCTATATCTACAAAATCGCCTATCATACCACTAAGTAGATCCCAAAAGTTTCGGAGTTGCTCCGGTAGATCGGCTCAGCCGGCAGTCGCGAAACAGGGGCTCAATGGCTGCAATGCAATCAAGGGCATGTCAATGAGGTCAAAGTACGTCCATTAAAAGTGCTTGATTTTACCACTGACCCCATCATAGCTCAGAAACTGCTCTCCTTAATGGCCCTGTCACACTATTGCGTATGAGAGAAACGTATTAGTTGCGTATGAAAATTCATTTCATACACACAAAAAGCCCTTGAAAATACAGAATTGTTCGTATTGAACCTATGAGTAGCGTATTGCCAGCGTATGTCCAGCGTATGTCCAGCGTATGTCCAGCGTAGTATGCGTATGGCTAGCGAATGAGTAGTGTATGAACTGCGCATGTCCAGCGTACCGCTATCATGTGACGCATATCCACATTGCAGCATTATTGCAGTAGACGTAGAGCTATCAACATGGCTCCCAAGAAGAAGACATCATCTACCCGGGGCCGAGAAAAAGGCAAGAAGTGGGAAATGGGATCCTATATATACACTTTATCAAAACGCTGGCAATACGCTGGGGATACGCTTGCCATACGTCAATCATACGCTAGTTGTACGTTAAATACGTTACTCAATCGTCAGGCATACGCCTGCTGTACGGTATCCTTCATGCCAGCGTATGACCAGCGTACTCCACCTATGAGTAACGTACCTCTAGCGTAACTCGAGCGTATTCAGCGTATGCCTAGCGTATGCTTTGCGTATAAACCATACGTCCGAATACGCACAACATTTTTAAGCATGCTTAAAAATTTTCAGCGTATTCAGCGTATGCCAGCGTATGCGACCGTGCTTGAAACGTATAAAACCTATGCCTAACGTACCCCTAGCGTATGTCAGCGTATACCAGCGTATGAGTGATTTTTTTCATACACTGGCATACGCTAGTACGATACACAATAGTGTGACAGGGCCCTAAGGTGGTAAATTACGTTTGTCTCAACTCTTACTCTCTATCCATCGACCCAGCGTGGCCGGCAGAGATAGTCCAAGCGAGCCACAATAACAACAGTGGAGACGCATCTACGGGGAGACGAAGAAAGTGGGGAAAACGAGGCGGAATTCGGAACAGACTGAGAGTTCAAGCCCTTCGTCCACCTCTGCCCAGCATCCTTCTTGCTAACTTGCTAAACAAGTTGGATGATGTTCGGGCGAGGATTAGATTCCAACGGGACGTGAGGGATTGTAACATCTTTTGTCTGACAGAAACATGGCTGACCCCGCTGGTGCCGGATCGAGCCATATGCCCAACCGATGTCCTTCTCCGTTTTCCGTGCGGATAGAACGGAAGAGTCTGGCAAATCCAAGGGTGGAGGGGTTTGCTTCATGACTAACAAGTGGTGCAACCCCAAGGACATCAAGACTCTTTCTCGTTCCTGCTCGTCGAACCTGGAACATCTGACCATCTCTTGCCGTCCATTCTACCTTCCCCGGGAGTTCAGCTCGGTCATCATCATAGCCGTCTACATACCACCACAAGCGGACACCGACGTAGCACTATCGGACCTACATGATGTGTTATGTCGGCATCAGAACAAGCATCCCGACGCGGCTATGGTGGTGGCTGGAGACTTTAATAGGGCGAACCTAAAGAAAGTCATGCCGAACTTTCACCAGCACATCACGTGTGCTACCAGAGGGGAAAGAACGTTGGACCACTGCTATAGGCCGTTCAAGAGAGGCTACAAGGCTCTCTCTCTCACTCCGTTCGGCAAATCGGACCATGCCGCCATTTTCCTGCTACCGGAGTATAAACAAAGGATAGCATGGGAAGCGGTAGTGACGAGGGACGTAAAACGGTGGTCCGACCAATCAGAGGCTGTGCTACAAGACGCTCTGCATGACGTCGACTGGGACATGTTCCAATCCAGTTCCAGGGACGTCAGCGAGTTTACGGAAGCAGTTACGAGCTTCATAGCAACGCTAGTGGACACCATCGTTCCCACGGTAAAAGTTAGGTCCTTTCCTAACCAGAAACCGTGGGTTGATAGATCCATCCGCGACGCTTTGAACGCCCACACTGCTGCCTACAACTCCGGTCTTGTATCCGGCAACATGGACGAGCACAAGGCAGCGGCCTATGGACTGAGAAGGGGCGGTGAAGGAGGCCAAGAGGAGGTACAAGGACAGAGTGGAGTCGCAGATGGAGCAGCGCGACACCAGACGCCTCTGGCAGGGACTACGGACTATTACGGACTACCAGGGCAGACCCCCCCGCAATTGTGAGTGTCGATGCATTCCTAGCGGACGAACTGAACGCATTCTACGCTCGGTTTGAGGCTAGCAACAACAGCGCTAGCTCGCCGGCTAACAACACCACCGTTAGCGCAGCTGGAGTGAGTTCTACCACTGGGGATGAACGCACGCTCTCCGTGACCGAGCACAGTGTGAGGAGGGCTCTGATGAAGGTTCACCACAATCTTCAACATCTCCCTGGCTGAGTCTGTGGTCCCTGCCTGCTTCAAGAGATCCACTATTGTCCCTGTGCCCAAGAATGCTTCTCCAGCATGTCTGAATGATTACCGGCCGGTGGCCCTCACCTCGGTGGTCATGAAATGCTTTGAGAGGCTGATAAAGGATTACATCTGCGCCTTCCTCCCTTCCTCCATGGACCCGCTGCAGTTTGCCTATCGTCCAAACAGATCCACGGATGATGCTGTCTCCCAGGTACTGCACACCACACTCACTCATCTGGACAGCCAGAAGGGGGGCTATGTGAGACTGCTGTTCATTGATTATAGTTCAGCCTTCAATACCATAGTCCCCTCCAGACTGGCTGGAAAGTTGATTGAGCTGGGACTGAACACCCCCCCTGTGTGCCTGGATCCTGGACTTCCTGACCGCCAGACCCCAGGTGGTCAGGGTGGGTAGACACATCTCCAACCCCCTCACCCTGAACACAGGATCCCCCCAGGGTTGCGTCCTCAGCCCCCTACTGCACTCCCTGTACACACATGACTGTGTGGCCAGGTTCAGCTCCAACTCCATCGTGAAGTTTGCTGATGACACAGTGGTGGTGGGCCTGATCTCGGACAACGACGAGAAGGCCTACCTGGAGGAAGTTGCCGATCTGACTTTCTGGTGCCAGGACAACAGCCTCCTCCTGAATGTCAGCAAAACTAAGGAGCTGATTGTGGACTTTAGGAGGGCACAACATCTACAGAGGACGTACTCAGCTGAACGCACTATTGGGACTACACTCCCCACCCTGCAGGACTTGTACACCAGGAGGTGCAGAACCAGAGCCTGCAGGATCATGAAGGATCCTCACCACCCCAACAACGGACTGTTTCAGCTGCTGCGGTCAGGCAAGCGCCTCCGTAGTCACGCTGCTAAAACAGAGAGACTAAGACGGAGTTTCTTTCCTCAGGCCATCAGGACTGTGAACTCCGACCTCACCAGGGCCCCCACCTAGACCTACACACTGCCTCTCTTATACGTACATACACACACACACACTTAGGTTAACAAATTCACATAGTTCACAGCTCATTACATTCACACATTTCCCCCATCTACCTCTTATTTTATATTTTACACTTTATATTTCATATTTTACTAAGTGCTCTTATTGTACATAGTGTGTTGCTTTATACAAGAGCTCTACTGTAATTATTGTAATTTTTATATTTCTTTCGCACTGTATAAATATTGTGCTGGTTTTTTACTGTTAAATATTTTGTACTATGCCCTTTTGCACATTCCCGTGAGCATTGCCACTTTGCATTTCACTGCATGTATATGTATGTGACAAATAAAACTCTTGAATCTCTTGAATCTTGAATCTTGAATCTATCATGGTGTTATTGGATCTCAGTGTTGCGTTTGATGCTGTCGACCATACAATACTTCTTGATGTTAGAAAACTGGGTTGGACTCTCTGGAACTGTCTTAAACTGGTTTAAGTCTTATCTACAAGGCAGGAACTATTTTGTCTAATTTGGTAACTATGCATCAGAGCTAAATAACATGATGTTAGCCCCATAGACTTGCTATGCCAGTGTATTGAACAAACCAATGACTGGATGTCCCAGAATTTTCTCCAACTTAATGAAGATAAAACAGAGATAATTGTCTTTGGTGCAACAGAAGAAAGACTGAAAGCTGCATACCTGTCCCTAAAGAGTAAAAAACAGAAATCTTGCTGTGATCATTGATTCCGACCTAAAGTTTACTAGCCACATCAAATCTGTAATAAAATCTGACTACTATCAACTCAAATTGTAAGAATTAGAGGTTTTACGACCAAACAAGACTTAGAGAAACATATTCATGCCTTACTGTAATGGTCTTCTTGCAGGTCTCCCCCAAAAAACTCTTCAACCTCTACAGCTGGTTGAAAATACTGCAGCTTGAGTTTTAACAAAGACCAAAAAAGTTAAACATATTATGCAAATTCTCAGGTCTTTGAACTGGCTCCCGGTGTGTCATAGAATTGATTTTAAAATACTGCTGCTAGTCCATAAATCTCTCAATGGCTTAGGGCCACAGTACATTTCTGACATGATTTTAAAGTATGAACCCCCCCCAGATCCCTCAGATCATGTCAAATGTTCCCAGAGTAAAAACAAAATGTGGCGATGTTCAGCTAAATAGCTAATAGCTAAATATTGACGTAGTGACATTTCCAGCCAATGTACAATGTTGTACATGGTGTCTCTGTATAACTCCCTGTGGTTGTATGACCATTAGTTGGTATAATTAGAATATTGACAGGTGCATAGCATGAAATTTGATCAACAGTAGCTGACACTAAAGACCAATAACAACATGACCAATACTAATCAATTCATGAAAGGCTCTTTGCAAATGCATTTTGCATTTGGGTGTGTTTTCTCAAATAACTCTGTTCTAGGAAGCCCAACCCAACTGCTGGAAACACACCTGACTCACATTTTATTTTTTGCGTCATTTCAAAACGGAGCCCAAATTTTGCTTGCCAGTTGGATGGAAACATAAAAAGAAGAGGACACTTAAAAGCAGCAGAGTGTGGGGGGATAGAGGGCAGCTTTTCTGATGTGTGCAGCCATCCATCATCCTTTAGTGTGTAACGTGAGCTTGCATTGGTAGCCTCTCACACTTGGCATGCTGTACATGGCTGAAATAGCATTTTCCGAAAGGCCTGAAACCTAAGCAGCTCTCCAGGCATAGTGCCTGTCTCCAACACACACACATGCACACACACACACACACACACACACACACACACACACACACACACACACACACACACACACACACACACACACACACACACACACACACACACACACACACACAAACACACTACCTAACCATCAGCAAGCATCTGGTAAACAGCTCGGAGATCTGCACACAGGCAGACTGTGGATCTGGATTTCCCACCCAAATAAACTTTTATGCATTGTGTGTATGCACTTGCCCAAACTCGGCATCTAGTTTGGCCCAACAGTCCTGGTAGGGGGATCCCTCTCTGAGTAGCCCCTCCCAAGGTTTCTTTCTTTCCCTAAAAGGTTTTTTCTTCCACACTGATGAGAATAAAATCTGGGGGAAACACTTAATGCTTGTAATTTGTTGGCATGAAATTGGATAAATTCAAATATACTGAATATTGGCACAAAATTCAGTAGCTTCAATGTAAACGTCAGTATCGGCCTTCAAACCCCATATCAGTCAAACCCTACTGGAAACACTGGAGCGCCCAAGTCCTCTCTTTCAATAGACATACAAGACAAGAGATGATGTCCAAACTATTTTTTTCATGGGTCTGCTGGATTAAAGGTACAGGTTCCAATGGATAAAGAGATTGAAATAGGCAGCGATGATATCAGCCACAGAATTTAGAAGGTGATTCACTGTATAGGGTTGCTGGCTTCGATCTCTCACTGAGGTTTAAGATAGGCAAGGTAACCTTTAGTTTAATCCATTTGTGTTTGATGTGTGTGGTGTGGATAGATAGATAGATAGATAGATAGATAGATAGATAGATAGATAGATAGATAGATAGATAGATAGATAGATAGATAAATAGTGCAACATATACATCAAAGATACTGCACAAATCTGTATCTGTATCTGCACATCTTCATATTGACAAGTGGCTGTCAACATCTTGACATTGACATAGTAATATATTTCACATAGTGATTGTAGCAGACTAGGGGAGAGGGTGTGGATGCAGGGGTGTTATGCTGAGTTTTGCATCCCTGCCAAGAATTGCATTCATATTGTGGGAGCAATGTAATGTAAACTCTTAAATACCCACACTATGTGCTGTGTAAATTATTTGATGGGGGGACATCAGAAAAAAAAATCGCCTCTTTACTAAAGCTAAGTGAGGTTCACTCTACTCCTGCCTGTGTCTGTCTGTCGTGGCCCCGGTGGCATATTGGCATAATGACATATTGGATATAATGACATATTGGCATAATAACATATAGGACATGAACACATATAGATCAATAACCTATCTACTTATCAGTACTGCCTTCAGATGTAATGTAATGTGTGCTTTAGGATTCGTCCTTGTGTTGTGCTTTGTTTGTGGATGTGTGCATCTTTGCATGCGTGCAAGTGAGCATAAGTGTGCTTATGTGTGGTTTCAAATAGACAGTGTAACCTTTCTTAAGCTTAACTGTGCCTACATTAATCACTGATCTGTGTTTAATACATCCATCACCAAGTACATGAATAAAGTGAATCCACCATCAAGTCTCCATTCTTCTTCTAAAAATGCATAAAATTGAATGTTGACGGATCTGAATTTAAAAAAAGATTAACTTGTATTAACTTGTTTAAAATACAGTTTTTCAATATTCAGTTTCAATTTAATTGAAAATTAGTTTCAAAATTACTGCTAAATGTAGTTTGCAACTCCTCAACCTTTCAAAGGCACAATTTCAAATTTCTCTTCAGATTGTGGCAACATCTAGATACTTAGGAAAAGCAGGAACTTGTGAATGTTTATCTCAATATATATTGACTTACAAGTGTGAAAAAAGTTGTAAAGATATATATATATAAAAACTCAGTTCCAGCTAGCATTTCACCATTTTATGCTTTCCTGACATAATGTTTTCTTTTTCTGATAAAGGACTTATAGTTTGATTCATTCTCAACATTGTTTCATTGTTTCATTTTCATTTCATTGTTCCTATCAGATTTGTGTAAAAAGATATATATTTAAACCATTTTAAGATCTCTTTCTATATTAAAATAGAAACACATAACCATAATAGCAAAGAAAACTGTTGAATGTGACTTAAATTTATGAAGTACTTGCAATGTTGCTCAGTGATATAATGGCCATTAACACATTGACCACCAGATGGCAACATAGTGCTTACTTTCAAGAGGGCAAAAGTATAGAATTGTGCTATTTACTGAAATGTCCTGAATGCCATGGAAGATGATGTGTGTTTGTTTTTCATTGAACATGTCATTACAAACTAAAAATGCATTGTTTTGGATAGTGAAGACTATTAGAGCAGCCTTGGGAATGGATGACTTAGAAAGATGGATGGTTACATTAGCCAACTACTTTGTTTAGTTTAGTTTTTCTCTGCTTCATTGCGGTGGACTATATTCTTTGAATAGCTTTGAAAAGCATTTTTAGTCAACTTTTTTTCAAAGAAGACATGGGGCAAGAAGTGTTTGATAACTAAATCAGATTTGATACAGTACAGTATTTTGATCTATTCTGTGTTTAATATTTCTACAGCTTTCTGATTTTCTTTGCCTCTCTCGTGATCAAGTGAGTCAGACTGTGATTTTATTATATGTATAAAGAATGATGAGTGACTACAATAACAAATTCAACATTGCTGTTCTGACCAAGGTACTCCATGGTATTTCATTACACATTAAAGAGGACTGCCATAGTCGCAGACCAAATGGAAAACACAAATAAAAGTAACTCTGTTGAATGGATAACACACATGGATATTATCAAATTGCTAATCTAAGACTAATACAAAGAGCTAGGGGTGTAAGACCCACCTCATGTTTTGCTGTTGGTACATTTTATTATTACTGTTTAACAAATTTTTGGTACCTTCAAACTATTCACTCAACTGTAATTTCACTCTCTCCTATCATCCAGGGTCTAAAAACATCAAGGTGGATGCCCTGTCCCGGCAGTTTGACGGTTCTGTGGAGACCAAGGACCCAGACCCAATTCTGCCCCAGATATTTGTATAGCACCTTTCATACACAAGGCAGTTAAAAGTGCTTTACATGAGGCATAAAAAGACATTTTAAACAAGGACATCTATAAAGACATTTAAAAAAAACCAGAATAAAATTAAATAAAATTTAAAAATTAAATCACAGTGCAGAAGGAATAAAAGTCATAGTGCAAGTTTAGAGTTCAGTAGAAAGCGTTGGTGAACAGAAACGTTTTTAGTCTGGACTTAAAAGTAGTTATTGTGGGAGCAAGTCTCAAGTTGTTAGTAGTCTAGCAGCAGCATTCTAAATGAGCTGTAGCTGTCTGAGTGCCTTTTTAGGGAGACCTGAGAGAAGACCATTACAGTAGTCTAGCCTACTGGTAATAAAGGCGTGAATGACATGTTGTGACATGAGTCCTCTGAGCCTTGCTATGTTGCTATGTGATTTTCTTACAAAATTGATGTGGCTGAGATCTGAGTCCGCAATAACGACAAGATTTCTGGCTTGGGCGTCAAGACAGGGCGTCAAGGTATGTATTAACTTTCAGCCTTTCTTCTTTGGCACCAAAGACAATTATCTCAGTCTTGTCTTTATTTAGTTGAAGGAAGTTCTGTTATTGTTATTGTTATTGTTATTCTGTTATACTGTTATTTATTAGGAATAAATATTAGGAATATATTAGAAGGTAAGTTATTTGAAAAACATTTATTTGAAAAATGAAAAGAACAAGGATAAATTACAAACAAAATACAAACTTTCTGAATGATATTTAAGACTAGACCAATTGCTATATCCATATATCTGATATATCTATGGAACACATGTTAAGTAATAACCTATCTGAAAGCCTATTTGGCTTGCTAGCTATAAATGTCATGTGCAAGCACCGAAAACTGACACACAGGGGCTGGTAGATACTGATACTCACAGTCAAAAATTACTCCTACTGACCGGGCTAAAGGAAATGCCCAGAACATTGTTACACAGCTGTCCACTTATCGCTACTGCACCTGCGAAGTCCAGGCTTTGAGTTATTAAACCTCCGAAATGCAAGGTGGCCTGTAGATTGTTATCAATTATGAATCGTTGTGTAGCCATTGCATGCTCCAAAGTGTTCACTTTCATAGATGAGTGAGAGCAGGGCCGGCACTAGGTTTTTTGGGGCCTCAAGCAAACATATTTTAGGGGGCCCTCTGTGTAAACAAAAACAAATAAAAACAGGTATTTTAAAAGGTTGATATGCCTGTTTAGTTTTAAAAGCTATTGCAGGACAAAACAAAAGAGTGGGGGAAGCTAGTTTTGTCCTGACTTAGCTTTTAAAACTAAATGAATATGTCAAACTTTAACTTTAAATACAATGCTGTTGCTGTTCCTGGAGTTTTTGCATATCTTCTTATTCACTCACAAGATTTACCAAATGAGGGGATTAAAAGCGTGATATTTAAAGGAATATATTTATTAGCCAAAACAGTCAATCTTACTTATAGCAGCTTTAAGTGAAATAACAACAACAATGAAGCAACATAGTGAGAACAGAAAAAAATAACACACAAATTAAATAAAATGTTTTAAATAAATAAATACATAAAACATCAAATCTTTCAATCTTTCAAATGAAAATTAAACATATATTCTTCCCCTAAACAAAAATCAAGTAGAATCACTATTATTGAAGGAGGTATTTTAAACACTACACTACATTTTCAGTTGTATCTTTAATACACTACTTCTTACAGGAGATTGCATGTAAAAGAATGCCACATAGGCAGCTCGTTGAGCCTCGAGGTTGCCAGATTGGTGACTTTTCCAGCAGTAGGTAGTATGTTGCAGACAGAGCAAGCATTAATAGCCGTTCCCACAAGTGTAAATGTATTGCAGGTAGATAGATCTCAGAATAACCATCTTGTTACGGTTATTGGGGCCCCACATCTGCTGTGGGGCCTAAAGTGGCCGCTTACAAGGCTTTATGGGTCGGGCAGGCATTGAGTGAGAGTTCTGTGCAGGGTTTGTTCTTTATTACCAATTACCATCTGGTAGGCCTGCACTGTGCTGTTGGGGAAGTGCTCTTTGTGGATGGCAAATAAATCATTATGCAATAATGTTGCATAATGTCCCTGTCAGCAGATGAAGTAAACCCCCAGGCTTGAGCTCTGTGGTACGATCAAACTCATTGCTGTCCTGAATAACATAATCAAGATTAATAGATGTGCATAGCAGTGTATGTAGTGGGCATTCCCATAAACATCCGGTACCCTTTTATTCACCCCTTCACTCCCCGCATTATGCTCACTCCATCGTATGCCTGGGCAATTAGTTTATGTTTCTGTCTATCGTGGGCCAGTAGAATATGTGCCATTTGATCAACAATAGATGTGGCAATTGTTGGCAGTCTGGATGGGAATAACAGGAGTAGAGCAGAATCCAAGTCCGTTCAGCCAGATTCCGAGCCATTAGCGTTGGTCAGGTTGCTGAGTTCACAATCAGTCATGGTCCAATCTATATAGTGGGGGTCAAGCACAGTGGGGGTATATAGTGGTATATAGTGGGGGTCACTCCACATAATCTTTGTCTCTTTCTAGCTTTGGAACTGAAGACTTAAAATTGCTGAACTAGCAATGTAGATGCTTCAATAACAATAACAGCCAATTCAAACTATGACACCGCATACACATATTTTACTAAGTAGTAGTCTAATCAATCCAGCTCCACAATGAACAGGCACAACAACCGCTGATACAGCCATACAGAGCACCACCAAACCAAAACCAAAATGGTAGCCCACTTGAGGGGTGTTGCAGTTATGTTAATTTCTATCATTTTTGTTGTTTTGTTATGCGTGCTCATCTCGTAATCGTGATATTTCCAATAGTACACGAATGCAGCACTGATCAGCTGGACCAGAGCTTCCTGTTCGCGCCGCAGTGCTGCAAAGTTCAAATTCAGACTCAACAAGCAAGACAACAGGGTGCCAACCGCGCGTCGTAATATAAAACCGAAGAAGAACGTAACAGTGTAAGTTACCGTATGTGTCTGTGTTAAAATGGAGTTTTGATCGAAAAGCAAACATTGAACGCTTTCGTGTTATTAGCTAGCGTTAGCCAGCGTCCGTAGTTATTATCTGAAAGAGCTTTGTAAACATAACACAAGCAGCAGCTAACCCCGAACACTGCGAAACTCCACTCAAACATCTGTCAGTTTAATGCTGCTTTGCTTACCAGGAAATGTACATACCTCCAGAACAAGCCCTTTTATGAATTACTTCTTATTAGTCGTTTCCCCCTACAATCTTCTTCCACCAAAGTAATGTAAACCGTGGAGAACAGTGGCATAGTGTATTATAAAAGTACAATAAAGTGCTGACGAATTTACCAGGACACGCTAAAGATTCGTAAACGGTCTTAAGCCATGGTAACCTTGAATTGCCAGGTTTTTGAAAGGAGTTTACTGTGACTGTCACCTTCGTTTAATGTTTCCATAACAGGTTTTTGGATACACACGTCAAGTGCGTGCTGTATGTTGCCGCGTAACTCTGGTAAAATGTGTACATTTCCCGGTTAATGCGAGTGGGAAATGCTGATTGGATGAAATTGATAACTACAGATATCGTTACAAATTAGTTTACATTGGGTACATGTGTAACTGCAAGTAAATCCATATATTTCAGTAACCAATACTCTTCCTATTTCCCACCAATACAGTGTAGGCTACTTAACGTGTTGAAATGGCGTATGTTTACATTTTTATTGTTTGTATTGCTTATTTTATATTCTAATTCTAACCACCCTATTTACCCACAACAGTCAGTCATTATCTTATGTTGAGTATTGTCTATTTATTAATGGTAGACCAAAATTCAGCTCAGCCACTAGTTCGGTCCATAGAAATGTACCAGTTAACTGTTGTTGAGATCGCAAGGGTTCACTCTTTCAGGAATATGAGTGAGCTGGAGGATATCACCTGTCACATTAATGAGAGGACATCATCCTTAAAACGCATGCTGGAGCTCTCAGTTGCCGGTATGACAGCAATTTATATAGTTAAAATCAACATTGTCTTCCCTCCTATTTTATTATTGTGGATGCTAGGTAGAAAAATCTGTCACTGTGTCTTTTTGTTCTTTCTCCACATGTAGTAATGCCTCAAAATATGATGAAGAAATTTGTACAAGAAGTCTTTGCACTCGAGGGACTCCTTGATGAGTTTGAAAACTGTGTGGGCCGACAGAACAGCCAACTAAAATGTTTGAAGGTACAGTCATATCTAGAGAGCTACAGCTGAAGGTGCACTACTTAATGGTGAAGGGCATGTATTTGTGTTTCAGGAACTTGAGAGGTCATTCCAAAAGGGTTTGGAGGATGTGCAGCATCTTAACGACAACATTCCTGCACACATGCCCAGGAAGAGGCTGCCAGCAGTGTAAGGAAACTATAGGATGTTTTATTTGCTTGGTGTTCATGAACAAGAGCCTGGGTGTTTTCCATTCTAAATGAAGGACATTTGGACCCAAGTATATTTCTGTCTTTAACAATGTCAAAGTTTTATTTTTCAACTTCAACTTTGACTCCAGCATTGAACTGCACTGAGTGACTGCAGATTTTCTGTGTTTGGTCTTCCTCTGATTTCTCAGTGGAAGTGAACCTGCATTGAACCAGGATGGAGCAGTGGATCTGCCGCTGGTCCAGCAGGAAAATGTCAAAAAGACCAACAAGGGCCCCATCAGAGAGATTGAGTGTATCACCATGCCAGAGTTTGAGAACATCCCTCAGTGAGTATTATTAGTATTAAAAAAAACCTTGTGTCTCTCCTTAGCTCTTATTCTAGTTCTTCCTAGCACGTCACTATTACGGGATATTGGTCACAGAAACATTGTACACAGTGAGGTCCTGACCTTTTTGCACCTACTATATTTAATTGCTTGTAATGTTGTTGATCAAGTAATTGAAGCTGATTCTACTGTTGCACTCACTGTAAGAGGCTCTGGATAAGAGCATCAGCTAAATGCCTACAATGTAAAAATATACTTAAATGTATTTCATTAAGCCTAATATAGGAAAATTGCTCTATCAATATTCAGTATTATAAGCAAAAACAACCCTAGCAAAAAAGTAAAAGAGTGCGCATAGACACTCTTGGCTTTTGAGCTTTTGGATTTTGTTCACTGTAACATAAAAGCCAGACTAAAAAGTAGTACGATTCTTCATGTTCAGCCCTATGGGTACAAAATTCTGCAGATATTCCTGTTGCTCGAGCAGCTCCTGTAATAATAATTATTTTTCGAACTGATTTTTAATTCCTTTCAACATTTTCTGTTATTTTCTATCTTGTTAAAATGAATGTTCTGTCGCGCCCAGGTACATGAAAGGACGTATAACATATGATCAGCTGAACGCTGCAGTGCAGAGCATTAACAAGGCTGTAACAGGGAAGTACAAGATCCTCCACCAGTCGACAAAAACCCTGAACAACCATACACGCAAACTTTACCAGCGCTTCAAGGACCAGGAGACTAAAGATACAAAAGGTACATTGGGGATTAAAGCTACTCTGCAACTGACAAGAATGATGTTTTTTGATTTTTGAATTGGGCTTCTGTGTGACTGCTTACTGTGGATTATGGCACATTTCTAATGCTACAGTGAGTTGATTCTAACATGACATTTTGATCAGATTCCACAATGAATGCATGGTTGTTGTTTTTTTGTTATTCTCGGTTTCAATGGAGTTTTAGTGTCCCATGATCTAAATGCTGTTTCAAAGACTGAAACACTGAATACTTGAAATGCCTTGGCATGAAAATGGTCAAATTAACATACAGTACATAGAATATAGGCAGCTTCAATCAAAAAGTATTGGTATCGAACTCGCAACTCTGAGCAGCCACTGCTGATTTAACAACAGTCAACAGGTCATGGACACCACGGATGCATGCGGACTGAACAATACTGAAATGCCTTTCGTCCACAACAGGTCAGTATTTTGTGGTGGAGGCAGACATCCATGAATTCCCTCAAGTGAAGGTGGACAAACGTTTTCAGGGGATTTTGAACATGTTGCGCCACTGCCAGCGCCTACGGGAGCTACGAGGGGGAGGTATCACCCGCTATGTGTTAGCATGAATGAACAAGATGTGTCAAATGGACTGTTAAGAGAAACTGGATACACACGTAATAAACATCCTCCCCCATGAACAGTGATTTTTTTTATTCTTGTTTTTTTTATGTACCCCAGCAGGGCATGTATTCATGCTAAGAGCAAAGGAATTCTGTGTTGGAGAACATATTCAAATTATCAGATCATCACATTACTTAATGTTTCATGGTCACCATTGGTTTGTTGTGAACTTAGCAGCAAATGGCCCACATAGCAAGCTGTTAGCGGTCTGCCACCTATTCTTGAACTGCATGCAGCTGGTCAGAATGCCTGTAATATCTCCAGTGGGAAACGTGACAAACCCATGTTTGTGTGGCAGTGCTTTTGATCTAACATGAGAGTTATGGTCCATTCTATTGTACTCGGAACTTGCCGTTTCTCTTCACTAATGGCACTGTGGTAGTTGATGTAGGTCCTCTTTAGATGCTCGTGAAATTCAGAGACTTGCCACACAAACATGAGTTTGCTGCGGGCGTCCATGTTTTCCCGAGCAGATGCGCTGGAACACATTTCGCTCTCATTTGGCTAACTACAGTTTAAGTACATGTTTCAGTAAGAATATTCATTATCCTGTAAGTAAACGTTATTTTTGTTCTCTAAAATGATCATTTGATTTCAAACTTTAAAATGTAATTTGAACGTTTCTGCATTTTATCGAATGATGTAGTGATGCATTCACTTCCGTTCTCAGCCTCGGAACTGTGGCGCTCATGCGAGAATACACTTCACGCCTAATAATGAAGTTATGTATGGTTACATTTGCATCTCAGACTGAGAATGAGTGATGTTTGCACATGTTTACCGATAATTAAGTGTAAAGTAATGTCTGTATGTATCTCAATATGAAATCGGATATACTGAAAGTTATGGTACTGTAAACTGTATTTATTACTGTGAGATGAAATTATAAATTGAATATGTTGTACAACATTAGATATTAAATCCTGTTTGTAAACACAAGTCAAGTCTTTTTGTGAGCGTTCACCAACAAAACCTTGAGATCAAAGACTTCTACCTCATGTTACAAAAATATTCAAAATTTTCATTTTGAAAAAATCTTACTCTAACTAAATTGCACTTTCTAGAATTCACCTTGGACTCGGTGCCATTCATTTATGGTGGGTTATTTCATTAGCTCTGAATTTAGAGGCATACTTGCCTAGGAGTGGGTTGCAATATCACTGCACAGGTGACGTAGGTTTCTGAATGGGCATCACCTAGTGAGCTGGGCTACCTCACACAGATAACTGAAAGCCACCATGTATTGAACCTGACAAATCCACCCAGCAAATCATATTGCAGCATATATACAACACAGAATCCCACTGATGGGTGATGAGTTTCTAACAAAAAGCCAAGATGAGGCAATTGTCCCGGTTTGCGTACATCTATTGTTCAGATTTTTGGTTGCTTTCTTTTAAGGAGCAATCAAGAGGAACCAAGGACACAACAGTAGAATGTCTGCAAAACGTTGTCTCCAAATACCTAAAAGGAGTCTCCGACAGAAGGTGGCAGCAAAGGACAACAGAGGCAATTTTATGAACTAGAAGAGTAGAGACTTAACTTCAGTTTCGACTACAACATAGATGCTGGCCCCTAGTGGATATGGAGTGTGTATGACGGGGGCATATTAATTATGGTCAGTGTTTATGTACATTGAGTTGTTGGTGTACCATAGGGCAACACTGAGTCGGGTATAATCGGACCAGATGGGAATGTAAGAGGTTGTAAGGCATTGGTCGAGGCAGTGGCAAATAGCAAAGCAACTTGGCAAATCAATTAATAATCATCCTGTGATAAATATGTAAACCTATTGTCAATTAGACCATGTTTTATGCTATAAACATGTACTATAAGCTCAAATGTGTCAAATGTGTCTGAATCTGAACTAAATCTTAGGATTTTAAACCCTACGAGGGAGGCAACAGTATTACTCATTCACTTCTCCCAAACAAATTTAACAAATTATATGAAAACATTAAAGTAATTGAACAAGAAGCAATGCTGGCATCCAGTAAGAGGCCAAACTGCACTGCCCTCACCACCGCCATCACCATCAAACACCCAACAGAAGAGCTACAAAAGGAAACACTTGTAAATTGTAAGGGCCTCTGCAGAAATATCAGTAAATACCTAAAAAGACATGTTTCTCTACTTCCCCCTGTTGTTCAACTCATGTCATTACAAGATTTGGAGGTTATTCAGTGGCTTCCAGTGTCACACACACACACAATAAACAATCATCAGTATACAGATAGGTTGGAAACCCACATAAACACAGATTGGCTGCATGTTTTGTATTCTACCATGCAAGCAGGATATTTGTGCCAGCTGATGGGCACAAATTAAAGCATCCAGTTTAAGAGGATGCTCACATTTTCCAAAAGTATGTCCACATCTTTTTGTTTTGGGTGAGCAGCCTTTTTATCCGATCCCATATTCAACATTTTCCAGCCAGAAAAAGTGGAGAGATTGTATATACACAACATAATGAAATTCAGGCAAGAATATCATGCACATCGATTAACTAAAACTAGTAAACAAATTAAGCAAAACTGAAGAGTGGCGTGTAGCTTGTGCACATGCCATAGCAATTTAAACTAAAACTGTTCAGTCAAAACACAAAACACATTCAAGCACATTTCACACACTGATGGAAGAAGGTGCTGGGCTTTTTGTTATGCTTTCCAAACATTGCTAACACTGCAGCCCTTCAGTGGCTGCAGAAAAAAGGTAGGAAGGAAAAGCTAGTGTGGCAGGTTAGACCCTCCCCTCTGTCAGTTTGACCTTAATTGGCTCCAGTTTGAGCATGAGCAATCTACTCTGGTGTCCCAATTAACTGGGCGGGGCTGCCGAGTATATCAGGTGCGGCTGCTCTGCAGTGACCACACTAGCTATTTGGAATTCCGCCATGGCATTGGATGAGAGCAGCACTGCAGCCATTGACAGGCTTGTGGCTTTTTCTTTACAGTCTAAGGTAAGCATGGTTGCCTTATCATTGTTTACTTTGCACTTTAATGGTGCTGTTGTCATATTCTGGCCGTGGTCCTTGCTTTGCAGCGCTCTCCACTGTCCTTGTGTGGCCCATTATATGCGGCCCCTCCGGTGATCCCCGGCTTCGCTCCTATGGTTGGCTCTTGTGAACGCCCAAGTGATTTGGTTGTCCTGGGCTATGCGTAAAGCAACACTCTTTTTGGTGAGCTGGCTTGTTTTATCTTCATCAGTGGCCCTTTTATTTGGCCTATTTATCACGTTGTGTAGTACAGTCTTGCTCTTTGCTCTGCTGTAGTGAGACCCCGGATTGTGATCCCGCTTCCCCTGGCGCTGTGGAAAGCTGCACCACACCCCCCTGCTGCTCTGTTTCCACCCTGCTGCATTCCGGTTTGCACATTGTTGGCTCCGGATCCTCCACTGAACACCATCGCAAGTTTCAGTTTGTCCGTAATTAAGCTCCTTCCTCCTCATTTGTGGTTTACTGTAACTGTTGTCTCCCTGCCTTCAGGTCCTTGGGCAGCATTCGGCAGGCTCTGGTGATGGTCTCTTCACTTTTCTTCTTGTAATTCAGTGGGTGTTTTGATTTGCTGTGATTTATTACTTCAGTTGATTCTATTTGAGTTGCTGTGATTTATTGATTTTAGTTGATATTTGATTCGTGGCAATCTATTATTTTTAGTTCATTCTATTTATTTGTGGTTGTCTAATTCTTTGTCTTTCCCATCTCTCAGTCTGACAAATGTCCTAAGCCTTTGCCCTTTGTTTGTGCGCCCCTTGATGTCAATCATACAGTTGCTGAATCTTGAACTACTGGCTTTAAGTTCAGGAAAAATATGTCGGTTTCCTATTTTTAACTGTGCATAACTAAACCATTAAAGTAAATATATATTTTTGGAAGTCTGTCTCTGGTCCCGTGTGTGAATGAACTTGTGACGTTTTTTTTTTTTTTTAGAGAAACTATTTCTTGGGGTGCAATTCCCCAGGTGGCGTTGTCGCTTCAGCAATCTGGCCACACTAGGAAAAGCTATATGTTGACAACAATTTACCACATTGATTTACCACCCTTCCCAAGCACAGCAGCTCCTGGATGCAGTGAGGCGGTGTCGCCAGCTAGGTTCTACATCTGTGCACGACACTGCAGTGGCCCTGGAGCAGTTCATCATTGGCCTCCCGTCTTCCAGATTTACCACCTCAACTTAAAGTGTGGAGTGAGGCAGTCCCCATTTCTCCGGCTACTACGGTGATTGATAGAGATATGTTGGGACTGGAAGTAACTAATTCCACCAATGCAGTCTCACTCACTTTGTGATGCCTATCCCTCACCAGTTTCTGTGGCTGTGTTCACTCTGGTCCAATCACACAAAGCGTAATGTCATTGCTACAAATTTAGCTTTAAGAGAATAGTATAAAGAAGACAGTCTCATGTCATAACATAAATCATTTCACCTTTCATTCCAAATATTGTCAGTGTAGTGTTTTCAGCAATTCTATGATTTCAGAAGCAGTCCTTTACCACAGTGCTGTTGTAGAAGCCTTGGTTTTATGAATTCTAGCAGTGGCGAGTTCCATCATAATGTTGACTGTATTGTAACCACTTTCTAATGTGACGGTTGTGTGGAGATGGCCATCTCTGTACAATCAGCTTCTTCGCCGCTGTTAAACCAGCAAGCCATACCTTACGTTGTTTCTCAGTCAACTGCATTTTTGAATCATTAAGCAGAAGAGGAATTGGTTGTAAGGGGACATTTTTCTCTATTAGGTCTGCAAGTATGGAGGTAGCCTTATTCCAAAATGTATAAACTGTCCTCTGGACAGTCCCAAACCTTGTGTTTCAATGTTCCAGGAGTCCCAAGTGAACATAAGTCATAGATAAAATTTGGACTTTGTGTTTGCCTTGTGCGATATCTTGAAAGTGGTGTTCAATATGTTCTATGACAGAGCTTGAAATTAATCATTTGGTGTTTCTGGTTTTTGAAAATTTAAAATGTTTTCCCAAACAGCCTTCAAATCAATTGATTCCTCCCCAACCTCCAAGTCTTTATCCCATTGTTTCATTATATTAAACTGTAGAAGTTATTTGAAGCAGAGAATATATACTTGACATAGATTCCAAAATCCACTCTGACTGGATGTAATTTCAATCCAGATCCACATGGCGCTCCATAGGCACGAAGTAAAGAAAAACTGATGATCCCGGTATATTATATACAGTGGTGGCCGAAATTGTTAGAACACCTGACAGATCTGAAAATCCAAAACATGATTTCATTTCATAATCATGAAACATGCAGATGGTGGTTTGTTTTCAGGTGTGTTTGTTCAAGAGCCTGATGGCTTGTGGGAAGAAACTGTCTTTAAATCTAGTGGTGTGAGTCCGGATGCTACGAAACCGTCTGCCTGAGGGCAGCAGGCAGAACAGCTTGTGGCTGGGGTGGAAAGGATCCTTAAGGATCCTGCTGGCCTTCTTCCTGCTCTGAGCACAACAAATATCAGATGAAGTGAGTCCTACTGTTTTTATCCACTTTTAACTTTAATATTTGGTATGTCCACCTTTTGCAGCAATTCAAAAGAATCACACAGCTGTGTCCTAAGACTCTTACATCACCATCAATTTAACCACGATCACACCTGACAATGATTACACAAGTAATTTGGCTTCTTCTGTGAAGGAACATGATTGTGTGACATTGACAGTGAAATAGGCCTAGCTTGTTTTTTGTAAGGAAAATGAGGTAAATCTCCTTATAATGGCTCTATTCTGGTTTATAGAGCATAATGATGCCTTTGTATATATTTCATTTGTTTTATGGGTATTTTAATGGCCAATTGAACAAAAACTGAAACCTCTTAAATGTATGCCAAGTGTTCTAATAATTTTGGCCACCACTGTACAGCTTGAAGAGACCACTCCAAATTTTTGTATGTATGGCAGCCGTTCCATTCGCTATGGGGTCAGATAACTCTCATAAGTCACAAATCAATACAACACGATTCAAATATATTTTGCGATTTATATATAAATGTCTCTGTTCACAAATATATTTTTCAATGCACACACGTGTATTGTTTCATATAAATGTAATAAAATAAAATAAAATATATATATATATATGACAGAAGGTTCACAAATAAATTAGTGTTCACAAATGTCTGTTTCCGATGCACACACAAATACGTCTCGTTTTATATAAATAAAACAAATCCACAAATATACTCAGTTAAAAACAGCTGCAGTGTTCATCTAAAACATATTTCAATGTTGAATGTTTATATACAGATTGTCGAATCTGCGTTTAGAAACCGCCACAGGAGTTGTGAACCTTGTTACATTTGTGTGTGGATTTTTGAGAGTTTCCTGACGTGGTTAGATTCACAAATGCATTTTTTCTAAAGGGCCATTCTCTGTAGCCTATCAGACGTCTCTTTCAAGTTCAGCCAATCACACCAGCATGTGATTTCAATGCTGCGTTCAATGTCCCTAATCCCGACGAGTTTGGCGTCCGGTAGCAGTACTCCAAGTGTAATTAGACATAACACGTTTAGCCAATAATTCCCTTGTCATTTGTGATTGAATACATTTGAATTATGATCGTCTGATTTTGCTAACAATGTGTTATTTACACAGCTAGAAAAGTTAGTTAGGTAATATTTGAACCATAGATAGCAATGAGACTCGGGCCAGCGCCCACTTCACTGACGGCACAATCGGCTGAGCATCAGATTCGGCTGCTGTCAGTTGAGCCAGAGCCACTCCGGCAGTGGAGGGCTTGGGTGAATGCTGGTTAATTGTCACGGAAAGAGTCTGGCCCGACTGTAGCTTGCCGGATATGGCCCAGATCATGATTTCTGAATTTGGACCAACTCTGGTCAATATTCGGCAGATGACTATATTTCATTGCCTAGCAACACTATGAAACATATCTGGTTGAGTAGAGGGCTCGAGCTTCAGTTTTCACTTGGCGTTTTGACTCCGCTGCTGCAATCCTTCAGCCTACGAAATGTTCTATTTTTTTTATTAGTAATTCCAGGTGAGTAACGTCACCATCATAGGTTTGTGTAGTTTAACTAACACAATTGCCATTCATGCTGTGATTTTACTGTTGTTGCACTCAAATCTTTTAAAAATAAATCTGGTAGAAGCGACCGCTAACGTTACAGCTAAAATAAACTAACATTAGCACGCTAGCGCGACTAGCTAACAGGTGTCAGTTAATCTGATATTTACATTTAAAGATTAACTAAGTCTAACGTGCCTTTAGTTTGAGTCCTTTGCATCCACTTTTTGAGAGAATATGTATTTTAAGTCATGTGTGTAGCTTCAAAAGGGTCTCTGAATGGAGAAATGCATTTAAGCTAGTTTTTAGAAAGATCATTTTCAGATGTTTCTGTTAGCCACCAAAGCCACAGAATAAATCTGAAAAAACAGAATTATAATTTGGTGCTGTAAAACTTGGAGTACTGCTACCGGACGCCAAACTCGGACGTTGAACATAGCATTGAAATCACACGCTGGTGTGATAGGCTGTGATAGGCTACAGAGAATGGCCCTTTAGAAAAAATGCATTTGTGAATCTAACCATGTCAGGAAACTCTCAAAAATCCACACACAAATGTAACAAGGTTCACAACTCGTGTGGAGGTTTCTAAACGCAGATTCGACAAGCTGTATATAAATGTAACAACATTGAAAGTTTTACATTTATATAAAATGAGACGTATTTGTGTGTGCATCGGAAACAGACATTTGTGAACACTAATTTATTTGTGAACCTTCTGTCATTTATATATATATTTTTGACATTTATATGAAATGATACACATTTGTATGTGCATTGAAAAATATATTTGTGAACAGAGACATTTATATATAAATCGCAAAATATATTTGTGAATCGTGTTTTAGTCATTTGTGATTTATGAGAGTTATCTGACCCCATATATTCCAGTGTGTTGAATTCCAACACAGGCACAACTCATGTCAGGAGTTTAGAACAACACAAAAATGTTAATTTTACTCAAACACATACTTATAAATCATAAAACCAGAGAAACTGATAATTTGGAGTGGTCTCTTAATTTTTTCCAGAGCTGTATGTCCTTATTATATATGTCACCAAGTGTATTAATACCTTTCGAGGACCAGGATTTAGATTCAAATGGTTTGTTATCTGAATTGATGGCTTTGTTGTGCCACAACAGTGTGTGAAGGAAGAATTCGTGCAATTTTCCTTTTAATTCAGCAAAAAATGTGTTGTTTTGTAATAGCGTAATAATGTATGTATGTTTGTAATAATATAGCACAGCGATTTTTTTTAACCTTGGATCCTAAATCTATCTGCACAAGTACTGGATTGTGGTCAGATAATATTGCGGGGAGAACTGAGCAAGATTTAGTACACATGTCTAGACTCTGTGAAAATAGAAAATAGTCGATTCTAGAGTGCATTTTATGATTAGAAGGAAAATAATCCTTAACACCTGGATTATGTGTTCGCCATACATCAAAAAGATTAAAATCATCAATAAATTAATTTATTCAATTCATTCAATTATTACATTTGAATTCCTTTTCACTAGAACTAGGGTTCCTTTATATTTTCATCCACTGCAACCTTATATGTGCTATCCTGTATGCAAGACGCATCACCTGTATTTAAATGAGATTCCTAAATAGATGCTATGTCAACATTCCTTCTTTGTAGGAATTCTCTCACAATAACTCTCGCATTCAACCCTCTAATATACCAACATAAAACAGATAACCTAACCATGTTGTTCAAAGCCAACCCGATATACAAACTGAGGTACCCTCCCTACCTCCCCCGGCCGCCGTCCCCCTCCCCTGTCAGTGTTTCACAGAAGCATCCACATAACGCAGTCACAATTCCTATACTCAACCCTGTCCCCATCAAATTGTCATCCTATAACTCAGCTTCTAAACACTAACAGCCCGTTCTGGCATACAAATAAAATAAATGAGACTAAAACATCTAATGTTATCTCAATGAAAATACCTCCATGTAATATAGTGCTCGTGCTGGAAGTTGGAGTACGTTAACGTAGGCTGCCGACAACAGCGTACAGCAACCAACATTAGCTTACTCAACGTTCGCCAGTAGCTATTTCCCCTAAATTCAAGTGTGAACAACAAAAACAATTTTAAAATAAAAAGTAACGGTAACCAAGTTAATGTAAATTATGAAGCTCTTCTTCATCAGCTGTTAGCTAAAGTAAGCTGCCATTCAAGTTAGCCAGCGTTATCTAGCTAGCAAATCAGTATAGAATAATATAGAAATTTGCATTGTTCACATTGATGAACACTCAGTGTCACTTGAGAATTAGCGAGGAGCAGCTACCTAGCCATCTATGTCAACGTTATTCTATTCCATTTTCTCTTAATTCCGCGTGCCAAGAGAGCCACCTCCTCGTTTGGGTAGCGTCAGATAATCCGGCCTTGATGTCGCACCCGAGAAGTACGAATTCCATGTGCCCAGCGTGTCTTTCCTTGGTTACATCATCGCCCAGAACCAGGTTTGCATGGATCCGGTCAAGGTTTCCGCCATGGCAGAGTGGCCTGCGCCCACCAACCACAAACAGCTGCAGCACTTTCTGGGGTTTGCGGATTTCTACCGCAGCTTCATCCGTAACTACAGCTGCATCACAGCCCCCCACCTCCCTCCACCTCCATTCCCTTCCGCTGGATCCCAGAGGCGGAGACCGCTCTCGGCGAGCTCCTCATTTCAGGTCTGGAGAGCGCTCTGCAAGGCCCTGGGCGCCACCACCAGTTTGTCTTCCGGATACCATCCGTAAACTAATGGGCAGTCAGAGCGGGCCAACCAGGAGATGGAGGCTGCCCTCGGGTGCATCGCATCCGCCAACCCGTCTTCCTGGAGCTCCCAGCTCTCCTGGGTGGAGTACGCGCACAACACCCTCATCAACGCCTCCTCAGGTTTGTCCCCCTTCAACTGTTCTCTTGGGTACCAGAGGTCTTGGTCGCCCCTGGGTAAAAGCTTAGGAATTCTGCGACCACTGCGCTTGCAGGTCACGTGACCTCCCCTGGATGGCCCATATCTATGTAAAGAATCCATGGTCGCCTCAAAGTACATAGAATTGCAAAACGAGAAGAAAATCCATTGGTCGAATGTGATTAAATGAAGCTTAGCGTAAGTTCAATCAGGAAGACTACCTATCCATCTCTTACTATCATCACTACTCCAGGTGCTCTCCCGCACTGGCCTAGCTTGTTATTCAATCAGCCCTTTGAGGAAGGGCACTCCCCGTCCTCCCTCAGAGGAACCAATGGCCAGCCTACACACCCTTCTATATATACAGTTATCTGCCGCACCCATCTGTAATTTCAGGTGCATCGCTGCTGCGCCCCACCGCCTCCCCACCACCACCAGTGCCAGGCTCCAGTTGGTCGTCAGCGAATCTACCCCGCCATGGAGAACGGCCTACAGGGGGGAGTTCCTGCTCCTCAGAGATTTGCGGGTTTCGCCTCTAACCCATTCGATCCCAGCCGGAGCTACTGCCAAACATTCTCATATTTGTTATCACAATAAATGTTCCTTTTTCGTACAACTAGTCTCTCCTGACTTGAAATGAATCTAATCACATTCAACTAATCACCTATCTTATAAGTGATTTCCCCTGTTCTGATTATATTTGGGTGTCTTGTTTGGGTGGTACAGCCACCCAAATAATTTTGTTTTAGATTGAATTTTTGTGCTGTAATGCTGCATTCATGTCATACAAGATGAGCTTACTGCTTGCTGTAATTTGCACCACAGGTTGTTTTTAGGTGCAGGAGCTCCTTCCAAGTGCTCAGATGTTGGTCTTTTACCTAAGAAAAGGTGCCATTTTTCAACAATAGTTTCTACATTTAACATTTTATGCAATAGATGATTTTTAATTTACGTTACATTTGTTGGCCTTTTTAAGTCCATAGCTTTCCCAAAAAGCCAATGTAGAATAGGGTTTTGTTATTTTTTTTGGCATTTTGCCTTTATTTGACAGTCAGTAGAGAGAGACAGGAAAGATCAGGTGAGAGAGGAGGGATGACATGCAACATAGGTCCTGGGCCGGATTCGAACCCAGGACTCTCTCCTCTCTCCAAACCCAAAGTTTTCTAATACCCTGTACAAAAACTCTTGCTCTACTCTCTCAAATGCCTTATTCCAGTCTATCCCCACTACTACTCCCCCTATCCCGTCTTGCTTCATGTGCTCTATCACATCCCTAACAGTCCCTATCATGTCTGCTATATCCCTACCTGGGGCCTGTTCCAAGAAGCGGGTTTAGTGAAAACTGAGATGAGGGAAACTCTGGGTTTTCCGTTCCAGAAAGAGAGGTAACTCAAACTCTGATTCAATTACCATGGTAACTGACTCTGTGAACCTAACCTGCTGGCTGGCAGGTTTTCTTGAACAAACCCTGACTTTCTCCCTGTCTCCTCCCTCTGCTGAACCTGAAGCAGCTGTCGAACATGGCGTGTCCTTTCCTCGGTAACCCGATCGATATTCAAGTGGAAGTAATTTGCATAGCCTTATGTCGGGAGAGGATTTTGAGACCCCGATTAGATGTTCTATGTCCAGGATGGAAGAGCTGTCCGAGATATAATATGCTGTTTACACTTCACGGATTAAGCTACCACCACCCCGAGCAGTCAAATAAAGACATTTCATTTGGGCTTTCCTACAAAAACAAAAGCAACAGTTAGTATTTTTATATTGTTCCAACAACAAATATCTAGATCTGCCTTTCCAATTTGCCGCCCCAGTACACCACTTGAAGTATCTCTGGGTCAGACAGCTTAGTTGGTAGAGCATTAGACTCTCAGTCTCAGGGTTGTGGGTTCGATCCCTACAGGTGTCAACTGTCACCTTTGTATGTTGCTTTGGTTAAAAGCGTCTGCTAAATGACTCTATTGTAATGTTTTTATATTTCATTTTCAGCTGCTGCCAAGTGTGCTTTGCGCCCGTGGGATTGCACCTAAATGAATTTTTTTTTCCCAATACTATTCCGCCACTTTCTCACAGGTAATATTATAAGAAAGTGTTATGTTATGTTAAATGAATACACTACTGCATTCAAATGTACGCATTGACTCGGGCAGCGATTCTCTCCCACGCCAATTCCCTCTCCTTTACGACCCTTCTGCTTGCTGGTTGCCATGGTGAATCGTAGTATCGGACCTCCATTGATGATGGCTTTTTATTGTCGTCGCGCACACGCTTAACTCAAGGTGAACATACTCCAAGTTGATTGAACTAACTCACATCAGCCGTTCTGGAACCGAAAACTCAGACTTTGCCATCTCGGAATGAATCAACTCAGAGTGCAGGGTTAGACTCTCAGTTTGCTGAACCTGCTTCTTGGAACAGGCCCCAGGTCTCTCTGGTGCTTTGGCTCTTGGGCTACTCTTCAGACTAACTAACTAACTAGAAATCTTGTAAGGAGCTCCTGTGCGTGGCCGGTTGATGATCGAGTGATGTTCCTTCCACTTGGGTATCATGTCCCTAATGGTGCTTATAGGAACATTTAGGAGTAGAGAAATCCGTCGGTAACCAGTGCCATTACAATGCTGCTCAACAATCTTGTTGTGAAGGTCTTGGGAGAGCTATTTGCCTCTACTCTCTGAGATGTTTCTCGCAGGAAAGCTTGGTGACAAATTATTTCTTTACTTGTATTGCATTTGTTTACTTGGAAACCCTTTTTCAAAGAGTGGAAGTACCTACCCACCAACATGCACTAACCCAGCTGATTCTAATTAGCACAGGTAGGAGAACTGAGGCATAAGCTGGTTTAGTGCATTTTCTTACTGTGTTCAATACTTTTTTCCTGTGTCATTCCCCTTTATTGCACATAACTTATGGATTGGAATGTTCCAATTTCTTTAGCTGTGTACTTTTATTGACTTAATACCAATGTCTGGTCTAAATTTCATGTGAAAAGTTGCAATGGAAATATGTTGAATTAAATGTGTTGATGTGTTGAATATGTATTTCCCCCACTGTATATAATAATTCCTCCATCTTCCCCCTGTCTCTTAGCCCATTTATATTTATAGAAGTAACAGTGGTCATGAGAGCAAACCAAAGAGAACAAGTATTTGAAACATACATTTAAACAAAGTCACGTACCAGCACACGGCCCTTTAATCCTTTCCTCTCTCACTCTGTCCCTTTCCGCCTTCCTCTTTACATTCAGCCTTGTTGCCTTTCCTAGTCCCTCCATCTTCTCATTCTCCACACTTTCCTCTTTCCTCCCTGGCTCCACCATCTCCTATTTTCCCCACCAGCTCTGGCATTGCTGACCTCTGCCCCTTCTCCACCGCCTCCACCACTTCCTTTGCCATTCCATCTATCTCCTCGCTGCTGTCATCTCCTTCCTTCTCCTCGACCCCGTCCGCTTCCTCAACCTCGTCCTCAGCCCCGTCCTCCTCCTCCATGCCGTCCCCACCCTCTTCGTCCTGCTCCTCCATCCATTCCCCATCCTCCCTCTCATCACCATCCTCTTGTACACTCTCCTCCTCCCCTCTCTCCGACTCCCTCCGCTCCTCACGCTCTCTCGCATAGTGTCCTGTTTGGTGGCACCTAAAACATTTAAATTCAGTCTACAGACTCTCACTTGTCTGTCATGGATTACCCTGACACACTCCACCCCTCCCAGAGTCTCAAACTTCGCCGAGTATGGCAACGACCTGACCTCGGGCCTCATTTATAAAGGTTGCTATGCACAAAAAGTGGCGTTAACGGGGGTGAAATGTGCGTACGCATATTTTACTGCAAACGTCGGGATTTATAGAAAAATTCTATGCGGTAAAATGTGCGCACTTCTACACATCCTTTCACCCATGCGTAGAGCTCACCGCAAAGCTCAGTCCTCTTAAAAACATAGTTTTATAAGTGTGCTTTCACAGGGTTTGTGGTCTGTTGTATCTGTTAAGTCACTACTTAAAACCTATTTTTATAAAAGGCATTCTCTTAACTCTTATTTTATTCATTATTTTACCGGGCGGTGCCAGGATGAAGTGAAATAAAACTCATTGATCTAACCATGCAATAGAAACAGCAGTTTGCGGCTTGCATCTCTCTCTTTCTCCTTCTCTCGCTCTCTCTCTCCCTCTAACCTCTCTCTCTCCCCAACGGGGGAAATGGAATTAGGGCTGAAAGTTGTATTTACCACCATGAAAAGCAAGCAGGCTGAGAAACCGAACTAAGTGACGTGTCTGTCTGTCTATCGATCTCCTCTGTTTCAGTGGGCTACTATGGACGCCCCAGCATACACCTATGGAAATATTTTTCTATAGATACATAAAGCTTAAACAGAGGGGGCAAAAATACAACTGAGGGGCTAAGCATATTTTACTCTTTCACATGTAGCTCCTAATGCTCAATGTTGTATAACTTTTAAACTGTTTTAAAATTGTTTTTATCATTTTGTTCATCAGTTTGTCTTCCATTTTTATTTTGTCTTCTAAAGCACTTTGTAACTTTGCGGTTCTCCACAATGTGGCCCAGATCCTCTACTGAGCCCCAGACAGTAGCTACACCTTTACGGCGCTCAACCTCACTGATGAGCCTCAACCTCACTGATGAGCCTCGATCTCGCACGCCGCAAATTTCGGCTTTCTTGCAGCTGGCGTCTCTCAGTCTTTCCCTCATTGATAGTCGACAAAGGCTCCTTAACAATGTCGGCATATTCATGAGCTATTTAGCATTGCCCATTTATGGATGATTGTGGGAGGACACTGGGAGGAGTACACGAGTGCACAATTCATTATTTATAATTTATAAAACTTTGCGTAGATTCCATTTATAAAACGTATAAATTTATAAAACTTTGCGTAGATTCCATCCTAAAACATTGCGTACACACAAACCTCAGAATCTACTAACGCAAGAAAATATTCAGATCTATAAAACCGTGCAGCACACACCTGTACGCAGTCTTCTCTTTATAAATACCCACCTGCGGTGAATTGTGAGCTTGTGTACTCCTCCCAGTGTCCTCCCACTACTCCTCCCAGTGTCGTCCCACAATCATCCATAAATGGTCAATGCTAAATAGGTCATGAATATGCCGACATTGTTAAGGAGCCTTTGTTGGACTATCAATGAGGGAAAGACGGAGAGACGCCAACTGCAAGAAAGGCGAAATTTGCAGAGTTCGAGGTTGAGGTTGGTCACTGAGGTTGAGCGCCGTAAAGGTGTACTGTTTGGGGCTCAGTAGAGGCATCTGGGCCACATTGTGGAGAACCGCACAAGCCCTAATAATCCGGCACACCTCTCTCTCTGGCGGGTCAGTGGGCCCAACAGCTACCCCCACTGGCTCCCCACACACCAGCACGTTAGCATTTTCAGGTACCATAGCTGCCCTGGCTCTCCATTCTGTAGAACTCTGCAAGGCTCGAAGGCGGCTTCTATTTCATCCACAATCCGCCGGTAGCTCCACCGAGCAGATCTGGGGTTTTTATGGATGATAGCACCAGCTGCACCGGTCAGGCTGAATCTAAGCTGAACAGCCATGGTCCTCTCTGACCAGTGGTTAGCCCTTGCACAGCTTTCAAACTGGTAAAGAAAGTCTTTCCATGAGCCTGATCCATCAAAATGGCCTGGCCGTAGTGTGGGAATCCTCTCTCTCTGTCCATAAAGTTCATCATCGCTACTGTCCACAAAGTCATCACCACGCACTATGTGAGATGTACAGCCGTGTGGTGCAGACCTGGCCCTCCTCACACTAGGCTGGCCATATTCACACAGGTCAGGCTCCCTTATTTTGACAATATTAAATTCAATGCTTTTGTAATACTTTTAAGACCCTGGGATACCCTGTACTAAAAGAATTGTACTACTGTATTATACAAGTAATTTTATTAAACATGTATTATATTACTGTATTATATAAGTAATCTTGTTAGTGTATATTAGTAACCTACTGTAGGAGCACTGGGTGCTGCGTGGTGGAGGAGCAGTGATGTTGGCTGGGTGCTGGATGTTGGCTGGGTGCTGGTAGGTGGAGGAGCAGTGATGTTGGCTGGGTGCTGGATGTTGGCTGGGTGCTGGTAGGTGGAGGAGCAGTGATGTTGGCTGGGTGCTGGTAGGTAGGTGGAGGAGCAGTGATGTTGGCTGGGTGCTGGATGTTGGCTGGGTGCTGGTAGGTGGAGGAGCAGTGATATATCATATAGTGATTTAATGCACAGTACTAGGGAACACTTTCTACTTACTGGACATGTATACACTCATTACATATCTAAAAGACAACCAAGAACATGAGACAACTTTATACAAATTCATATCACATTAACTGATGCCACTGGTCATACTTTGTTAAACATCAGCAGCAAAAGCTGTTGATGATCCCAACTAATGAAGTTCCATAACTTAAGTTGGGGAACAAAGACCACACCTCATCTCCCAAGACAATTTCCTGCCCAACCCTTTCTCCTCTGTCTATTTCTCCTTTTCTCCCTCTCTCTCTCTCTCTCTCTCTCTCTTTCAGCACAAGGACCACCTGGGTTTGGCAAGCCTTTCCCTGTTCCTTATTTTTAATAAACCAAACATTAAGCTTCCCAATGGTGTGGTCTTTGTTTGTGAAAAAGTGCAAATGCAGTGTTTGAATATGATTACCTCACATATCTTTTTGTTGTTGTAATCTGTAGTGATAGTAAGATTGCTCCTGCTGACTTGAGCCAACCATTTTTTTCTCCTCTCCGTGTCAGTGGGGAAACCGTACATTCGTACTCCTTTCTCTGAGTGATTGGAGCATCCACATGCAGCACAGCAAACCATGGGGGAGACTACAGTATATGCAAGGACAACACAGAGGAAAGAGCATAGACAAACTGCTTGACATGCTATTCATGCAATTCATTAAATATCTTGAATATATGTCAAGATGTTTCCACGGTTGCTAGGAGATGCATTCACTGTTACTGTAATGGATATACACTTTCTGCCGATCAATTTCCAGGATGGAAACAACCGATTTCATAAAAATATAATAAAAGCAAGAACCAGCCCGAACAGCTCAGTCAGTAGAGCATGAGACTCTCAGTCTTAGGGTTGTGAGTTTGATCCCCATATAGGGTCCAGTACAGTATGATGACTGTAAAGTAGTAAGATGAAACCTTACGTACAGCCTTTACTACATCATTTATGCGATAGTCCATTTACAGTCTTGAGGTTTCATATATGGCATGGTTTCATTTATAATATTCTTAGCACAGCTTTTCAGTTCTTTAATATTGTTGGAACACATATCTAATAAGGTCTATACAATTTGTTCGTTTTTAATTCAACAATTAATACACATTCAATCTAGCAGCAATTCGTTGTCAATCTTTCTCTCTCCCTTTATTTGTGGCAATCGTATTTCCCTTTTCATTGTAATATGGCTGAATTCTCCATAGACCTCCACTAAAAGTCGCTGTTCAGTGGCCGTGAACATTGCGGCTCTGTCTTTACCGTCATTTTTCGCCATGAAGAATCGATCTGATCCATAATCGACCTCTGGGGCTGCTTAAATAAACTGTGTATAAATGTACACGCTAAATTATCTGGATTGCTTGAGCCTGGCTCGGTTTAGCCAGATCACGGTAGCTTGACTTGGGCTTTGTGGAACCGCTTTAGACCTGATTGAGGTTAATCGCCGCTTTTCTAAGCCTGCTTTGTGGAACAGCCCCCTGTTTGAGGGCAATTTTTTTTATGTGTATTTTTCTATGGCAGTGGTTCCCAAACCTGTCTTTGAGGGACCCTGGGTATTTGATTTTTAAATTCCACCAACAGTACTCTTGAATCAATGTAATGAGGTCAGCTAGCTGAAAACCTTTTTTAAATCGACACTAGAGTTACTGAGAAAAATTCACTGGAATCTTGTTAGCATTTTGTAGCAATGCTAGTGGAAGCATATGGGGTCAGCTAGCCAGTAAATGGTTTGGTAAACAGTTTCAGTAACCATAATGGTTTTCAACTCTTTGACAAGAACCTTAGGATGTGCGATATTGAACCCAAGTATAAAACACTGAACTATGCCTTAATTCTTTCCATGCTTTGGCCAACTTCAGAACTGGACGCTAGGAAGTGTGGGGAAATACATAGAACACAAATACCAATCCATAAGAGAGCCATAAGAATTGTAAGCAAAACTACTTATAGAAAACCAACAAACTCACTTTTTGTCAAATTAAAGGCTTTAAAATATAAAGATTTGGTCTATTTTAAAGTGGCTCAAGTTATGTATAAAGTTAAGTATCCCAAAGTTGTTTGAAAAGAGAGAGAGTCGATATGATCTGTGAGGAATTTGTATGTTCAAAAAGCAATAAGTGAGGACTAATGTAAAACAGCATTGTATTTCAGTCAAAGGAGTGAATTTGTGGAACAGCTGCAGTGAGAAACTGAAAATATGTGCAACACTTAATAAGTTTAAACACATCTTTAAGGATAGTATAATTAGCAAATATGAAAATGGATGATTAGGGAAAGGAACTGACATGGAAGGACGGGGTGGAGATGTGAGTTGTTTTTTGTTTGTCTTGTTTTGTTTTATGACATATGATTAAAAGGGTAGGCATTATAAGCTGTAGCTTCAGCCTACACCTCGGACTATTTATGTTGTTTATTGAAATTTGTTGTATAAGTTTACTGTTTCTTTCTTACTTGTATATATATTTTGTCTTTTAATATGTCTGAAATCTACTTCCAGGTGATGCTGTCCATGTTAGTTTACATGTTTTTTCAAATTCGATGGAGAGGTGCATTAAAGTAGATTTAATGCAAAAATGTGTTCTGTTCTTTAATTTCAGCATTATCTATCCATTCCAATAATAAAAAAAGATTACTTTTTACTACATTTAAAAGTAGAAACTTTTTGACTTTCAAGTGTATTTTAGCTAGATACTTTGACCTGTCTTTGAGTAAGATTTTTAAACAGTGCCCATACTTTAACTTAAGTATAATTTCTGGATACTACACTGGACGCGGAAAGACGGAGTTTGGTTGTTCACACCGACCATCTCCGCTGGTTTTCTCAATGTAGGAGTTTGGTCTCTCTCTCTCTCTCTCTCTCTCTCTCTCTCTCTGCTTGTGTGTGTGCCTGCTCGTCTCTCTATTCAATTTAAATTTGAAGCTTTATTGACTTGAAAAGACAATGCTTATATTGCCAAAGCAAACGTATATGAACAGACAAAGAACAACATTTACAACAATATGAAAGTACATGCCACAAGTAACAGGGCAACACAAGTAAGAACAGCAATGAATGAAAAATTATTAAGTATTATGTATACTTGAGTAGTATGGTGTCGATTAAAATGGAAATGCATCTATATATACATATACATCTCTCTCTCTTTCTGCTTGTGTGCCTGTGCCTGCTCGTCTCTTTCGCTCACAGACGGTAAAAGTTTAGACACAACTCAAAAATACCATCAATCAGGGTGTTTTATTTTGAAATTAGTTATATTTTGGAAATTGACCGGATGCTCTATGCCGTTCCTGTGTCTGACTTCCTTCCGAGCTTTACACATTCGCTCACGAATCGAGAAAATCTTAGACCTGACGCCGAAACGGTCGCTGCAGGCCGCGGCCATTCGGCGCCCTTCCGCGTCCGGTGTGCACGGCCACATTGGTTAACATGGGCGCGGAAAGAATTTCGGTGCCATTCGTCGCCTTTCGTCGCCGTTCCGCGTCCAGTGTGTCCCTGGCGTTACACCCCTGAGCTAAAAACTTCAAACGCGCACTGCAAGTGATTGACAGGTATTCAGACCTCTCACATAGAGCTAATGTGAAATCACAGTCACACCCATTTTCTATAGAGCCCGCCTCTTCTGCCAACTGCGTCAAGCTAGCCAAAGCCAGATCTAAAGTAAAACGATTTTACTTTCAAAATAAAAGGCGCAAATTTGTCACTAGCGAAAAAGCATAATTACGTACCGGGGTTGACAAATCTTTTTTTTTTATTCTACTACAGAATCCTCATTGAATATGGTCCTTACTTTTGCTTTGTTGCTAATCAGCATACAACGCAACAGGCTCGTTAATAAGAGTTTTGTTTTGAAAATTCAGACCAGAAGTCCTACTTTTTTTTTTTCTGGCTTCGCATTGGTGAGTCAGCCTGAGTCAGCGTGGAGTCGGTATCTAACCAAATAACCACTCAAAAAAGGATTTCTTTGTGAAGAAAAGAAATACATAAGGGGCGGAGTTTTTAAAAACAAATCCTGTAGACTATTCTGGCGTTAAACAGAAAGAAGAAGGAAATGCGTAGAGAAATGGAGTGCAGTCACCACTAGAAGTCAAAACTACGAGGTAAGAAGATCGCCTGACCAAGAAGCGAAAAAAACTTTATGCGTTATTTCCAGTCTGGTTTAGACTGGTAGTACGAGTACTGTTAGTACTAGTACAGTACTAGTGTAGGATAACAGCAGGCTTTGACCGCTTGTTTTTTATGTGTTTCATGGCGTATTTGTTGCAACAATGTTTCACAATGTACCAGCTACAATCATAGCAATACTCTTTGAGTTATGTAGTTATTTTTACTCTAGTTAGTGATGCAGTGGTAATTAAAACGATAGTTGATGTATGATCTCCAGTCAAACAATCACTAAAAGAAAGAGGAATCAATTATATTTTAAGAAAAACATTGATTTCCCCCCTTAACAGACCCAACCTTTTATATAAACAAAATCAGTTTGATACTACTTAGGATATGATATATGCGAAGGATAATTACTCTAATATATATTATACTATATATATATATATATATATATAGTGTTGTTTTTCCTGTGGTATCACTATAAAAAGTTCTTAACTCCTGGAATGCATTGGAAATATATATATAACACTGTAACAGAGTATCTGAGAGTGAAATTTCCCTTTAAGGAAGGGTGACCCACCCCAACTATTTTCAATGGTAGGGGAAACTGTGATACATTGCTGCCTTTTTAAATGTAGAATTGATTTACAGAAAACATAAATAAATAGATGAATAAATAAAATGTGCATAAAATGTGCAAAGAAAACAAAATGCCATTGCAGGTTTTACAGACTGTGTACAGTTGTGAGAAAGTTTGGAAACCTGCATTCCTGAATAAATGGGTCCTAAAATATGGTTTGATCTTGATCTAAATCATAACAATAGATATAACACAATGTGATTTAACTAATAACACACAAAAAATGTGCTCTTATGTTTTTATAGAATATATTGTTCATTAGCAGCGTAACCTGGGAAACGTATGTACACCTCTAGGATAATGACTTCTATTAAGTCTATTGAAGTCTGGTGATCCAATCAATGACAGTGTGGGTTAGAGGTGTTCTGTCATATAAAACCCCCACAAAGTTTGGTTACCAGCAGAGTCTGCGCTCTAAAAAAAAAAATTGGAATATTCTCCACTCAAAAGACATTTTAGAGGACCCCTGGAGAGTTGTTGTGGCTCATGAGGATGGAAAAGGCTACACGAACATTTCCAAATACTTGGGCCTCTGCATAATGGTCAAGGAGGTGACAAAGAACCCGAAGGTAACAGCTAACGATCTGCAGGCATCTCTTGAGCTTTGTAATATCTGTGTCTGCAAAGCTACTATAAGAAAAACAAGAGTGTTCATGGGAGGATACCAAGGAGTAAACCACTGACAACCACTAAATACATTGCTGCCCATCTCAAGTTTGCCAAAGACCACCTGGATGTTCCACAAAGCTACTGGAACAATGTTCTGGGGACAGGTGAGACAAAAATAGAGATTTCTGGCAAAATGGCACAACACTGTTTGGAGGAGAAAAAACACTGCATACCAACCTCATCCCAGCCGTGAAGCATGGTGGAGGGGGCATCATGGTTTGGCTGCTTCACCTCAGGGATTGGATGGCTTGCAATAATTCAGGAAATTCTCCGGGAGAATATCAGGGTAATCTGTGATCTGAAGCTAAACAGAGGTTGTGTCATGCAGCATGCCAATGACCCCAAATACAAAAACAAATCGACAACAGAATGGCTTCAACAGAGGGAATGTTGTAGCATGACCTGAAGCAAGCCGTTCATGCAAGACATCCCAAAAAAAGTTCTGTAAGCAGCAATAGTCCAAAATACCTCCTAACCATTATGCACTCATTACTAAATCTCATAATTCACATATTTTTTTTCAATCCAAACTGTTAACATTTGAACAATATGTTCAATAAAAACATATAAAAGTACATTTTTTGTGTGTTATTTGTTAAATTGTACTGTTTATCTATTGAATTAGATGAACATCAGACCATATTTTAGGGGAAGGAGAAACCTCCATCATATTGGTCATCGAGGACTCTGGCTGGACCATATCTTATATTTGATAAAAGACCAATATCGCTCCGATATACTGGCAGACTGATACACTGGTCTAACTACAATCTCTGGAAAGATAGGCTGAGCTCCTGTCAGGTTAAGTTTTACAGCATCTCTGTATTCTTAAAGGCCATGGTATACTAACAGCGAAGTTGAACATGCCCAAAGCATATTATGTTGTATAAAACATAAAATGCTTTATACAAAACAGGGTGATAGAGGTGGTGTCATTTTACAAGTATCTGGGTTTCCATCTTGATGAACAATTGTCTTTTAAACTTCATATTGAACAATTAGCAAAAAAAACCCAACTTAAATTGGGTTTTTACTTTAGAAACAAGGCTTGTTTCAGCTTTCAAGCAAGGCTTGTGGCTGCTACTTTTTTGCCTATATTGGATTATGGTGATTATGGTGGATTATTATGAATGCCCCAAAATCACATCTTCGTGCTTTGGACACGATATATCATGCTGCTTTACGATTTGTGACAAACAGCACATCCCTCATACATCACTGTGTACTGTATGAATTGTCAGGTCAGTCATCCCTGGACATAAAAAGACAGTCACATTGGTATTTGTTTGTATACAAAGTCATCCTGGGACAGCTACCAATGTACTTAAGCACTTTCCTTGTTCAACCTAGAGGTGGACATTACAATCTGAGATCAAAATTATATCTTATATCATGTCCCAACTGTTCAAAGAGAATTTGGGAAACACGCTTTCAGCTATGCTGCTCCACTTTCATGGAACATTTTACAAAAAGATTTGAAGCTAGATTCCCTTATTAGAATCAACCTTTTTAAAGGGTGGGTATTGTACTAATTTGGAGCTATTTAAACTGTTCCTGGGGGTCTATATCAAAAAAATCCTGAAACCAGCTTCTGTGGTGTGTGTTTCAGTCTCTCATTTTCTCCATTGTAAAGAACAGGCTGTTTTGAGGGCGTGGAGGTTGTATGTCATGAGCGCCTCACGGCGTGAGGAGGCCAATCAGAGCAGTGCTCGTTACATACAACCTACACGCAATTGCCTGGCGGAGGCAGAGAGCACAGCGCTCATGCTGCTCAAGGTAAACAAATAAGGTTGATGCAGAAATCTACCATAACCATGGTGGCCGCTCCAGAACCAACACTGAGACCGTACATGTTTGAGCTGGAGTCTGACCCAGAATGGGAAGAGGCAGCTGAGGCGGTTCCACTTAGTTTCTCAATGATAACAATTCTGTGTAATATTGTACTTTCGTGCCTTGTGTTTGTGTATGTGGGTGTGTGAGCGACACTCTCTGCTGTAGCCGGTCTGTTTATGGCTCATGTCCATAAGCTTATTGAATATAACTTGCAGACAAGCTAGGATTGACAATTTTGTTGAGCTAGTTAGCCAATATATTATTGGATGCAATCTATTTGCACCCAAACAGCGCAGCCAAACAACCAAACGCAATTGTACTAATGGTGGCTAAAGTTTACTGAGCCTGACACGTTTGACAGACTTATAAAACAGACACTGGTCCCAACAAATAACTTTAAGATGAGTCCTGACTCCAACCAATAACTTTACTTTTACTTTTACTTTACTTTTAATGACTCCAGCTTTAGTTTTTGAGCTTTTGACTCCTGCTCAAGCAGTCTGAGGACTGATCATCACACACAGAAATAACTGTAGCCGTTGACATAAAATGAATCCACTCTGTCCTGGCATTTTCGCGTGTTGGGAGACTGCAGGGATCTATGTTGCTGCCTGCATCCTACAAAATAATAACTGGAGAGTTGATATATTGCCGTAGATATGTTGTTGATTTAGCTTCACTCGTTGCAATGTAATGATGCATTCCAGGGTACTCGGAAAAAAAGGCTGTCCGAATGTGATATGCGCCGATTCTATTCACTAATGGTGCTGTAGTAGTTGATGTTGAGTTTAGATGCTTGTAACATTCTGAGACTTGCCATACAAACATGAGTTTGCTGCGGGTGATTATGTTTTCCCGAGCAGATGCACTGGAACACATTTAGATTGGAAGTTAGGAATACCGACTCGGAATTATCGATTTCCGAGTACAATGGAATGCACCATAAACAACGGCCTGCGGCACTGCCGTGAGCTGCATTTTGCGACGACGTGAATTGGATTGGTTGTTCACCTGGGTGTGGGCATGCTCTGAGAGGGGCTGGGTTAGCGCCCGTTATGACGTCCAAAGGGGCTACTTTCTGAAACGGCCTGTTTTTCTCCTATCTTTGGCACCGTTTTTGGAAAAAGGAAAATACAGAAAAACAGGTTGACTTCCAGATTTCAAATTTTCTCAGCTGCTTAGGGAAATGATTTCCTGTGAAACATGTATAAGCGCCAGGAATAAGCCGTTTTCCATTATATGGGACCTTTAAAGAGCAAATTGGACACCTGCTTGCCATGGAGTGCTCATGTTTATAATTCTGTCTTGAAGACACTTGCTCTATTTTTTTACTGTGTACTCTTACTGTCTTGTTTTTATTTGCGTTTGTTTTTAATGTTGTTTCATATGTGAAATTATTTGTATGCTGCCTTCTTGGCCAGGGCCCACTTGAAAAAGAAATGGAAATCTCAACGTGATTACCCTGGTTAAATAAAGGATAAATAAAATAAAATAAAAACCCAGTTGAACATGATACCGCATACATATTTGTCATATTTGTGTTCTCACTGCAGCTTTTGTATTGTTTGTTTATTTACAAACAAACAAAACGGCTGTGGTGAAAGAGCGACAAAGTTGACCGAGGGAAGATGCAGTTATCCTCTAACAAGCTCGGCAAGTTGAGCCCCAGGGTTTTCAGGGTTGACCTTGAGAAGCTAGCATGGAGATGGAAACAAAGGCAATGAACAGGCAAAAGAAATGGGGATGCTTTTCCACAAGGGAATACAACCAATCATGTAATATTTTCAATCAATTGTAGATGGTCACACAGTAGGGGCTGGTTTGTTAAGAATTCAACTAGTTTGGAATCCAAAGCCAATGCAGGGCTTTTGTTTCTTCCACAAAAGTGTCCTTTTGAAAGTGGCCTTGGTCTTGTTTGACCATTAGTTGGTACATCAGAATATCTCTGTTGTTTCTGACATGTGTATGTATTAGTGGGTACCTTGCAATATTGTGAAGTGCATTTCTTTGTTTTGTTTTCATACAGCATGGAATATGGCCAACATTAGCTGACATTGATGAATTTGCCAGATACCAGTCAATTCTTGAAAGATTTTTCTGGTGGATATATATATTTTTTTGTTGTAGTTCTATATTCAGGGACCTCTTTATTTGCCTCATTCCAACAGATGGAAATGCACCTAATCTGCCTTTTGTTTTTTTTGTGCAGTATGCATTTACATGCATTCTGCAGGGGGTGGCCCGCAACTGCAAAATCTCTACTTCAGCTCAGTTGCACAAGGGAGTGGTTTTCAGTCACTTCTGTTCTGCACGTAAGAGAGGCTGTGCGTCTTTTGTGGTGGCGAAAAGAGACAGATCCATTAATGCTGCAGAACTGATGCACCTGAACGCCGCACTGCTTGGGTGTTCGGTAGAAGCACAGTGCGACTTGTTGAGTTGTCGAGACTAGAGCATGACAGTCTACAGAGAAATCAGATGAAATTGAAAGGCAACAGCAAAAGGTAGTGCTTGTGGCTAGATTTCACATAACGTGCCATGTATAAAGTATCCTCCAATTACAAAGCTGTATGTTAACATTTTCAAATGATGTTCCGGCTAACACAATGTTTCATCATTTTCTCATCAACTGTCGTTTTATGTCATCAGTTGCAAACGTTGCCAGTCAGGCTTTCTAGTTTTTCTATTTACCTAACCTTTGTCCAATTAAGAACAAAGTTTTGTTTGCCTTTCATTTTGTTTGGCTACGCGTTTCTGTTTCAACCGTCTTGATTAGCAATAGATGTGTGCTAAAATTAGTTCATGAGTTGATGGGTTACCACACGCACACACACACATACACCCTGCATTTCTTATTGTTTTAGGATACAACATGGAGAAAAGGGGACAACACGGAAAAATGTGGATAAAGGGAGAGAACTATGTTGAGAGGAGGGAAAAAAGAAAGGGAGCTGTGGTTAGGACAGAACACATTTCCTGTACTGAAGACTGACAACAATAACACCGAGACCACAAGACATTAAGACAGAGGGAGAGAGAGAGAGAGAGAGAGACTTGGGGGGCCGAGAGGGAACGTGATGGAAGTTGTCACACATTTATTTATAGCTCTCTCTTATCTCCCGTCTCTTGGTCTCTTTGTGAGACCAAGAGAAAGGCGCACACACACACACACTTTTCCCTTATCTTTCTATTCCCCCTAATTCTGTCTCTCTCTCACTCATGCACACAGCAATAATGCAGCGGTATGCAGGGGCTAACCAATGTTGGATGTTTCAGTGTTGAGTCATGCTCTTTCGCTCTTTCTCTCTCCCTCTCTCTCTTTCTCTCTCTCTCTGCTACCATGTCTTCTGTGCTGTTTTGCTTGTTGATCCAAGAAGGTTAAAGCTGCTTGAAAGTTAAACCTGCAATATGCAACTTTTTTTCACATGGAGTTAACAATAAACAAATAGATATATTATAGATTATCATCAAACTGTCTGATTTTGTGTGTACATAAATCCCGTTTGCCTGAAATTCGCTTTTCAATGATGTAGGGGATGTTTTGGAGCGTTACACCATTTGCTGTGGGTGTGTCATATGGGCATGGTCAGCAGTGAGCTGTGTTGTGGCTATCAAGATGAGGCCGGTGGCCACCGAGCAAGGAAGTGACAGCAGCAACAAAGACAGCAGCAGTAGTAAGAAAAAGAGCTGCTGTTTTTATTTTCTTGCAGATCGGCTGCTTTCGCCAACTGCTTCTTCAATGCCTGTGATGGCTGTACTGCCGGTTACCTCAACCTCAGGCTAGATGCTGTTTTATGGTTGATGAATGACAAGTTTTGGGGCAGGAACTTGACCAACTGAGGGTGAGGGACTAACAAACCCATCCAAATTTTGCCCAGTGACTCATTTTTAGGCGTGACAATGTGTTACTTTCTTCCACTTTGCTTTGTGTGTGTTCTGCCGGGAGAGACAACAGGACTCAATAAATGGCAGCGCTGGGTGGTAACGTGTTCAAACAATATTGTTACTTTTCCCAGTAATAAGAAGTGTAATGAATTAGTTTTAGAAGTCTAAGAATATTGCAATTGCTAATCAATAAAATAAGTTGTTACTTTTCCTGTCGCCTGTAAATATCTTATTCAGATTATTATAGTTATCCAGAAACTATATTCCACCACCACCTTATAATTAGTCATCTTCCTCTCACACATAGCAAGTTTAAATCAGAAATGGTAGAACGGTTGACTCTCTGGGTCAAAGTATTCCCACTACTTTATCTGTGAAAAAAACACCTTGTATTTGAAGTGTTTTTAGGAATTAAGGTAGTTTTACATTCGGCTCTCCTCTATTCAGCAGAGTCCTGCTGGGTCGAGTCACGAACAGGAAGCTGACCAGACAGCTGATCATCAACAAGAGAGGGTGAGATGAGTAGTAGATCGGGTGAAAGAGCAGAGGTCCTTTCCTTTATTTGTCCAGGAGAGTCACAAGAGTTCATGAGTTCCCATCCATAGAGATTTTTAGGGTTAGACCTGTATATGTGGACAATATTGGCCTTTTTGTTGTTGCCTACAAAAACTAATTTTGGTCAAACCCCATTGATTTCATCTCAGTTACCACTCCCCAACCCAACTGGCAGTTTTGCCTAACTATTGCCTCAGAATGCTGCCCATGTGTCATTGCCCCTCGAACTGTGACACACTGGACAACGTTCAAGGGCGACATTGCTTCACAACATGTCTCAGCACTCTTACATTGATTACATGGCAACCTCTTGTCAGCCAGATAAATTCTAGATTATAATTCTTTGTATGTCTCACTTCAGGTCCTACTGGCAAGTTTGTTCCCTGTCAAATAATCAGTGTTGAGATTGTTACTCAAAAAATGTATATTACTCATTTCAGTTCCTTGGGTTTAATTTGTTACACGAGTGTTACTTTTCCCTTACATCCAATCCAATCCAATCCAACTTTATTTGTTAAGCACTTTAAAAACAACCACAGTGGACCAAAGTGCTGTACAGGATAAATAAAGACATAGTAAATAAATGGTTCACAAGAAATTGCAATAAAAAAATGAAGCATAAGTATAAATAGCAGCCACACAATAAGAGAAACAATAAAATCAAATCAAAAAGAAATAAATGAAAATGAAATAAAATAAAATAAAATGAAAGTCAACGTCTCACATAGTGTTAAAGGCCAAGGAGAAAAGATGGGTTTTAAGAAGGGATTTAAAAACAGACAGAGAAGAGGCCTGTCTGATGTGGAGAGGCAGATCGTTCCAAAGTTTTGGAGCTGCAACTGCGAAAGCACGATCCCCTCTGAGCTTCCTCTTAGTTTTTGGCACGCTTAGGAGCAGCTGGTCAGCTGACCTGAGAGAGCAGGTGGGTGCATATGGGTGTAGAAGCTCAGAGAGGTAGGGCGGGGCAAGGCCATTGAGGGATTTAAAAGCAATTAAAATAATTTTAAAATGGATTCTAGAATGTATGGGCAGCCAGTGGAGTGAGGCTAGAATGGGGGAAATGTGCTCATATTTACGTGTGCCAGTTAAAAGACGTGCAGCAGCATTTTGAACCCTCTGAAGACGGGCTATGGAGGACGCTCTAACCCCCACATAGAGTGCGTTACAGTAGTCCAGCCGAGTAGTAACAAAGGCGTGGATTACTGTCTCAAATAATCCCCAATAATAGTGGTGTAGCCAAGATGCTACCCCGGGTAGGCAGAGGCGGAGGCTTGGTGCTGGTGTGGTGCAGCAACGCTGTTTATTGGCAACACAAAAGGAATCGACACAGTGTGGTCGAAACAACGGTGCTTGCGGGCTCTCTCGCCCTCCTCCGCTCGCTGCGGGCACCGTTCTCTCTCGTTCTCTCGTCGGGGCGAGGCGAACCCGCCTGCCGGCCCGACTCCGCCTCCCGCCTCCAGCCAACTGCCCAACCACACCCCCCAGTCTGCCACAAGTGGTTTGCGATCTTTTAGCGTCATGAATCACGTAAAGTTGGGGTGTCCTGGTTTTCTAACATTTCATCAAAAGTAGTGTGAATATGGCAACTAGTATAATTATTTGAAATAGTAATTTATGCACATTACTGAGCAACATAATAACCAAACTTTGGTTAGCATTATCAGCCTTCCTCATGTAACCCACATTTGTGGCTAGCTGTTCCTTTTGGTTTGAGTGCTACCAATGCTAACCAGCCATTTAGGGATTCATTCTCTGGTATGAATAAGCCATACTGTTATACGGTCACTTTGAACTCTTAGATCGAGAAATGAATTTTTAAATTTGTGTGTGCACAACATTATAACATTTCACCTCCTTTTGCAGTGCTTACCATTTTAGTTCCACAATCCTGCTCTGTCATGTTAGCTAACTAGCAACTATATAAAAGCTGTTTTTTTGCTGCTGCTGTTTATTTATAATGTCTCACCATGATAATGCTAGGGGGAGGGTTACATTTTTGTAGCCACGTGTGTGTGTGTGTTGGGCATATCACTATACACTGTGACATATCGCTATCTACTGTAACCACTGGCTGAATGTAAAGATTTCTCTCTAGATTTCTGCCAAAAAACAATTAATTAACACAGCTGTCAGTCTTTCTTAGCCAACTATTGCTGTATTTTGAAAGGTCTTTAACCATCTCTTGACAAACTATTCAAAACTTTGTCAAGTAACACGGGGATAAAAATGTTCGTACTTAGATTTGTAGCTAATGTTAGGACTTGCCTGCCTCAACAAGCAGCTGTCTCCGCATTGCATTATGGTTAATATAAGGCCCAATAGTGTACATTGTTTGTTCACTATAAATCAGAGGAGGATTGTGGGTCTAAAATAGTGGACTATATTGTCAATGAAATTGTCCACTAAGAATTCGGACAGCCATACAAAATGGCTGACACCCCAAATAGTGCACTATATAGTGGATAGGGAGCGATTTCAGACACTCGACCTCGTCGACCTCGACAATAAGCACTGGCCCGGTGGCCCGGAGGTGTTTTGAGCGGTCCGGGCCAGTCCGGGCCAGTAAACTTCCTAATTCGATGGCCCGGCCGGGCCACCACATTTTAAATTACTTTATACACTTTTTCCTACCTTATCGATGCTCAAATAATGAAAATCTTCATGTCGAAATCGGTAAACTTTCTTTCAATCCGCCATTTTGATTCAGTTCGTGTCCGCTCGGCTAACTTCGGAAAATCGATTTTTTACACACACTCCGACAGTGGGAACAACCGGGCAAACGCATTAAATGGTCGCTGACGGAGCGTGCATTCGGAAATCAAATGTACGCTCACTTCGGAGAGTGGGACAAACCGCTCGTTTACACTATACGTTGCTGGAGGAGTGTGGATTCGGAAATGGACCAAACTTACGTAATAGGTGACCATCAGCATCCCGCCTCATTACACACTTGACCACCCTTGACCACTGCCCGTATACATGTACTATTAAGAAGAGAATTCATTCACAATTAAGTAATTTGACATGGCTTTAAGCAAGCTATATGAAGTGCATGCACTATCAATATGGCGGGTTACATGAACGGAAATAATGATATTTCGATTCGCAAAAAAAAAACGGTATCCGCACACCTGGTTTTAGAGCAGGGCCACCAACTTCTCAAATCTACTGGCCCTGTGGGCCACCAACTTAAAAAGCTTATTGTCAAGGGCTGCAGCTTAAGTCTTTTTATTTTCCTTCAATCAGCTCCCACCTTGCTGATTGTAATTCCCTTCACCTGGGGCAAGATGGAAGACTGGCTGTTGTTTGTTGGGAAATGTAGTCTTTTCCCACAGTTCCTTACTGTCAGATGCCCCAGTCTGCCACAGTGTTTACTAGTGGTTGCTAGCAGTAGCGGCTGGTGACTCAAAGAATTGGGGCGGACAAGCTTTTGTAAATTGCGCTGTAAAAAGGACAAATTAGTGAATGTATTTCACAGGAATCTATTTTGCAAATAAATCTTTTGAACTTTAGGAAAACTGCAACATTGAAAATGTTAAAATAAATAAAACCCCAAACATATTCACGATATATACAGTACATGGCATGCAAAGCAAAAGGTCAGCTTCATACCTGCATAATGCAGAGGTGGGAAGTAACAAAGTACAAATACTTTGTTACTGTACTTAAGTAGAGTTTTCAGGTATCTGTACTTTACTTGAATATTTATTTTTCTGACAAATCTTTACTGTTACCCCCTACATTTTAACACAAATATCTGTACTTTCTACTCCTTACATTTTCAAAACAGGCTCGTTACTTTAGTTTTAATGCATTTGAGGGGAATTATCGATTATTTTCTTATTTTTGCATCATTGCGCCATCATTACAACAGACATAACAAGGAAAGGAAGGAAAGGAACAAGGAAAACGTCGTAAAAGATGTAAAAGAGGGAGACAAGAGAGGGGAAGTCGACTGCGGAGAAAAGGCGTATAGTGAATGTGATGTCCGTGCAGGGAGAACTAGTAGCGACATGGATGAAAGTGAACCAGCCAACATTGCCGACAGAGCAGATTCAGAGCAGCATCCAGCATCCATCGCCTTATTTAACACTAGGACTGCCAGGATTATAGCACTACCTTCAAGCGCCACAGCGGTCTGCCAGACCGCTAGGTGTTACGGCATTGATGGCGTTCACAGTTGCAATAACAATGCATTTGTTTGATAAAGTTGGGTGTTAATTATCAAAAATAAATTATATTTTTAATTTTTAATTTTTAATTTATTTAAAAAATACAATACGAAATAAACTATAGGGTCTCGGTATATGGTATGGTATATCGTATTACGACAGCCGCTATAGCCGATGCAAATGTGGAATTCAAGCTATATTTCCTAATCCAATAAACAAGAAATTATAATGCATGACTGATGTATTTAGATATATGCATCCAAGGAAACAACACATGCAAAGTAAAGTGTTAGTATCGCTATAGGCGATATTGACGGGCTTTGCTCTAGGCTTTTTTCACAGTCCGCAGTAGCCTTTCACGGCACGGGCCAAAGCTAAACAGTTTATAGTATTGACAATGCTAAAATAGAATAATTTACGCTATTCTATCAGATAGGACAACTATGCATATCAATACAGGAATGACACAATAAACGAAATAAAAACATTTATTGGTTGCAGGAATCAGTGTCCCAACACAAAATAGCAGGCAAAAAACACATAATAAAAATTTTAAAAAAAGAATGAATGATTAGAAAATAACAAACAATAATAATGATATAGACTACATAGAGTAAACGAAATACAATATAATTCGTCAAATTTTAACATTAATAATTAATTATTATGAACAATATAACAGAACAAATAATTTAGAATATTTTAACAGGTCAGGTGAAACGAAACAAGGCGATGTGTTGCAAGATGTGCGCGTTGATGGCAGCCAGGTCCAGGATGAGTACAGCCGAGCCATCGGATCCACCACGTCAACTCCGAGATAGAAATTTGCGCAAACTGTCATAATTGTTGGTGGTAAAAATTGAATGAAATTAAATTGTCCAATGGAAATATTTTTTACAACATCAGTGTGTTTTTATCTGTCTCTACAATATTACCATTTACAAAGCTCACCTTGGAAACGTTGTAGAAGGATTAGGAACAAAATATAACGAACAAATAATCACAATATTTTAACAGGTCAGGGGAAACGAAACAAGACTAGTGAGGTGTCGCAAGATGTGCGTGTTGATGGCAGCCAGAATACAGCCGAGCCGAGCCATCGGATCCACCACACCACTTGAGATAGAAATTAGCGCAAACTAATCATTGTCCAACGCAAATATTTGTCACAACATCAGTGTGTTTTTATCTGTCTCTATAATACTACCATTTCGTTATTATTCCTTATTGATTTTACAACTTTGCACTTTGAAGCAACTGCGCTTTCATGAATGTATAGAACTAATTCAAGCTAGCTCTATGCCCGAAATAATATAGACCTATGAAGAAATAATAACCTATGCCTACCTGGCACCAATGGAGTGGATGTAGAAGTAGATGGCTCAGCTGGCAGAACTGGGGCAGCGTTGTTGGGCTTGGATTTTTTACGCCGGGGTTCCTCTGGCTGATAGTCGAAATCAGACGAACAATCCTCGCTCCAGTCCACATCACTCAATTCTGAAACTTCTCCACCATCAGATTCCCCTTCACCCAGTTGGTGAAATAATGCCAAAGCCTCCTCTACATTCAGTCTTCTGTTTGCTCTCTTCATCTTCTCTCTCTTCGTCCTCTTGATCATCAAATAGCAGGCAATAGCAGACAATACTGACTCAACTCAAATATGCTACTGCTCTGTGCTTTGGATTGAGATCTTACTATATATAGACAACAGGTATTATTGAAGAAAAACAAGAAACATTGCTTAGCAACCAAAGACGCGCGAAATAAAACCCGCGAAATTTGAAAAAAAAATACATTGTAATGCAGTGATGTATGGACATACAGTATGCCATCAATCTGACGGCTATGGCGTTCCTAGGTATAAATGCTCAGAAATCTTTTGTCTTTTGATTTAGAAACTTCAAACTTTGTGAAAATAAAGTTCACACATATTTAGGAAAAGTCATGGACTGTGGGGCTCATACTCTTTTTAAGAGATATTTGCAACAGAAAACCCCAAACAGTCTGTGAGACCGCTGTGGCGCTTCTAGTGTTAAGAGAAATGTTTGAAGTTGTTGGCTCTAAGAACGCTACTATTACTTTTAACTTTTATACTTTGAGTACATTTCAGAGCCTGTACTTTTTGACTTTTGCTTAAAGGACAATTCCGGGATTTTTAAACCTATATCCACAAAATAGGTCCAAGAAGTTTCGGAATTGCTCCGGTAGATCAGCTCAGTTGGCAGTCGCGAAACAGGCTCAATGGCTGCAACGTAATCTGACGGGGCATAGCCGTGCGGTCAAAGTACGTCCACTAAAAGTGCTTGATTTTGCCACTGACAGGCTCAGATTGTTATTTGTGTGTCTGACAAGTGTCTGACAACATTACTGAAAGGATCGACTTTGGAAAACTAAAGTCTAGCTCAAGGAGAAGTCCCGCTCTGAAATGGACGGTAGACAAAGGTAGTCTATAGCGAGAGGGTTCACTTGTTGCAGGAAGAGGACGGTAGAAACTTGACAGGTATTCTATGAAAGCTGCGCAAAGTCTTCCCCAACATTTTGTTGGCACAGTTCAGAAATGCGCAAAAACTTACCATTGTTGTTGTTTTTTATCTTTGGGAAAAACGAATACTCTAAACTACGCTTTCTATACTCCAACACACGTCTCCAACGCTGATTTATGTTTACACCATCCTCTTCTTGGAACAAGTCAACCACCTTTGTGACCACCTTTGTCATGGTCATGGAGGCACGCATGCCACCATTGCATGTCACCTTTATTTATGGTAATCGTATTTCCCATTTTAGTTATAATATGTCTGAATTCTTCATAGACTTCCACTAAAAGTTGCTGCTCAGTGGCTGTGAACGGTTATGTCTTTAGTGTCTCTTTTTGCCGTGATGAATCAATCAGATCCATGATCGACCTCTCGGGCTGTTTAAACTGTGCACGCGCAATTATCTGGATTGCTTGAGCCTGGCTTGGATTAGCCAGATCACTGTAGTTTGACTTTGGCTTCGTGGAACTGCTTTAGCCCTGATTGACACAAACTCCTCCCCAAAGATCTAACCTTTGATTGGTTAACTTCATACCCAATTATTTACCCACCTGACTCTACTTACCTACTTGATTTAACTAATGCAAGAGGAGGTTCACTTATTTTTGCACCTGGACTAATTCCCTTTAAACTATTTTTATTTTACTATGTGCACAGAAATTGGTATATAGACATCCTTTATTTTGGTTAAGAAATGGTTAACCAGAGATTAGAGATTACATGTTATAGACTCAATTTCTATAATTGCACAAGTGGTTCACAAACATGACTGTACATCTGCCTACTAAGGTGGCTATGCAATGTAAATTTTCCATAAAATGTTGGATCTTGATTTCTCTTTGCTTCCTTCTTGCAGGGAAACCCAGATCTCAGTGTTATCATCACACTGTCACCCACCTGTCCACCCCTCTCCTCCAATCATGAACTCAACAGCCCTGCCTTTGGGGTCTGGGCTTTGCTCTAAGGGCCAGCCAGAGAGAGAGGAGGTGACAGGCCGAGCCTTGGAAAAGCTAGAGAACTGTGGCAAAGCAACAGAGGAACAAGGAAATTCCACCTTATTGGAGGAGAGAAGGCAACAGGGCGATTTTACAGTTGTCAGTCATACATCCTGTACCACAGGAAGTCGTCTTCCCAGCCAGGAAGAGGAGGAAGCAGGAGAAGAACAGGAAGGTAGCGCTGCTTCCATCTGGCATGATGTTCGTAGCAGACAAGACAAAAAAAGAACTACAAAAACAGCAACACATGCAACAAACACTCCAGGAAATGACAAAACCGCCAAAGAGACTTTTGAAGGAACTGCGAGGAAACCAGAACCAGTGGTGGCATCTGCATTTGGCGTGGGGGAATCCACACACAAAAAATGTAATCCGGGAACAGAAAGGACTCCATTACCCATAAAGGCACAGTCTGTGCCAAGTGGTGAGGGGAAGTGGGCTGTCAGCGGGGCAGTTGTCATGGTTACCACCATAGTAGAAAAACAGGAAGGAGAGAAATGGGAAGTTGGCCTGGAGAGTTCCGACAGAGAGACAGAGAGACACATATTGACAAAGACGAAGCAAACCGACATTAAAAGTCACCCAGCAAAAGACAGCAAGAGACATTCAGAAACTAAATTGGACTTAGCTTCTGAATCAGCAACAGAAAGCAAAGGTGAGTCAGTGCAATCTGTGACGTTGTATTATACTGTCAAACGTAGGGCTGCAAAAAATACACTGATTTATCACTGAATATTGAAATTTCACTATATATTGCAACACTTGGACTTTTTCAGTAGTTAAAAATACTCAAAATATTGGAGGGTGGGGCTGTGGATGGGAATGTGATGCTGTGTGTGCTGGGAAGTTTTTGCCACCCAATTTAAATTGCAAGCCAGGGATTCTGCACAACACAAGGATGCTTAGATGTAATCTGAAACAAGAAAAAAAATCAGCTTGTGTTAGGAAATTGTAGTATTGCGACTGTTGCTTCATACTCACTGTGTGATATAAAATCTATGCTACACTATTCCCACTGTTCACTTTTAATTTAATTGTGCCCTCCCTCCATCAGTAGCCATGGGCCAGGAGCAATCCCAGGACCCCCATGACAGCCAGTCAGACCCAGGGCAGCCTGGCCAACCTGACTCCAGGGACCAGAGCCCGCAGCTTTGCCAGAGGGGCAGCCCCAAGTCCCTGGGCATGGAGAAGAAACCCCATAGAGCACAATGGCAGGACGGAGACTGGGAGTTGCATGTAAAAGAACCAGTCTCCCAGACAGTTTGGTATGACACTGATCCAATGGATTGGACCGGAAATGGACAGCTTGGTCTAAGCTCAACCCAAGCTGGTCTTAGTGCTCCACAGCCATTAGAACAGGGTCTTAGTTTTCGTCAACTGTCATCAGCTCTTAGTCAGCCCCATGGCATTGGAATACAGCCAGCCCCATCACATGGGCCTGGTGCACGAAAACAGGAAGTACATGGATCACAGCACAAGGAGGAAGTAGGGGAGGAGCAGAGAGCAGTGGAGGGAGGCGGAGAGGTTGGTAGCAAAGGGCAGACTAACAATGGAGAGAGCGGTGAGAGAGCAGAGACTGAGGGGAGAGGACAAGAGAAGCGAGGGAGTGAAGAGAGAGGAGAGAAGGGTAGGAAGAAAAGGAGGAGAAAGAGGGGAAAGAGAGGAGGCACGGATGTCAAGCGTAGCTCCAGCTCCAGCATAGAATCCCAGAGTCGGATAGAGATACAGAGGCAAGGAGAGAAAGTGACCGACCCAAATACACAGTCATATATAGAGGCAAAAGTGACGTCAAAAACAGGGAGAGCCGATGTCCAGTCACTCAGTACTTCTGAGCCAGTCAGAAGAAAAGAAGTTGACAGGAGCACCATGCATCTGCCCAGTCAGACAGAAGGAGAGAGCAGGAACTCTCATAGACCCGATTGCGGTACTACACCAGAACTTATTCAAACGGACCTTGGAAGAAAAGATATTCCCGAATTTAACGCTTTACAGTCGTCAGAAACGAAAGAATTCTCAAAGGAAGATAGCATGGACTTTCATGGATCTGATGGTGACCTTCCAAACCTGGATTCTAGCAGCACTCCACCAGGTGTTGGTCAGGTGGACCTCATAGGAATGGAAGTTACAGAATTTACAGCTTTAAAACTGTTAGAAAAGAAGGAATTATCAGACTCTACAGAACCCATGGAACCAAAGGGTCTTGCCGATCCAGTTGAACTCAAAACACCAATGGACAAAATGGAGTCTACCAACTTATTAGAAAATGAGGATTTTGCTGTCGCTGTTGAAGCTGTAGCTTCAGTGGAACTGAATGCTTCGGTCGGCTCTGACTATCTAAAGGATATTCCGCTGAAAGGTTCAGATCCTAGTGAATCTACAGAGACTTTGGGTCTTGTGGAATTTCCTAAACAAAATATGTGCAATCTAAAACTTTTGCAATCTACAAACCCATTCGAACCTGTGGAGCATTTGGGAAAACCCATGGAATTTATGGGATCTGCACAATCAACAGAAACAATGGGACGTACGGACCTTTTGGAGACTCGGGGTCTGTTGTTTGAAGGTACAGTGGATGTTTCACCACTTCAAATAGAGGAAGGAAACACTGAGACAACTGTAAGGGAATATTTAAAAGATGATTTGGCCTCTGAGTCACTTAGAGATCAGCAGAACAAGGCGAAAAGGGATGAGGAAAAGAAAAAGGAGTCGAGGGAGAGTGAAGAGGAAATGGGTGAGGAAAGGGCAGAGTCAGTAACCACAAATACTGAGAGTCAGGAGAGTTGGAGTGACGAGGAGATGGGGCGTGAGCAGAAACAAGGAAAAAAGTTCACAAATGTAGAGAAAGATGAGAGGAGGGAAGAGGTCAGAGGGAGTGAGGAGAATGAGAGTGAGGAGTCTCCCCCCACAGACATGGAGGAAGAGCAGAGCTACAATAAAGAGCTAGCAGCCACAGTGGTAGCAGTTGTAACTGTAGCCATAGCATCAGCCGTCGCTAGCATAGAACTGAGCCAGTGGCTCGCAGACAGTCAGTCAGATAGCAAACCAACTACACAGTCGGCTAGCAAAGACCAAGCTAATAATCCACCGTCAGCACAGGACACGAAGGTACCAACTAAAACAGTAAACCAGCTTCTAGAAGATTCACTGATAAGCAAAGACCATGCTAATAGTGAACTGTTAGTTGAGTCACATGCAGTATTGACTCAACTGGACACAGAATTACCAGCCGAGACAGAAAACCAACCCGCAGAACATTCACACATGACACTTTCTACACAGTTCACTGCCAAAGAACAAACTCCTATTGACCTTTCAAAAGAATTAGATGCCGCGGTGTTGACACAGTTAGACGCACAGTGTAAAACAGACGAGAGACTGCCACCAGAGAGAGAAAACCAACACCCAGCACAGCCAAGTAGCAAAGAGCAGGTTAACCCCGACCTATCACATTCGAACACCCTATGCATGACACAGCTTCACAAAGGGGGAATTCAACCAACAGCAACTATAAACAATCGACCCCTGACACTTGGGGAACTACCTAATAAAGCAGGCAGTGTAGCACAGGCTAGCACAACATCTTTACCCGAATCAAACAAAATAATCACTACCCAGGTACACAGCCAAAGCGACACGCAGACAGAGATCCAGCAGGGTCAAGATAGCCAACTCCCATGCCCTTTTATAGATACAGGACAGTGTCCAAAGGCATCTGACATATTTGACGCCCACTCCAAGGAGAATCTAGAGCATAGCGGTCCCCACTCTTTTTCCAAATATAAGTCTGAGAGTGTGATTCAAAGAGAGAATGTCGGAGACCATCTAGATTCACATTTTCACTGTACTGACTGTAAGGCAGAGGAAAGAGAGAGTTGCGAAGAAAGTTTCACTGACACGCAAAACTCTCAGGCTAAGGAATGCAAAAGCGGTCCACACCCGGACAGCCAGGTTGAGAAGGCACATGTTAATGATGTCACGCGGGACGACGACAGAGTCATTCCCTCCTCGCTGCCTCTTTGCGGGACATTTCCTGTTAGTCCCTGTGACTCACCCACTACAGCCCATTCAAATCCAGAATTAAAGGAACTGACCGCCCATGTAAGTCTTCAAAGCGACACTTCCCAGTCATTACCGGAGGCGAGGCTCGTCACCATCACCTCTTTGGAGACTGGTCATCACTCCATCCCTTTGGATAATGAGGGTGGTTTGGTTCAAGGCCTTGAGAAAGACTTGAACGCCCTGGATACAGTGGATGGATGGATGGAGAGAGAAAGAAAGGGGACTAATGGGGGAAAGGAAGCCAGGAGAGAGATGATCAGACAGGCAGGTAAATGACTTATTGATTAACTATTCTTCAACCACAACTGGTCTGTCCACTGTCCTGTGTGTTCTCTCTCTGTCTCTGTCTTTCACTAACTCTTGAATAGGATATCTTTTGATATGTCTGATTTTGTTTTGCAAAACCTTCTTATCATAACTTAGATTTTTGTTTCTATTGTGTCTGTGGTTGTGTTCTATCTCACCCTTGATAATTAAGTGTCTTTGATAATCTCAGTTGCCATTGTTAGTCAGAATGAATAGGCGGAAGCCACAAGACTTGTTGTATAGGGCACGGTATCCAGGCAACATGATCTCATCCAGACAGAAAGGGAACAGCAAAAGCAGAGGCAGGCTGTGAGCGTGTTTCCCTATGACGGCGTGTTTATGTCTGCACGTGATGTGTGACGGCGCTTATTATGTGTGCATGGCTGTGTGTATTTCAGTGTCCAGTCTACATGTGTGAGCGTGTCTTCTAGGGGTGAACCAATCACGTCATAGTCAGAATCGGATCCGTATCCATAGGACAAGCCTTTGATACTTGAAATTGTAAAAGACGGACGTTGTCTAAATATGCAGTGCTGCTGCTGAGAGAGGATGCCTGTGTATTATTATAGTCAAATTTGCGTAATAACTTGGATATGGTTGTTGCCTCGCTTTACAATGTGGTAGGTTACAATCAAAGACGCATTGTACATATAAAATATTGTCAACATTTATTTTGGCAAAATCAAAGGGTGTGAATGATGTGACCATGCTAGTAAACATACTAAACAACATAGTTTGGTGTCTTTGGGTCATGTGACTTGGACAGTATTGAAAGAAAATCTATTATTTTTGTACTAAAATATTGAGATAAACATTAGGTGTGCACGGTGTAGCTCTAGCATTGTAACACAGTGATTAGTTTTCGTGGTTTTTTTTGTCATATGGTTGAGAAGCCATTGAATTTTAAACTTTATGTACTGTACATCTATCCAATTACTTCAGTGACAGTCCCTAACCAGTCACTATGGAAACTGATCAATGGAGACATCCAGTAAGCTTCCCGGCCACGAGCACTCATTTCGGGACAATATCTGTTGGTATCCAAATATCTGTCCAATCATCCTAGGTACCAAATATGTAAAAGAAAATATGGTCAGCAGTGTTTTGGATGCAGAAAAAAAGGTTTTCTAGTAACTACATTTTTGTTTGGTATGGTATTCAGTGACATAAATATCATTAAGATAACTTTTGGATAAGTATTTGGGATTGTTTTATTGAAATATACTAAACAATACAGTCCTGTACACCTCTAAAGTCCCATAATATAATTTGGCCAACCTCGTCTAATTTTACCAATCATGTCTCATCCCAAAACATGTCGATTTTTGAGTCATTGAATTTCACCAAACAATACCTTGAAAGCCATTGAAAGTTCCTTGAATTTGATGCCCAAGTGAGCAGATCCCTGCTCTCTGTATCTCTCTTTCTCACATGGCAAGACACAATAACAAATGAAGACAAAAATCTGGTTTGACTGGTCTATTCATATCCTTGACATAAAAGCATTGGAATGCTGATTTTTTAAATAATATTTAACTCCACCATCTCACAGCTGTCATAGTGGTTGTTTAACGATAAACAACATGCTTATGGTGGACCAGACGGCTGTTGCTGCTTCTCCATGTAACAAACATTATGGTCAACAGGTCCTGACATATGCTGGCCCAGGCCTTCTGCTTGGCCGCTGGGTTTGAGCTAAAGCTGCCTTTTGCCTAACTGGACAGCTAGTCTACAACTTCATGTGTTTAACTCATTGGAACACCCACATCCACTGTCCAAATTAGAAGAAGAACAACAACTTTATTTGCAATGTTGTACACACTTAATACATGCAGGCCACCGTGCCAAATTGACAGATTCCTTGGTAGATATTGGAGCCTACAAAAAAATCCCAAATGTACTACTTGTAATTACCATTAGGATGCTGAAATGAGCAGATTTTCCCAGTCAACAGCGTGTATGAACTGTAAATCTGTTATGAACATGGCATTATCGAGTGAGCTAGGCGAGAAGCAGGTGATTCCCTGATTGGTCTATTGTTTAAAAGAGGAACAGAGTTCTGCACTGTGATTGGTTGAGTAACACACAGCCCCACTGTCTGATGAGCCAAGTAGCTCTGAGAAGATGTAGGCTTTGTTCTCTGATTGGTATGCCAGTGAGTAGAGGCAGGCCAGGCCCTATTGGTTCATTGGTGGGGCGCACTTGTTTAACGGGGCCCTTCCGGCGTCCATTCAACGTCCATGTACATTTTCCTTCTCTTGAGCTCATCCAGTTGCAGATATTAGTTTATTATGCTATTTATTATGCTAGGCTAAACTACATTCAGCAGCAATGACATTTCTCTTCTCACAGCATCTGTCATGTTTAGTGGTTGGTTTGTAATTATGCACTTGATTATGACAGTGCTCTCCACCCGTGCTGGTGTCTGCCCACCACATGGCCAGGAGGATACCGGGTATGCCCGTCCTGGCAGACCAACTTGAAAAGAAGCTGCTTGGCTTTTTCACATCGGTCACTGGACATGATGATGTCCCTGGCTGGACGGCCGGGTCAGGGAAAAGCTAAGACTTGCTTTCCACTAACAGAAGATTTGCTCTCAAGAGATTCTCCTTTTAAACTTTTGATGGCTCGGTCCTTTGATTCCTTCTCATCAGTACCAGAGTATGTGGTGACAAGGAGGGTTGGGGAGAGGCACTAGCTGAGGACACAATACCACATTGTTGTATTCTGGTAAATTGAGACACTACAATAAAGTCACATTTATTCTATTAAAAGAAGCCTTAAAATTCAGACTATAATTGATGTTCCTATCTGAGTACAAATGTAATCAAGTTCGGTGGATAAAGGTTGTATTCCTCTTTACTCGTTACCCATTTCAGAAGTAATAATATTACTTTACTTATTACTCCTTGTGAGGAGTAATTTGTTGCTATCAAGGGGTGATAACAAAAGTAACATTGTAACATTATAATGTTGATGTATTACTCTAATTGGTAACTGAATTTGAAATGGTAATTTGTTTCACTACTCATTAGTGTGGAAAGTAATAATATTACAGTTACCGCCCATCATTACTCAGTTTAGCATACATAAAACTGGTTCTCCCTGAAAACTATAGGTCCTGCAGGAGTTTCTTTCCCACACATTTTATAAAATCCAGTAGTACACGATATCACTCTTGTTATTTACCTGAACAGTCCCTCCTATCTCTGTCTTAGCTCTCATTACATTTCTTTTCTTAGCACTCGCTCTTCCATTATGATTTACTGGTCAAATATTGTAAGGCCAATAAGGTGCTCCCATTGTAAGTCACTCTGAGTAAGAGTGTCAGCTAAATGCCTAAAATGTGTGTGTCTGTTCCCTTTTTTTTTCTAGCAGTGGTGCTACTTTTATAGTTGGGGTGGTCCTCACTGCTGACGGCTGGCTGTTAGGGGAAACCACGGTGTGTTTTCCTGCTGTATCTGACGTGGAATCTATAGGACTCTGTTGTGAACTAATGTTTTGCCTCATCCTCAGACCCAGAAAACTCCCTGGCAGCAAGAGAACAGCATCGATCGACCGAGACCAACTCAGACAGCACATACACTCTGGAGGTGAGTTTATACTTAGGACTCAACATAGCTAAGCTTAAGAAAATGTTGTTTTCGTTTTACACCCTAGGCCATTGCCTAGGAGAATAGATTGAATACAATCACAGTTAACAGAGTCAAGTCGAACCTGTTTTGCAATGCACTTGTGCAAATAGGTTTGTCACATAGTGCATTGTCATAATATTGTGTGAGTGGATACGGGCACCATAATAACACCATTAAAACCAACAGCTCCATCATATCTAAACTGAAATAAAGGCATTTGCACACCTAGTTGGGTTAGAGTTGTTATTTTGAACTCCAGACATTAGTTGGGTTTGTTTGCCTATATGAGAACATAGCAATCTGACTGAGCTGACTGAGACCTCGTTGAGAGGGAGGTTTCTTGCTACATTGTCAAATCAACCCTGGGGCTGGTTGGTCCAGCTGGGCATATGCCTAATCTTACTGCTAGGTTCTATGTAGAATGCTGCACTAAGTCAGGAATGGCATTCACACCACTTGCAACACCTGACTATAGCACTACACCTGGGTATAAATCTTTTGCCTTATTTAAGGGGTAGGCGTAAAGTCAAAATTGCCAAGATAACACACAGTACAAAAGAAAAAAAACAACTTTTCAACCATGGTGAGTTTCATCTAAAGACAGCACAACAAGCACGCTTTCCAACAATTGTGAATATAAGACCAGACAGATCCTCTCTATTTATGGGGACAGTGAGTTAATTGAGAGGGTTACATGAGCTGAGGATGATGAGCTTTCTCTTCAGAGCTAAACTAAACTAAACTGGGGGCTTTCTTTGCTCTTTGGTATCAGAAGCTGAGAAAGGTCTCGATTCAAATTCCAGTCCATTCTAACACTGAACACATCAAACAGAATTCTTACATGCAGAAGGCGTGTCAGGGTGGCCTAGTGGTTAGAGATACCTTCCCATAACTAGAAGATCCCAGTTTCAAGACCCACAACAGCTGATGTTGTGTCCATCCACAGCCATGTGTCCTGTTGAAGTGTCTTGAACAAGACTGAACTCCTCCCTGCTCACTAATTGATAATCACTCTGGATAAGTGTTAGCTTAAGTCATAAATTGTAAATTATATGATTCTATGAGACCATATGAAAATGGGCACAGCTATACTCACATACACACTGCTTCTGCACGGGTTTCGAGGTTACGCCAGGCCAGGCTGGGCCACTGATACAACCATATAAATCCCTTTCCCCCGTCTCCAAATGACGCACTAGTTGGCCTCCTGGCCTCCAGCACTGTCTGGGGTCACAATGAGTGATATGGGAATGTTCAGGCCAGGCCTGGAACCTTTACTCTCTCTGTGTGTGTGTGTGTGTGTGTGTGTGTGTGTGTGTGTGGACACCATTACCTCACCATTTCTTGTTTTCCTGAGACAGGTGATGTCATGTGAGAGAGATAGAGAGGGTAGAAGAGGGATAGAAAGGAAGAGGAAGAGAGAGAAAATACAATAGAGATGACAGAACCATGGATATTGATAGGATATAAATGGATAGTTCAATCGCAGACTAAATTAAATAAAAAATAATAATAATGCATTTTACTTTTAATTTATGTAATATACTTAATTCAAATCAAATCTCAAAGCGCAAGTTTTATTCAGAGAGTTTACAAAGCACTACAAAAAAACAATATGAGACTAAACAGGCAAGCAAATTCAATAAAATATTACTGCAATTGTTTTTACGATGTATTAGCTCTATGTGTGCCAACAATGGACAGTCTAATAGTTGAAACAGTGGTTGCTCCTGTCAAGATAAAAATTTTAATGGAGCTTTCTGGGCACCTTGTTGAATAGTGCTAGTGCTAGTGAAGAATGTGAAGAATTCAGGCTGTTCTGGAGGCTAAAGGGAGTCCTACTGTACTAGATAGATGTACCTAAATAATGTGGCCGGTGAGTGTTTATATGTATACTACCAAGGCTGCAGGGTTCACACTCACTGCTGCTCTTGGTGTTTCATGTACTGTGAAAATAATGACTGCACCAATGTTGAAACTAAGTAGGCTATAATATATATTAACTTGATTTAAACTTTGATGTTAAACTTTGAAAGTAGTCTGCATCTCAATTACTGCAAGGTACTTTTCTGAAGGTGTACCACATGTGTTAATTACCAACTGTGGGCATTCAATGAGATAAAGGATGAATTTAAAACAAACCTGAGGTCAATTAAGGTCAATTAACTTTTAAGTCATTATTGATCCACACCTGTCAATTCTGCCTCTCGTGGCACCTGTACTGAAAAAGAGAGCTGTTGCAGAGACAAACAAGACTGACTTTCTGATCGAGCCTTCACAAAGCTGCATATATTTACCACTAAGTGTGTTTGTTTTTGATATCTTTTTTTGCACAAACACATCGGCACTAACATCCTACGACCGTAGCACACTTCTTGCTAACGTCCAGTCTCTGGAAAATAAATTGGATGATGTTAGAGCGAGGATTAGATTCCAATGGGACATGAGGGACTGCAACATCTTTTGTCTGACGGAAACATGGCTGACCCCGCTGGTGCCGGATCGAGTCATATGCCCAACCGAGTCCTTCTCTTTTTTTTCCGTGAGGATAGAACGGAAGAGTCTGGCAAATCTAAGAGTGGAGGGGTTTGCTTCATGACCAACAACAACTGGTGCAACCCGAAGGACATTAAGACTCTTTCTCGTTCTTGCTCGTCGAACCTGGAACATCTGATGATCTCTTGACGTCCATTCTACCTTCCCCAGGAGTTCAGCTCGCTCATCACCATAGCCGTCTACATACCACCACAAGCGGACACCGATGTAGCACTATCGGACCTACATGATGTGTTATGTCGGCATCAGAACAAGCATCCTGACGCGGCTATGGTGGTGGCTGGGGACTTTAATAGGGCAAACCTTAAAAAAGTCATGCCGAACTTTCATCAACACATTACGTGTGCTACCAGAGGGGAAAGAACGTTGGACCATTGCTACACACCGTTCAAGAGAGGCTACAAGGCTGTCTCTCTCCCTCTGTTCGGCAAATCAGACCATGCCGCCATTTTCCTGCTACCGGAGTATAAACAAAGGATAGCACGGGAAGTGGTAGTGACGAGGACGTGAAGCGGTGGTCTGACCAATCAGAGGCTGAGCTACAGGATGCTCTGTCTGACGTCAACTGGGACATGTTCCAATTCATAGCAACGCTAGCGGACACCATCGTCCCCATGTTAAAAGTTAGGTCCTTTCCTAACCAATAACCGTGGGTTGATATATCCAGCCGCGACACTTTGAACGCCCGCACTGCTGCCTATAACTCCGGTCTTGTATCCGGCAACATGGCACAAGGCAGCATCCTATGGATTGAGAAAGGCGGGGAAAGAGGCCAAGAGGAGGTATAAAGACAGAGTGGAGTCGCAGATGGAGCAGTGCGACACCAGACGCCTATGGCAGGGGCTACGGACTATAACCGACTACCAGGGCAGACCCCCCGCAATTGTGAGTGCGACGCATCCCTAGCGGATGACCTGAACTCATTTTATGCACGGTTTGAGGCTAACAACAACAACACTGTTAACGTAGCCGAAGTGAGTTCTACCACTGGGGATGAACACACACTCTCTGTGACTGAGCACATTTTGAGGAGGGCTCTGACGAGGGTGAACACCAGGAAAGCTGCTGGTCCAGATGGCATATCTGGGCGAGTACTGAAGACCTGTGCTAATCAGCTAGCTCCAGTGTTCACCACAATATTCAACATCTCCCTGGCTGAGTCTGTGGTCCCCGCCTGCTTCAAGAGATCCACTATTGTCCCTGTGCCCAAGAATGCTTCTCCAGCATACTTGAATGACTACCGACCGGTGGCCCTCACCTCGGTGGTCATGAAATGCTTCGAGAGGCTGATAAAGGATTACATCTGCGCCTTCCTCCCTTGCTCCATGGACCCGCTGCAGTTTGCTTATCGTCCAAACAGATCCACGGATGATGCTGTCTCCCAGGTACTGCACACCACACTCTCTCATCTTGACAGCCGGAAGGGGGGCTATGTGAGACTGCTGTTCATTGATTATAGTTCAGCTTTCAACACCATAGTCCCCACCAGACTGGCTGGCAAGCTGATTTTGCTGGGACTGAACACCCCCCTGTGTGCCTGGATCCTGGACTTCCTGACCGCCAGGCCCCAGGTGGTCAGGGTGGGCAGATACACCTCCAACCCCCTCACCCTGAACACAGGATCCCCCCAGGGTTGCGTCCTCAGCCCCCTACTGTACTCCCTGTACACACATGACTGTGTGGCCAGGTTCAGCTCCAACTCCATCATCAAGTTTGCGGATGACACAGTGGTGGTGGGCCTGATCTCCGACAATGACGAGAAGGCCTATCTGGAGGAAGTTGCTGATCTGTCACTCTGGTGCCAGGACAACAGCCTCCTCTTGAATGTCACCAAAACTAAGGAGCCGATTGTGGACTTTAGGAGGACACAACAGAGGATGTACTCACCATTGGGAATTAATGGGACCACTGTGGAGAGGGTGAGCAGGTATAAATACCTGGGAGTCCACATCACCAAAGATCTTACATGGTCCACACACACAGACACTCTGGTGAAGAAGGCAAGGCGGCAGCGCCTTTACCACCTCAGGCAGCTGAGGAAATTTAAAGTCTCCCGGAGGATCCTTCAGTCCTTCTACTCTGGAGCTGTAGAGAGCATCCTGACAGGAAGCATCACTGCCTGGTTTGGCAACAGCTCCGCTCAGGACAGGAAGGCTCTGCGGAGAGTAGTGCGTTCGGCTGAACACACTATTGGAACTACACTCCCCACCCTGCAGGACTTATACACCAGGAGGTGCAGAACCAGAGCCTGCAGGATCATGAAGGATCCTCACCACCCCAACAACAGACTGTTTCAGCTGCTGCGGTCAGGCAAGCGCCTCCGTAGTCACACTGCTAAAACAGAGAGACTGAGTTTCTTTCCTCAGGCCATCAGGACTGTGAACTCCGACCTCACCAGGGCCCTTCTTATACACACACACACACACACACACACACACACACACACACACACTAAGGTAACAACTACACATAAATTATATTATGTACATACATACAAGGCGGCTGTGGCTCAGGAGGTAGAGCGGGTCGTCCGCTAATCGGAAGATCGGCGGTTCGATCCTAGGCTCCTCCAGTCCGCATGTCGAAGTGTCCTTGGGCAAGACACTGAACCCCAAATTGCCCCCGAAGCTGCGCCTTCGGTGTATGAATGTGTATGAATGGTTAGATTCCCCTGATGTGCAGGTTGGCACCTTACATGGTAGCGCCTTGCCATCAGTGTATGAATGTGTGTGATTGGGTGAATGTGGATGTAGTGTAAAGCGCTTTGAGTGGTCGGAAATGACTAGAAAAGCGCTATATAAGTACAGACCATTTACCATTTACAATTTCTCACATTTTTATCCTTTTTTGAAGTGCTTACAGTAAATATTGTGTGTTTTTTTATATAGAGCTCTTACTGTAATACTGTATATATTGTGTTGGTTTTTTATTGTAAATAGTGTGAACTTGTTGCCCTTTGCACATTTCTGTTGAGCACTGCCACTTTTTCATTTCACTGCACACCCCGTGTGTGTATGTGACAAATAAACGTCTTGAATCTTGAATCTGCCAGCCTGGAATCCATCAACTACATGAGAGGCCATGTATTTAAAGTAAAAGTCTCTAAACTTTCCAACAGCAGCAACACAGTAATTTCCATCGAAGGGCACAGAAAGCAGCACTCCTCACGAATACACGCTGTTAGATGGTATCACTTCTGCCTAACTTGCACACAGATATAGTGTTGATGTCAATGTATTTGATGCTGCCCTTTGCTTCCACCTTGTGTTCGGTTTAGGTATACTACTTCCAGATGTGTGCCTCTCCCCTGTCTGCCTGTTTGTCTTTCTCTCCCTCTTTCTCTCACTCTGTCTTTGGCATCTCTCTCTCTTTGCGTCACGACTGGATGTTGTACAGCTGTTGCCATGGCGACAGCTGTGTTTGTGTGCTGCCGATCGGTTACAGATGTAGTTAGTTGTTTCCACTCATTGGCCATCGCTGCCCTCTTCCAGTTAGTAAGGAACAACATTTAACACTTGAGAAGGCTCCTCTGGTATTACTACAAGACAGCATGTACATACACTGAGAGTACCAAATATTAGGGCTACCTAGCTGATAGCGGTATCTGCTGAATGACAGCCAATATTGTGTGCCAATATTCAGTATCTTTAAATGTGACTGTATCTTTAAATTATTCCCCCAGAATTGTATGTTTGTCAGGGTGTAGAAGCTTCTGAAACAGCATTTAGACTTGTCAGTGGAGAGCTTCTCCACAGACAGCCATACTAGTGAAATTGTTTCAGGTGGCTGAAATGGCAAAAAGGCTGAAAAGCCTCATTTTTTCAAACCATGGTGGTTTGAAGACTGTACACTGTACAGTGTACAATATGTCAGCTAAAACCTAAAACCTAAAACCTAAAACCTTTCATGAACTGGCTATAGGCTGAATCACTATTGTCTTGTATTCATGTGATTATAATGATGTATTATAAAGACCTCAATGGTCAGCCTGTTGTCATATCAAGTTCATAGTTATAGTAAGTAAAAGTAATGCAAACACTATTGGTTTTGTGCTGGTTTATTAGGGGCATGTAGTCCAAGTCTGTAGGCAAGGTGTCCCTATTGAATTCAACATTGTATAATTGGTGCCATAAATTCCAAAAATGTCTTTAATAGTGGTTGCTGCAATGTCATGAAAGTTGTTTGGTACCCTTTGCTTTAACTGAGCAACTGTTTGTGCAGCCATTGGATGGGGATGGTGGCCTTGTGGTGTCAGATGCAGGCCTGTTTCTAGAAGGTTCCTGGTTCAAAACCAACCAAAGAACATCTGTGATTGTCGGAATGAGGATAAAACTGGCGCGAAAACATCTGAAGAAACCTGGACTAGTTCCCTGCTGAATAAATTCGCAGTAATGACCTTTTGCAAATTCATACCGTAAATCCGATCCAAACTTGTTAAACTGATCCAGCCGTCCTTGCTCTGCAAATATGTCCATAATTATAGCAACCCACAGAATCACCGATTGAGGCTATATTTCAGTTTTATCTTCTACAAATCTTTTGAAATAGGAGGCAGAGGTCACATGACTGAAACAGGCAGTAGTTTGACATGGAAATAGTGCAGTGAGGTTGTGGAGGTCGGGGTACACAGGTGTATAAACTCCCATCTGTGGTGAGTTTTCAGTCGCAGCAAAAATATTTTTTATTATCTAACCATGACCAAAATCTCACCCTAGCATCCTAACCTTATTGTTTTAGTTGCCTTAACTGAAGTTGTACTGGTGGAGTTTTATTTCATTTTGGCATCCATGCAGTGAATCTATGTAGCTGCATAGGTATAGTACAAATCAAGTGTACTTAACCTGGAGTAAGACGCATATGACCTTTGTCGTGAGATGTTGCAATGGTCATAGCTAGCCTCTAGCATAGCTCTCTCTCTCTCCCTTCTGTGTCTCTCTTTTTTCTCTCTCTCAACTTGATACACCCCCCCTAAACACAGTAGTCCAAATATCTCTTTATCCCCCCAGGAAGGATGAGAGGTGGTGTGTTTTTAAAATGAAGGACAAATATGATGGGTGGAGTGAGAGAAAGGGAAGAATGGGGAAGGAAAAAGGAAAAGAGAGAGGGATGGAGGGAGGGGCTGGTGTTATGAACAGATGTGGGCAGACAGTCTCATTTTCCAGCCCAAACTGTTGTGAGAAAGGAACACAAGCTATGCAGGACTTAACTGGATTATACACTGGAATATGGGCATGTGGAGCTTTTCTTTCGACTTAGTATGGCTATCAATTTTCATTTGGCTTGGTTTTCTAGTTTGTTAATCTATATTACCAGTTAAAACATTAATTTCATGTTAATTTTCCCTTTTGTTCTGTAGTTTCTCTCCACACTAAGAGGGATGCCAGTGCTGTTGGTTGATTTTGATTTAAGTATTTATATATTTATTGTTTTGTTGTTGTTGTTCTGAGCTTTAGCTCACCTTAATATACTTTTGGTCTTAGTTTTAGTCGATTTTTCATGTTATCACTTTAAGCCGATAAAAGAAACAATCTACAGCTTTGGATACTGCCGAAGATTACGTTTTTTCCTGGCCACTCCACCCTGCTCATATTTCATACACCGTTACAGTAAAGAGAAGCCAGTCGAGAGAGGCCAGTAGTTCGGTATCATCCGGGATTTGAACCTGTGGAGTGGCTAATACGCAGCCCAACCACGGCCAACAATTGGATGAGTCTTGACAGTGTAACATTGTCAGCATGTATGAAAGACACAAGCGAAGGTACAGCCTCTGCGCCAAAGGAGAGAGGACAGTGGATGTGGTCTTAATTAAGGTAGGTGTGTGTTTCTCTCATTCCTGTGGATAACTGGCCACACGTAGACAACGTTGTCACATGGAGATATTTCCAGCACAGCTACAATGGAGTTTAGCAGGGGGGGGGTTGCTGCTGGGTTGAGGGTGTGACGGTCCATGGTGTGATATTCCAAGGTGGAGTGTTTGTTTCTGGATGAGGAGTGAGGGACCGCGAGCCAGCAGCACACACACACACACACACACACACACACACACACACACACTTATTCACATGTCTTTTGGGAGTGAGTAAGGAAAAGAATACAATGATGAGAATGCAATGAATTTTGATGTGAGTATGTCTCTCTCTCTCTGAGTTTGACGTCTTTGAATCTTTTCAGATATTGCTCTCTGATGTTTTGGAGTTTTGGGCATTTCATGAGAAAGTGGATCTCTGTCTCTATCTCACCTGTCGTACAGTGACCACTCTGGGTTGCCATGATTTCTTATATCTTCCTTTTTCAATGACTAACTTGTCGCTGAGCCTGTACTTGGTTAGGATCTGTCTCAGTTTAGATTCTCTGTTTAGGGCCCCTTTGTGTTTTGGTTTCTTTATCCCAATGTTCCAGATACAACTCTTTCCAGATACAAGTTTTACAATACAAGTTTTTACAAAAAGTGCTATTCTGAGACTAATTGAAGTTGAACAGGATTGGTCAGTCTCAGTAACAGCTGACTCAGGGGACTCTTTTCAGGGTTCAGCACTTGGGTTTCAAATGCTATAAAATAAAGCGGGTGAATCAAGAATTTTAGTGCTCTTTTTTAAATATTTATTACTAATGGAAACCGGCCTAATTCTGCCCAACATGCATTTGTTGTTTTTCTTTTTATGTGTAAAACATCCCTGCTGGATGCTTTTTCCCATTTAGTGTAGCTATGATGACTGAGTGGACCCTACACTTAACTACCATGAAGCGCAATTGGCTGTATTACACTTGCACCATATTTTGGCTGGGATATTAATATTGTAATATATTTGTTTTATTGCATAGAAACCTCTACAAGCTTTATCTTTTAGTGCATTCACTGCTGTGTTGAAATTTCCTGATGATGTGATTATTAGACCAAGGTAAGTATAACTCATTGTATGCTTTGTACCTGATCCTCCAGGACGTGTGTTTTGCCCAATCTGTCTCTGATGTGTATGGCTAGATTTAAAGCCTCCAGCCTAAAAGCTTACATTTCCAAGTCCAGACCTGCCCTTCCTGTAACTGTTTGTATCAAATCTAATCAAGGATCCACTCAGCCAAGAGCCCAGCAGCTACCAGTAAAACATGCAAAAATTGACTGCAGAATAATAGCTATAAGCTACTACGACTAGTTTAAACTAGGAGGTGAGCTAGGCCGCCAGGTAACCTATCTTAACTTACTATGTCTAGATTGCATTTTCTCCGTTAGTAGCAAAAGCACTAGGCTTCATAATATTATCTACCTCCTATCTTACCCTTTGCCCTTTTGACTGGGCTTCAATCTAACAGAAAAAAAGTGTATTTTTGTCTGCCAGGGTCTGCAGCCAACACCTGCCAAATGCAGGTAATTAGTGGGCTGTGGCAGGTAAGAATGGCTATCTCACTAATTTTGTCATGGTTAATGTTGCTAATGGGAACATTGCAATGTTAAGTTAGCTGACAATAGCAATATTAGCTGTCCTAATGTTTGTCTATATAGTATTAAGGTGAAGTGCTCATGTTTTACTGAAGCTAATAATCAGTTTTTGTCTGCTTGATAGTGTGGATGAAAAGAAAGGGATAGCAGTAGGCAACACCTAGCGACAACCAGTGCCAGACATTCATGCACTATATTTACGAGGTGGAAAGTGGGAAGTTGAGAGCGAAGTTGGCCAAGACGGATGTAGAGAACATTACTAACGCCATATGCTCTATTATGAATCGTTTGGGGCAGCCAAGAGAAGAGTGAGGAGTGGGAAGGGAAGCTAGCGGCTCACCGGACAGATGGAGCTTTGGTTATGGCAGTGGTGAAGACAGGAAGACAGGCTGCAAGGAGAGAGACCCTACATATTGGGCATACAATGCATGGCCCATAGGTTAGAAGTGTCATACAAAGGTGCGATAGAAAACAACAGCCTGTCCTTTGTTGTTGAGAATCCAAGTTGAAGAGCTTCTCGATTGTCTTTCTACCACAACAGAGAGAATTTGAAGGTATCATTCAAAGCCCAACACACTTAAGAATTGGAGGCACACAATGCCTAGCTCATCTGTTGAGAGCAGTTGACCACTTCTTATTTAAAAAGTTAAAATTGAAAAAAAATGGAAAAAACGAATAATTTGGATATATATATATACCTCATGGCTATTAAACATCATAATGATGATCTGAATAATATATCTGAATCTGAATTCTGAATTAAATTCTGTGGTGGTGAATTTTCCCCTTTGTTTCCCGTCTCCAGTACAGCAGATACAGTGTATTAGTCGGAGAGCTGGACGCAAGATCCTTTGTGACAAAACAAAAATCTAACTTCCAGAGTATGAAGTTGTTATTTACCTAAACTATGAAGTATTTAACTCAGAAATGTACCATTTACTTGAACTATTTAATTGAGAATAGCTCACAGCCTCTGTCATGTCTTCCACTCTCTCAATAACAATATACATTATAACAAATTCTCCTGCAAAAACCTCATGTTTCCATCTTTGCATTACAGTAGATATCATTTACCAAGCAAGATATAAATAATCTTGCAATTATATATAGTTTTCTTTGCACACTTTGGAAACCCTTTGCACACAAGGGTTTCCATCATTTAATAGGTGGGGTGGGACATAATGTGTAATATGTACAACATTAATCGTTAGCAAAACAAACAATTGTAATCCACAGAGAAAGTTATGAGCCTTTTCAGGTGAAAAGTGGGCGTGTTCTCATGCTCTTATATTGTTGCATGACGTGGGATTCGTCAGTGAAACGGCACAAATGTAAATGTTTCCCTTTGTGTCTACAAGGTTGATTAAAGTGAAATGAGAGTTTAGTATGGCTTGTACCATTCACACAAATACCCAAGCAACATGGGAAGAGATTGATAAATGAGGCCTGTTGTCTCCCACGTGTTGGAAAGTCGACTTTTGTGCAGATCCAACTTCTGCAGGATGTAGATAATATGCAGAGCAGAAATCACGGAGACAGGACAACAGATCTATTGAGAGAAGTGGACAAAGGAGTCATTGGCTTCAGCGATTAATGATCAGACAACTAAATATGAGCTCATTCTGATGGCTCGGCCTACGGGAATTACACAACACAGAGCAGTGGGGGTGTGTCTTTGTGCATGTGTGTGAGAGAGACAGAGAGAGAGAGACCAAGAGAGGCTGGACACTGGAAGACTTTTAACATTCTAACTGAACGCTTTGCATCACACATTCAATACATTTCAGAGATTAATATGCATACATTAATATGCATGAAAAATCATTTGCTCAGTTTGGCTCGGAGAACAGCTTGTTAGCGTTGTTAGCATTCCTCAGTCAAACCAATGGGCACCACTAGCCGGAGCCAGCTGGTAGTTATTAATATACCAATTGGTTGCCATTAGTAAGTTGCTTTTTGAGCAACTGCAGGGTTTTTTCTCTGTTGGGCTCAATAACAAACACAAAATTCAAAATATTTATGTGTTAAGAACAAAAGTACTAAGAAAAAATAGTTTTTTGCTCTGTCAGTGTGTGTGTGCTTGTAATGTGGTAAAACTGCCAATGAGAGGGTTCCTCCTGCGTGCGTGTGTGCATATGTGTGTGTAATAGAGAGGCCTCCTGGAGAAGCCCCCTCCTACATTTCTTTGACATTACACTGGGCCGGCTGTGTCTAGCTGCAGGGGTGGAACAATGATTTGCTTGTGGTGTGTGTGTGTGTGTGTGTGTGTGTGTGTGTGTGTGTGTGTGTGTGTGTGTGTGTGTGTGTGTGTGTGTGTGTGTGTGTGTGTGTGTGTGTGTGTGTGTGTGTGTGTGTGTGTGTGTGTGTTAAGCAGAGTGATTACATGCATATATGATGAAGAGCAAATGCACATAAATATGAAGACACACACTGCATATGTGGGTGGAATTGGCAGTGGTATCCAGAAGTCACATGTTCAACCAACCAACTATGTGGGTGTAATGACGTGACACTGGGTACACTCAACAAAAAGGGTTCTATTTAGCACCAGAAAATGGTCCTATAGGCTTGTACTGTAGCAGAACCACCTTCATGGTGCTGTAAAGAACCATTTTAGAAAGATTCTCTATAGCACCATGCATGATCTTTATGATGTTGTGAGGAACATCATCTCCCAAATTAGCAGTATTAAAAGAACTTTACATTTATTAAGAAATGTACTTTAAATTTACTTAGAAATAACCCAATGTGGTTCGCATTGGTTTATATATTCTTTTTATATATTTGTTTGTTTTTTAACAAATCAGAGGCTTCTTTGAATCATTATAGTCCTATATAGAACAACTACCCTAACCATAGAACCAAACCAAAGCAAAAGGGAAAAATAAAATAAAAATATTCATACAAATGAAAAATAAACTTTTTCTTTTTCTCTCTTTTAGATCCAGAGGGAAAGGGAGACTTTCTACCCTCTCCAGCCCTATCCTGAACCCAACACGACAGTAACATGTACAGGTAAGGACTGTATGGGGGGGTTGGTCCTCAGAACCTCATTCACACTATTAATATTGGGTGTATTTGAATGATTTTTGCTTCTATCCATCAAGGTAACATTCATTTGATATAGCATCCACATGAATGATGGTGGAGTAAGATCTTTGCTGACTATTCCCTGTATTGGCTTGGTTGGTTTGATTCCTTGGTTTAAAGACGGTCTTTTGCTGTTTAAATTTATTTCCCGAGCACGGGAATGTGGCGGCTAAAAGTCAGTCTTGAATGTATTTTGAGGCTTTGAAAGGTGTGTGGGTGTTTTGTTAATGGGTTCCTCTTCACGATCCATTGTAAATATACCTAAAATGACTTTTGGGGAGAGGAAGTTTTCTTTCAGATACAGACTGGAATCCGCCAAGGAATGTCCTCGAGGCAACATGGCAGGGCAACAAAAAAAGTGTCAATCTACTCTGACAAGTCAATAATTAAAACGGCTCCAAACAAAGGTTTTCCTGGAAAGCAATACAGCAATAGGGCAGCAATAAGACAGTAATGGTAGTCACTCCAAATAGGAGCCTGGACAGATGTTTATTCTGGCAACTGTGTGTTCACACTATGAGCTACTTGGCTGATGAGTTGCCCTATTCTGACCGGTGCAAGAGGCTCCAAATGTGTATAGTGGACCGCGGATACAACATTTTGATGAGGCAAATCATGTGTTTGTCACTGCTTTGGCATTGCCTTTCATAATGTTTCTTTTTTTTAACAAGTTAATAAAGCTATCTAATTAAAAAAATCCAAAATAAACAGAAAAAGACATCAACTAGGTATAAGTACAGTCAGGTAGGTAAATAATTGGGTATGAAATTAACCAATCAAAGGTTAGATCTTTGGGGACAAGATTGTATGGCACTCTCAAATACTGGTGAAAAACCTGGTCAGTTTGGTGTTACCTATGCAGGGGAAAGAAAAACACTATGCCACAATCTAAGAAGACCTTAGAGGACCTCAGGAAATGAACAGTGTGTGCACATCAGTCTGGGGAAGGTTATAAAGTCATTTCAAAAATATTTGGGCTCCATCAATATGCTATTGGTCCATCAGTAACACTAACAATTTACAAATGGAGAGAATCTAACATCTAGAAACACTCTAGAAATGGGCGTCAAGATACGCCACAAGATAAATATTAAAACAACCAAATCATGACACCCATTGATCTACAAGCCTCCATTGCTGCATCTGATGTCATTGTGCATCCAACAATAAGAACACTGAATAAAAATGGGATTCATGCATGGGTGAGACCACCTGGACAAACATGAAGATTTCTGGAAGTCTGTTCTCTGGACTATGAGTCCAAAAGTGTTTGGTCACGATAAGAAATTATGTTTGGTAACTGCACACCACCAAAATATAACCATGGTCTGGGCCCTGAAAGATGAATTCTGAGGAATACCGAAGAATTCTTGAACAGAACATCAGAATGTAACAAGTGTCAGGTTGTACGAGTGGAACACACAGTGCACAATCTTTATTCTAACTTCACCAGTATACAGTATACTAACCCTAACCCTGACCAGACTTTAGACCACCTACACCACTCAAATGCCACACTACAATAACGTTGGCCGGTTATTGTTCTCTGTCTTCCAATGCGAAGTTGAGATTTACTGTCACTGGTCTGCATGTGCCATTGCTCCCAGCTTCACTGCAAGAGAGAGCATATATATACCTAATCACTAAACTCAACCCCAACCCCTCCACGCTGCCACACAGGATATCAGAAAGCTGGGCCGAAAGTGGCTGTTCCAACAAGACGATGATCCTAACCATTCAAGCCAATCAACCAAACAATGGCCCAGAAACAATTTCAGTGCTTTGGACGGGTATAAAGTCAAAGTCCTGACCTAAATCCAATTCAGGCAGGACCTGAAGTGGGCTGTTCATGTGAGACTGCCTTCAAACCTCACTGAGTTAGTTGTGTTCTGTAAGGAGAAGTGGGTGAAAATACCTCCAGGAAGACACCAGAGCCTGATCAGTAGCCATAGGAGACAGGATCGCTGCTTAAGGAGGAGCCACAAATTATTATTATTATTATTATTATTATTATTATTTTTTAAATAAACCAGTTTTGTTAAAGGTCCCATATTATGGAAAACGGTTTATTCCTGGCGCTTATACATGTTCCACAGGAAATTACCTTCCCTAAGCAGCTGAGAAAATTTGAAATCTGGAAGTCAACCAGTTTTTCTGTATTTTCCTTTTTCCCAAAATGGTGCCGAAGATAGGAGAAAAACAGCCCGTTTCAGAAAATGGTTCCTTTGGACGTCATAAGGTGCAAGTCCAGCCCCTCTCAGAGCATGCCCACGCCCAGGTGAACAACCAATCCCATTTACGCTGTCGCAAAATGCAGCTCACGGCAGTGCCGCAAGCCGTTGCTTATGGTGCATTCCATTGTACTCAGAAATCGGTAATTCCTAGTCTGTATTCCTAACTTCCAATCTAAATGTGTTCCAGTGCATCTGCTCGGGAAAACATAATCACCCGCAGCAAACTCATGTTTGTATGGTAAGTCTCAGAATGTTACAAGCATCTAAACTCATCAGTGCCATTAGTGAAGAGAATCGGCGCATATCACATTTGGACACCGTTTTTTCCGAGTACACTGGAATGCACCATTACTTTCCGACGAGTGAAGCTAAAACAACAATATATCTAGGAGATATATCAACGCTCCAGTTATTATTTTGTAGGATGTAGGCAGCAACATAGATCCCTGCACAGTCTCCCAACATGTGAAAATGCCAGGACAGAGTGGATTGATTTTATTTTTAACAGCAACGGCTACAGTTTTTTTCTGTGTGATGATCAGTCCTCAGACTGCTTGAGCAAAGGCAGGATTATCATCTAAATTGAAGCTTAAAGATGGAGCAATTCATAAGGTATGTGACCCATCTGCAAAATTGGAATCTGTAAGTGTCACCATGTTTTGATTTAATTTACCAAATTAGTCTGGTTAGTATATTCGACTGCTGGTTAGCTAACGAGCTAGCATGGCTAGCCACGGGCTTGTTGGGCATGGAAGAAGTAAGAAAACTAAAGCTGGAGTCATTAAAAGTAAAGTAAAGTAAAAGTAAAGTTATTGGTTGGAGTCAGGACTCATCTTAAAGTTATTTGTTGGGACCAGTGTCTGTTTTATAAGTCTGTCGAACCTGTCAGGCTCGGTAAACTTTAGCCACCATTAGTACAATCATGTTTGGTTGTTTGGCTGCGCTGTTTGGATGCAAATAGATTGCATCCAATAATATATTGGTTAACTAGCTCAACAAAATTGTCAATCCTAGCTTGTCTGCAAGTTGTATTCAATAAGTTTATGGACATGAGCCATAAACAGACCGGCTACAGCAGAGTGTTACTCACACATCCTCATTGCGTGTAGGTTGTATGTAATGAGCAATTGGCCGCCTCACGCCTCACTCACGCGGAGGCGGCCAATCAGAGCAGTGCTCATTACATACAACCTCCACGCCCTCAGAACAGCCTGTTCTTTACAGTGGAGAAAATGAGAGACTGAAACACACACCACAGAAGCTGGATTTAGGATTTTTTTTTATATAGACTTCACAAACGTCTTGTAAAGACCCCCAGGAACAGTTTAAATAGCCCAAAATGAGTACAGTACCCCCCCTTTAAATAGATGGAATGGAAGTATACCATCTTTATTATGATTGACCTGATTATTCCAGGACTCTAGTAACTTAAACAAAAGCAACAGTTGATGCCGCACACCTAGCTAGGTGCCGTGGTACTGTACAGCATCTGTTCTTGTGTGTGTATTTGTTTGTGTCAAACAAGTAGAGCAATTCAGCGAAGCAGCGCTCTTCCTGTTTTGGTTGAGACCGCTCTTTTGTGCCATTAGTCAATCCCGCACAATTCGCAGGAAATCATATCCGGGGACACATAGAATACCCACAAAAAAAGAATTGCCTTGGCATTGGTCCCATTTTTCTTTAGCTATTATACTATGCTATTGGTCCAATATATCAGAAAACCCATATATCATTCTAACCCTAGTTACCCTAGCACATTGCAAAATGTAACTCATGCATAGGTTTTAGTCGGCAAATGAACACTGATGTTTTTTAACATCAAACACTGATGATCTGCTTCTTTAGTTATAATGCTTAGTTTATTATTTAGCTTTAACAATGTGAATTAAGTCACTTCAATGTCATTGCAATGAACTAACATCCTTCCTGCCTGAGGTTACTTTCAGTAGGCCTACTGATACACACACACACACACACACACACACACACACACACACAGGCTGCTTTTCTGTGGTCTGGGTGATATGAGGTCAGTTTCCTGTCTTTATGGATTGCAACCAGTGTTGCAACACCCCAACTGCATGACTTCTGTTTAAGAATAAGTTCCTCATAAGACTATAGTGGATAGGCAAAGGTTTAAGCATTCTCGCACTTTACTTGTTTTGATAACTTACCCAAATGTGTCTTTATTTTTCTCTTTCTCCCCTCCCCACCTCTTTCCAGCCCTCTGTCCACCCATCCATCCAGACACAGAAGAGGAGTGTGTGTCAGTGTGTGTGTTGCAGAGAGACACAGTGGTGAGTGAGGCAGACAGGCTGACAGTCAGGGGTGAACTGGATGAGAGTGTCTTTAAAAAGGTATGCACGCACACCAACATACACAAACTCTTAAACTCAAACTGTCTTTGGAAAAATGAGTAGGGACACATGGACACATGCATATAGACACGCACAAACGTATGGACACATGCGTATAGACACACACAAACACACATATTACATTACACACAGGTATTTGTTCCTGCTCACTAGCTAGACAACTTCCATCACCAACCAAGGCTGTGTGTGTTTCCCACCTAAAAAAACATCTAGTGGCTGTTATAGGGCCTTGTGCTGCTGCAGGCAACATTTTATAAGCTCATAATCTACAATCATACACATTACACCTCTTTCAGATGGATTTCACACCATGGTGGCAGCTGGCAATAAACTGGGATCTTTTTCATATCAGGGTTAGAAATGACAGTGCTGGCTTGTATTCCTACATACGCACCTTTCTAAAATTACATTTGATGGGAAAACCTTTAAATGGGTATTATGCAACAGACTTGGAAACCGTGGTCTCCTCTGCAGCTTGAGAGAAACAAGAGAAAAACCAGTTGCCTGGCAGTTGCTGTTCTAGACAACTCCAAGTTGGAAGTTTGATTGCACACTCTTAACAAAAAGGTTCTGTGTAGTACCAGAAAGCGGTTCTTTAGGGTAGTATCATACAGGAACCTTTTTATGGTGCTTTAAAGAACCCTTTTGGAAAGGTTCTCTACAGCATCATAGGACCTACATAGGACCTTTATGGTGCTGTAAAGAACTATAAAATTGTAAAAAGTACAAACTGTTCCAAAACAGCAGTTTACCTTTTTTTTTTTTTTAAGAAATCAGGGCATACTTTGAATCATTAAGGTTCTACAAGGGTTCTTCCAGGGTTCTTTGGTTATGGTAGTGTCAACCAAAATAACTCAAAGTAGCCTCTGATTTGTTAAAATTAAAACAACTGATAAATCAGTGTTTCATTTTTGATGTTCTCAAAGAGTTATTTACATCACCATAGGTGATGCAAGGTCTATCTAGAACCTTTTGAGTATGGTGCCATAGAAAAGAGAGCCTTCTAAAAGGTGTCATTAAAGCACCAAAAAATGCTCTGCTGTGGTAAAAGCCTAAAAAACAACTGTCAGATAGGCTAAACTCTGTCACCTGCAAGCCAGTGTTTTGCCCCAGAACTGCTTCATGACCGGATTCTTTGAAATGGCATTTAGACAATTTGACACTTAAACAAAACACTTGGGAGACATACTCTGTGTATGTGTATGTGTGTATGTTCTTGTACTTGTATCCTTATGAGGATCAAATCTCTTCAAATGGATAGAAAGATCAATTTGGGGGCAGAATCCCCCCAAATTAAGACATTTTGCCAGTCAAAAATGTATCTTGTCTGCGTGTGTAATTGTTTTTCATGACCAGGAACTCTCTCCTGTCGCTTCCCAGCTTGAGGAGCCTGTCCCTGGCCTTGATGACAAAGACAGAGGGATACACGACTCCTGGTCTTCCACAGATGATTCCACCATCCATGAGCCCCTCAGTACCTCCTCTCTGCCCAGTCAAGATGCTTTGTCAGTGGTGACAACCGACACCACAGCCCCCTGGAGCTCCAGAAATCCCCAGAAGTCACTAACAGAGGAAGGAGGTAAACACCTTATTCCAGTGTTTCCTCTGTAATATTTTTTTAGCAGTGGTTGGTTGGTGATATTCTAGTTTTAGTTTTGTTTTGTTTCCACATCTGTGCCTCTTTTGGTACCAGTTCTGGTTCTAGTAGTGGTTTCAGCACTAAAATTGTGTATGGCAAGGTATAGCACATGGCCACACCTGGACTTAAATGAGTCCAAATTTGATACAAAAAGCAAAGATCAAGCAAAAATCACCAAGCCATGTCTTAAAAAAAAGCAGCTACATTATCACAATGTAAATAAATAAATTATCACAATGACCAAATGATAATATCTTGTCAGTCATCTGTCATTGCTCCACTGAAACTTAGTGCAAAATTTATTATACAAGTTATAAATACAAAGTACACAGTTAATAAAAATACACATATAAAAAAAAATACAATTAGTGCATAATGGTGAGTCCGTATTTACAGTCCATGGATGTGCAATGTATGCAGGAAATCTGAGCAAAGTGCGGGTGCAAAAATAGTGCAGGCTCATGGTATGAGTATGAGTGCAGACAATTAAAATCTTTAGCCAAACAGTATGGGTTGTGAGCATCTATCTAGATGTTGAGCAGTCTGATGGCTTGGTGGTAGAAGCTATCTCGTAGCCTGCTGGTACGGAAACTGATTGTGCACTAACTTCTGCCAGACAGCAGCAGTGGGAACAGTCAATGGCTCGGGTGATTGGAGTCGTTGATGATCTTCCGGGACTTAAGGCACTGCCTGGTCCTGGAGCGTGGGAAGCTACCCTCCTGTGATCTGCTGGGGTGGTACAGTTCCCACACCAGGCAGTGATGTAGCCAGTCTAAATGCTCTCTGTTGCAGCTGTAGAATGACTTGAGAACTCGGGGGGCTTATGCCGAACTTATTCATCCGTCTTGTTTGTAGAGGCGTTGTTGGGCCTTTTTTAAGTGAGGTCCTCGGTGATGTGTACATCAAGGAACTTAGGGGTGAGGATTGTTCAACAGATGCATCATCTGGATGTAGAAGCTGTCATGGAAACGTGAAGTGCATGTCAAGATGCTCCACTACCTGTCACGTAATGGCAGGCGACAGAACAGTTGGTGGTCAGGGTGGTTGGAGTTCTTGGTGATGGAGCAGGCTCTGCTGCAACAGTATGATCCATCTAGCCACTCTAACATAAAGACATTCTCCCATTGCTGCACAGGAACTCTGAGGTTCTGTTAGACTGGCCATTGGGTTCTTGGTCACCTCTGAAGTTATTAAGTTTGGCCAAACGATCAGCTCTAGTCTTGGTGGTTCCAAACTGTTTCCATTTCACAATGATGTGCTCCTGGGAAATGTCAATGATCAAGCTATTTTTTATACCCTTCTATGCCTCAACACAATTATATCTCAGAGGTCTACGGAGAGTTCTTTGGACTTCATGGCTTGGTTTTTGCTCTGACATGCAATGTGTACTGTGGGACCTTATATAGATAGGTGTGTGCCTTTCTACATCATGTCCAATCATTTGAATTTGCCACAGGTGGACTACAATCAAGTTCTAGTGACATCTCAAGGATGATCAAAGGAAACAGGATGCATCTGAGCTCAGTTTGGAGTGCCATAGCAAAGGCTCTGAATACTTATTTAAATTAGGTATTTCAGTTTTGTATTTTGTATAATAAATTTGGAAAAATGTCTAAAAATATAGATATTTTTTGTAGATTGATGGCAACAAATACATTTAATCCATTTTAATTTAAGTCTATAACAACAAATTGTGGAAAAAGTGAAGGATTTTGAATACTTTGGCAGCCACTGTATATACAGGTCCTGGGTGACAGAAGCACCGCTTTTGCCCCATAGTTGAAACAAGTTGTCCTGTAGAGAGGAAATTGTGAGAGGAAGAGAATGTATACCATGATGCTGAATAAACTGACGGCAGGTCTTAAAAGAGGAAGTGGTCGATAGCATTCCCCCCTGGGGACTATGAAATAGAGCCCACAGTTGGGGAGCCCACTGGGGTGGTGATAGAGAGATTAATGTGCAGCAAACAGACCGCCCAATTTGCAATGGCAATGTGTAAGCTCAGCTGACACATCAGCTGACTGAGTTCCATTTCATGTCAAACAACTCACTTATTGATTATGATTTTTTTTTAATTGAAAATAAATGTACATACAGATTACATTTTGGCGTCAAGGCTCTGTTGCCAAGACAGCCAAGTGAGGCAGGGAGCGATCAATAGAATTCTCATATATCAGTGTCCCCAGTGACCGGGGGCCAAATAGACTGGTGTATACAGTTCAGGTGCTGAGAACCGGGGTCTCACGTCAGCCATGGCTAGCATCACATCCCACTACGGCCTGGGGCCGGCATCCGCACTCCATCTCCATCAGGGGCCAGCATCCACATTGCACATCAGCCAGGGTCCAGCACCTGAGATGCATGCATTCTATATATTTTCATTATAAAAAAATATACATTTTTCTTCGTCTCGTCTGAACAATTACTTAATTATTCTGTGTGTACTAAGCAAACAAATCATTAATCATCAATAAAAAGCTAAGGCATTCATTGGCTATATGCAGTTAGCGTATTAACATCATGCTCACCAGCTGAAATCACTTAAGAATTATATTTATTTTGACACACATCATTGTAAACATGTTTGTTAGTACAAGTCCAAAATGTTGTTAATCCAACTACAATTAGTTGCCCAAACCTGCTCCACTGGGTCAAATCAAACCAACCAACAGACACGACCCTGTGCCGAACATTCCAATCCAAACTGTGAATGACAGACTGAAAAATGCCATTTCACAACATGTAATTAGAATATGGATCATACAGGGCAGGTAAAGAGTGTAACTGAGAGAAAAATGCCCATCTTTTTGAACCAGTCTTTAGTAACATCACTTTTGGCGCAAAGGTATTATGAAAGATGTAAACAAACTCAAACCTGCTACCTAAAGCTGTAGCTCAGAGGCAAATGCATTTAGACTTTCTCGGTGGATTTGCTGGAGTAAAGAAGAGGAAAAAGCATATAAACAGGATGAAAGTTGCAGATCCAGAGAAGGCACAGACGAGAGGATCCAAGAATCTAATGCCTACCAAGTCCATGCAATGAAATAGTCTGACGATACAATACGGTTAGAAATAAGACATGTGGAAAGTCAACTCACATTGGCAAATAAGTCAACAACTGGTATAGCAAAAGGCATTGAAGAAGCAGATGGCAAATGCTGCCAATCTTATTTTTTCTTTTCTTCTTTCCTCCATTGTTGTTGTTGCTGTGACTCCCCTGCTCTGTGGCCATTAGCCTCACCTTGATAGCTACAACCTAGCTCACCACTGGCTACACCCAAACGACATGCCCATAGCACATGCTGTACACTCCCATAACATCCCCAACATCATAAAAAAAAGCCAATATCAGGTAAACAGAGGGATTTAAGTCACAAAAAGGGACGAAATCAGAATAGCGTGAACGCAGCCTAAGCTCTGATATTATATTGTGATTATTAGGAGGAGAAGGTGGTGAAGGAAGAGGAGATGAGGAGGAGAGGAAAGACCAGTTGACAGAAAACCCCTTCTCCCCCGCCATCCTCTGTGCCTCCCTCCGCTCCCTCCCTCCGTCCCGGCATCACAGCTGGGAGCAGGGGAGGAACGACAACACCGGAGGGAACGACAACACCGGACAGACCGGCGTGACGCACCGCAGGTTAGTATGGACACACTGGCTGGGTTTCAGTCTAACCATTTATATGCAACTGGTAACTGTCAATTTCAGTAAAATTTCCTCATTATCACAAAGGATTTTGCACTCATTTGAGGTGAAAATGTTTTATGTTAAAGAATATGCAATAAATGGTAATGGAAACACATTTTAGGACCTCTAGTCCTAAAGGGCTATCTAGTGAGGAATCTTTGATCATAGTCACTAGACATACCTTGCTTTTCTAATGCACAACAAACACTAAAACATAGTTATAACACTGCATTCATATATTTGGCTGACTCAGTTAACATATACGCGCACCAGATAGGGGAAAAAGGAAGATATGCTCCATGCTTGCGCCTGGGTTTGTCACTATGATAACATTTCTGAATATAACTAAAGTATAAGTTGTTACATGTCAAATTAAAATAAACTGATTAACATCAGAATGCCGTCCAACTTCGCCTGTCCAACCCTACCTGACACTGGGTGTTTAGTACAGCAAATGGAAACGCTTTCGTGAACTGGTTATAGGTTTGAAATACTATTGTGTTATATCAGTCGGCAATGTAGAGCAGTAAGTTATGTATGAAAGCCAGCAGGGACGGGAAATAGAACCTATAGGCCTATAGAACGTAGTACTGATTACTGCATAGGTTTATTACATTCCCTGTAGAATTATTATTTTTTTGCCCTAGAAATTATTTTGGCAGAGGAGGCTAAAGAGTCAAGGAGATACAGACAGTAACTTCTGGTGAGATTCAACCAGGCTAGTGGTTCCTCATCGCTACATCATGTTAGCCTAAATTTAAAATAAGTCTTAAAACAAGGCTCGGAGACTAGAGAGAGACAAAGCGTTAGAACTTGAGATAGCTTGAGTTTTTCACATTTTCACAAGATCACACTGAATCCCATCACTTTCAACCAATTTACTAACACGTATTAAATCACAATAAATAATGTATATATTGGGACAGTGGGCTAACCTATTTATTACTGTTGACTTATGGGAAATTTTACACAGGGTCTTTGTTGGCCTCCACATTGAACCTGAACCTGAACTCCCTGTCCCAATATTTCAGCTTTATAAAGGTCATCATTGGCTCACTGTCACATTACTTGTTTGAACTGCAATTACTGTTCTCCACTTTCTTTCCTCTTAACCCATCTATCTTTCCCTTATTTCAGTTCCTTGAATAGCCTGTCAGTGGAGGTGAAGAGAACCAAGTCACCACTACACAGGAGAAGGTATCTCATCCATCCCCTGTATCCATCTACCCATCACCCCATCTTTCTTTAGGCGTTTGCATTGTTCCGAATACATTGTTCCAGGTCACGTATGCCATATTCCACTAAGGAAGAAGTTGTTAAAGTTGAAGAAAAGTAGCAGACTACAATTCAAAATCCTCAAATTAAAAGACATTGATATTGTCAGTGAATCACTTTCTGGGTTTTTTCCATAGGAGAGGGCCATTAATTCTGTGAGTTCAATTCCTCATTTAATGTTCAGACTAGACACTAATGGCAAGAGTGGCACATCTCATCTCATCAAATCAAATAAAAATTATCTTCCTTTTAACAACAAAGAGTGCCATTCCACCAGTCTATCTTTGCATCTGTTCACATGAGAGCCTAGCTACACACGGTGAATCCCATTGGTATTCGGTGGAAGAGACATTAATGACTTGAAATGAAAGAACTGGGCCAAAAGACATCTGGAAGGACTGAGCATGGAAATGGAAAGTTGGCTTTGAATTCCGTCCATTATGGCATAGCAAGACTCAGATGTACACTATATGGCCAAAAGTCAGTGGACACCGCTACTAAGAGTGGCGGATGTTATAGCCGCAAAGGGGGGTCCAACTCCATAGTAATGCCCATGGTTTTAGAATGGGATGTCCAGCAAGCTCACATAGGTGTGATGGTCAGGTGTCCACTGACTTTTGGCCATCTAGTGTATCAAGTCCAGCACACCATGGCTTCGCAACAGCAGAGTTATCGGCACCTCAGCTGCTGGTCAAGTTATGTTGAAACACCTGACTGGTGTAGGACCGTGTAAAATACCAGCCCTAAGTGAAATTCAATCATCCTCATGAGTCGTCATTTATTGTTCTCTAACTTAGACCCATCTCTCATCTCAAGCATTGATTTGTCACCATTCTATTCTCTTTTGTCCATCCATCTCCCCTTCTCCAATTCTTTATCAACCCTCTAATTTTCATCCATCCCTCCTTTACTCGCCTTTGCTCTTCCTTCTGCCTCATCTTCCTTTCTCACCCATGCTTTCTTCTCACCTTCTCATCCACCATTCGTCCCTCTGTCCCTCCATCTCTCCAGCATGAGTTGGTGTCCGTCCAACCTGCCTCATCCCGATCAGGAGCAAATAGACAACAGAAGGTAATCAGTATTGGTTGATAAGCTATTGATTATGTTTTGACAAAGGACCTGATGGTGCATTTACAACCAGTTACAGTAAGCTGCAATGCAGCACCATTTCTGATTGTGTCCATCAGGGTGAGATATGCCTAAATGACAGGCCAAAACCTATTTAATATATGGAGAGCAGGTATGTACTGGCCACCCTTTTGATAAAACTTTGTCTAAGACTTTGTCTCAGAAGATTTTGTTAACTTTAGCTATAGCTGCCATTGACAATGGCCACTATCATGATAGTCGTCAGTGATGCAAACTGATAGGACTTTGGAACTTAACTTCTGGTTATCATCATCAATCATCACAGACAACCGCAGACAGTGGCTATAAGGAACAAAAGTTTAATGAAAAAAATACCATAGTTGTGGAGTAATGTTTGTGAAATGACCCATCTATTGTATGTTACCTAATTGTGTTGCCTTTGTGTCATGACCTTTAATTATGTTTGAGCTGTTCATCTCGTTCATTTTTACGAATGTAGCTTGTAGCCCCAGTTGACAATTTTAAACAATATGTGAATATTTGAGCATCATTTCAATTCATTTAGGTGCACTTGAATATTCATCCCAGACACTTGGAAACTACAAGAAAAGATAACCACAACTTCTGCATTGTTTTTTTCTGTTAAGCTGCATGCCATTGCAAGCAGTTATTAGGAACTGAGGTAAACAGTCAGCAAGTGTTTCTAGCTAATCCTCCATGAAGTAGGCATTAAGGAAACATCTCAGCTTTCCTCTTCCCCTTTTCATTCAGTTTAAAACCTTTATTTATACACAGCACACATACAGAATACAAACCCTCCTCTACAGAGAGCCATAGTTCACAGGGATGTGTTAAAATCACAAGGAACCAAGGGTAACGATTACCTTGAGTGTAAAAAATGCATTTTGTTTCACCCATGTTTCACCCTGTAGCCTCAAGTTATGGTGGGTTGGTTTTGATTTTGGTTCCACGCCAGCGAGTCTTGAGTTGAGTTTAAAATTGTTGCTATTTTGGTACTTAATTATGTTAAAAGCAACTAATTTATAAAACTTGACCTGTACTTGTGTTTGTTTTGGGGGAAATTGCACTAAATTGGGTGTAGTTATGTGTACAACTCACAGAATGTTGAACAACTGGGACACAGCTCACATAGAGCAACACAGCAACTTACAGAAAGCAGGGGTGTAAAAAGTAGAAGTAGAAAGTAGAAGTACTGACCATGTTTTTCCTCCACCCATCCCATATACCAGGTGATTCTAATTAGCAAAACTCTTCATCTTGGTAAGAGCCAGGTTGGAGCAAATACGTGGTTAGGATTTCTACTTTCTGAAGCTTTACTTTCTACTTTTTACCCCCCCTGACAGAAAGTCATCATATAACGCAATCAGTGCCTGGGTCCGGTATACTTTTTTGACAAATGTGTCCATTCTCTGTTCGTTCAGCTACAGTCTGGAGGGTCTGGAGGGCCTGGAGGTGGAGAGGGAAGCTGGCCAGACCTCATGCCCAAGCCTGGGTGTGTCTGATCAGGAAGACCAGTCTGTGGGGAGGAGCTCATGCCTGGAGAGCCAGGAGAGAGGACGCTCGCTGGTCTCCCTCACTGAGGAAGAACAACAAGGAGACCGTAAGCAGCATCGATAGTCAGGTTGGTTGGGCTTGTGTGTATGCAAAGGTTAGAACAATGTGGGCCAGTCAGTGTGGTCACCCTCTGATATGATGGCTCTGATGTAGTTTGTTTGAGTGCGTATTTATTTTAGAATTGGTCATTGGTGGAGGTGGTTGACTTCAGGAGGCCCTTAACCTGAAATTCAATTTCATATTCTGATCGGATTCCAAACTTCATCTCAGCAATTATTTAACGGATGACAAGCAGGACATGGTCCAAGTTCACAGTCAACCCAAACAAAATCACTGTGTAAACATTCATATTAAAACAACATTGGAAACTGATATCAGAAACATATTTAGGTCCTGATTTCACAAAAAGATGCAGTAAGGAGTCATTGAGGAGACTATCAAAAAGTAGGCCTATATGGGACATCGATGTTGGGTGAAAACCCACTATCTAAAAAAGGAACTAAGAAAAGTAGCCTCATTTTTAGCTTTCACCAAGCATTTTTTTATTTCATCCAAAGGGGTTGAAAGGCCTTGGAATGAAACCTAAGGGCCATTGTGGCGCGATTTGAACATTTTAAACAAAAATCTAGTTGTGTATCCAATTATGAAGGAACACTGGAGGAACACTGTATTAGACCCCAGGGTAATTACTTGATTGTTTTAGGTGTACTTTTATCCTGAAGGACTGATTAACTCTGATCTTAGTTGAATACATTGCCATGTGCCATGTGTCAGTGTTTGCACTCTGCAAGTAAAATGCACAAGGTTTCCGAGTTGATGGTGAATAATAATGTGATAATAATGTTCTTATTTTAGCCATAACAGTTACACCTTTGGATAACACATTTACTGATGGACAGATTCATCTTGACAGATTTAATATTGTGATGACAATATTAAACCCCACCTTCCATGTGTCACGCCTCAAGCCGGTCCTCACCAGTGACGGATTTCCGCAGATGAGGGGCTGAAGGTTCGTCTGGAGCCGCCCCTTAGAGGGGGGGGTCCTGTCATGGTGCAGTGACTGACTCAGCCACTGGGGGCGGTGGTTCCTTTGGACCTTCCCCTTTCACCATTTTAACACCAGGTGCCGCTCATCCCGGTAATGAGACCGCGCCCTTTATAAACCGGCCTCTCCCTGTATTCAGCACTTCAGTGTCAGTTTGCACTACACTTGGCTGGTATCAGTGCGCTCTCATTCTCTCTCTAAAAAAAACATATTGACTCTGCTCTATTCTCTTTTCTGTCTCTTAGGGGAATTTGTCACCTGTTAGGGTAGTTTTCTGTTAGTTCTTTAAGAGACTATCGCCCATAGTGGGTTGTTTTCCGTTCAGTGTTATAGTCCTTGTAGGGGCACCTCGGAATTATTTTAGTTGTCCCTAAGATAAGATAAGAGAGTCTTTATTAATCCCGCCGTGGGGAAATTCACGTTTATGTTCCCTTCCCATTGTCTGTTCACGCAGATTCAGTGGTTATTCGCCTTCAGAATAGCTTTTTGAAACCCTGGTTGTCCGCGGTTGGCTTTGCAACCCTGCCCCCCATCACAAGGCAAAAAGATTAAAACAAGGAAGTACTCATTTTTGGTGATTTCAATATTATTTGGTTTGATAGAAGAAATACCAGTAGAATAAAACGGCCTAGGTTCACTGAGACTTGCAATCTAAAACGCATGGTGAAATGCGCAACACAATTTACAACTGGCAACCAAGAAAGATTTTAAGGCCACTTGGAATAACTTCAACTGATCCATCTCATGTTGAGCCAGATGCGTGTTAATTAATAAAATCATTATTTTATCATTATTATATATAGATTCTCCGAACCAAAGCATGCTTATTGAGGAAAAGAGTTAAGCAGCAGTTTCATTCCAAAAATCGGTATTGCTATCAACCTCCAAAAACCCCCTATCAGTCAAACCCTAGTGCTTTCACTCAAGCTTGTTTTGTATTTGTGTCTGAACCACCTGTCCCTGGGTTGAATTTTCTCTTGTATTTTTTAGAGTCCTCATCAGGTCCTGTCTATGACAGCCAGCTGTCCTGCCATGTTCCACCCCCAAACCCTCACCAAATCCATCTCTATGGTCGCCATCAGTCACCGTGAAACAGACGGTGAGTTTCTGCTTGTCTTGAGGATTTCTTTTTATCGCCATCCTTCATTGTTGTTGTTATTCTCTTCTTTTTCCCTTCATCACACTCTCTATCCTATAGTTTGGAATTTGTGATTTGTGAACTGTTCAAATCAAAATGAGCTTTTTGATTTGCTGTTCATTGAGCTACCCATCTGTCGATACCCTTCAGCGATTGGACGGCCTCGAGCAAAGCGACGACTCAGCTTTTCCCTCAGTATCTCCTTGCTCCTCCCCAAAACTAGGCCCTTCTTTTCTGTTGGCTCTTCCTCCATTGATGAGACAGAGGAGGGAGGGAGTAAGTACTATGAATCCCAGAATGCCTGGCGTGGCTTTGGTCCTCTGTCCCTTTGTCATTGCGATGCACCGTAATGTTGCCTGACCCTAAAAAAACAAATGCTCACTAAAATGTGGTCACCTCCTGCTGAAGCCACAGAATCAGAATGGATAGATGAAGCACTTCCTGGTGTATCACAGTATTCTCAGTAAGATGGCCGCTTTTTAATGAAGTTGTTGAAATTTGATATTTTGTTGAACCATATGCCTTCAATCATATGGCCATACATCAGCTTTCCACTCTACAAATGCTTATTCCCTGAAGTAATACTGAATTATTCAGGAGTGTCTGTGCTATTCATTTTATTCCCTGGTCTAAAGCAGCCCTATTTAGTAATTGACACCTGACCTAAAATAAAAACCCTGCTACTTTATGTTGATCCTGTCACTAAATTGTCCCCTCATTAGACCTAACCCTAAAGAGTAAAATTAAGTATACCTTTGAGTCGAAAAGAGAATTAGTTTGAAAAGAAATTCTATATTTGTCTAAGATTGTTGTTTAATTTGGATAACCTTCAAAATAGCATCCAACATCTGACTTCTCCCGATCCAAACCACAAGTCCTCTGCCAGCCAGCAGGGTACTTCCAAAGTTCACTCCCGAATTTAATAAAACATAGTGTTTCTAGCAGAGCAGTGAGTTGAAATGACTTTAAAGGATAAATCCTCCCTGAAACACTAACAAAAGAAAGCAGCTATTGGCGATGTACCTTGCCTGTTTTCTTGTTCAGTGGTGTATTTTTTTATTCACGTGGATAAGTGGCCAAACATAGATTATGTGACTGAATCTGAATTTTCCAGCTGTCTAAAACATCAACGGTAAACATCAGATCCGGGTGATTTTGGTACTCCACATATGTTTAGACATCTGGCATCCTCAGTCCTGTCTACTTCTCTCTATCCCTTATCCTCTCCCTTCATCCATTCCTCCACCTTCATTTAATATCAATAGGCTCTGAAATCCATGCTGGTAATTGAGATCCATTGAGCTATTGTAGTTGCTGTTGCAAACCGTTGAATTTCCTAAACACAACTGACTCACACAGTCTTGTGGATATTCTGGTTTCAATGAACATTTTTTTTTTTTAATTTAGTTGCAGTTTTTGTTTCAGTTAACGATAATAACCTTGGTATAGACCAGGCTAAACGGAATGGTGTAGGTGGTTATGACAGCATGCTCACATGCCCTCTCCCAGATCATGTAGCCAATATGAACTCGTTTGACCCAACTGATGACTGATGAGTTGCTTGAGAAGGTGGTGATGCACCTAAAGTTTTCTACGTGTTCTCTTGATCCTGTTTGAACAAACTTTAAAAACTATATTTAATTGTGTGGCAGACAATCCTTTAGCTATTGCAAATCATTATCTCTTTACAGGCAATTTTTCCACTGCACTAAAGAGCGCCACGGTTAAACCGGTTAAACATTCTATCCAGGTTAATATTTCTTCCAAATGTCAATTTAACTCATTGTGTAATATAGGTAACTTTGACACTGAGTTCAGGAGCAACTTTCAACTGTTGATCCACTACTACTAGAGACATCAAAATTATTTTAAACAATTGTTTAAAATTGTTTGATTGTTAAATTGTTTAAAATTGTCTAAACATTGTTCATTTCACTTCAAACGAAAACAAAATCATTTTTCAACATTATCTTTGCAATAAATTAAATTGTTTAACAATTTCAAGCTGAAGCAAATGTAACCTCTTCTAGTTTATCACTCCACATGTTTGCTCATGTGTTCCGTCAAGGCCTCATAAACGTGTTTCACAATGTTGCCCCTCTGTTTGACAGCTATTAAAAATATATGGCCTTTCCCTCGCATGACTTTCCCTCTCAATCTCCCCCACTCACTCTCTTCTTATCCTCCTCATTATGGCTCATTTTCCACTTACCTGAGTTGCACATAGTCTCTCATCAGCTGATGTCTGATTCCTGTTTGCTTTCTGCAGGGGCGGGCTCATTCTCCAGTTCCGGGTCACTCAAATACAGGTAAGAAAGGCACCAACAAGTCTATGGATGTTTCCACAGTTGGTTTAGAGCAGTTATGTTGAACTGTGAATTTCTTTTGAACAGCCAATAGCTACTTTCCTTGGAAGGAGGTTGGCCGCACTGCCATTAGCACACTAGATACTGTAGGTCCATAGCTCAGTAGCTGCGGTCATGTTCCAGCTCATGCAAAACGCATTCATATTCACAGTTCATCCTCCCTGTCTCTCTCCCATTATTTACCTTTCATGTCCACTTGTCGTGTCTAATAAAGCACAAATGGTTTCATAAATGTTCTATGTGTTTTGTAAGTATTTCTGAGGAGGAGCCGGGCCCTTTGCGGATCACTGAGGGAAAAGGGGCGACAAAAGTCAGCAGGACATTCAGTTATCTCCGCAGCAAGATGAGCAAGAAAAGCAAGGTGAGAGAATGCCTTTTATATGTCTATGTGTTTGTTGGATTTTGTGTATGTGTGTGTTTATAGAGGGCTTTCAGGGGACATAAAGCAACTGAGAGACAATCAGTCACACAATCACCTTTTAGTCTTGAGTCGAAGTCAGAGGGGCCCATCTCAAGGAATCACTTAATTCATTGACTACTCAATATGATTAGTTTAAGCTTGTAGTTCATCTGCCAATGCTTGCCTCTTCCATGGCGTTTGTTTAAGTGATTTTCCGGGAGTTATTCCTCTCCAAGCCCTCTCAAGTGGCACTGCTACTCGTACTTCTCTTTGCACAGGCTGGGTTAGCCTGCTTCTTATGCAAATAATGAGGCATGTGAGGTAGTGGCCATTATTTTAACATGCCTGGTTTGTTGGGCGGGGCCACCCCGCCGAATTCCTCCTGTCCACTGATTCAGGGTATTACTGAGTATGCACTAAAAAAGCATGAGTGAATGGAGCAATGGCATGGTGCCCCCTCGGACTGGGGCTATAGCAGGACTGGGGCACAGACAGTTTTGAAAAAATCAAGTAACTTTTTAATTTAATATTTTAATTGTATAATGCACTGTCTAGCTCTACAACATTGAATTGCCATTTATGGAGCCTAAGAATTTAGGTTTGACTGCCTGAGTCTTATTAGTGTAGGCCATAGCCTGGGTGATGAATTTTGAATGCAGTGTTAGTGCAACATTTTGTACCCGGCACCCCTATTTCTCTGTGAATCACATTTGCAGTTCTTAATGAAAAGATTATCAGAAATAAAACAATGATGTTAATTCATTTATTCATGTGTATTTTTATACACCTCCACTGTAATGTATGAATGTAAGCTAACTGTTGGACTGTCGAATACTATTGATACTGACTCTTAAAACTATCTTTCAAACTCCCAAAAAAGCCCGAGAGGTAAGCCACAACCTGACTGAAATTTCTCCCTGACTGAAATTTCTCCCAGACTGGTCAGCAAATTAGAAAAAATAGTTCTCTTTCTGGACTAACAACTGGACTAACACCCGGTACAAGTTTGATGTCAAGCTGAGCTTCTTTCTCCCCTTTTCCTTCCAGGAGAAAGACAAGGAGAGGAGAGGAGAAAAGGAGCACGAGAGTAAAGAGAGAGAAAGGAAGACTGCAAACAGCCATCTCTTCACTCCCGTCAGTCCTTCCTCTCCCACACCCTGTCAACAATGTAGCAAACCTCTGAGCACCAAGGAAACTGTCTTCTGCAACAGTAAGATAGACACCCTCCTCTTCCTCTCAGCCATCTACCCCATCTAGCGCCTCCCCCTCTATCTATCTATCTATCTATCTATCTATCTATCTATCTAGATATTGTATACTGTAAGGCTGATAGAGGTTTCTAGGCTCTGGAACAACTTGCCAATTCAGTACATTTATAGAAACACAGTTTTGTGGCTACCTTTTATTTAACTATGGTTGTTATTATTGTTGTTGTTAGTATTATTAATTAAATCACATGAGTCACCTCCACCTTACTGTTAGAGTGTGTGTACATCTGTACGCATGCACGTGTTAACATTATTTATTTTGGTTTAGTTTGTTAGTTAGTTTGTTTCTAATGTCATATGTGACTTTTGTCGTTTGTACAACTTGAAGCTTTTTATGTAAAAATACACCTGTCTTTATCAACCTAAATCACTAAGTAGGGCTGCAACAGAGAAGAGCGTTGGGCACTTATTGAGATTTGCCTTATTTATCCATATTGAATTCTGGTGTCCATACAGTTACTGGTGGGAAATCACACAGACTCAGAAAAATTTTGTTTACTGACATCACCAAAAATGTCTGTGCAATGAAGCCTGGGGAAAAAATCAAACACTTGCCCCTCTCTGTCATTTGAGAATGCCAATGTGTCAAGTTGCATAGGGCAGCAGGAATTTAGATGGAGCGTGCTACCTTTCTGAAAGGGGGTTGGACAAACCTTTGGGACATCCTGTTTGCAGGAATATTATCACATAACTGCAGTATGGAAATAGGTTCTTCCAGGCTGTTTGATACACTTGGATTTCTACACTCAGCATTTCGATACCTAATCAGAGAAACTCATATAAGGTCTATTTCCAATGATCATTGTGTGTTGGGGTTGGTTTGCAGACTGTGGTTCCCATGCCCATAAGAGTGGCAGAGAGAGTCTGGCTGTCGGCACCAAGGGCAAAATGAAGGTAGGATCTCGCTGAACACCACAGGACATCACATGTATGATTTAGCATCACTGTACCAGGAGTGCACACACACAAAAGAAAATATAAATCATGCATTTCCAGTCATTGCAGTTTCTAGAGTTTTTCCAGTCCATTTTTACTATAGAAATCAATGGAGAATTGAACAGACCTGGACTGTAATGTTATCCATTAATGAACCATATATCCCGTACTGTGTTTCAGTATGGAGAGTCCACTCTACACCCTAGATCCCATTAAATCCCATTAAGATGTAGTGAAGGGACTTGGTCTCAGCTTTGTTAGTAGGAAAGACAAGTTTTAAAAAAAGTTTGAAAGGAGACCAAAGTTCAAAATTGATAAATACCATCTAAATATGACATCTGAGTAACTGTAATCTGAAATGTTGAACACATTTCTGCTAGTGTGGCAACTTACCCCGAACAAAGCAAAGGGCTTGAATACTTTTTGTTATTTATGTTTTTTCACTTTGAATAGAGTGCTTTGCATAGAACTGAAATGGAAAAGCCCAAATAAATGCGTTTTGAAATAAGGGGTTTAAATACCCTGCAAGTGTATTCATATCCCCAATATCGCACAGTTCCACTTTCTCACAGCCATTGTGGATGTATGAAAATGGGTAACTACCTCTTCAATTTATTGATTTCTTAGAAAACACCAAGGAGAGATAAACACATTTGTCGATACCTTTTTAAATATACTGTTTATGGTTTAAGTGGAATGTCACTCAATTTAATAGCTCATATATGTTATTCCTATAGTGTAGGACACTCAATCAATATTGACCAACCTGAGAACTAGAGTAGTTCTAGACTTTAACCTGTCATGAGAGTACCATGGAACACATATTGATTGGACTATAGGAATAACATACAGTATGTGAAAGTGAACATTTAGTGATATCTCCCTTGGAATAATGTCATGTGTTTGTCTCCAGCAGCAGCAGCCATTGGTGTCCGAAGCTGTTCCCGAGTCAACTGCGAGGAGCAAATGTAAGAACAAACACAACTAACAAACAGATTAGATTTGATTCGATCCAATGACATTTTAACAATCCCTGTGCATAAGCCTTATTATTATTTTATTATTATTTTTGTAAATTTTATTTTATTTGCTTATTGGAACTCACATTTCCATTTTACGATCGTAACCAGCAACGTCCTCGGCATCGTCATCATCGTCATCATCGTCACGGGAACGGTGGTCCACTCTAACCAGCCCCGAGGACCAGGCTCCTTTCGTGTTTCCGCGGCGAAACCCCAGCATCCTATCCTTCAGCACACACAGCAACCTGGCCAAGAGCATCTCCACCAGTAATATAGCAGGGTGAGACACATGCACACACACACAAAAGCTTTTGATTCTGCAACATTGTAAACTAACAGGGTTTCAACAAATGCACACATGCTTTTTCCTTTGCACATTTTGGGGGTGGCACTGTAGACTAGTGGTTAGAGATACCATCCTGGAACCAAAAGGTCCCAAGTTCCATTCTAGTCACGTGTCCTGTCAAAGAGTACTTCAGCAAAACACTGAACCCTTAGCTGCTCACTCATTGTAAGTTGCACTAGATAAACGGGTCAGCTAACTGCTCTTTTTAATGTATAATACAACATGTATTAATAGCAATTAGGGATAGGCTGATATATCAGTTTGTTGATATATATATATATATATAGATAGTGGCTTTTCCATCCTGACAAGAATAAGAATTTTGGTGGGAAACACTGAATCCCAAAGATACTGGATGTTGGTACAAGATTTTGGCTATTGCCAGCTTCAATACAAAAAGTTGGTGTTTGCTTTCAAAACCCCAAATTGGTTGAAGCCTAATAGCAACACATATTACTGTAATGTTCCCCCCAAACTACACAAAAGTACAAATGTATTGAAAATGACCGAATGTCTATGAAATTGTCGTAAATGCATGTGTGGGGACTTGCATAGAAACTGAACCAATCAAAACTCTTAAACAAAAACAAAAATATATTATATAATATAATATAATAATTCATGTTTTAATGCGTTGTAGGTTAGATGACGTCCCCCTGAAAGGCCTGAAGTTTCTCTCCCAGTCCACTGACTCTCTTCATCAGGGACGTAAAGTCAATGCCTCAACTGAGTCACTCAGTGATGAAGGTAAGATCAGCCACACACACACACACACACACACACACACACACACACACACACACACACCAGTGGTTCCCTTAATGTTTTTCTTTTGGATTCATTTAGAGCACCTTGATGTATGAAGCTGACATTTCTGTCCTATGTAGTTTTCAAACAGTCTGAACAACAATTTGATGCCAAGCGCTGAAATGTGTGAACTACAATGACCATAATTTATTGCACCTATGACACAGCGCATCTGTGTGCGTGTGCGTGTGCGTGTGTGTGTGTGTGTGTGTGTGTGTGTGTGTGTGTGTGTGTGTGTGTGCATTTAAAGGTACAGAGATGATGGACAGTCAGTTGATGGGAGAATTTGAGTGTGAGGTTAAAGATTTAGAAGCGGATTCCTGGAGCACCACCATGGATAAGAAGTTCCTGAAAATGCTCAAGAAAGATGAAATCAAGAGACAAGATGTCATCTATGGTAAAAAAAAAATATATATATATATCTATATATATTATTGTCAATTCAAAATCAAATCACATTTATTTGTATAGCCCTTAATCACCGTTACAGTCTCTAAGGGCTTCACAGTGCCCAACATGTGAAAATAATAAATGGTTAGTACACGACATCCCCCAGCCTAAGACCCTCACAGAGGACAAGGAAAAACTCCCACAAAATCTTATGGGGAAAATTGGGAGAAACCTTGGGAGGGGCTACTCAGAGAGCGATCCCCCTACCAGGACGGTTGGGTGTGCAATAGATGCCGAGTTTGGGCAAGCAGTGTATACACAATATATACAAGTTTATTTTGGTGGGACATAATTGTCAATATTATTATTGTTGTACTTGTTAGAGAAGTAAGTGGCAAGAGTAATAGTATGTTTCAATATTCTTGGGTCACATAATGGTAAAGTTCAAGTTCCTGGGCTTAAAATAATAGAAACCTACTCGCCCATGCTGCACCTGGCCTACATTGTCTCTATGTCTAAGGGCTGCCTGTCCTTGCTGCACTGCCTCTTTTGGGTTCCACTTCCACCCTTGACCCTTATCACTGAGGCTTGCATCATACCACCTTCCTAAGCTTTTGACCGGCATCACTGATGGCACTATGAAAAACTACACATCACCTATGAAAAACTTCTTGTCTTGTCTACAATAGAAATACTCCTAGACTGACTTGGCTTCACCTTCATCCTAATCCACTGTAGATTACTATTTGTCTTATCCAGTAACCTACTTGTACTATGAGCTGTCGTCATATCATCCATATATGCTCCCCACCCACTACCCACTTGGAAGCTCTAATAATGACCTCCACTGCCATGGTAAAAGCTAACAGGGAAATTGTACACCCTGCCATAATGCCTATCTCCAGATGTCTCCAGCTCTCTAAATCTTTCCCTACCTGTGTGCACCTTTTCCAAGTATTCCTCAAGCTCCTGCTTAGTTACTCTTAAACAACCTCTCTTCCTTACTAAATCACGATTCCGGTGTATTTTGAGTGTGAGTGTGATCGCAACCTTAATGTCCATACATCTTGAAATAAGACCCTTTCTCTCTCCCCACCCATAGAGTTGTACCAGACGGAGTTCCACCATGTGAGGACATTGAGGATAATGTCTGAGGTTTACTATAAAGGCATTCAGCAAGAGCTCCAGCTGGACACTCACACTCTGGACAAGGTAAGTAGAGATAGTACATACATATACATGGATGTATACAGTAGGATTTGACTGATATGGCCGATACTAATACCATTATTTTTGGTTTGAAGCTTTGCCCATATTTTTTGTTCATATTCAATATCTTAAACCATACATTTTACCATTTTCATGCCCAAACAAATACAAGTTGGATGACACTGACTGGACCAGATCTGATTTTTAATAAAATGACAATATCACCCTGATATACTGTATTGGGGCAGACCAATTTATCAGTATAATATATTACAGTATAATAATATAATAATATAACACACGCACACACACACACACACTAAGGTCTGGTTTATTTTCATTTTTATCCTCTAGATTTTCCCCATGTTAGAGGACCTTTTGGATACACACACGCACTTCCTCACCCTTCTCCTGGAGCGAAAAAGAGCCTCATTTGCCAAGGGGAGGGACGACAACAGCTTCCTTATCCGCAGCATTGGCGACATCCTTATGAATCAGGTGAGGGTGATGAGATGCTAAAAATGGCTTTGTGGTAGGTAGGTAGGCGGGTAATTCAAATAAATCCTGAAAAAACAAATGCATGGTATAAATAACCAGAATCTGTACATCTTGTGAAGAAAATGTGTGTGTGCTAGCTGACAATAATGAGGTAGTCACTGGATGATTGAGTGGTTGCTAGGGTCTCAATAGCCCTCTATCACAAACAAGCCTCAAAGGACAGGTTTTACTAGGTCAGGCCGATAGACAGTCAAATGTATGACACAATAAATTATCAAAAATGATCAATCAACAATTATGACAAATATGATGTTGACAGAATAGGATCAGAATAAACACCACATAAAAACAAAGTAAAAGGTAGACTGGAGGTGGACATAGCAATCCTACATAATGTGCCAAAGGTAGTCTAACCTGGCCAGTACCACCAGCCTAAGGCACTCTTTAAAGACAAGGGAAAACTCCCAGAAAAACCCTATAGGAGAAATAATGGAAGAAACCATGGGCAGGGCAATTCAAAGTCGATGGCAGGGCAAAATATAGTGCAGGCCATATAGTTATGTGTGTTTAGTTCAATATCCTCGTGCAGGCCATATATGTCAGTGTCCTAAGTTGCCAGGTGTCAAATAGACCAAATAGTGTATATAGATCTGGTGATGAGAACCCGCCTGCCAACCCAGGGACCAGCACCCATCTTGCAGTTCTAACAGGGTCCAGCATCCGTGTCCCAGATCAGCCAGGGTCCAGCACCGACCTCCCAGATCCACCTCTAGGGAGGGTCACTGTTTGCAAGAGGTGCCTGAATGGAGGAGGGCAGACACACAGCCACCTTCAACACTGACCGCACACATTTACACACTCAGACCGTGGTTACACCTGTCTTTTCAATGCGATCTCGGTCATCCGATCACGCCAGGCTGCATGAAGTGACAGGTGTAGACGCACAGAGGTCGCTTTGTGCTCGCATTGTGTTGGGATCAGCCAGGCCACCTCGCGAGGTGGACAAGCTCTTGTGTTCGGAACTCTGAATAGTCTAGACGCAATCAGGCACCTCAAAACGCATACAGCGGGGACACGTCATCAAATCACGCCCATTTCCCTGCTGGGCAGATCTGCGAGAAGGGCCCGGTGCACGTCCAGAGTCGCCGACCGCCGTACCCGATCCCCTCCACCGGCCCGTCTTCCGACATGGCTGCGGACACCGCCCCGTGAAAACCACGCACCACGCACGAGGCGTGGCGGACAAGGACCCCGCGATATGGGCCGCAGACCGCCCTTCCAGCGGCAGAGAGAGGAGGGCGGCTCGAGCCCAGCCCCACCCGACAATGAATGAGCACATTGCGCGCCGCTGCTGTTGTCTCCTCAATAGCAAACGCCTTGTACGGGCCCTACCGCGACTACACACAATTCTTGACATAAAGTAAAGGAGCATAATCTCACACACCCAGCACCATTTTCAGGGATTGTTGTTATGGCTATTTAAATACTGCGCGGGAACCGGAAATCCGAACACATATCTGGCCAAAGAGCTCGCATTTAACTGTCAAGTGTAGACGCACCACTTGTGTGTTCCGAATGGCAGATTCCGATTACCGAGATCGCATGAAACGACAGGTGTAACCACGGCCTCAATCAGACAAACAGGCCAGACAGCCAGTTGTACTGATGTGGTCAGGTAGCTAGGTAGCCCAAGCCCTCAAAAAATATGGAATGTCCAAAAAAAAAACCTTCTGTGGCATGTCATTGGGGTTATCAAGAGGGCACCTTCCTTCACCAATGTTTCGTTGAGTTGGGCCCACGTCACCTCAAGAAGGCTCAACGGTGTATTCTAGTGTCCTGGAACCACCCCCCTCTATGCTACCACCTCACAACTCCCCTTTATCACCTTTGCCATCTACTGCCTGCCATCAACCTAGCCTTGACTCAACATCAGTATAACAATACAACCTATCTATCTGATAGATAGACTCAGTCTTCTGTCTTCCCAGGGGACTGTGAGCTCAATAAAATAAACTAACTTCTGCGCTGACCACAGCAGCATGTCTGGCCTTAGGCTAGTGCTAACTAGCCCTCCTTAATGCTACCAATTGCTTCTTCACATCTGCCTACAAAATACTGATGTATTATACATGTGTTACATTCTACCAAAACCATAGAAACAAGGCCTAAATGTAAAACTGTTTTAATAAAAGACATAAAACAAAGCAAATTCAGTTAAACAAAGCAAGTAGAAGCTGACAGATTTTGCTAACCTTTTTTTGAAACCATTTTACATTAAGACATTCAATTATGACCAATATTATAATACTGACTAAGTGCTGATACATTATTTTTTTGTTTCATCTCACAGGTCACTGCCGGTTTACAACAACTATAACTACATTTTGCCCTATGTTTGAAATGTGTTCTTTTATTCAGTTTTCAGGATGTAAAGCCGAGGGTATGAAGAAGGTTTATGGGAAGTTCTGCAGTAGTCACAACAAAGCTGTCAACCTCTACAAAGAGCTGCACACCAAGGATAAACGCTTCCAGGCCTTTATCAAGGTCAGGACTGATCACTCTCTACAGTAGATGTCGTCTATATGTATTAAATATAAACTTGATCTAAAGAGTTGTTTTTTTATAAAACATACTAGAAAACATACTAGAAAAATACTTATAAAATCCCCTAGCTATAATGCATCATTGGGTATTTGTCACCTTTTTGAGCCCTGTTGTGTTTGCATTCCCAGCATCTTGTACTTGTGAGTTCACAGAAAATGACTTCGCTGGGAACTGTGACTCCCCCTATATGTTTTGTGATGGTCGATGTCCAGAAATGTCAAAATATTCAAATATCCATTCATGAAAAGTCTAGTTTGCGTTTTATTTGTTAAATTCTACATGGGCCAACCTTTCCACACACAGTGTCTCAAAGCAAGTGCTACTGGTAGAGGACACTGTTGTGTTTGACTGTTTGTTTGTACCTTTGTGTTGTTGCAGAAGATGATGAGCAGCAGTATTGTGCGAAGGCTCAGTATTCCGGAGTGTATTTTATTGGTCACCCAGAGGATCACCAAATATCCTGTTCTAATCCATAGGATACTTCAGCATACCAAAGGGTAAGGATGATGTAAAAACAGAGGGAATGTACAACGTCAATCACTACGTCAGCTGCATATTTTGGCACACATTTTGGACACACCCCATCATAAGAAAAAGGCAGAGCATTACGGACCCTATCAAAATCTCATTTCCCGATATTCACTTGTTTGTTACAGACAGATGTAACAAAGAAACTATGAGTCCTGTTGACAACTACAAGTGAAATTTAATCAAATATTGAGAATGTCTCCAGTGGAAACAACTGTTCCCAATACTTTTAAGTTTACATTTCTGAAAGTAATGCACTTGGGTTGTGCAGAAAGACCACTGAGCCTCATGAAGTCTTCACTCAAGTCGGATGGATATATAGGTAGATAGATTGATTAGTGCATAGATGGATAGATATTGGTAGGTAGATAGAGCTTATGGTAAAACAGTGCGCAGCAAGGTGAACAGACAGAAGTAGAAGACTATGAGCTGATCAAACTCTCCCGATTGTCCTTTTCTGTAGACACAGATGAAGACCACAGCTGTGTTTCGGATGCCTTGCACTGTGTTAAGGAACTGATCACTGCGGTGGACAGCAAAGTCAACGAGCAGGAGAAGAAACGGAGGCTGAGGGAGGTCTACAGGTATACCAGTCTTCCTAGAATCTAGATTAATGAATAGATATTATGAATGTTCAGTCAAGTACTAGATAGAAGTGATACATAAATCATAAATAGCTTTTAATCAATTGTCATACATTATGGTCAGAGGAATATTGTAAGGACACTAAGGCCCTGACCTTTAACTTCCTTAATTTTAGTTGCTTGTAATTTTTTGGAGATCCAAGAAGTGAAGCTTATTCTATTGTTGCAGTCATTGTAAGTCACTCTGGATACAAGAATCAGCTAAATGCCTAAAATGTAATGTGAATTTCTTTAATACTCTTCCCTTCTTCTAGTCGCACCGACAGTAAGTCCATCATGAGGATGAAGAGCGGTCAGATGTTTGCCAAAGAGGACCTGATGAGAGGGAGGAGGCTGCTTCACGATGGAGCGCTACAGCTGAAAAACTCTGCAGGACGACTCAAAGGTTCCCCATATTTTGTCAGCATTCCTAACTCTTAATCCTAGATTTAACAGTCATTTTGTTTTTTCTGGTTCCAGGTTCAAGCTCTTTATTTATTGATGATAAGTTTTATTAATTAATGATCACTTTATTTGAATGTGATCCCTAGTCGATCACATGATCTCAGCCCTCTGAATCCCTAGTTGATATAATTGCAAATCTCTTCTATGGAGAATATTAGTGAACACAGCTTATAGCATAATACATAGAAGCGGTGCTTATACAACAGTGTGATTTGTCATAAAAGGCCAGAGTATGAGTACTTTATGGAAGCAGTCCATGCAAAGTAATAGATGAAGAACCGAGTTTGTCCTCCCATCGTGTCTAAATTCATTCTAATTCATCTAAATTAATTTCCATATGAGAAGATGATTGGAGTTGTGTGAACTATCGTAGATGTGTAAATAGCTAAGATGTGTTAAAATAAAATTTTCACTCAGACTTGAATTATTTTTATTAATTACATACTGCTCAGTAAAGGATTTTTACCACACCGTGAAAAAAACAACAGAAAATGACTTTGATCTAAAGTTACTTTCTGGGCAGACAGGATGTTGCCATTTTCTGATTTCCTTGTCCAATAATTCTTTGTCCAGATGTCCATGCCATGCTGCTGTCTGATGTATTGGTGTTTCTTCAGGAAAAAGACCAGAAATATGTCTTTGCCTCTCTGGTAAGTTGTGATTGGAAAGAGATTCTACACTTTTAATTTAATTCATTTTCCATCTTATTCATGAAACCTGTAACAGCATACAGTGGCTTTAGTATTTAGTATTCAGACTGCTGCACTTTTGCCATAGACTGTTATAGACATTAATTTGTTATAATCAAGAGGATTTTTACTCATTTAATCTCAGTTTTTCTTTCTGTTATGGTAGAGACAAATATTTGGAAAGGAGAGAAATTCTGGAAAATTCTGAAAATATGTAAACATTATTTGTGACTACCTTTAGCAGATTTGTGTATCTTAGATTTGGACTAACACATACAGTATATGCTTTAGAACTGGCGAAAATAGAATACAGATTTGAAGATTTGTACAACTCCCAATTTCTGTAGAATCATATAAGGTCCCACAGTTCACATTGCATGTCAGAGCAAAAACCAAACCATGAAGTCCAAGGAACTCTCCATAGACCTGCGAGATTGTGTCGAGGCAACAGTGCTAACCACTGAGCACTGTGCCCCCCGATCTATTATTTATTGTAATTTGTGGCTCTTTTTATGCAGGAATTTCACTTGCAATCTTTGCTCAACAAGAATTTAAAACACAAGATTAAAACCATGAAAAATGAAAGCCCAATCGATACAACCAAACAACTGCAAGGCATTTTACCATTTTATGCCAGCATACACTTTATACATACAATACTAATGACCAATTGACCTCTTACCATTGTCATCCTCTGTTATTCTGTTAGATCATTTAATAGAAATCCAAATGAAAAATGAAAGCCCAATCGATACAGCCAAACAACTGCAAGGCATTTTACCATTTTATGCCGACATGTTCTCTATTATACCCTGTTAACGCCACTCACTGTTTCTTAAAGATGCTATCGGGAATTTATTTAATTCTCTGTCTTCAGGACCAGCGGTCTACAGTCATCTCTTTACAGAAGCTGATTGTCAGGGAGGTGGCTAACGAGGAACGAGGTCTGTTTCCTTTCTTTTCTTTATTTATTTTGTGATTCCAATTGCTCCCTGTAGCCAACATCAAGTACAGTTCCTACACTTCCACTAAATTGCTCAGACTGCAATTTCCCTGTGCCTTAGACACAGGGGTGTAAAAATTACTCAGAAATTCTACGTAAGTTAAAGTATGGGTACTGGTTCAAAATCGGACTCAATTACAAGTATCTAGCTAAAAATACACTTGAGTAAAAGTAAAAAAGTAAAAGTAAAAAATGTACTCAAGTATTAAAAAGTAAAAAGTAAACTTTTTTTATTCTTGCAATGGATAGACAGTGCTGAAATGAAATAACAAGAGGAGACTTTTTTCCATTAAAATTACTTTAATGCACTCCATCGAATTTGAAAAAACATGTCGAGGTAAACTAACATGGACAGCATTCACATAACAGCGTCCAGTTATACAGTTGGCCAAACTACAGCCATGTAAACAATTAAGGGATAGTTCAGTTTTTTTATACTTTGAAGTATAAACTACCGGTACTTGTACTTTTAAGTAATTTGTACTTTGAAGGTCTGAATTTTAAATGTAAGGAGTTAAAAGTATTATTTTTGTCTCGAAAATGTAATTGAGTAAGAGTACAAGTACACAAACTTAATAATACTCGAGTAAAGTACAAATCCCCTAAAATAGTACTGTAACAAAATAGAATTACTCAAGTACTTTACACCCCTGCTTAGACAGCACTATGCGTTACGTTGGACAAATAAACTGATCTTTGATTGTATTGATTTAAAGTGAATTGTGAGTTGTGATTAATGTTCTTATAGAAGGATCATCTGATGTCTCTCTTCCAGGTCTGTTTTTGATCACGGCCGGAATAGAGAGACCTGAGATGGTGGAGGTGTTGGCAAGTAGCAAGGATGAACGCAACATATGGATGGCCATCATACAGGACGCCATGCACTGCATGTAAAGACACACACACACATGCACTCAAATAAACGGGGAGGGGGGGGGGGCGGGGATTGGGCAGTGTGATGGCAGAGTAGAAGTAATCCAGTGTTCTCCCCTTGCATACTCTTATGCTGCACTCACGTCAGATGGGAAAGACTTGAAAATACTGTTAACCACAGGTTTTAGTTGGTAAATACCAGTAGAAAATTTCATTCACCTCAGTTTTCAGCTTGTAAATCCTGAACTGACATCCTGAATTTATCTACTGTCATGGCTCAGACCATATTTTAGGAGTAATTTATGCAGAAATGCAGTTAATTCAAAAGGGTAATACAAAAGGGTTCACAAACGTTTTCTCGCAACTTTGCACCTGTACTAATTCCCCTATTTTCACATACTTTGACTGATGACTCTAAGGTTTATCGGAACATTCTTAATTCTTCATAGATAAGTGAACATCAAACTAGGAGTGTATTTGTGTGTGTGCTGTGTATTTGACAGGGAGAAAGATGAGGATGAGGGAGTTCCCAGTGAGACAGAAGAGGACAGGAGGCAACAGGAGAACAGAGCCAAGGTGATCAAAGGTGACTGCACACTTCTGTTCTATTTGATTCTGTTCTGTTTTATTATGTTCAATTATTTTCTGTTCTGTTCTATTCTACTTTATTCTATTCTATTTTATTCCACTATATTAAATTAAATTCTATCCTGTTCTTTATTACTGTATTGTACTCCATTGTATATTGTTCATTTGTATTCTATTCAATTCCCAGAGCTACTGCGAAGGAAAGATGAGCAGATTATCTCCTTATTGGAGGAGAAGGTCAACATCTTCAGAGACCTCTGCGACTGTAATCCTGCCCTCGACGATACCAACCCACCAATCAGAGAGCGCATGTTATTCAGGGCCACACCTGATGATGTCACAAAGGGGGAGCCAATCATGAAGGATGCCCTGAGAGAAGGTGACTGGAGATGGTTTCCACGGTGCCTCTATTTCCAGGTTCCAGAGTCTATGCTCACTATATAGAGGACTGTTAGGTGACGTAACGCACCCTCTGGCAGCCATATTGGAGGTCCTCAACTCTTGGGCAACAGTAGCTGTGCACAGTTGTTTTCTTTTTTAAATATAGGCTACAACTTGGCTGACATGGTTAATTACTGTGCTGTTTTGTCTTCATTACTGATAAATCTGATTGATTGATGTGATTGACCTCCCCTGGTAATACTGATGCCATCTGGAGAGGGCTTGAGTGAGTCCAGATTTGATGTTGTAGTTTGTTGATTATAATGGAGAGCAAAGATCAAGCAAAAATAATTATTATTATTATTATTTCGGAAGCCATGTCTAAAATAAAGTCATATTAGGGGAGCATTTAGGACCAATGTTCCCTCTAACGCCGGGAACACACTGGACGCGGAACGGCGACGAATGGCGCCGAAAATTCTTTCCGCGCCCATGTTAACCAATGTGGCCGTGCACACCGGACACGGAAGGGCGCCGAATGGCCGCGGCCTGCAGCGACCGTTTCGGCGTCAGGTCTAAGATTTTCTCGATTCGTGAGCGAATGTGTAAAGCTGGGCAGGAAGTCAGACACAGGAACGGCATAGAGCATCCGTTCAATTTCCAAAATATAACAAATTTCAAAATAAAACACCCTGATTGATGGTATTTCTGAGTTGTGTCTAAACTTTTACCGTCTGTGAGCGAGAGAGACGAGCAGGCACACGCACACAAGTAGAAAGAGAGAGATTTATATGTATATAAAGATGCATGTGCATTTTAATCGACACCATACTGCTCAAGTATACATAATACTCCGTGCTTAATTTGTAAATGCCGGGGCTCAACTCGCGTTGCCTCGCGCACCTACTCTTGTAAGGTTCACTGGACGTAACGTTGTTTAATACCAGTTTAATATACGTGTTGTTGTCGCACTTTACAGCCCGGAGCTCTGATTTGCCGGAGCGCAAAATCGGATTCTTGGCATTTGCCACTAGCCCCGGCACAAACTAAGCACTGATAATACTTAATAATCTTTCATTCATTGCTGTTCTTACTTGTGTTGCCCTGTTACTTGTGGCATGTACTTTCATATGGTTGTAAATGTTGTTCTTTGTCTGTTCATATACGTTTGCTTTGGCAATATAAGCACTGTCTTTTCATGTCAATAAAGCTTCGAATTGAAATTGAATAGAGAGAGAGAGACAAACAGGCACACGGATTGAGAGAGAGAGACGAGCAGGCACACACACAAGCAGAGAGAGAGACCAACCCCCTACATTGAGAAAACCAGCGGAAATCGGCGCCATTCGGCGTCGGTGTGAACAACCAAACTATTTCTTGCTCGATCGGCGCCTTTCGCGGCGCTGCCTTTTCTTTCCGCGTCCAGTGTGTTCCCGGCGTAAGCTTGGTGACCTATGTCTATTTATTTTTCATATTGACCAAATAATATTTTGTCAAATCCTCAGTCACGGCTCCACTTTGTCCCCAGAAATTTAGTGGGTATATTGATGTTAAGGTGGTAAATGATATTAAATGCAGGGACTTAACTACAGGCTTAGTAGGTTAAGTGAATTGATGCCCCCTGACCATAGCTCCTCCCAGGGCCCTGAAGGCTAGTGGACACAAACAGGGGTCTAATCTTCTTTGTATGTGTGTATGCTAATGTATATATATTTTCTTCTCTCGCTGCCTCTTTAGTTGAGACGCTGCATGCCTTAGTAAACAGCGGTCTAGGCAGAGCTGGCTGCAGTGTTCCAGTCAGCCTGGCTGGGGTCGGCGTAGGGCCGGTGTGTCTGCCCAGGAGAGCAGAGACCTTCGGGGGCTTTGACAGTCATCAGATGAACAGCAGCAAGAGTAAGACACATGCATTCACGCATACAGATTCATACACATATACTTGCATGTAGTTTGGTGCACACACGGTGCATCTATACACATCTACATCCAGGTCTGTGTCTTTTTTCCCTCAAAAGTGGGCCTTTTTTTATTGGGATCACATCTAAAACCCTTGGCTTACTATAGGCTATCAACACACTACATTGTTAAGTTAAAGGCACAGGAACCAGTAAACAATTCTTCAAGCAAAGATACTTTTTTATTTTGGTAGCCTTTCAGTATTTATTTCTCAACATATTGGCATAGTGAACACTATGATCACTTCATCATTGCCTTCTCTGTTCTTTTTGTCCAATGACACAGAGTTAAAGATGAGTAGTACACCCCTAAACACACTAAATCAGTCATCAGTTTGATGACACACTTATCATCTCGCTAGTAGTATGTGTGTGTCAGTTGTCGCTATAGAAACAGAAGGCGGAAACTTCAGGCTTCAAACCAACACATGCCTGTTATTGTTTTTTATGTAAATGCCTAGTCTGATTTAGCTGGATTATATTTCCTTTACATCTCTGGTATACACATTAAAATCGTATTTCTCTTTACTAGAAAAGTTTTGTTTTAGCCACTGTGTGGCTTGGAGACACATTGCATTTACAGTTTGCATCTTGGATGCACTTACACCTGGATTTGGTCCGATCACCCATGACGCATGTTAATGGTCAACTGAAGAGGGGTCATAATAACGCAAATACATGTACCAGCACACACTACATGTACCTGTGTGCATGCAGAGGCACATTCAAACATACACATACAAATACAAACACACACAGGCACATGCAACAAGAACACCGAAAAATAGTAATTATTAAATATTAAGAATTAAGAATGTAATGCGTAAATTATAAAGACCTACTAAATATCAAACACATGTTTAAAAAGATTGTGCAATATTAAGGCTTGGCCTTGTAACAACAGAAAGTCCACAATAAATATCCCAGGGAATTCTGAACAAAGGAATGCATACACCACTGGTAATCTGAATTAAACCTAATGAAGGTGTTGATTCAGGGAATCAATAGGTGGCATTGCATGATACTTCAATACCACCAAAGTATGATAGCAACCTTACCATACCAGTTATACAAGTATGGTAAAGTTGTATGTGTCAGTCTAACCCTACTTGCTAGTTTGTTGCAGGTTTGTCTCATGTGGCCATGATGATCTGCTGTGATAATGAATGACCCCGACTCCCTCTATCCTTTTCTTTTTAATCCTGTTCCTTTTTCCTTCTCTTCCCCCAGACGGAGAGAAAGAAGATGGGGATGAATCACTGGACCTTCGCAGGACTGAGTCAGACAGCGTGTTGAAGAAGGTGTGTGTTGGTGTGGATGTTGTGTTTATGTTCATACTAGTGCAATACATTATTCATGAATGCTTCTTTCTTCTCATCTTTTGGGGAAAAAAAAATCACTCTCACTGAAACTACAATTAAATTAACGATAAATGAAAAAATAATCCAAACCCCTTGGGAATTGTTGCAGTTCAGAGCCATTAAATGTTTGGTTGCCTGAAACTCACTGAAAATACTAGACCACTGTTTATGCCCATTATTTATGACATATTTATGGCTGCTGTAAACTCTAATGTGAAGTGTGTGTCTCTACCTCAGGGAACCACCACCAGCCTACAGATGTTGCTCAAGAGAAACAATGAGGTAGGATTAGTGGTTTTTCCCATTTGAGTCATAGCTGTTTTATGGTGAGATAAATACCCCGCAAACATTTTAATATTAAATAGATGTTGATACAATGACCTGCACCAACCTTGAAAATTGTCTGCGGTCGTCCATCGCTGATACCTGCATCCTTTGGGAAAACTGGGATCTAAATAGCTTTCTGATAGCATTTCAAAACCATGCCTTAAAATCATATTGTGAAAAGATTTTTATTCATTTGGGTTTGTTGGGTTCATTTGAAACTGTATTGTAATGTAATGTTGTGTTTCTCTAGCAGTTCCAGCACAGTGTAACCCATCTCCATGACCTGCTTACATCACTGCAGGTACCAGAAACAAACCAGTGTCTCCTCTAGATCCAGCAATGACAGTAGAAAATGTCTGTCTGTTCGACTGAACAGCCATCTCTCCATGTAGAAAATGTGTAATTAAAATAACTATTTCAGCCACAAAAGCTTAAAAACAATCTTTAGACTTCCCAATAATTATAATTTTGAGGCCGGCTAATCTTTTCCTGCCTCCCTCAATCCAGGCTGTGGTGGTACAGCAAGACTCATTCATCGAGGACCAGCGCCAGGCCCCAAGCGACCAATCCACCGCCAACTCCTCCTCCAGGAACTCCTCCTCTTCCTCCCTCTCCTCCCTCCCCCGCCCCTCTTCCCTCATTGAGCAAGAGAAGCAGAGGAGTCTGGAGAGACAGCGACAGGAGGCCGCCAGCCTGCAGGTTTGGTTCCATTTTGTCACGTCTCATCTTCGGTCTGGCTTGTTTTCAAGACTTAAACCATGGGTGTACAGTATACTCATACAGTGAAAGCCTCACTCATTGTACCTCACATCTCTACTCTCTTTAAATCCAATAATTATGCTATCAGATCATAGGGCTGGTTAATTAAGTTAGTTGGTTTCTGCTAATATGCAACTTAATGTCTTATAAATGTACTAGACTGTAAAATTATTTTAAAGCAATGATATCTCACATTTTCTATGATTTTTTTTGCAATGCATATTCTCATGTACAGTACCAGTCAAAGGTTAATGCCTAATGTCAGAAGGTGGCTACTGTTAAGAATCTAAAATATAAGATCGTTTTGATTTAGTTTTAATTTAAGTTTAACTCCTTTTGTGTTATTTCATAGTTTTGCTGACTTTACTATTATTCTAAAATGTGGAAAATAGTAAAAATGAAGAAAAACTCTATGAGTGTGTGTGATCCCTGCATGTTGCTGACTGTGACTGAAGTGAACTGTGTTTTTCTTCTATTCTAGAAACAACAGGCCGCACACCAAGAAGAAAAGAGGAGACGAGAGAGAGAGTGGGAGATGAGGGAGAGAGGGCTGGCCGAGAGGGAGGCGAGGGTGAAGGAGGAGGAGGAGGAGGCCGGGAGGAGGTGCAGGGAGCTGGAGGACGAGCGAGAGAAGCTCCAGAGAAGGAAAGACGAATACCAGAGACACTTGGAGAGGCTGAGGGAGGCGCAGAGGAGGCTGGAGAGAGACAAGGAGGCACTGAGGAGGGACACCGAGAGAATGGAAGCCATGAGGAGAGAGGAGGTGCGTGTGCATGTACTTGTTTTGCTCTCCTTGTGAGAACCAGTTTGAGTTTTAGACCTTCAGAGCAAGGACATTTTGGCTATAGTATAGTAGAACCCAATACTCATTGTTGTGTCTCTGTTAGTTGCACTCATGGAGGACCAGAACCATGAATGTGCAAAACCGCATAGCAAAGCCACGCTGCAAGCTGGTCCCTACTGGCTAGCATCTCCAGTCAGTAGTAGTCAAAGTCACAAATCATCCAACGCGGGGTGATTTACATGACAACGGCACACCCTCATGTCATACGACTCATTCTGATTCTGAACGCTTTAACCTCTCTGCCATGATTGAAGCTCATACAATGTTGTTTGTGAATTAATTCATATGAATTGGACAGTTAAGAATTGACAGCGGTGCCATTTTGCAGTTTACTGACGGTCACATACTGACCCGCATATGTAGGTACTGAAGTTAAAAAATGTTACCTCTCGCTGCCTTTTTGGGTCCGCATCTTGTGCAGCTGCAAAATAGTAAAGCACTTTGACCAGGTTTTGAGCATACTCAGAGCCACAACTAGCGCTTCCCCCAAGCTTCTGTTTGCTGGTTAAAAACATGGGAGGTGTTCTCAGTTGACACAGTCCTTTATGTCTCTGTATTTGTCATGCCCTGTCTTCATATTTGTCTTTTCTCTATTTGTTGCTTGTAGTCAGGTCAGCTTCAGAGGTACCAGCGGACTTCCTGTACCACGTCTGAAGACTCTCTGAGGTTCCACAGCTCAGGGTCTCTGGACCTTGATTCCAAAGAAGCAGCAGACCAGCCTAATGAGGTACAAGTCTGTGATGAGGAATCTTATGAATTTGTTTTGACAAAGCTCAGGCCCACAGGAAGACAAGGAATGAATTTGGCTATTGCAGCTGTATGTTAGCTCCACAGTCATGCTCCTGTCGCTAAGTAACATGTGGCGGTTCATTGTGCAGTAATGCACATAGTAATTACTGTTTACATATATAGTAATGTAAATGTACTTAGTACCTAGCTAAGTACCTAGCTAAAGCCAGGCCTTTATGCACTTATCAGCTCTTTCCAAACTCCTTTCAGTATGGACAGTTTGTAGATGAATTTGACTAGATTTTAAAAAATCTAGTTTGGTTAGCTCAGCATGAGACTCAGGGTCGTGGGTTCGAGCCCCACATTGCGTTAGCTATCACCTTGTAAGTTGCTTTGGATAAAAGTGTCTGCTAAATGACTGTAATAAAAAGAACCCGTAACTGGTACCTATCCGAAGTTTGAGAGGAAGATTTCATATTAGATTAATGGAGAGCAGTCAGGAGAGCAGACTTGAATGAAATTAAATCATAGAAAAACTACTTAAAAGTAACTAAATTGGCTTGATTCCTGTGATGGGCTACACTTTCTGGCGCTAATTGTATCATCCTATATGACAAACTCCTCTGCTGTGAGACTTGACTTACTTCCGACTTGCAGCTGTGACTTGACCAGACTTGCCCTGGCAAAACCCCAAGCAATTGCTTTTCATTCAGAAAACACTGTAGGCCGTAGAAACTGTTAAATAGGCTACTTCCCAATCACAAGCCCAGTTCACTGCTCTGCCTGTCTGCAGTGTAACCCGTCTAACCCTTGTTTTAAAGGTAACCATGGTAACCACTGTCCTAACCAGAGATCTCTTGAAGAACCCTTCTCTTTCTGGATGTGTTGTAGGTGGAGCTCTCATCCTCTGCCCCAACCAAAGAGCCCTTCCTTCGCATCAGATCCAAGAGAATGGGCAAAAACTTCAACCCCTTCTCCTCCTCCTCCTCCTCCTCCTCCTCCAAGCCCCAGGGAGGTGAGGAGTCCCAGCTCCCTACCAAACTCCTCCAGCTGACCAAAACCAAGGAAAAGAAAGAGAAGAAGAAGAAAAATAAGGGGAAAGGAGAAGAGCAGAAAGGTTCAGTGAAAATGTTAAAAAAAAATTAAAGTTTTATCTTGATATTAACAATTTGTCTCTCTTTCTACACTAGAAATGCACCACAATATGTAGGAAAACATGGCTTGGGCATCTTCTTATTGGTGGCTCATTGCGATACAGTTGTCATTTAAGTGAATTGACCCATAAACCTAAAGTGGCTACACAATACACAGCATTACAAAAAAAATGTTCAGCCTAATCTTGCAGCTGTGAGAAACCTCTGAAAGAACACAGGCACACTCCAGTGGAAGTCTATCATTGTCAGTCTATAGCAGACCAGGTGGTGGAAAAATAGGCTGATGTGTTGTGTCCTTCCATCTTTTTCTCTCTAGAAGGCCAAGCCACAGTGGTGTCAGATCCTCAGAACGATGGAGACGTCTTCTTCTGCTGAAGCCTTGGACATCTGTTGACAGTCTTGGCTTTCAAACCTTCCAGTTTATTGACAGTCTGGACTCTGGAAACTCTCCAAGCCTTTCTGTCAGAGAGCAGGTCTCAAACTATGGCTGGGAGCCATAATGGATGGCAAGCCTACTTCTGGTGGGTCCACATATGACAAGAGCAGTAATATGTGTTAATAAGCCTGGTTGTCAGGATGAGAGACTAAATTACCCATGTGTCCAAGGCTGGTGGGGGGACGAAGTTGAAAATCTCTTCTTTTTTTTTCTCTTTTTTTTTTTGAGGTGTCTGTTCACTTTTGATCAATTAAAGATACACAAGGAAGAGAGATTTTGATTTCTTCCAGCTACCGTGATGAGATAAAAGACCTTTTGGACGTGTGTTCAATCTTGTCCTTCTGGTGTGAGGATAATCCCATGGTGGTTTGAGTCGAATCTCCTCAAGACTTGACAATTAAGCAATAATAATCCAGTGGGCTATTTTTTGTGATGCAAACTTGTTTCAATGTTGCTGGTGTGTCCCCACCTCACCATGCGTGCTACTAGGTTTTAATGAGTCCCAAGATGAGACTATATTTACTCAGTTTGGGTGCCAGGCTGATGAAGCTGAGGAACCTTCCTCATAAGTATGATTTTTCCGCTAACTCGCATTAAAACAAAATTGAATTGGACACCAATGTTGTCTTTCTTAAATTGGTTTTAGCTCTTGGTTTACTAGTCAAGTTGACAAAGAACACATAATGTAAACCATTAGTGCGGAGATGGGGACAGAGCAAATGCAATTTGGCGTGATTTTTGTAATGGTTAGTAAACCCTGAATTATTGAAGTCCACGATTTTCCACTATGGTAATTTGCATTTTTGAAAAAGCTTTTTTTTTTTTCTAAGGATTTTTTTTTTTTTTTACCTATCAACATAAAGTTTGGTACAGAACCTAGATATACCAACACAATATAATTGGGCCCAATTCATTAACTGATGAATTTGAAAAAACAAAATTCGCCCTAACTCATAACCGTTTGTCTAATCATCACAAAACCTGGTGCATAAAGGCCCCCAAACATATCTTCAAAAGTATTTTAAAATTGGCCAATAGGGGTGGCTACATATACAAAATATGTTTCTTCACGCAAAAGCTGTAGCGCCAAGTATTATTTAAGATGTGAAGTTTTGTTGTGATTTGGTACATGTGGTCTAGGTACACTTGGGTTCGGCCTTTCACATTATGGCTTGTAACTAAGGACAGGTTTGCAAATCATTACAAAACCCGGAGTACATGTTTCAGCCTTTATTTGCAATGATCGCAACAATATTCATGCCACTTTTAGTGTTTCATCATTTACATGTCAATGTCAGTATATAGATGAATTCTATGTGGCATAACCATCACAAGGGAAAATGTATTAACTTGAATGAGAAGGGAAACTTTTAGCTCCCTATATTGTGGTTAGCAGACAACTGATAGATTTGATGGATAAATAATTTCAAATAACTTTGAGAAATTAGACAATTTGTTGCTCATATGCTACAAAAAAAAGATATTAGGGCTTCAACCCGGCTATATTTCAAATTATTTTTCACTCACAATTTCATAGGTGTTAACATGAAATAATGTAAAATATTCAGCCCACTGACTATACAGTTAAGCCAGGGTACTTTTAACATGGATGATTGTAAATAATATAGGGTTTGTTCCTGTAACCTGCACCCCCTCTGTGACGGTCACTATGACCGATGAAATGAAACTGATTCTGTCATGCACGGAAGGATGTTAGATCTCCATAATATAGAAAAATGATTGTCACTATTACATAATTATCCCTGTGTTTTAGTTGTTTTTCTACCCAACATTTCTGGCTTATCGTATGCCTACATTTACCAGAATATTCACTGGATAGGAGTGGTACTCTGTATCAGTCAGCACTAAATAAAATGGTATCGTTGTACCCCTAGTCACTACAGTAGTGTATGATTCAGTGTGACAATCACTGCAATGCGACTGACTTCTGTTTTTCAGTCGCTGCAATGCAATAGGATCGAGAATAAATTGGTTTTAGCAAGCACTTTAGATAGATGGTCGAAGTACATAGACTTTGTATTAAATTTGTAAGAAGTCTTCTCTGCTGGCGGTGTTAAAATGAGAGACAATCATTGTTTACATTGAAAAGAAAGCTTTTCAGACAAAATTTATTTGAATCAACAAAAAAATTAACTGTTGTGTTTGTGTGTAGCAGTACTGAGGTCTGTTCACTGTCAGCTCCATCAATTGGTCATAAATAGAAACTGCAACTACTTGGCACATGGCACAGTCATTATTTTATCAAGAGGTTGGCTACGGCAGCCTTCTCATGCCAAAAATATCTCCCACTTTTTAGACTATTCATTTTGAGTACAAACAAATGGCATTTTTAGATTTTATTGGAAAGCCAATATATATATATGAGGTATTTAAGTACCAAAATACAGAGAAGCCAAACATTTTGGTACTTAATAAAAGTTCCTCTTTTTAGACATTCTCAAACTCCTTAAAACCTACTTTGTTTCAACAAATCTCTCTGTTTACAACTGTTAAACAACATTTGCAATTGTAAAGCTAGTTAGTGTTTGAAACCACATGACAAAAGTAACTTTTTTCTTATCACCCTTTCATTACAACTGGAATATCTGTCAAAATAATTGCTATATTGTTGATATATTGTGGATTGCACAAAACAGGAGAATTGTGTAATAGCTTTGCCTTAATTCTAATTTAGCCTTCCATGATTGACCAGTAGATCACACTGTTGTGAAATAAATCAGAAAACCCCAGTAACTACCATATTACTAGTATTTTATTTATTGAATTTAAAAATATGAATTGGGAAATATTGTCTGCATTTTTTATCTTTCCTTGAAAAGCATTAGCCTACCCACCCTTAACACAACCCTACAGATACTTGGTATTCTTTTTAAATGTGTACGGTGTAATAACATGTACTTGACTGTGCTTTCAATTGTTTGGTAAATTTGGGTTTATGACTTATGAACCTGAGGTGCTCCTCTCTGTTCTTAGTAGAAGCATTAAAGGAAAAATCCACTGAAATTGGTACCTGTTCTTCTTCTACGATGGATTTCTCTCTCTATGATTGTTGAATAAACTGTGGGTCTAGAACAGTGTTCCTCACATCCGGTCCTCAGGGTCAAGAGTAGTGCTGGTTTTAATTCTAGCTGTCCTAGCTAGGTAGCTAGCTATAAAGAGGCCCTTGCTCTTTGATTCTGTGGGGCTGACACCACCCCGCTGATGTTTTAGATGTTCTCTTGACATGACATCACGTCATCTATGTTTAGCCAGTTATCTGCAAGAATAAGAAAAAGGATGGATTTTTCAACACTGTCAAACGTTGGATGAAATGCTCCTCTGCTTTTGTGAGGTAGTCAGAATGTATTCAGAACAGGACCATTCACTCTTGAAAAAAAAAGGCCCTTTTAGTGTGGCATTGTTCTTTTTAAAATGTACTATAATACTTTTTCATACTATAATACTTTTTCATCCACATGTCTTCCTCTGAATGAGCACCTGTTATGATCCTTTCTCATATGAACCCCCAGAACCCCTGCTGCCAATTAATTCAAAAGAGTAACCAGCAACAAACTGTAAATATGTTTTATGTACAAATTTGAACTTCCAAGGTATTGATGACTATGGATTTTGTTTTGATTTTTTTATGAAGTATAATAATAAGGCTTTATTTATCTGTATTCTCCTTGTTTTGGAGGCATAAAAATATTAGAAATGTACAGTAATTTTCCTCTTCAATAAATAACAGGCTGTTTGTCATCTGATATATTGTTTGGATCTATTTTGTGATGCAATGACAGAAAGACAGTGAGAGCAAGTGGGAGAAAGAAGGGAAAAGGCATGAGGTGAAGAAAAAATAAGAAAGATAAAGTGTCTCTTACTTGACCCATGTGAATTCAGTGGACCACTAAGGTGGCACCTACCTTCAAATGTTTTCACAGAGCAGCACCCAACAGGATGAAAAATTTGAGATTTTCCGTAGTTTCAAGTAGTGGTGGCTGATGTGATGTGTGTATAACGTCATTCACTTCCTCTTGGGGCAGAGGTGACTCTTGTAATGTCCAACCCTCCTATGCATGAATACACTTTTAGACTTTTTTAAAGACAGGTATACTCCAAATTTCTAATGTAATAAAATCAAAGATGGCTGACAGATGCCTCGAATTCTGTCTGGGATACTCAAACCACCCCGTCTGGCACCAACAATCATTCCATAGTGAAACTCACTTAGATCACATTTCTTTGCCAGTCTGATGTTTGGTCCTGGCAAAAACTGGTATTTGCATTAATGAGCAGGTGTACAATGAAGTGGCAACTGAGTGCATATTCCATTTAATTTTCCACACTGCATTTTGTTTGAAGATCATTTAGTTATATCCATGATGCATGCATCATGGAGATAAAGTGTGAAGTCTTCATGTAGTGTAACAGAGGTTGCCAGATTGAGCAGTATAGAACGTCTGCAATCCAACCTAAATGTGAAGATGGATTGTCAGACTTCCAGAGCAGCAGAATGTGGCGTCTTACCAGTAGGGTTAAGAAGGCCACAAGACCTGAGTTGGAGATCTTACACCCCATCGGCATGATGCCAACAGGGCTATGTGACGATCAGGGGGGATGGTATCAGAGATTGCGTTATTGTCTGTGAAATAACCTCCCTGTAGGATCAGCTCTAATCAGTGAAGCTAATTCTGGCATAATAACATTTTCTGAATGGTTCCAGATAAATAAGTTATCATTAAATATAAAAAAATCTAATTTTATTATATTTACAGGCAAAAATAAAAAATATTGTAAATCCAGTGTTAAGATCTCAATTGGGGATAATGATATAACTCAGGTTTCTTGTGCCAAATTTTTAGGGGTTTTAATTGATGAGAGGTTGTCATGGACTGAGCATATTAAGCTTGTTAATAACAAAGTAATGAAGTCTATTGGTATCATCAGAAAAATGAGTGGTTTTATATCTCAGAATGCCCTCAACATACTGTATTATAGTTTAATTTATCCACATGTTAGTTATTGTAATATTGTTTGGGCTAGCACATATCCTACTAATTTACAGAAATTATTCATCACACAAAAGAAATTTGTTAGATTAGCCACCTCCTCTAATTACTTGTCTCCATCTGCCCCTCTATTTAAGAATCTTAACATATTGTCAATTTATGACATTAATACACTTCAATCTTGTATATTTATTTATAAATATATTCATCTTTCACATTTGCTTCCCAAATCTTTCAATTATTTTTTTACAGTTAACTCTCAGGTCCATTCTTACAATACAAGACACACTAATAAACTTCATCCTCCTTTTTGCCGCACTACACATAGTCAGTTTTCTTTTACTTACAGAGGTTCCTTACTTTGGAATTCTCATCTTCATGTAGCAAAAATATCTTCATCCCTGATTAATTTTAAGTCCAGACTGAAGGCCCATCTGATATATCAAGATTCCCAATAGTTTCTTTTTCTAGCATAGTTATCATTAGATCACCATCAACTATACATGCTCACACACAATCATTTTACACTTATACATACTCATAATTTTATTTTGATTTTTTTTGTTATAATAAGCCACTTGTATTGCTTTCTTTTTTGTTGTTGTTGAATTTTTTTTTTTTTTAATCTTTTCATATTTTTTGGGGAGGTGTTTTGTATAAGCCCATATAGGGTTTTTTAACCTCTCCGGCACTTATTATTCTTATTATTATTATTATTTCATTTCTGTTTTTGTAATTATTCTTGATTTTTATGGTGCAAATAAATAAATAAATAAATAAATAAATGTGCAGGTAATGCCTTGGTCAGTGGGAATATGACATATGCATTTTTGGTTTTGATTTTAGTGGTTTGTTTCTGTTGTTTGTGAGTGTACAAATAAACATTCATGTGCCAGCAAATTTTGACAACCACAAAGAAATATAACAATTGTTGCACATAGAGAATGATATTAAATTACCTCTACTGAAAGGTTTCATGGGCCTTTGAGTAAGGAAATTCACTCATTCCATAGACAGCCATGTGAGCACTTAATTCAAGACAAGACCAAAATTGGAATCACAAGAATGTCATAGAGCATTCATAGAGCAGCAATGTTATCCTGCAAGTGCGGTGAATTGTAGCATATAGGCAATAGGCAAGTGTAGTGTTGTTTATTGTCTCATGACTATGTAGTGAACAGTTAGGGCACTAAGGCTAAGGCAAGAGAAAAAGCCAAAGGTTATAATTCAAAATGATAAGTGTCTTAATACATTTCTTCTTCTAATAACAAGCTGCACCTGTCTTATCATTGTCTATTGGATCCACAACCCAAAAACAGATCATTATATGTGTCTGTTACGTCCCCGGTAACTGCAGGGGATGAGGGGCGTAACCATTGATGTTTGGGATTAAGGAAGAATGGGAAAACTGATAGATTGTCAAAATTAAGAAGGGTATTTATTTACAGAACACAGAACCCCCAAAAGGATTTCAATAAACTCCAACATAAAGCGAGCTCCTTCGCACTGAGGAGCCGGTTTGCCGGTCCGCCGATCGTCTAAGTCTCTCACAGGTATTTGGCAAACCTGCCACACACAGTTACCTTTGATGTGATCTCCAAACACACATTGTTTTCATATGAGAAGAACTCTCACCAGAACAGAGCAGACACTCCATGAAAAAGACAATACAATGGTAGGTGTTATAACCTAGTCTGCATGTAGCTATATATGATAAAAGGAGTGGAGATCTTCCGTGGAGATGGACCTGCTCCACAACAATGTTTAGGCACGCTGTGGTGTTCAAGGGACCTAATGTGAGCAAAGAAAACACACTATCCCAGCACCAGTCTGTTGCCACCATTACAAGCAACGACCACCTTCTGGCCAGCTGCTTCCATGGCCCCTCCTGGAATCGCAACTTTATCTGGTGCAGGGGTTTGTGTGTCAGGCTATGACTGGTGCAGCAAGATCTCAGAGAACCTCGTCCAGAATAGGGACACTGGGGCCCACATCTGTAGCTCGACTGGGCACAGCCCGAATAAGCAACAGGGGGTTGTTACCTTGTGGGCTCACCACCCACAAAGCAAAGGCTAGGGGTTGGGTGCAATGCCTGTCGGGTAAAAGGTGGGGGTGGAGCAGACCTAGGCATCATGGACCAACTTTTTCCTTATAGAGAAACTGACCCACCCACCATCCTAACCTGGGTTGGAACTGAGGATGCCATTTCCATACCATCTCCATTTTGGTCAAAATCTGTTCAACTCAGGACAATTTTGGAGAATTGTGAAGATAAATTTACACCAGCCCGACTGGAAAAGTATACTAAATACCTGCCAGAGGAACTCTTAGCCAGCCCTCCAGCTTTGTTCTGGAGTGTGCCATCCATTCAAGGGACCCTGCCTCCCCTCCATCCAGGGATCAGTGCTCTCTGTCCAGGTAAATACCTGAGAGACACAGGGTCTGATGTGGAGGATATGCAAAGCTAACTGCACTGAGTAGGATACAGACAGAAAGGGAGAGACAGAAAGATCGAAGACGAAGAGAAAGAGAGAAGGAAAAATGAAGCGAGAGAGGAGTGAAGGTGATCTGGAGTGAGTAGGAGCTTGGATCTCCGATCTCAGACTGAGAGCGAGAGAGTCGATAAGAAGAGAGAAATAGAGCAAGATGAACGTTAACGGGGGGGGGGGGACTGACCTAAAGAGAGAGAGAGAGAGAGAGAGAGAGAGAGAGAGAGAGAGAGAGAGAGAGAGAGAGAGAGAGAGAGAGAGAGAGAGAGAGAGAGAGAGAGAGAGAGAGAGAGAGAGAGAGAGAGAGAGAGAGAGAGAGAGAGAGAGAGAGAGGAGGACTTGGTGAGTTGGTGGTGAGGACTTGAAAGAGGTGTGTGTTTGTGTTGTCGGCGATGGAGTGCAGAGCAGAGAAAAGCCAGTACCACCTTCATCATCATCCTCGCCATCACATCCAGCAGCAGAGGAAGAGGAAGGTCAGCCACACGCTGGATGACCAGAAGAAGGTGAGTCCTACACACACACACAATAAATCATAAGAGCCATAATAGACTGGCTACTATTCATTCATTGTTAGAGCAGAGCTATGTCCTATATTCTATAGTGGTAATAATAAAAATATTTTTGACATTTATTTTCACATCACTCTACATATAACCAATAAAAGCAATAGATAGGACAGGATAAAAAAAATAAAACTACAAGAATAAATTTACAAACCAATAAAAAATCAAAACATTTCAAAAAATAATGTTTTAAATTGAGGGTAATATGGTAGTTGAGGGTAATACTGTTTGTGTTTGTCTGTAATATGTGTCTTTCTGTTTGAATTATTGGAAGCAGCTCATATTTCATATTTGGCTATGAAAAAAATGCCCCATTTTAAGCATCAGTGCCATATTTGTTTGTGTAGGTAAACTTAAGGCTATAATACAATGAGTTTTGCAGATGATCCTCCTCCTGATGGCTGCCTCAGTTATTAATATTTTAGCACTGCTCAAACATTACATAATACAGAAATCAAAATCGCAGACCAAAACATATTAAAAACTGTACAGCATATGCAAGTCATGTTTTAAAGGCACATTGCTCTCATACAAATGTTTTATGTTACATGTTATCTGTTCTTGGTAATAATGTTTCCCCTACTGTTGAATTGTCAGAGGACCAGCCTGCGTAGAGCAATACTGGATCAGTACTAGATCAACACTGGTTTCAATGGACCATTCGTGTCCCATGATCTAAATGCTGTGTCAGTGAATTACATGATCGTTAATGTATTTTAATGTATTTCCTGCTTGTTGTTGGGGATAACCTCCCAATCTGGTGCTGTGGTCAGTGTAGAGAGGAGAGGTGTTCCCCACGGCACACACTTGTGCACATTACATTATGGTTACATTATGGGCTTGCAAGAAACTTTCTCAAACCCACAGTTTGACAATTGACAGACATTCATTCCTGAAGACCAAGGCCGAATCCCAATTCACCCCTTGGCCCTACCCCTTAGCCCTTCCCCTCCGTTTTGCTCGTTCACGTGAAGGGGTAGGGGTGTCCCAATTCTCTTGTGATCGAGGGGTAGGGCCAAGTGCGAGGGCTACATGGCCCTCCAAACGGAGATTTTTCAGGGGCACACTTCAAACTAAGGGCTATGAAAAATCTCCCAGAATGACCTGCGAATCAACTGGAAGATCATGGGGAACGCTACACTACCATCCAAAGTGATCACAAATGTTGTATTTTCTTCTTTAATAAAGATTTTAAAAATATTCTAACCGTGGTATTATCTTAGTTTAATGTCGTTTCAATGTATTATAGACCGTTTATTTATAACAAGCATAACAAAAATGCTAATATGCCGATGTCTGTACTTCGCTAGTTAGTTACGTTACAACATTGTTTTTAGGCTGATTTGTGCATGACAGTCCCGCATTTTGACATATTTCCATGTCGCATTTCCCCCCTTTGATGGCATATGACAAAATATAACTAAAGTCCAGCAGCGAAGTTGCTGCACTTGTTACGGCTCCTCTAATATCAGTGCAGACTACAAAGCACCGCTAACGCTATTCTGTCATGAAGTGGACTGGTAATGAAGCAGCGGTCTTTTTTATTTGATGACTTGTTTGATCGATTGGTAGCGTTAAAAGTATAAATTGTGAACGAATCGCGAGCATCCATGCTTTTCTATCTCCATCAGATGAACGGCAAATGTCACTGTGATAATACCATTATTGCCATAGTAATCTCTGATAACAAACTCGTCCCGTCTGTTTATGTAAACGTCATTGATGACGTATCAGGGTCTTGAAGGGTTGTCGCATTTCTTAGGGAGAGATTTCTACCACTACACCTTGTGACTCTGTTCCGAGGGCCAAGCCGAAGGGCCAAGCCGAAGCCGTAGGGGTGAAAATGAGAATGGGATTCGGCCCAAATCCTAACCTTGGCCCTTATGACTGAACACACGACCCTGTCCCTTTGGAAGATTCTCTTCATCTTATTATTATTATTATTATTATTACTATTATTATTATCGATGTATAATCCCTGCAAGGATGAAAGTGTATCCACATGCATGTGTGTGTGTGTGTGTGTGTGGACACATCATAACTCATAGTTGGAAATCTTTCTTCAGCCTTTTTCTTTTTTCTAGCATCAGGGCATTCCGTTGTGTTCTGTACTCGTCTACACTGCATTAGCCTAGCTGAAGTGATGAGGCCACAACCATTGCTTACACTCTGGATTTTAGGTAACCAAAGAATGCACAAACATTTTCCCCATGAGTGCTTAGTGAATAAAAATATCAAACCAACATTCAAAATGTTCAGGCATCTTTTTAAAGAAGTGTTAAGCAAATGAGGATTGCTATGGAGGGTATAATGATATTAGTAGAAAGAATATTATACAGGAGTAGAAATATCATTATTGTTATTGTTATTATTATTATTCATTATTCATCATCATCTGAAAAGGTAATGATTGCACGGAAAGTAAGGCAAGAAACATGAAAGTAAACCATAAAAGTGAATACACGAAGCCCAAGTCAAACTACCGTGATCTGGCTAAACCGAGCCAGGCTCAAGCAATCCAGATAATTGCGTGTGCACATTTATACACAGTTTATTTAAGCAGCCCGAGAGGTCAATCATGGATCTCATTGATTCTTCATGGCGAAAAATGACGGTAAAGACAGAGCCGCAATGTTCACGGCCACTGAACAGCGACTTTTAGTGGAGGTCTATGGAGAATTCAGCCATATTACAATGAAAAGGGAAATATGATTGCCATAAATAAAGGGAGAGAGAAAGATTGGCAACAAATTGCTGCTAGGTTGAATGCATAAGTAATTGTTGAATTAAAAACCAACAAATTGTATAGACCTTATTAAATATCATGTGTTCCAACAATATTAAAGAACTGAAAAGCTGTGCTAAAAATATTATAAATGAAACAATGAAACCTCAAGACTGTAAATGTACTATCTATCGCCATAAATGATGTAGTAAAGGCTGTACATAGTGTTTTAATTGTACTGTACTGGACCCTATATGGGGATGGAACTCATAACCTTAAGACTGAGAGTCTCATGCTCTACTGACTGAGCTGTTCGGGCTGGTTCTCACTTTTATTATATTTTTATGAAATCGGTTGTTTCCATCCTGGAAATTGATCAGCTGAAAGCGTGTTCTACAGTGACTGTAAATCCCATACAGTAACAGTGCATCTCCTAGCAACCGTGGAATCATCTTGAGATATATTCAAGATATATTATTATTTCAATGAATTTCTTAAATAAAAATAATTTAGAAAATAAAATAATATTGTGTCATCAAATTATTATTTCTTTAAGTTGTAACCGTTTTCTAAAAGCAATATGGCACTTGAGGTTTTTATTTTCTATTAACGTTACATTTTATGTCTGATGGTGTAGTGTCTAGGGTAATAGTGTTGAACATTAGGATGGCGGAACCTTGTTTGAAAATCATTGCATTTCAGTTGGATCAGTGTTACAGGAGCACTGATTAAGCTTCAACTGTGGTTTAGCCTGATATCTAGCCTGCCTCGGGGCAGGCTAGATATCAGGCTGTGATTTGGTTCATGTAGGGTTTAAAGGTCTGTGATAAAGCTTGGTGCCAGACCCATCCCTGCCTTAAAAGTCATCAGTAAAATAAATTCTGAAACTAACAGTTAACCAGTGGAAAGATGCAAAAATTGCAGTGATGTGATCTTGTGTTTTCGTTCCAGTAAGAATCCTTGCTGCTGAGTTTGGTTGACTGAAACATGAAAAAGCATGAATGACTTCATCCAAATCATGAAAACCTAAAAACTGCTTAATTTTGGAAATGTATATATACAGAATGTATATGTACACAACTATAAAGGCATATGCATATATTTTTTTAATTGAATATGAGAACATTTTTGTGGAACACTATTTTCAATTGTTTATTTTGACTGAATTAAAAGTAAATGCAACAAAGGGATAGGCAGGGAGGGAGGGTTGTATGGTTGCACAAATAGATGAGGGAGGGGAAGGGACTGATGAAGAGAAGGAAGGGATGCAGGGATGATAATTGTTCCTTGGACTGGAGCTGTGATGCTGTCATAAAATATCAGACTCTCTATTTCTCTCTCTCTCTCTCTCTCTCTCTCACACACACACACACACACACACACACACACACACACACACACACACACACACACACCCCAACAATCCATTTAGTTCAAGTTTGGCAGTGTGAATGTAATTGTGTCAGGTCCTGACAGCGGGTCAGAGACGGGCGTTTCAGGGGCGAGACACCGCCGTAAGAGTTTCAGCAACCACTAAATTTGTTTGTTTGTATCATAATGAATTGTGTCATTTTTTCAAATAATGGATTATTTAATATTTAATATTATTACCACTATGCATATGTACACTACTATTTGCACTTCTGGTTAGATGCCAAACTGCATTTCGTTGTCTCAGTACTTGTACTGCAATGACAATAAAGTTGAATCTAATCTATTGAATATAATATGATTTTGTGTGGAAGGGTTAGGTTAGTTTGGATACTTATAATTATTGTATTATTATGTCAGATGTATAATTGTTCCTCTATTCTATAAACTAGACCACTGTCTCTACTCAGACCTGGCAGATACAATGGACAGACAATTTGGCCTTTCATAGAACTCCTCACCTTTTCTTGCATTGATTTTGCACACATTCTGGATGATTATAACCTTAATAAGTCATTGTCATTGTCTAGTACCCAGAATGAGAGAGATTTCAGTAGTCTAAAAAGCTAGATATCATTCTTCTCTTTAAGCCAAAAGAACATGCAATATTCTTGTTGTGCTGTAAGAAAATAAACCGGATTAAAAGATTTATAAAATAAATCATTATTTTGAGCATATGTCAGGGAACAATTTGACCTTTTAGCTGAAATAATAATAAAATAAATGCTTACATATAAAATTGTTGAGGGTGAAACGCTATACAACACATTTATGGACTTGAAACCGATTGTGGTTTATTTGAACAGACTTTGAAATCCGAAAAAATAGGTAAAAATGTTCAGTTGGCGGTCCTAATGGTAAACAATGGCTATGTTTATCACAGAGAATTCCATTCTGAGTGTGGTTACTCAAGTAACCTGGTTTTGTGTTGAATTTATATAAATATCATAAGCATTATGGGTTGGCATTTTATTTATGGGTTACTTACAAGTTTATTTATGGGAACAGGGAGACTCAATTGTGGGGTATCAAAAGGTTCACGTAAACAGATTAAGACCTGTTTTTGTACAGGTGTATGAGGACACCAGCCTCTAAAGTTACAACATCAAATATTTTCAGTGCACTTCGATGAGGGTTTGCTTCCTGGGCCGGGAGGGTTTCCATCCTCTCTCCTCTTGCCTCCCCTCCCCATCTCTCTTCTCCTTCCTTTCTCATCTCACTAGTTCGCTCTCCTGCTCTTTGGAAGCTCAGTCACCCGACATGATTGGTCGGCAGTAGTGTGATGCAGTGTGACAGTTTCTCAACCTCGGTTCCTCTCTCAGATAAACTTCTTCTTCAGGCGATATCAACTGTACCTACTTGTCCTGTATTCTGTCATATTTTCATTATGTTGGTCGCACGGTGCTTCTTCTCCACTCTCCGCTTTGTAACGATGCCTTCCCCCCTCCCTATCAAATCTGGACAGGAAAAGAGATTCTCTCTTCCTCCCTCTCCTATATTCCTTTAGTTGGTCATTGACTCAGGACCTAGAGTAGGTCACTGGCTCATTCAGTAGCTTTATCTGTTGCTGAAGCGACGACGCGTCTTCTTTCTCCCTGGATCACGCAAAAGTGTTTAACCCAGAACTGCCACAGTCTGACACCGTGAGAGACAGATACTGCTACTGTTGGACCATTCAACTCAAAATGCTCTGAGCTGCTTCGCTCAAGTGAAATAAAGGCTTGCTGACAGTTAAGGCAACTTCTAAGCAATTCTAACTTCTTCACAATATTTGTTGGCGTGTTGGGCACGTCGTCTTGTCTTTTCTTGTTTGCAACATGTTCACAATGCAGCAGTTTTTGGAGCAAAGGGGAGTTTTTAGCTACCAAATGCTGGCCTCCAGATGGTTTTAGAGTTTGAGATTTTATTGATTACTTTTCAAGAAATACATGTCTTGGCTGCAGTTTATAGTAGTAGTACAGAAATGTAGTCTTAGATATCCAGATGAAGCTCTACTGAAAGGCGAGATTACAGACAAATGGTAATTGAGCAATTACGATCAGGACGATTAACAAACTCTTCTACCCTTCAATAATGAGACAACTCATTATTGTAAACCTGCATGTAACTGACAGCAGTTGTAGTTATAGTAGTTTTTAAAAAAGGACCTCTAACTCTCCATCCCCACCTGCACCCCTCCGTTCTGACCTCCTCCCTCCTCAGTGATATCCAAAGTGTTACGGTTGGGTTTTCTTCTAGAGCCAAAACACAGACACAGACAAGGGGAGTAGGAAAAAGTGGATTTAATGAGGGAATAGGATGGCGGAGGGTGAAGTGGTTCGGCTGGTTGGAGTTGGAGCAGGCAGGGGCGTGGTTGCGACAAGGAGACACACAGGAAGATGGGTTCGGAGAGAACACAGTTAGCATAAGGTACAGATAACACAGGGCAATACTCGAGTAGTGCCACTAGAGCGGCTGAGCACATGACTACCACAGAACATTCTGGCAATGAGTGGTTGAAGAGCCGGGGTATATGTACTGCAGGGCTGATGAGTAGATGGAAGACAGGTGTGGAGGGAAGGCTGGGCCAGGAGAGGGAGCTACACCCACGCCACACACACACACACACACACACACACACACATAGACTGACATTGAGAGACAGACAGGGGAGGGTGGAGACACACAAGGGAGGCAGGGACACAGAGAAATGATTCAGAAAAAAGCAGCACCAAGTGGTGGTTTGCCTTTCTAGAGGATTCTTTGCACCTGAATGGATTCCTATTTGTAATTATCTGCAATATTTCATATATTGTGATCACTTGGTTGCACAATTTACTTTTTGTCAAACTAATGTGTTGAGCCTCACTGGTTTGTGCTAAGTAATGTACTTAGTTTATACTAAACAGTTTCTATTGTTGCTCATTCACCACAGCCAGAGTTCCTCAAATCCGGGCCTGGAGTGCTGCTGGTTTTCTCTCCTACCAGGAAGTTAATTGCATTCACCTGGCTATGGGGGCCCAAACGGGACACTCAATAATCAATTGGTCAATAGATAAATCAATTGATAAATCAATAATCAATCAATGAATAAATAAATGTTCAAATACATGCTTAAATAGATAAAACAATAGATTTTGATTGTTGTATTATCTATTGATGCTTCATCTATTGATGGACTGATTATCTATTGAACTACTGTGTCAGGAGGTGGGACCCAAATATTTCCCAGAAGTTACAGAAGCTGTCATTGGGAGAAGGGTCCAACTGCAGACATCACTCCTCAGGTCCCTATAGTTCTGCGAGCCAATGGGGGTTGAGCATGAGTAGTAGGGTTCCGTTGTATGAAGTGCGTAAACTTTCACTTATTTCACCTCAGCAGTAGTGATGGGTGGACCGAATCTTTTCAAAGAACCGATTCCTTCGAGTTGATACATGTAAATGTATCGAACCTTTCGAGTTTCCATTCATTGTAATTCACCAACAAAAACATACCATACCATATGAGGTTTGAACCTACAATCCTCAGCATGGTGTGCTGTGTTTGGTGTGTGTATGTGTGTATGTGCCCCACTGCTCTTGAGTGTTAAAAAAACAAAAAGGAGAGAAGAAGAAGACAAAGGAAGAAATAGAAACAGAGATAAGAAGAAGATGCCATCCATCCTAGTGTCCTCAGTCAAGAAGACATCAGATATGAAGTCGGGACTTCCCAAACCCAAAACCAAACTACCAGAACCTAAACCCATCACTCAATCCAAAATCCAACCCCCCGACAGCAGCAGCAGCGGGACCAAAGCCAGGCTTCTCCACAGCTCTCTGCCCATACCTCAGCTGAAAAAGCAGCTGAAGGTCGGGTCTAAAACCAGGCAGCCCGACAGTAGCTCTAACCACAAGCCGGCCCTACACAGTCTCATCCCGCCCAGAGCGATGGTGACGTCCCAGGAAAAGAACCAGGGGCCGGGGAAGACCGGAGGCCAGAGAGAGGGTGATGGAGAGGGGCTGGGTGGGGGGTCAGAGAGGTGGAATGTGCTGAAGGAGGAGACAGAGGTTAACCAGAAGGTATGTTGGTGTCATTCTCACCTCATTACGCACTGGATGAAGGAAGTTTCCCAAGGGAGAACTATTTCAATATGTGAAGCGAGACTTAATTGAAACCAGTGTTTTCACTTTGTCAAAGCTTAACCTATTATATTTAAGAAAGTCCCACAATTTATTTTTTTTCATAGCAAATTATTTTATTTATTTATTTATTCACACTGACAAACATTCAATGTGATACTTTCTGTAAAAAAAACAACAGAATAAACAGTGAGCAAAACAAGATCAAACAGTACAGCGCAAACAACACAACAACAATGAATAAGAAAGTCCCAGAATTAGTTGGAATTTTTTCCCCATTAATCATTTCTAAGAGGAGGCGCTTTTTTTCAAATGGCAGACTTGCAAGGCTTGATTTCCGTCAGAGGCCAGAATGCTCTGGCTGTCCTGCCGTTGAGTGACAAGGGTTGACATGTAAGCGTCTGCTAGTCTATTGGCTCTGATGGGAACATGCTGTGTGACTCCACGCACCTGTTAGCACAAAGATCAATGGACCCGACTGACGTCTGACTGTGACAGTGTGTGTATTTGGGTGTGTGTGTATCAGTGTACAGTATGTGTGTGGACTGGGGTATGGGTGTATGGTGCCAGCATATGGCAGGGGAAGAGGAACTAGGGCAAATGTTACGTGGGTTTAACATGATGAAAGGGGGGTTTGGGGTGGGCGTCATCCATTTCTATGCAACCTGCCGAGCTCAGTATCTTAATTTTATCATTTTGCAATGAAGTGTGTAACTCCGCTACAAGCTCGAACGGCTAACTGACTTTCACAAATATTCACACGATTCACAAATATATTTTGCGATTTATATATAGATGTCTCTGTTCACAAATATATTTTTCAATGCACACGTTTCATATAAATGTAAAACAAATCCACAAATATACTTAGTTAAAAACAGCTGCAGTGTTCATCTAAAACATATTTAAATGATGTTGCTCAACGGGAATGTGCAAAGGGCAACAGTACACAGTATTTACAATAAAAAAAACCACAATATTTACAGTAAGTGCACTATAAAAATTATAGTAATATGAGAAATATGATAAGTGTTAATTATGTGTAGTCATTATCTAAGTGTATGTGTATGTGTGTGTGTGTGTGCATAAGAGGGGCAGTGTGTGGGTCTTGGTGGGGGCCCTGGTGAGGTCGGAGTTCACAGTCCTGATGGCCTGAGGAAATTAACTCCGTCTCAGTCTCTCTGTTTTGGCAGCGTGACTACGGAGGTGCTTGCCTGACCGCAGCAGCTGAAACAGTCCGTTGTTGGGGTGGTGAGGATCCTTCATGATCCTGCAGGCTCTGGTTCTGCACCTCCTGGTGTACAAGTCCTGCAGGGTGGGGAGTGTAGTTGCAATAGTGCGTTCAGCCGAGCGCACTACTCTCTGCAGAGCCTTCCTGTCCTGAGCGGAGCTGTTGCCAAACCAGGCAGTGATGCTTCCTGTCAGGATGCTCTCTACAGCTCCAGACTAGAAGGACTGAAGGATCCTCCGAGAGACTTTAAATTTCCTCAGTTGCCTGAGTTGCTGCCTTTCTCACCAGAGTGTCTGTGTGTGTGGACCATGTGAGATCTTTGGTGATGTGGACTCCCAGCTATTTATACCTGCTCACCCTCTCCACAGTAGTCCCATTAATCTCCAGTGGTGAGTACGTCCTCTGTTGTTGTGTCCTCCTAAAGTCCACAATCAGCTGCTTAGTTTTGGTGACATTCAAGAGGAGGCTGTTGTCCTGGCATCAGAGTGACAGATCAGCAACTTCCTCCAGGTAGGCCTTCTCGTCGTTGTCGGAAATCAGGCCCACCACCACTGTGTCATCCGCAAACTTGATGATGGAGTTGGAGCTGAACCTGGCCACACAGTCATGTGTGTACAGGGAGTACAGTAGGGGGCTGAGGACGCAACCCTGCGGGGATCCTGTGTTCAGGGTGAGGGGGTTGGAGGTGTGTCTGCCCACCCTGACCACCTGGGGCCTGGCGGTCAGGAAGTCCAGGATCCAGGCACACAGGGGGGTGTTCAGTCCCAGCTCAATCAGCTTGCCAGCCAGTCTGGTGGGGACTATGGTGTTGAAAGCTGACCTATAATCAATGAACAGCAGTCTCACATAGCCCCCCTTCCAGCTCTCAAGATGAGAGAGTGTGGTGTGCAGTACCTGGGAGACAGCATCATCCGTGGATCTGTTTGGACGATAAGCAAACTGCAGCGGGTCCATGGAGCAAGGGAGGAAGGCGCAGATGTAGTCCTTCATCAGCCTCTCAAAGCATTTTATGACCACCGAGGTGAGGGCCACCGGTCAGTAGTCATTCAAGTATGCTGGAGAAGCATTCTTGGGCACAGGGACAATAGTGGATCTCTTGAAGCAGACGGGGACCACGGACTCAGCCAGGGAGATGTTGAATATAGCGGTGAACACTGGAGCTAGCTGATTAGCACAGGTCTTCAGTACTCGCCCAGATATGCCATCTGGACCAGCAGCTTTCCTGGTGTTCACCCTCATCAGAGCCCTCCTCACACTGTGCTCGGTCACGGAGAGTGTGTGTTCATCCCTAGCGGTAGAACTCACTTCGGCTACGTTAACAGTGTTGTTGTTGTTAGCCTCAAACCGTGCATAAAATGAGTTCAGGTCATCTGCTAGGGATGTGTCGCACTCACAATTGTGGGGGGTCTGCCCTGGTAGTCGGTTATAGTCCGTAGCTCCTCCACTCCAGTCTGTCTTTATACCTCCTCTTGGCCTCTTTCACCGCCGTTCTCAATCCATAGGATGCTGCCTTGTGCTCGTCCATGTTGCCGGATACAAGACCGGAGTTATAGGCAGCAGTACGGGCGTTCAAAGTGTTGCGGCTGGATATATCAACCCATGGTTTTTGGTTAGGAAAGGACCTAACTTTTACCGTGGGGACGATGGTGTCCGCTAGCGTTGCTATGAAACTCGTTACTACTCCCGTAAACTCGCTGACGTCCCTGGAACTGGATTGGAACATGTCGCAGTCGACGTCACACAGATTGGTCAGACCACCGCTTTACGTCCCTCGTCACTACTGCTTCCCGTGCTATCCTTTGTTTATACTCCGGTAGCAGGAAAATGGCGGCATGGTCTGATTTGCCGAACGGAGGGAGTGAGACAGCCTTGTAGCCTCTCTTGAACGGTGTGTAGCAATGGTCCAACGTTCTTTCCCCTCTGGTAGCACACGTAATGTGCTGATGAAAGTTCGGCATGACTTTTTTAAGGTTTGCCCTATTAAAGTCCCCAGCCACCACCATAGCCGCGTCAGGATGCTTGTTCTGATGCCGACATAACACATCATGTAGGTCCGATAGTGCTATGTCGGTGTCCGCTTGTGGTGGTATGTAGACGGCTGTGGTGATGACCGAGCTGAACTCCCGGGGAAGGTAGAATGGACGGCATGAGATCGTCAGATGTTCCAGGTTCGACGAGCAGGAACGAGAAAGAGTCTCAATGTCCTTGGGGTTGCACCACTGGTTGGTCATGAAGCAAACCCCTCCACCCTTAGATTTGCCAGACTCTTCCGTTCTAAAACAAAACAAAAGACAAAAGATGTTACAATCCCTCATGTCCTGTTGGAATCTAATCCTCGCCCTAGCATCATCCAACTTATTTTCCAGAGACTGGACATTAGCAAGAAGGATGCTGGGCAGAGGTGGACGGTGGGCTTGAACTCTGTTCCGAATTCCGCTCCGTTTTCCTGTATGTTTTCTCTTTCGTCACCCCGTAGATGCGTCTCCACTGTTGTTGTTGTGGCTCGCTCGTACGATCTCTGTCGGCCATGCTGGGTCGATGGAAAAAGTGGACAAAAACCTTTGTTTTGTGCAAAAGTTTAGGTCCAAATGTGTGCTACGTTCGTAGGATGTTAGTGCCGATGTGTGCAAAAGAAGATATTAAAAACAAACACAAAAACTCAAAACACGCACAATCTCCACAGAGCTGCCACGACGGCGTCTAGACACGTCAGAATTTCAGAACCTATGCCTACCTGGTAGAACGGGGACTACGGTCCCTCTGGCTCATAGCCGGAATCAGACGAACACTCCTCCTCGCTCAGGTCTGAGACTTCTCCACTGTTTCAATAAGTGTTTGGTTAAACATGTTATGTTTAATTTACATTTGGAGTACTGCTACCGGACGCCAAACTCATCGGGATTAAGGATGAACGCAGCATTGAAATCACACCCTAGTGTGATTGGCTGAAATGGAAAGAGACGTCTACCGAGAAAGGGCCTTTAGAAAAAATGCATTTGTGAATCTAACCACGTCAGGTAACTTTCAAAAATCCACACACAAATGTAACGAGGTTCACAACTCGTCTGGAGGTTTCTAAACGCAGATTCCACAGTCTGTAAATAAATGTAACAACAAATAAATATGTTTTAGATGGACAGTGCAGCTGTTTTTAACTTTAAAGTATATTTGTGGATTTGTTTTACATTTATATAAAATGAGACGTATTTGTGTGTGCATCGGAAACAGACATTTGTGAACACTAATTTATTTGTGAACCTTCTGTCATGAGGACTTTTTTTACATTTATATGAAACGATACATATTTGTGTGTGCATTGAAAAATATATTTGTGAACAGAGACATTTATATATAAATCGCATAATATATTTGTGAATCGTGTTGTATTCATTTGTGAATTTGGAGAGTTAACTGACCCCATAGATTTTGCTAGTTTAGTGAGGCAAATAAATCACACAGCTGATGTATTTACTGATCTGCAGGATGGACGTATGGTGCAGATTCTCCACTGTGAGAAGATGTACATACACTACCGAAGCACTCTGACTGCATACTGTGTGTACTGTATGTGCGCGTGTGTGCTAATGTCAAACAGACAGATTAGAAGGATGTTCACACCTGCTCCGATAATTATCTCTGCCAGGACAAGTTAGATAGAAAGGTGTGTATGTGCACAACTGCGTACACCTGTTTTCCACCTGTCTTTGAGTATAGACTGGTAGAACTGCAGGCTAATATTAGCTTTAATAGCAGCATGTATCAGTTTCAACATCAACACTTGGTGGGTAGGTCAGTTCTTTCACTATGAAACACACTGGTGTCTCTAACAGTCTCTGGCTGCCTGGTGCTAGGAGGCTGGTGTGGCCCTGCGTTTGATTGCTGTGGAAATCCATGTAGAAGTCATGTTCAGCTGTTGCATACCATCAGTCCTTGTAACAAAAGCTCAGAGAATAAAAAAAAATGCATTGAATCCTATAAATCACTATGTAAACAAAGCCAATGGCGCCACTGCAGTGTTTCAAAACGCAACCAGCTCGGAGTGGCTGATGTCAGGGGGAGGGGCTAAAGGAGCTGTGACACATTTAAAAACATATTGAGTAAGCATTTAAACTTGAATACATGTTTGCTCTCTCTCACACATCTCCCGCTCTTTCTCTTTTTCTAAATTTGTTAGAACAAGAGTGAAGGATGAGGAAATGATAGAGGGAGTAAGGGAGGATGAATTTCGCAGTAGCAGTTGAACCACATAATTAATTGTGTCACATGACCTATGACCCACCGACACACTAGTTGAGCACTCTCTGCCCCAAGTGGCTTATAACAGTAACCATTTACTATTAACTGTTATTAATCATATCAATCAATATCATTCATCATATCAATCATCATATATTAGGGATATCAAATATTAACCACATATGACACTAGTATGAACATTTATGTGGTATGCATTGATATATTATCAGAAAAGATGAAAGAAGATTTCATGATTGTGTTTCCTGTGCAGGGCTCCAGACAAAACAAATGACCCAAGGAGCTATTGGCTCTTAGATATAGTAGCCATATAACTTTTTTAGGAGCCAAAATAAAACATATTTGATCTGCAAGCGTAGCGCGCTGTATTACTGTCGTATGTCCTGGATATATGCATGCGAGCTCACATGCACACGACACAATGGGGTGCAGCGAGGGGCAGACTTTGCAATCATGCAACCCCTAGCATTTTTAGATTTCCTACTTTCGCCATGTTTTTCCGTAGTCTCTTTTTAAAAGACTTGAGCCTATGATGCAATGTCTTGAGCACAAAAGTTACAATGCATTGTGTTTCTCATACCGTAACCACAGCAATTCCTGCAGCCACGATATTTTAAACTGTCTTGCTGGCTGGGGTGGTGCGGATGTCTGGGTTGATGATGAGTTCCCTCAATAACAAATTCACTCTCAAACTCTCTGCTGTCGGAATCGGCAGCTGATGTCGAGGCACTGCTAGGATTCAAGCAGACGGGTATCTGATGAAGTCTGATATCTTTCGCTTTGCCATGGCTAGCAGGCTACTGAGACTAGCATATAACTAGCATTATGTTACACTAACTAGCAAAATAAAATGGGAGTACTACGACCACTCTAAATTAAAACACATAAATACATTTGGCTCTGCTGGTAACTTTGTATTATCCCTCTCTCTGTAGATCTATACAGATTGGGCTAACCATTACCTGGTGAAGTCAGGTCACCAGCCGCTGATTAAAGACCTTCAGAAGGACCTGGCTGATGGAGTTCTGTTGGCCCGGGTTATACAGGTTGTTGGTAAGTTCGCTGCCTCCCTTTTAAATCACCAACGCTGAACTTAGCCTTGAAATTGACCATAAGTGGTGCTATTATATCACCATTACGTCCACTGACTCACTGACTTTGCTTTATTGTCATTTCTTCTGTCTGTCATTCACCATCTTACAACATCAGATGCTAAACTTAAAACATTTCTTTCTAGACTCACAACGTTCAACAATCATACAGGGAGAAATCCATTCTAGAAGATGATGGATTCTTGATAGCTTCAGTAGACCAGAATGTAATACAACCAAAAGACATTTTGTGTTTTGAGTAAGGGGCACAACTCTCCATTATTATTGCTATCTTTATTACTCTCTCCACCTACAAGTAACACCCAGCTGAACACAACAAGTTGAGGCAAGTTGCGTTGTTGAAAGTCATTCTGGGAAATGTAGGAAATCGCTAACTGAAGTAGAAGTAGGTGAGGCAGGGAGGGAAGGGGGATGTTGGTAAGGTGTTGGTGAGGTGTTGGTAAATTACACCTAAAAAACACCTCATCACAAAATAACTGCTGGAATGCATTGAACATCACAGATGATATACAACAGAGTATATGAGTATCCTTTAAAAATACTGATCCAGCACACCTTTTTATCTGCAGCCAATGAGAAGATAGGTGACATCAATGGATTCCCAAAGACCAGAACTCAGATGGTGAGTGATCCAATGCCAGTCAGTGATTTTTATAATGGCATTAACTTTAGGCCTTTATATATTAATATTTCTAATGTATATTGTATTACACTAGTCTTACTCTTACCTCACCCCTCCCAAAACATGTGTCTGTCAGCTTGAGAACATCGAAGTGTGTCTGGGGGTCCTAGCTGCTAAAGGGATTAACATCCAGGGCCTGCAGGCAGAGGGTGAGTTGTTCATTTATATTAGGATAGAGGCTGTTTGCAGTCATCTCTGTTAGCGTCAGTGCCAATTAGAACCATAATGTTCTCAGTCAGCGACAAGAACATGAACCAAACCTCCTCTTCTGTGTGTCTTTTTTCAGAGATTGTTCGGGGGAACCTGAAGAGCATCTTGGGTCTGTTCTTCAGCCTTTCCAGATATAAACAGCAGCAGCAGAATGTTGTGAAACACGCCGGAGAGTGTGACCAGTCCGGTAACGCCGGCCGAGCCACCCTAACCAGCCCCAGGCCCACTGCAGCCATACAGAAAACAGCAATGGTGGACACACTCGCCAAGTAAGAGCCTTTGTTTTTAACACGCATTCATCCAGGGTACATTAGCGCACACATTTTCATCCCCACCCTGCTTCATATTCATAAAGTTTCCACACATTTACACCTGGGAGCTGATGCTGCTTTTTGATTGCTGTTGAGGGAAGAGAAAGTGCTTCTTATTCACTCACCCCACCCAGATTAACCCAACCTGGGCTGGGTATTCAAAGTGCCGCCCTTCCGTTCACAAGTGCTGAAACAGTGTAAATAGCTAAGTGTGTGTCATTTCTATGACGGTTTCTCCACCAAGTGCATATCTTCCAGGGGGATGTGTCCATTTTAAAAGCTGCATAAGTGTTTGACATAAATGAAGCAAATGTCACAGGATATTTAAAATCCTATTCTAGAACATTTTGACACTTGCCCTACCCCTCCTACTTTACCCTTCACCGGGGAAGTTATTAATTAATATATAATAAATGTGAATTCTGACTTTGCACTTACATTTATGTAATTTCTAATATATTTTTGTAATACGGGGAAGTCCTGGGATGAAACATTTTTTTTGTGTCTTTTGTATCTATAACAATATTAATATCTATGATTCTATCGTCAACTGTGGAAAGTACATTGTACTGCTTGTTGTTAGCTTTATTATATATAATGTATGTATTTGTACTTTTCAATGTGTGAAATAAAGAATGCTGAGTAACACACTGACACTGATGAGTACAGTACTTTTCTGAAAAGTATGAAAGCTTGAAGTAGCTGGAGCAGCCAAGTTTGAGCCTCTGAACGCCACGTAGACAAAAAATAATGTGAAATCACTGATCTGAAAACAAAGCCAAATGGATACATACTTTGACATGTTTAAATGTGCTACATGTCCTTGTTGTTCTGTTTTATTCAGTTTCTGCCCCTTCCCTTTCTCTTGCTACTTCTCTCATCCATGCAGTCCATCCCAGATGACCAGAGGTGTGAAGCTGTCGCTGATTCAGAGGAAGGCCTCTAGGTCTGCTTCTATTTCTCATCCCACCCTCTCAGGACTCCTCCTCCTTTGTTCTGTGGCTAATACCCCTTTTACAAACACCATGAGAATGCTACGTTTTACTGACCTATGTCCATCCCATGCAGACAGGCAATTCCTGTCAGCAAAGCCTTGTGTATTTATGGGAGTTAACCCATTAAAGGGGTCATATTATGGAAAACGGCTTATTCCTGGCCCTTATACATGTTCCACAGGTTATCGTTGACCTAAGTAGCCGAGAAAATATGAAATCTGGAATTCAAGCCCTTTTTCCAAAAACGGTGCCAAATCGGGCCAAAAACAGGTCGTTTCAGAAAGTAGCCCCTTTAGACGTCATAAAGGGCCCTTCTTAAAGGGGGGGTATTGTACTCATTTTGGGCTATTTAAACTGTTCCTGGGGGTCTTTACAAGACATTTGTGAAGTCTATATCAAAAAAAAAAATCCTAAAACCAGCTTCTGTGGTGTGTGTTTTAGTCTCTCATTTTCTCCATTGGAAAGAACAGGCTGTTTTGAGGGCATGGAGGTTGTATGCAGTGTAAGCACTGCTCTGATTGGCCGCCTCACGCAGTGAGTGATCGCCTGGCAGAGCGGAGAGCAGAGTGCTCATGTGCTGCTCAAGGTAAACAAATAAGCTTGATGCAGAAATTTACCATAATCATGGCGGCTGCTCCAAAACCAACACTGAGACTGTACATGTTTGAGCCGGAGTATGACCCAGAATGGGAAGAGGCAGCTGAGGCGGTTCCACTTAGTTTCCCAATGATAACAATTCTGTGTAATACACGTTTGACAGACTTGACAACAAAACAGACACTGGTCCCACATGCAAGTAGACAAAACACAAGCAAATTAAGAAAACATCAATGTGACAACACACACAACAAATTACAGACAACACAACACATTACAGAAACGCGCTGCAATTATGCCAAACGACAACACTGTTGTACAGTGTTTCCAGAGGACACTGAAAAGTGAACACGTCTGGACAGTCAGTGGAGTTGGAAAATTAGCTAAAATGTAAGTGTTTTTGGTTTATTTTAACATTGTGATCGTATGATTCAGATATTATTGCAGATATGCTAGTGTTGTTACACTTGATACCGTAATTCAAAACTCCATTCCATTCCTGAAGCACTCATGGATGTGGCTTCAAACGTAATGATGTTAAAAGCTTCGATACGTTCTCGAGGCGCTTTGAGGCTTCGGTATCAAGCATAACATCACTATCAGATGTCTGCAATAATATCTGAATCATGCGATCACAATGTTAAAATAAACCAAAAAACACTTACATTTTAGCTCATTTTCCAATTCCACTGACTGCCTAGACGTGTTCATGTCACAGGTTTGTACCCAATAACACCTCTTTCTCAGGTTCTAGGATCCCAGGCCACACCAACACAGACACAAGAGACAGAGGTAAGTATAAAAATAGGTTTATCTTTATTCTCCAATATCTCAGAGATTCAATTCAAGATCCCAATTTAAAATGTACTGTTCCTATATTGAGTCCGTCCTCCCAACTCTTACTGGGGGGAATGAAACAGTCCGCCCAATGCAGTCTATATATGGATATGAGGTTACAATGGGTATGAGTGGTGCCCTTACCTCTGGTCTTACTCTGGGTACACTGAGGGCAGCTGGCAGTGCATTCTTTGATGTCCTCTCCCAACTTCGGCCAGAAAAAGCTTTGTCATAAGGCGCCCTCTGTACGGGCCACGCTCATGTGTCCAGTGGCCTTGTAGTACTGTTGCCAAAGGGTGTGGGTCCATGTTGCTGGAACCACAATCTGCCTCAGCCTTTCGCCTGTGTGGCGCTCCATAACCTCCCTTTGCAGGAACCCTGAGTTTAAGTGGAGTCGATTCTAGTCTCTTACAAGCCTCCTTGCCAGTGAGGGTGCCGCACTCTTCTCTTCAGCTTTTGGTAGCCTGCCCTGTTGAAGCCACTCACACACCTGACGCAAAGTGGGATCCTCCCACTGGCGGTCTTGCCATTCTTCACCATCCCATTGGGGTGCTCGGCTCTCCGGTGGGTCGATAGCGATGGTCTGATTCATGCCCACTATTTCCTCCCGTGGGACTCTAGACAAGACATCTGCATTTCTGTTAGCAACACCGGGTCTGTACTTGATATCAAACTGGAAATTTGCTAGTTGGGCTACCCAAGTCAGTGAAGTTGGCTCCCCACAGGTTTGAGGTCAAGAAGCTCCAGCTTGAATGAGCTGTAGTTCTGATCATTCTTCTCTGGGGGCAGTAGGCTTTGACTAGCATACACTATCACTCGCTCCCTTCCCTCCTGTGCCTGTGATAGGACAGCCCCCAGGCCCCCCAGGCTGGCATTGGTGTACAGATGGAATAGTTTAGAGAAGTCAGCAAAGGCTAGTACTGGGACAGTGAGGAGTGCTTGTTTTAACTTATCGAAGGCAGCCTGGCATTCTTGTGTCCATAGCACTGATTTGTCCTTCTTTCCCAATGTAGCCATGCCTGCCAGCAATGGGCAGAGGGGCTGCTAGGCATGAAAAAGTTGGAATTAACTGCCTGTAGTAACAGGCAAACCCCAGGAATGACCTCACCTGCTGGACTGTGCTAGGTGGCTTCCACTGATGGACCGCTGCAGTCTTCTCTGGGTCAGTGGCTACTCAAATCAAATCAAATCACATTTATTTGTATAGCTCTTAATCACTTAATCACAAGCCATCAGCCCTGCAGTACTTAAACCCTGGCTCTTCAACCACTCTTTGCCAGATTGTTCCGCCAACTACAGTGGTAAATCAAATCACATCACATCAAATCAAATCACATTTATTTGTATAGCCCTTAATCACCGTTACAGTCCCTAAGGGCTTCACAGTGCCCAACAAGTGAAAATAATAAATGATTAGTACACAACATCCCCCAGCCTTAGACCCTCACAGAGGACAAGGAAAAACTCCCACAAAACCTTATTGGAAAAATTGGGAGAAACCTTGGGAGGGGCTACTCAGAGAGGGATCCCCCTACCAGGACGGTTGAGCGTGCAATAGATGCTGAGTTTGGGCAAGCAGAGTATATGAAAGTTCATTTTGGTGGGACATCCAGATCTGATGGGGCGGCATCACAGCAACGGCAACTCAGTCAGCGTCTGCCCAGATAGGAGAACGCAACGCCTGTTCAGTCAGCATCATCCTAGGAGGGGGGACCACGCAGACGCCAACTCTGCCGGGCTGCAGCCTGGAACAGATAGGAGACACACCCACACACACCCACACACACACTCGTACTCACACAGACAAACATGACCAGCGTCAGTGGACAGGAGCAGGTAGACCAGGAGAATAGGACATGTAGACAGGATGCTAATATCCATCGGCAGGACCCTGAGTTAGGATGAGCTAACTGGTCTAGCCTTACTCTGAGAAGAGACTGAGCCACTCCCTCAAGGCTGGTCAAATGACAGAGAGAATAAATGTTTTTTTAGCCTTGACTTAAAGACTTCGATAGAGCCTGCCTCTCTGACTGAGGCAGGCAGACTGTTCCATACATAAGGAGCCCGGTAAGAAATGGCTGTTACCTGCAGTTTTCTTTTTAACTGCTGGGATAGACAGGTAGCCAGCGTCCTGAGATCTGAGGGCACGTGGCGGTTTATATGGTTTAATCAAATCGGATAAATAGGACAGTGCCATCCCATGTAATGATTTATATGTAAGTAAAGTCACACCTGGCCTGAATTGGTAGCCAGTGTAATGAGGATAGAATGGGACTTATATGGTCGAATTTCCTAGTTTTGGTCAGGATACTGGCAGCAGCATTCTGAACCAATTGTAGTTTTTTAGTGCGCCCAGTAGGTAAGCCCGAAAAAAGGACATTGCAATAATTGATTCTGGATGATACAAAGGCATGTACTAAAATTTCTGCATCTGCCTCTGTTAGCATGGGTTGAATTTTGGCAATATTACGAAGATGATAAAATGCTGTTAAGAAGAAGAAGGACTTTATTTGCAACATTGAACACATGCAGGGGGGAAGTGGCTGCACAACACACACATGCATTTAGAGTGTCCAAGTTGAATGAAACTCTGCTCCTATCCCATCCCTGCCGATCTTCCTCCAAACCGGTCAGGGAGCAGAGGGCGCAGACAATAGCCGCGTCCGGGGACCAATTCCAGCTGTTTGTCATCGTCCTTGTCCTTGTCAGGGACAGTCGACTGCATGTTTCTAGACGGGGTTCTTTCCAGGAGGAGACCCAAGTGAACACGGGGAGAACATGCAAACTCCACACAGAAAGGCCTGGGAGATAACCCACCTGGGCACCCCAGACTCACCAGCGCCCCAGGCGGGAATTGAACCAAGGACTGTCTTGCTGTGAGGCAGCAGTGCAAGCACTGCGCCACCGTGCCACAATGTTTTAGTGATCTCCTTAATGTGCAACTCGGATGAGAGGGTAGGGTCGAATTTTACCCCAAGATTTTTAACGTATGGGCACTGGGAGATTACACAAATATCAAAGTTGAGAGTAGTATTCTCAAATAAGAGTCTATGTCTAGCTGGTCCCACAATCAGCATCTCAGTTTTGCTGCCATTAAGAAGTAGGACGTTTAGGGACATCCAATATTTGACCTCTGATAGGCAGGCCTCTAGCTTTTGGAATTGGGTGTCGTTGGTTGGTTTGACTGGTATGTAGATTTGGGTGTCATCGGCGTAGCAATGGAAGTTAATGCCAAATTTGCGAATGATGCCACCAAGTGGTAGCATATAGATAGAGAATAGCAGTGGTCCTAGAACAGAGCCTTGTGGGACACCAAAGTCCATATTGCAACACTCTGAGGTCATGTTGTGGAAAAGATGCGATGTGATCTATCAAGTAGGTAAGACCTAAACCAAGAAAGGGCTGATCCCCGGATACCAATATAATGTTCGAGACAGTTCAAGAGTATCGTATGATCAATTGTGTCGAAGGCTGCACTCACGTCAAGTAGCAATAGTGCTGAGGTTGAGTTGGAGTCAATAGCTAACAAAAGGTAATTTACCACTCTTGTGAGTGTACTCCTTCTTTTCTGACCACATGGCCCAGGTAGCAGACCTTTGGCTGGAAGAGCTTGCATTTGAGGGGTTGGAGCTTCAGGCCATGTTTCCAGAACCTGTCAAACACCTGTTCAGGGTGCAACAGGTGACTGTCAAGATCAGGGGAGAAAACTATCACGTCATCCAGGTAGATGAGGAGAGTATCATTTACCCGGCCCCCAAGGCACTGCTGCATCAAGCGCTGGTATGTTGCAGGGGCATTGCAGAGCCTGAACGGCGTCTGGTTGAACTCGTATAACCCCAGCGGTGTGGTAAATGCAGTCTTCTCCCAGTCCTTGGGAGACCCCACTTGCCAATACCCACTCGCGAGATCCAGGGTGGAGTACCATTGGGACTGTTTCAGGCAGGTGAGTGACTCCTTGATCCTAGGCAATGGGAAAGCATCTTTATGGGTAAGTATATTCAGTTTGCGATAATCCACACAGAATCTCCAAGAACCATTTTTCTTCTTTACCAGGACTATGAGGGCCGCCCATGGACTTTTGCTCTCTCTCACCACCCCACTGTCAATAATATCTTGGAGAAGCGTTCTCAGTTCTGCAAAGAGTGATGGTGGTACAGGTCGGTACCTCTCCCGACTTGGGGGCGCTGTACCAGTGGGGATCTGATGCTGTACGGTGTCGGGCCGTCCAAAATCCTACTCATGGGCCGTGAAAACCTTACCCCAGTGGTGAAGGAGGAGGTTCAGTTTCTGTTGCTGGGTTGGTGTTAAACCCTCACCTTGCAGGGAGAAAGCTGGGTGTTCTGCTTCTGTGGGTAGCTGCACTGTCTGGACGTCCACTTCCACGGTACCTTGATCAGCGGCTTGAATTATCAGCTCTTTCTCCCCATGGACTTCGGTGGGGTCAACCTGGTAGACTGATGCCAAAGGGCGTCGCTGGGGCACAAGGACAGGGTAAAGATTAACATTTTGAATGCAAATAGGGACTTTTCCATTTTTTATAGTAGCTATGGTTCTGGTTACTTGACACTGTTCTTCGCTTATTCCTTCTAATAGGACACACTGTTGGACAGATTTGGGAGATTCCAGTACCTGAGCCCAAACAATCATCTTGCTATGTGGCGGTATGTCTACCGGGTCTTGCCAAGCCAATCTCACTGTGCCCACCTTCCCATCCAGAGGCACATCGGTCTCTATCCTCCTGCAAACAGCAAAGGCTCGGTCCCAGGCCTCCTTAGCTTTTGATGAGACTGTGGACCCGAATGCTGTTATCCCAGGGTGACTTCCTTGAAAGAAGGCTTTCAAGCATTCTCACTGCATTTAAGATTAGGGGGTGCCATCAGTGTAACATCAGCCAGCATGCTGCTGGTTGCTTCAGGCATGCTGCTGGCTGCAGCAGGCCTCAACCTCTCAACTTTTCACTCACATTTCTCAGGAGTCATCACTCTCACCTCAATACACATTGTATATCAAAACATTCAACAATAAAAAACGTTTCAGTATAATCTAATTGGGGATAATGTAATATATAATGCATAAACATGTACTCACCAAAAAGGACATCAAAGGTTCAATATAGTTGAATATAAATCCAATATATGATGACTGTAATCCACTGAAATTTATTATCCTAACCATAATTATTCCAGTTTCTTTAATGATTATGTACAATTTGTGTATTTACAATGATTGTGACTTGTGTGAGAAGTGTTTTATAGAGCAGCCAGTATGTCCTAATGTTGTTGGAGTGAAATCTTGTAGATGACCTTGCGGCCCTTCCTTCTTGAATCAATATTGCTACACAAGTACCGAACAGTCTCACTGTATACCATTGCTACCTTTTTGGTGTTTAGTTTGTAAGTGTTGTCCAGGGAATTGTCAATGTCAAAGAAATGACCTTTGAAGATGCAACTATTAGCCATGAAGGCATTACCATAGTTTTCTTCAGTGTTGTCTTGTAGGCATAGAGGTCAGTCGCTGGTGACCTTTAGCAGGTAGTAGTCAAACCTGGGGTCCTCAGCTGCTATCACAACCACACTATCCTTCTGTACCAACTTTGCTAAGCCCTTGACCTGCTCACTGTCCTGCCCTTCATCACTACGGGTGACACGCTCCGAGGGCTGAGCTACCTGTAGCATCTGATGAGGCTGCCACTCCTCCACATAGGCCTTGTTCTGACACTCCGCATACCTGCCATACATACATGGCTCACAGTAGCAGGACCTTTTGCGAAGTAGAAGCATGCCACTGGCTGAAGATGCTATAGAGTGCAGCTTTCTGTTTTCTGGGACAGGCTGGAATGCCCTTCAAATCAAATCAAATCAAATCACATTTATTTGTATAGCCCTTAATCACCGTTACAGTCCCTAAGGGCTTCACAGTGCCCAACATGTGAAAATAATAAATGATTAGTACACGACATCCCCCAGCCTTAGACCCTCACAGAGGACAAGGAAAAACTCCCACAAAAACCTTATTGGAAAATTGGGAGAAACCTTGGGAGGGGCTACTCAGAGAGGGATCCCCCTACCAGGACGGTTGGGCGTGCAATAGATGCCGTGTTTGGGCAAGCAGAGTATACACAATATATGAAATGTATTTCATACCTTCATACCCGACGCCTGACCTCACTGCTGGCCCTTACAGGCAAGGTAAAATTGTACAAGAGGTAAAGGTACATTTCCTTTGGAGTAGTGATCTGTGCTTCTCCTCAGATCACTGCCATGGCACACTTTTGTTTGACATTAGTACCTGCCGCATCCTGCTCACCTTTGGCATGAGATGTCTCATAGTAATTCCGGACTATGTGATAGCCAAAGTCCGAGAACGACAATGAAACATCTCCCATGCAGTGACAACTTTTGCATTGTGCACTACAGCCATCAGTGAACTTCTGCATCACTTCTGGCTTACATCCTATTGACTGGAGGTATTGGTCAACTTTAACCCGTATTTTGACTTTTGATGTTGACTGTCCTCGAGGATGGTGAAGATGTTTGATTTTTGATGATCGCTGGCTTCTCAGGTGTGCTGTCGTCACCATCATACTCCTTAATGGCATGCCGATAGAGCACAGTGACATGAAGTGAGGCCTCAGACTTGCTGAAGTAGAGTGACTGAATTTCATTTTGATGGCAACACTGGTAGTTCTCACTGTAGTCATGTAGTGCTAGGACATGACCAAATGGCAACAGTTCTCAGATGGCATCAAACTGTGCTTTCTGCCAGGTTGCCATAAAGTTGTGATATGCATAATCTTTGGCAATGGCATGCAGGTAGGAGAAGAAGAAGAAGAAGGAGAAGGCCAGGTGCTGTCTCTTTGGTAACGAGTGTCAACTTTTTTATCTTGGTGCCATCCTCCTTGGTGCCAATCTCCACATACTCATACCGCTGCCATTTAACTGTGGGGGCATCATCCGAGAGGTCATCTTCACTCCCACCAAACTCCACTTTGTCAACACCACAGTGCTCACAAAGCCGCAGGAGACAAAGTAGATTGTGGTATTCACCATTCTTGGGGCATAAGGTAGTATTCATGAAGGTAGACACACTATCCAGTGGGGGAAGATCAGGGTGATGCTGCCTTCTAAACTTGGCACACGATTGAAGCACCATATGAAGCTCCACATGTTTTCTACACAAACATGTCACTCGATCCTGTCGCTTTACTGATATGACAAAGAAAGGCTTACACTTTAAAAAAGTGGACTCTTTCATATCAATATTAGGGTGATCCCTCTTGAAATCAAGCTACAGTTTTCTCCAAAACATATTTTGTGTGATTCATAATTTTTGTAGCCGATCCTTCTACGTTTGATGTCACTTATGTCCCCAGTTGGCCGGCTTTTTGACTTCCAGTACTCATAGGCAACTTTTATCACTTCTGATGAGTATGCATCCTTCTTGGTCTTTCTGGCAGGAGTCTGCCACACCTTAGAGTTGTCTGCCAGTTTGCGGGCTACTGTGGACCTTTTCAGCTTGAGACGGCTGTCCTGTCCGTCTTCTCACCGCAGACTAACTTCACCCCTGTTGAATATGCTGACCTCTGACCCTCTGTGTATGATCCTTTGCAACTTTTGATTGATGCAAGTCCTTTGGTTATGTTCTCAACAATGGAAGCATTGACCTTGTTTTTCTCCACGTCCTCAGGTGTGTACATCAAACCACATTTCACTAAATAGTCTCTGGTGGTAGGACTCTGGGCCAGAGTGGCTATGACCTCTCCCTTCTTGAGCTTTCTAGGTGTTGTAGGGATGACCTTCTCAACTGACTACATTACCCTGTGTTTAGACATTCTGTGTTTGAAGGCACTCGATGTATTTGGTGGTAAACATGGCTTCTTTACAGGGATGCCCTCTTTGGGATAAAGAAGGTTTTTACGTCTATACTCCTCCCTTTTATGGCAGCGATCTTTCTCTTGTTTTTCTTCTAAAGCTACCAAAGCTTGTTTGTTTTCTTCCTTCTTCTTCCTCATACAAACTGCTGATGGCTTCTGGCTCAAAACACGCTCTGTCTTGTTTTTGGCTCTATACTTTGCCGCCCGCTCACGAGCCTTGGCCCTCTTCTGCTCTTCATAAAACTTCTTCTCAGCGGGTGTCATTTTTACCTGAAAATAGCATTCAAATCACCATTAACATTCAATATTTATGTATTTCTCACTGAAGATTGTATCTTAGATAACAATTACATCAGTTAGACAGGTTGATTAATGCTCAAACATAACTGTGTATGGCTGCCTTTTACTCGGATCATCGTGTTAAATTGTTGGTCACACCAAAAAAAATACTGTGGTATCATAGCTTAAATCTCACTGTATAAATCATTAAGTGTTTTCAGAATATATCAAGTTTTGTCCAAAACATAATATTAGACAGCTAAAATCAATTTTCATTCATAGCTGTGTATGGCTGCCCAGTTGGATCAAGGCAGGAAGGTCAGCACATTCAACTTTTGGTCGCACCAAAAAATCTTGTGTAATTTTTAAAATTACAATTGTATCACAACCAAATTTTCAGTATATAATCTATGCAAAAAGTGCTTTCAGAATATATCAAAAGTTCTTTCTAAAACTTACTATTAGACAGCTCAAATGATGTTCAAACTAAGAGCATCAAATTGACCTTGCCATGCTGACTGCCTATTCAACTTTGCATCAGTGTTGGAGGGATCACTTGAACATGAAATAAGGCATCAATGTCAATCAAACTGCAGCCAGGAGTAGTTTAGAGTGAGTGCGTTCACCTTATTAAACTCCCTAAGGGATAATGTTATGTCTGGTTGCCAGGGTAATGGTTGATACTGAAGGGGGTCTGGTTTTGTGGTATCTTGGAGAATCTGACACCATAATTATAAAGTCCTGGAAAATGCAGAATAAACATATAAATTTGATATGGAAAGATCACTTACCTTCTTATCTATCAGGAAATCACAAAATATGTCTGGTCAGTGTGTTTGCATCCATGTCAGGGAGGTTCAAACAAAAAGTGAAAAAGAGTGAAAAAGTACCCTTTTTTTGACAAACGACACATAATATAAGAAATAAATATCATTATGAGATATCAAAATGAGAAACTGTCTCATAACAAGATCACGATAATTTATTTCTTTATAATTGTTATAATACCAATTGCTCAATTTGTTTCCAGTATGATTCCTTTATTGGACACAAGACATTTGTTCTCTTTGAACGTGAATGATTGAAGATGACATTAATTGTTTTTAAGGGAACACTTAATGCCACATATATAAAAATAAATGTTTCATTTAATAGTGATTGATTATAACTCACCTCTCTCTCTCTCTCTCTCTCTCTTTCTCTCAGACTTCCAGCTGCTATCACACATGCTCCATCAGGTGTGGTCTCCTTCTCTTCTTCCTCTTCTACCTCTTCCTCCTCTTGTCCTGCTAAGGTTGACAGTCAGAGTTTCAGTAACTATGACCGGCCCAGAGCAGTTTGGAAACACACAGGTAGGTGTCCCACTGCAGTAGAGTAGAATAGAAGACAAGATTTCCTCAATTGTGCAATCATCCAGCCTGCGATGAGGAGTTTTCTCTAATTTTCTCTCTCCGGTGAATTAAAGTAAAACTTTAAGTAAACTGAAGCAACTTTTCATGAAAAGGTAACACCTTAGCTTCAGACAGCATATAAATTCAACTCAGTGGTGAGACACTTCATTCCTCTAGACCTGTTGGCTATCGAACTATGTCTCTTCTGTTAATGTATGCTATCAAAGTGCAATACATCATGGTGGGGTAAAGATCTTTTTCTACAAATAATCTCTGATCTCTTTATTGAGCAGTCTTTATTTAATAAAAGGAAGTAAAAGTTGTATTATTGTGAAAATATACCATAAACTATAACTCTTGGCTGTAATTTAATGCAAACGAAGGTTGATGATGTCACAACACTGCCATGCTGTGTTGAGACTCTTTACTAATTGTGTTCTCCTTTGTGCTTTGGAGAGAAGTGGAGCAGTTGATAAACTCAACCCAAAGAGGAAGTAGTTTGCTACTTTTCAATTATGTTGTTACCTTTGATGCCCACAGGCAAACAAACGGCAGCAGTAGCCCAATGCCTAAACCGTTTTGTCCAACTTATTTCTTTGCTATGATTTTATGTGTAAGAGATTAGAGCTACCTTGCAACAGCCTTAGTTCTAACCTGGTTGGAGCCCAGTTGTTGTCATCATCATACTGCTTATGGCACATTTTGGCTTTGAATAGGGATGCACATTTCAAATGATAATTCCAAATGCACTTACACATGTTAATGAATCATTATTGATGTTCATTAGGCATAAATATGTTATTAAATGCAAATTAAGACAAACCTTAAAATGATGGGTGCTTTTCCAAACTCCAAACCAAAACAGTATTTAAAGGGGTCATATTATGGAAAACGGCTTATTCCTGACGCTTAAACATGTTCCACAGGAAATCATTTACCTAAGTAGCTGAGAAAATTTGAAATCTGGAAGTCAACCCGTTTTTCTGTATTTTCCTTTTTCCAAAAACGGTGCAAAAGATAGGAGAAAAACAGAAAGTTTCAGAAAGTAGCCCCTTTGTCATAACAGGTGCTTCTTAACATAATCCAGCCCCTCTCAGAGCATGCCCACGCCCAGGTGAACAACCAATCCCATTTACCTCGTTGCTTATGGTGCATTCCATTGTACTCGGAAATCGCTAATTCCAAGTCGGTATTCTAACTTCCAATCTAAATGTGTTCCAGTGCATCTGCTCAGGAAAACATAATCGCCCGCAGCAAACTCATGTTTGTATGGTAAGTCTCAGAATGTTACAAGCATCTAAACTCAACATCAACTACTACAGCACCATTAGTAAATATAATCGGCGCATATCACATTCGGACGGCCTTTATTTCCGAGTACACTGGAATGCACCATTACTTTGCAATGAGTGAAGCTAAAACAACAACATATATATGGATATACCAACTCTCCAGTTATTATTTTGTAGGATGCAGGCAGCAACATAGATCCCTGCACGTGAAAATGCAGGACAGAGCGGATTAATATTATTTTTAACGGCAACGGCTACAGTTTTTTCTGTATGTGATGATCACTGCTGACTGCTTGAGCAACAGCAGGATGAGCATCTAAATTGAAGCTTAAAGATGGAGCAATTCCATAGGTACGTGACCCATCTGCAAAATTGGAATCTGTAAGTGTCACCATGTTTTGATTTAATTTACCAAATTAGTCTGGTTAGTATATTCGATTGCTGGTTAGCTAACGAGCTAGCGGGGCTAGCCACAGGCTTGTTGGGCGTGGAAGAAGTGAGAAAACTAAAGCTGGAGTCATTAAAAATAAAGTAAAAGTAAGATTATTGGTTGGAGTCAGGACTCATCTTTAAGTTATTTGTTGGGACCAGTGTCTGTTTTATTGTCTGTCAAACGTGTAAACTTTAGCCTCCATTAGTACAATCGCGTTTGGTTGTTTGCATGCTGTTTGGATCCAAATAGATTGCATCCAATAATATATTGGCTAACTAGCTCAACAAAATTGTCAATCCTAGCTTGTCTGCAAGTTGTATTCAATAAGCTTATGGACATGAGCCATAAACAGACCGACTACAGCAGAGAGTGTCGCTCACACACCCACATACACAAAACAAAGTACAATATTACACAGAATTGTTATCATTGAGAAACTAAGAGGAACTGCCCCAGCTGCCTCTTCCCATTCTGGGTCAGACTCCGGCTCGAACATGTACGGTCTCAGTGTTGGTTCTGGAGCGGCTGCCATGGTTATGGTAGATTTCTGCATCAAGCTTATTTGTTTACCTTGAGCAGCATGAGCGCTCTGCTCTCCGCGGAGGTTGTATGTAATGAGCGCTCTGCTCTGAGTACAATACCCCCCCTTTAAGCATTTAACTTACAGCATATTAGTGCACAGGGGCGGCACGGTGGTGCAGTGGTTAGCACTGTCACCTCACAGCAAGAAGGTTCTGGGTTCAATTCCATCTCCAGGGCCTTTCTGTGTGGAGTTTGCATGTTCTCCCTGTGCCTGCGTGGGTTCCCTCCGGGTTCTCCGGCTTCCTCCCACAGTCCAAAAACATGCGGCTTAGGATAATTGGTGACCCTAAAATTGCCCGTAGGTATGAATGTGAGTGTGAAGGGTTGTTTGTCTCTATGTGTTGGCCCTGTGATGGACTGGCGACCTGTCCAGGGTGTACCCCGCCTTTCGCCCAAATGGCGGCTGGGATAGGCTCCAGCCCCCCCGCGACCCTGAACAGGATAAGCGGTGATAGATAATGGATGGATGGATATTAGTGCACAATGATGGCCAAACTCTGAATGAAGGCACTCCTGTTGATTTCAGTGATAGGTAAATCTTGATGCAGTCAGCACCATATTCTCATTTATCCAACTAATAGTTGATACAACAAAGCCCTATTCCAACTGTAATATGGCCTAATTTAAAAAGGAAATTGTGGCAACTAACCTGAACATTCAATCCAAGAAGATAACAGAGACAACTGCTACTTCCCCCTCATTCAAGCGTAGTCCTATATAGTCAACCATGACAAAATTAACAATATCAGACTGACTGTATTGCTTGTGGTGCATGTCCATATGAAGCTAAAACACATCACAGGGGGCACATGTTTTCGGAATGGGAGTTTTTACTAAGAAACATGTCCACCTGCCGTCACTGTAACAAATGCTTGCTTGTTACGATTCATCGTAGAATCACACTGGTATTGTGTTTATACACCACATAACAAAGAAAAAAACCCCTCCAGGTTCAGAAAGTAATCCTGCTAGGATTTTTCTCCACCTGTGCTCTTAACCAGGTGATTTCAATTATCAGTCCCTCCCTATGCTGTATCAAAATAAAAGCCCTGTTACTATCTGAACCTGGATTCTCCTACTATACAGTCTATGGCTCCCTCTTATTCCCCACATTTCCACAACACTACTGGCTACAATGGCTACAGGCCATTCTCATTTTTAGTTTTACCTCACTGAAGAGATCAATCTCATACTACTTTTTATTGGTTGAGTTTATGCTAATGGTGTGTAAAAGACGTGACACCTTGTTATGGCAAAATGTTATATAGCTTTGTGTACTGCAGACCTGATTTTGCAACAGATTAGCAAGCCTCCCTCCCACCCTCTCTTTCTCTTTCTCTCCCTCTCTCCCTCTCCCTCCATGCCCACAGAGAGAAGTGTTTCTCCCCCTCCTGAGCAGAATCTGTCTCCAGCATCACTCAACTCCTCCTGCTCCTCCTCCCCTCTCCCTCCCTCCTCCACTGCCTCTCTGCCACTCTCCACCTCCTGTCTCACGAACTGCATGCTGACCCAGTCAGTATTAGAGAGTAGCAGTTATAAAGCCTGGAAGAGTAAATCTCTCAATGCTAAACATTCTGCCTCCTCTTCTCTTCTGCTCTCTGTCAAGACAGATGCTGTTCCCTCTGTCTCTCCTCCCTTCCAGTCACTATCTCTCTCTCTGCCTCAGCTCCAATGTCATGTACCCAACCTGCCCCAAGAACAATCCAAAAACGATGACCAAAAATACCCCCAAAGTCAGCCCCACATCCAAACCCAGACCCTCTCCTCTCTCCCTAAGCCCCCAAACCCACTCCAGTCCAAATCCCCAAAACAGCCCCAGGCCAAGGTCTTGGAAGTTCCCCCTAAAGTCATTGCACAGAAGTCCATGTTGGAGAAACTGAAGCTATTCAACAGTAAGTCAGCCTCCAAGAGCAGTAGTGGTGTTGGATCACAGGGAGAAACACAGACAAGATGGGACGCAGCGAAGAAGGTGAAAGGAGACAGAAAAACAGAGAAGAAGGGAGACAAGAAATCAGAAGAAGGAGAGAAGGAGAAGAGAGAGGAGAAAATAGAGAAGGGAAAGGGACAGGAGAAGTGGTCTCAGAGTTTGGCTTCTCCCGTAGACGAAGCCTCAGCAACCTGGTGCTCCCCCAGCACTATGACCTCCTCCAGCCCTCCTCCTCCTCCTCCTCCTCCTCCTCCTCCTCCTGCCCCCAGCCTGTCCAGCCCTAAGTTAGCCCTGCGGAGCCTGGGCAGAGCCCTGACCACCAGGTACCATTTATTTATTTATTACTATTGTATTATTGCTACTATTATTATTTGTGCATGTTTTTAAATTTTGATTACTATTTCAATATTTTTAATGTATGATTTCATATATCTTTTATAAATATCTAATTTTAATATTTTTTGTATACTGTTTTCAATACCGAGTGTTGTCAGTGTCCAATAATAACAACCTAAATGATATTTTGCTCTATTCTACTCTCATCTGCTCGGCTGTACTCTAAAATACTAAACCCAACCCTGCAGGAAGAGCTCCATGAAGCAGGGTGAGGAGGTCAAGTCCAAACCAAAAGAAAAGGCTGTTTCTGGGGCTAAAGACAAGGACAAAGCTGGGTCTAGAGACCACAGACCTGGGACCAAGGACAGAGACATGAATATGACTAAAGACAAAGAAAACACAAGGTAATTGCATAAACCAAGAATTTAAATGGGGATTATCTTTGGACATGTGTAATCTATGGGCATGCATGGGATGCATCAAGGCCCTCTCTCAGTGGTCTGATCTGACCAGGACCACCGTTGAGGATCAGTGGCACTGGAACTAGCCAGCAGTCGCTTTTGGGATTCGCCAATACCACCTTTTCCACGATCTCTAAGGCTGGGCTCACACCTCAGGTTTTAAAATCCTAACCGATTTTGAAATCAGGTTGCATCACGCACATGAGGAGAATAACGGTGCATCACATACTAGAGGATATTACTAATATTATCGTGCCAGAGGGAGCTTGAATGCACTGCCTCACGTGATCTCATGGGGAAGTAGATGTAAACAACTTGCTGCTGCTTTGGGGTTCTTCTGGCTGCCGCTGCGCTGGTCCTATGGTTGAAGGGCCAGACTCCAACGGAGTTGTGGACGTCAGGGATGTAACATTATTAACGTTGAAGTTCAGTTTTGTTTGACTGTATTTTCCTTTCTGATGCACTGGTTCTTTTGATGTTTGCAGAAGCATATTTGCAATATTGATAGTTAAGGTTAGTTCAGCTAGTTTAACGGCTCACTGTAAACGAGGTAACACACGTCCATCCATCCATCCATTATCTATCACCGCTTATCCTGTTCAGGGTCGCGGGGGGGGCTGGAGCCTCTTCCAGCCGACATTGGGCGGGGTACACCCTGGACAGGTCGCCAGTCCATCACAGGTAACACACGTCACAACATTGAAACTATTTTATTGGTTGCAATGTACACTGGATGCATTTGATTATGTCCTCTTTGATTGGATTAAAATGTAAATATTCTTCCCGTTTTATGTTTGCCTGCTTTATGTCTATGCTTTATTTTACCTAATGTGGGCGGGAATAAATTAAACGTCTTTTACCTTACGTGTTGCAATATAGGGGCATTTGAGGGGATACAGTGATTATTTCATACTGAAAAGCATTAGTAAAGCAAGTTGCACCAGTTTCATCATGTCAGTCTACATTCTGTTTACATCTACTTCCCCATGAGATCAAGCTCCCTCTGGCACGATAATCTTAGTAATATCCTCTAGTGTGTGATGCACCATTATTTTCAGATCTTGTAGTCTGTGCGTGTTTGAGATTAGAGAGAAGAACATCTGTGAAGATTCTCCTCATGTGCGTGATGCAACCCGATTTCAAAATCGGTTAGGATTTTAAAACCTGTGGTGTGAGCCCAGCCTTAGGCTAGAGATCATAGCAAGTGCATGATAACTCAAGATCATAACTAAACACAGGTGAACTAAATGACTATTAATGAAACTAAAAGAAAATACAGTCAATACTGCTCTCTGGTGGCCAGACGTTGGAGTGACAGCAGGGATCCTCAGTAGGAGGCAAAGAATAGCAACTCCCTGGAACTGATGTCAATACTCCTAGGGTGTCAAGCCGAGCCTCTCAAGGATGGTCTTCTTTGGAAGATAGTATTCGACTTTGGCTACTGTGGACTGTCAGCTGTGTCTACCCAGTGAGCAACGGCCTTGGCCACCCACAGCCCTCCACTGACTTCTGATTTGCCTCAGGGACATCTGCTGGCATCATCTGGAATATGCTGGAATGATGGGAGATTGACAGGAATGGTTCAGCCAGCACAGGGATGCTGGATGCAGACTCCTTAGCCTCCTCATAGTGATTGCTGTTGTTGTTGCTTGAGGCTCCAGTAGGTTGCCATGTGTTGTAGGATTTGCCCCAGGTGAGATTCCATCATCACATAATAGCAGTGTAATGACACCACAATGATAACAAGAAGACAGTAAATGGTGTTCAGGTACACCTGTCAATCTTTTTTTGTCAGCAACAAAATAATCCAAAATACATGCAACACAAAATTTGCACCACAGGCACTTACTAAGACAGAATGTCAAATCCAAGAATGAGATAGGCTGTGTGCTTTACATCGTGTGCAATCAAGTACAACACACATCTGTAAATTATTCCACCTGTTTCAACCAGCTCTGCATTAAAGACTGCTGCACTTTTTGAACATGATGCATTGTTCTTGCAATGAATCTTAGGGCCTCCAACCTTGCATTCTTTTGTTATGGAATCATAGTTCCGCTATTTCTCCACACTTCAAAGGTCTGGCAGAGAACTCATTCTGGCATTGAGGAACAGAATGCCTTGGACTGTGTAGCAGGTGGTGGTGGTTCTGCCAGCAGCTGTGGGCGGAGAGAAGGGGCAGGGGCTCAGTGGGGAGGTAGACGCACCTGAAAGAGGTTAGGCTGATTGTCTTGCAATTAACCTGTGCTTAAATCCCTCACAGTGAAGCTGGGTCCGGACCCTGACACACGACACAGACTCGGAGTTGGGAGAGACAGGCGGTTTTATTGATGAAAACCAAGGCGTACAAATACAAATTACAGCCTTTTCAGGCAGAGCGTGCCGCTGTGTCTCGTGTGTCAGGGTGCGTCACAGGTGCGTCTACCTCTCCACTGAGCCCCTACCCCCTTCTCTCCACCCACAGCTGCTGGCAGAACCACACCCCCCTGCCACAGACTGTTTGTATTTCTAAAAACCAATCACAGTTGTCCACAGATGCAGCGACTGTGTCCTTCCGAAATTGTGTCGGGGAGAAATGTTTTAATCACTACATCTATAGCTAGCTCGCTGGCTACATTGTTATTCCACTACAGCGAGGGATTTTTGAAAATGTAAAAAATTTCACTGGCACGAATTGCTATTGTTGGCTCTTGTTGTTAACTGTTATACACTATGTAGAGTGATAGTAGGCAACTATCATTATCCAAAGTAAGAAGACTTACTTTTGTGGTTTTGGTTGTGGTTTGTATTGTACCTACAGATTCATAAATTTTAACTCAATACAGCTGATGTAGCTTGTTATTTCTGGAACTATTTCAGGTGAGCAACCAATGCCCACCACGTTCACTTCCTATGGAAACAGAGAAAGTCCCTGGTAGTTAAAAATGGCAAGACTACTAGAGGCCTCCATTCTGACAACATTACCTGATTGAACATTGCTGATTTCAATGACCCCTTGGTTATGTTGCTTGTAGGGAGAAGAATGGGAGAAAAGAGAAGGAGAATGGGAAATGTGGTTCAATGTGGGGTTCCAGGCGAGCCTCCCAGTCAGAACCACAGGGTGCCAGACAGGTCAGTATGAATGACAGATGTTCTCGTCACTGCTAGTTGATGGCGAGCCCATTAAAACTGTTCTTTCATGTAATATAGAAATAGCTAAAAGCTAAAAAAGAATGGTGGCTATCTTTTTTATGATTTATAGTTTATTATTATTAATTATTAATTATTAATTTATGATTACGTTTTCATTTTTTACACAGTACAAACATACAGAGTTCAATGTAGGACAATATGAGAAAAAGAAAAAGGATACTCTCAACAAGAAACGAAAGGAAAGAAAGACAAAAAAACCCGCCAAAGTCGTGGATCCATATAATATAATATAATATAATATAATATAATATAATATAATATAATATAATATAATAGCATAATCCTATGCTAATAATACAGACTGTTAAGACTTGTTGCCTCATTAATACCTGTCTACCAACCATGATGCTAGTCAAGATCCACTCCGACATGCCACAGTGGGCGACCTGTAGAGGGTCCCCGAGTATATACAGCCTAGGGCTGAAGTCAAAGTTGTCCTCAGAAATCTCTGTGATATGTTCATGGACCCGCTTCCAAAAGCCTTGGATCACTGGACAATCCTACAGGACATGATATAAGGTGTCCTCTAAGTCTGGGGCCAAGTGCCTCAGATGCCACTTCAAAATTGCAACAGATGAACTGCGTCCATATAAACGTCTGAATAATAATCATAATTAAACATAATTAAAACTATATCAAGCAGAATAATTGAGTCCATTTGTCTGTTCCAGGAAGGGGTGGGGTCAGAGGCAGAGCTTGCCAAGGGGAGCACCAATCAGACCTCCAGCATTGGCCCTAAAGGAAGCAAGACCAGTGGCAAAGAGACTCCCAACACCTCTGCCCTTTCTTCCAAGGCATCTCCCATCTCAAACCCTAACTCCAGCCCTCACCCCAGCTCAGCCCAAAGCAGCATCCCCAAGCCCATCAGCAGCCAAACAGCGCCTGTGGGTGGCAGACAGGGGGAGGCACCAGCCAGCAAGGCTCAGTCTGTCCATCCAGGACAACTAGACGGAGAGGCCGAGACACAGAGTGACAGAGAGAGGGAGAGTTGCAGCTTTGGTCCTTGTTCTGTGGAGATCTCCATGGAGGGACCGTGTCTTGTCCCGGTCATCGCTGCAGCCAATGGTCAGCTACAGAGAACACAAAAATACAGCCACCCCAACACTGCTACAGTAGCCCCATTCATATACAGGTACTGTATAGATTACATCGTGCACCAATCATGCTAAAATGTATGCAGTCATGGAACTGTAAGACACTTTGGATAAAAGCATCCACTAATGGTTGTATTTGCAGTGGTAATGTGAGTATTAATATTAATAAGAGTAATAGTAATAGCAGTGTCCAGTTATCTATAACACATCAATGGCCACCCCAACACTGCTAGAGGTAACTAATAATATCAATCCTTAGGGATCCTATAGTCTTTATGGATGCTACAACTTTTTGAACAATCTAGTCAGATTTTTACGAAACAAACCCTAGGTGATCGATGATTTCAACTGGATTCCATCTTACTTTGGAACCAATCCTATTGGATTTTCCCACATGGCTGTACAATTTAGATTCAAAAAAATATTTATTTTCATGAAATACAAAAAACTTAGTCAGATTGGATCCGCCTAACAATAAATGAATTGTTCAATCAATCAAGCAAACAGTCAATCAATCAATCAATCAAAAATATCATATTAACAAGATGTTCTGTTACAACTGGACTTTTATATTCTCCAGGTCTCAGCCTGATGTCTCATGGGCAGGACTTACAGAGGTGGATTTTACTGAGGGCAGCAGCAGGAAGCCAGCTTTCAGCCAATCAGCTCATGGCTCCCTGGAGGACCTGACAGGTGGGTGTGGGCACATGATCAAGTCTTCACATTTACTCAGAATTTTAGAAAACATCAGCAGTATATTTTAATGGCCTGGACCCCAGGGTGAGGCACATGGTGAACATGGTTAGTGACCCTGATGGCCCCGTGACCTTCGTAGGTCAGAGGTTACAGTCACAGCCAATCAGAATGCGTCTTAAGAGGAGGGTTAAATAGAACAGGTTAGGGAAGTGGGCTTGTGACCAGTATGCTTGGCAGTTTAACTACGTGACTGTGTTTCCCCCCCGACTCCTGAACTGTTAGGTACCATGACACCTTCCCTGACAAAATTTATGTTTGTAAATGAAGCATCAACAATTATATGTGTTACGTTTTCCAGCTAAGTTATAATGTGTGTTTGTTCATGTGTGCATCCGTGTATATATGTGTGTGCGTGCGTACGTGTGTGTGTGTGTGTGTGTGTGTTTAGGGCGTGTATGTGTGTGTTTAGGATTTAGTGTTCATGTTCAAAAGCAGGTTGAGCTTAGAGAAAAGAATGATTGTTCTCCAAACCCACTGGAATGCTGTACACACACACACACACACACACACACACACACACACACACACACACACACACACACACACACACTTCATGACGTTTCTGCATCAGGGAACTTCGTCCAGCTTTGCCAGGTTCCGCACTGTGCCCGTGTGTGTGTGTGTGTGTGTGTGTGTGTGTGTGTGTGTGTGCGTGTGTGTCTAGTAAGTTTGAAATCCTTTTCAAGTGTTTACTGGTTGAAAGGCTGAAACAGCAACCCTGGAGTCCTCGCTCACTCTTTCCAGCATTTTTTTCTAGAAACCTCAAAGTTGTGAGTGAGTGAGTTCATAGGTTATTCCGTACGCTACACAAAGGAAAGGTATTGTGTTTTTAGGTTACTAAACGACAGTAATTTATTCAGCCTATCTTAGATTGCAGGCAATGCAAAGATTTTGACAGTTTCTCTAGAATAATTGGGTGCCTAGTTCAATCTTCTCATGATCCGTCTTTGGGTATTTTTGACATCCAGTCCTCGGGCAGAGATGGGAGACGAGGAGAAGATATTGTGTGGATAGGTTTTGACTTCAGTTACTTCGGTTTTGACTTCATTGCATGTGCTGTTTTACTGGAGGTAATGTACAGCAGGTAAAGTACTGGAAAAACAACCTGGAAGAGTCTATGGCTACGTTCATACTGCAGCTGAAAGGGTCTCAATTCCGATCCAGATCACGCTGATATGTGGTACTAAATCTGATTCTCAGGCGACTTGTATTTGAACACAAATTGTATTGTATTAGTACGCAAATACATCAAAATCCAATAAAGCCATCTTTGAGCACTTTCCATGTTAGCTAGCCCACGCACAGTTTCAGGCACAGGTTTTGTTATTGTAATTCTATTCTAAATGGATAGGTCACATTTTAATGACCCACAATTCAGAATTGAGCATAATTACCTGAAGTATGAACACAGCCTGTTTTCGGTGTATTTTAATGATCAAATCAAATCAAATCAAATCAAATCAAATTTATTTGTATAGCCCTTAATCACGGTTACAGTCTCTAAGGGCTTCACAGTGCTCAACATGTGAAAATTAGTACACGACATCCCCCAGCCTTAGACCCTCACAGAGGACAAGGAAAAACTCCCACAAAACCTTTTAGGAAAAATTGGAAGAAACCTTGGGAGGGGCTACTCAGAGAGGGATCCCCCTTCCAGGACGGTTGGGTGTGCAATAGATGCCGAGTTTGGGCAGGCAGCGTATACACAATGCATAAACGTTTATTTTGGTGGGACATCCAGATCTGATGGGGCGGCATCACAGCAACGGCAACTCAGTCAGCGTCATCATAGGACTAGGGGACCACGCAGGCGCCAACACTGCCCAGATAGGAGAACGCAACGCCCGCTCAGTCAGCATCGTCCTAGGATACAGACGCCAACTCTGCCGGGCTGCAGCCTGGAACAGATAGGAAACTCACCCACACACACCCATACACACACTCTCACTCACACAGACAAACATGACCAGCGTCAGTGGACAGGAGCAGGTAGACCAGGAGAATAGGACATGTAGGCAGGATGCTAATATCCATCGGCAGGACCCTGAGTTAGGATGAGCTAACTGGTCTAGCCTTACTCTGAGAAGAGACTGAGCCACTCCCTCAAGGCTGGTCAAATGACAGAGAGAATAAATGGGTTTTTAGCCTTGACTTAAAGACTTCGATAGAGCCTGCCTCTCTGACTGAGGCAGCAGACTGTTCCATAGATAGGGAGCCCGGTAAGAAAAGGCTCTGTTACCTGCAGTTTTCTTTTTGACTGCTGGGATAGAAAGGTAGCCAGCGTCCTGAGATCTGAGGGCGCGTGGCGGTTTATATGGTTTAATCAAATCGGATAAATAGGACAGTGCCATCCCATGTAATGATTTATATGTAAGTAAAAGCACCTTAAAGTCACACCTGGCCTGAATTGGTAGCCAGTGTAATGAGGATAGAATGGGAGTTATCTGGTCGAATTTCCTAGTTTTCGTCAGTGATCCCACTCCTTTCTTCTGTCTCCTCCCTTCTCATGTCTCATCCTGGAAATCCTAAGGTGCGGACCTGATTGAAGCCAGGCAACTGCGGACAATGAGCAACATGGCCAACCTCAGGCAGAATCTCCAGGAGACCATGTCAAGTCTGAGAGGAACACAGCTCAGTCACTGGTAGGGACAGCTGGTGTATGTGTGTGTGTGTTTGGTTGAGTAAAGAGATAATAATAATTCATGCTTTCACCAAGTGTAACAGTTCACCCTCTTAACCCTTTTAAACATCATTAACCAGCAATGAACTACGCTGAACTAGAATGGAGAAGTAAGATGACTCCTTCCCTCCACTAGTCTGGGGGTCCACCTTGGGCAAGTGGTAGCACCCCCTAAGCCCCCCCAACCTAGGGAAACAGGTACCCTTATGAAAAATCAAAGAACAATGGAAGAGACCCGGCCCGGAGGAAGTCCGGGGCCCCTGTCTGGAGTCAACCCTAGCCCACCAGGCGCTCGCTGTGGATCCTGTGGGCTCGTGGATCCTGTGGGCCCACCACCCTCGGGAGGAACCGTAGGGGTCGGGTGCGCTGCCAACAAGGTGGCAGTGAAGGCGGAGAGCGCCGACAGACCGGACCCAGGCAGCAGAGGCTGGCTCTAGGGACATGGAACGTGACCTCACTGGCGGGGAAGGAGCCGGAGCTAGTGCAGGAGATGGAGCAATACCGATTAGATCTGGTGGGGCTCACCTCCACGCATAGCGTCGGTTCTGGAACCAAACTCCTGGATAGGGGTTGGACTCTATCCTTCTCCGGAGTTGCCCAAGGTGTGAGGCGCCGGGCGGGTGTGGGCATATTAACAAGCCCCCGACTGAGCGCCGCTACGCTGGAGTTTACCCCGGTGGACGAGGGTCCTGCCCTGCCTCTACAATCGAGGCAGGGCTAGAGGATGATGGCGGATCAACATCAATGTCCCTGGAGGAAGTCACTGAGGTAGTTAAACAACTCCGCAGTGGCAAAGCTCCAGGAACGGATGAGATCCGTCCGGAAATGCTGAAGGCCCTGGGGGTTGAGGGACTGTTGTGGCTGACACGTCTCTTCAACATAGCGTGGAAGTCGGGGGCAGTGCCAAAGGAGTGGCAGACTGGGGTGGTGGTCCCACTCTTCAAAAAGGGGGACCAGAGAGTGTGTGCAAACTATAGAGGCATCATATTACTCAGCCTCCCTGGGAAAGTTTACTCTAAGGTGCTGGAAAGGAGGGTTCGGCCAATAGTCGAACCTCATATCGAGGAGGAACAATGCGGATTTCGTCCCGGGCGTGGAACAACCGATCAGCTCTTCACTCTTGCAAGGATCCTGGAAGGGGCCTGGGAGTTTGCCCAACCAGTGTACATGTGTTTTGTGGACCTGGAGAAGGCTTACGACCGGGTCCTGTGGGAGGTCCTGAGAGAGTATGAGGTGAGGGGGCCACTACTCAGGGCCATCCAGTCTCTGTACACCCAGGGTGAGAGCTATGTTCAGGTTCTCGGTAGTAAGTTGGACACTTTTCCGGTGGGGGTTGGCCTCCGCCAGGGCTGTGCCTTATCACCTATCCTGTTTGTGATCTTCATGGACAGGATATCGAGGCATAGCCATGTGGGGAGAGGGTTGCAGTACGGTGAGCTGGGGATCACATCACTGCTTTTTGCAGACGATGTGGTCCTGATGGCACCATCGGCACTCACTGGATAGGTTCGCAGCTGAGTGCGAAGCGGCTGGGATGAGGATCAGCACCTCCAAGTCTGAGGCCATGGTTCTCAGCAGGAAACCGGTGGACTGCCCACTCTGGGTAGGGAATGAGTCCTTACCCCAAGTGAAGGAGTTTAAGTATCTGGGGGTCTTGTTCACGAGTGAGGGGACTATAGAGCGGGAGATTGGCCGGAGAATCGGAGCGGCAGGAGCGGTTTTGAGGTCACTCTACCGCACTGTCGTGGCGAAAAGAGAGCTGAGCCAGAAGGCGAAGCTCTCAATCTACCGGTCAATCTTTGTCCCGACCCTAACCTATGGTCATGAGGGATGGGTCATGACCGAAAGAATGAGATCCAGGATACAAGTGGCTGAAATGAGTTTCCTCAGGAGGGTGGCTGGCGTCTCCCTTAGAGATAAGGTGAGAAGTTCAGTCATCCGGGAGAGACTCGGAGTAGAGCCGCTGCTCCTTTGCGTCGAAAGGAGTCAGTTGAGGTGGTTCGGGCATCTGGTAAGGATGCCTGCTGGGCGCCTCCCTAGAGAGGTGTTCCAGGCATGTCCAACGGGGAGGAGGCCCCGGGGCAGACCAAGGACCAGGTGGCGTGATTACATCTACGCATTGGCCTTGGAACGTCTTGGGATCCCCAGGGCAGAGCTGGCGGATGTGGCCAGGGAAAGGGAAGTCTGGGGCTCTCTGCTGGAACTGCTGCCTCTGCGACCCGACCCCGGATAAGCGGAGGAAGATGAGGATGAGGATGAGGATTACCAGCAATGCACTTTTAATAACAATAGCAATCCAAGCTTTCCAGTAGTTTGTTCCCTCCCACAGTTCCCTTTTTAACTGAAATAAGGGTTAGGGTTAGCGCCTGTACTTTGGGGCCCATAAACTGTGGTGCACATGAACTACATAACTACATAGGGAAAAGGTGAAACATACACTCTGGAATGCGTGAATTTCCCCACGGCGGGATCAATAAAGTCTATCTTATCTTATCTTATCTTATGCTGCAGTAGAATTGATGCCAGACAGTGTGCAAGCTGTGATTAAGGGAAATGGTGGACATACCAAATATTGAGAAATTCAGAATTTCTGTAAAAAAAAAAATTTGAAAATATATTAGAGAAACTTTATATTGTAGCGTGTTGAGCTTCGTTATGAACGATGAGACTATTTGGTCAATTCTGAAAATGGACAATTATTGAAATTATTCTTAGTAATTAATATCTTATTAATTAACACTCTAGATTTCAGTGATTTTCTACCTTCATGTCCAGGATATATCAATGACACACAAAAGCCAGTACTTTATAAATGCAAAGATTTTATTAACTATGTAAATAAAACACCAATAAAATGAATAAATGTATACTAAACTAAACTATAATGGCAGTAAAACTGGCAAACAAGATAGCAAGATAAACAGTGGCAGAGGATATATCAAACAAGGTAGGAAGTTAAACAGTGGCAGGGGATATATCAAATAAGAGTGGCAAATGATATTTGGGATCAAAGATGGCAAGGAAATTTGCACTGACAAAATGACCTGAACTGTAATAGTCTAATTGCGGCAATGTGACAACAGCGAAAGATGGCTTGGAGGACAGCTGACAGTTTCTGGGAGACTTGGGACAGAAGGACAGAGAATAGTGGAGAGAGAGAGAGAGTATTCTAACCTCACTTTCACAGTTCAACCCTGCCTTTGCATCACCCGTGCATCAACAAGAAAGTTGGTTACCGTCTGGTTTGCAGGGTGTCAGCGGCGTCCTCGTCTCCGTGGTAACCGTCGTGCAGTCGCAGTGGACAGGTAAACACACGCACGTGTTGGTCTGGACCAGTCGACGTCAGTTGGGCCGTAGTGGAGTGCGGTCCGGGGGCCGTTGTTCGTCGGAGTCCTCGTGCCAACAGTTCACCTCAGTGGAGATAGAGGGATAGGGCGATGTGTTGACTCACGCCATTCAGGAAGCAGAGTAGAGTAGCGGCTGGCTTCTGACGTGGTTTCGTAGTCTTCTGGATCAGGTGGAGTGAACTCAATCGGCCGTCTCGGCAAGATTCACTCTTTCGAGTTCGTGAGATTTCGTGAGAGAGCGAGAGCCAAGGGCTCAGAGGGCTTTATGGCAAGTCAGGAGAGTAGGTGTTTCCCTCATTTGCATGCATCAGATTTACAACCTGATGCTCAGTGATTAGCATTTGCCTAAAACTGCATTTCCAGCTCAGGTTTGGAAGACATTGTTTTTCTTGATCCTTTGGAGATGCAAGTGACATTTAATCACCTTACAACAAATGTGTCTGTATGATACCAAACATCACTGTCTTACCACAAAACACTGGCGAGTAAACCAAACATCTTAATAACACATGCTGTGTGCTTTAAATAAGCAAGATATTACATTGGGGAGTAGGGTACATCATCTGCCACAGGATGTGTTATTCAAATTTAATAGAAAACATACAGAAATCATATTTTTGCAGTGTATTGTAGAACTCTTTGTTCTCTTAGTCTGTCCCCCACTTTGGAATGCAAGGTAAGTCCATTTCCCCAGCCCTTATCAATGGTCCCATCTCCAAATGGCACCAGAGCAGGCTAGTCGAACCTGCAAAGTGTTACATTTGGTGGGAAAATCACCCTTTTGCTGCAAAGGGGGTTCCTTGGGTTCCTGGGAGCACAGCAGGGGTCTTGGCCTCAAAGGAAGACCCTGGCAGAGGAATGTGTTAGTCTTTGGGTGTTGCTGTGGTCCTAAAGGGGGGGGCGATGTCTCCTGCATACACTACAATATAATCTAAGAGTTCTTGGTAGTGGACCCCACTGTATCTTGTTGGTAGTTCAGTGTTAAGACAAGAGAATGATGTTTCTTTTGTACTACTGATACTACACTCTAAACATCAGTCAACATTGTCAGGAAGTGGGGTGTTGATTGACACTTGGCTCTAGAGTCTAAAGGGACTGACTGACTTCTGACGACAGTGTGTGTGTGTGTGTGTGTGTGTGTGTGTGTGTGTGTGTGGAGGAGGAGAGAGGGAGTAAAAAGACTGCATGAAAGAAGCAGGAGGATGAAAGTGAAAGCTCTCCTGGTGGGATGGTTTGGAATACACTGAATATCGCTGTCACCCTTTCCCTTACTGTCCGTGTATGTCTCTCTACAGAAAATTATTAGATGACATGCAGTGAAAAACTCTTTATCATTATTGTTCATAAAAGATTTGTTTCAACCCTTCATCTCCCCTTCCTGTTCCATCTCTTCCACTTTCCTCAGTACTACCAGCAGTGGGAAGACTCCTTCCATCTCTGGATCATGCCCCTGCCCCACATCACCATGGCAACTCGCCCCTATGTCAAGCCCCCCTCGGCTACAAGCGGGTGATGCCCCCTCCGTTGGGAGTGGCTACAGAGGAGCTCCGCGATTGACCAACAAAGATTTTAGTCTAGAGATTGGGCAGTGCCTAAAGAGACAGCAGCCAACCAGGCAGGAGAGGGTGGGTCCAGACGTTTTCAGGTTTATAGAGCTTCCTTTATTAGCAGCGAGTAACAAAATTACATTTCCTGTTTTTCAGCTATTTACAATTTTATATATTACCAGTAATAACTAATAGTGTAAGCTAAAAGCAGCTAAATGTAAGCAAACACAAGCTTATTTTCCATGCGCCATAGGGTTCATCATGTAAGGAGCCATGTAAACACCGGATGGATGATGAGCTTTTCACACACCAGTATCATTTTACATATGTATGTTTCAGTCAGACATTTTGTTGGAATTTGATCAGTTGTGCTGTAAAGCTCTGTTTCTGTGTTAATTTCCACCCCTCAGGACACGACCGGGGATGTGGAGGTCTTTTCCATGGAAAGCCGAGGGTACAGTGATCACGGTGTGTTGGGGAAGACCATGAGGATGGACAGCCTCAACACAGGGTCAGTTTACTCCCAAGCCCTAGAACCAATCCTTTATTATTCTACTCATTAGTAGGAGTATAGCTTAGCCTGCAGTGGCACCCTCGTCTTCCTCAGCCTTGTCTTCCTCTGTTAGACCAAGACCTGAGATTAAAGTTTGATTCTGTTGAGACTGCTACAACTGCTTCTCTCTCTTTATTCATTCATGTCCTCATCCTTGGACTTAGCTGCTGCTCTCTTCAGTCCAATCTTCAGTCTAGTCTTTAGTCTTCATCCTTCTTGTTGGATGTCTACACCAACTAGACCATCACCTCTAACCTCATCTCAACAAGACTGAGCTGCTCTTTCCCTGGGAAACCCTGCCCTCTAAAATACCTCTCCATCACTATTGACAAGACCACAGTGATTCCTGCACAGACTGCCAAGAATCTTAGTGTGACTCTCGACAACCAACCGTGATGCGACACATGGCAGCCACAACCCGATCCTGCAGGGTTAGACTCGACAACAATCCCAGATCCTTGTTCAAGTTTTAATCTTTTCACGTCTGCAACTCCCTCCTAGTTGGCCTCCTGGAAGACTTCCTCCAGACCGTACAACTCCAGAATAGCTCGCCTTGTCTTCAACCTCCCCAAATTTTCCCATGTCACCCCCTTCCTACACGCCCTCCACTGGCTACCTGTAGTTACTTGTATCAAATTCAAAACCCTGGTGCTGACATACAAGGTCTGTGAGGGTATCTGCACCCTGACTGCTCAAGGCCATGGTCCAGCCCTACACCCACATACATCCAGACTGTGGTCCAGTTCTACACCCATATACCTGCAGATCATTGTCCAGTTCTACACCCCTATACCTGGAGATGGTGTTGTCCTACACTGCCATACCTCCAGACCATTGTCCTGTCTGATACTACCAAACCTCCAGGCCATGGTCCAGGACTGGTGATCTCTTTACTTGGTCTCCATTCTTCTACATTATGGCACCCCAATGGAGGGATGACCTTTGACCTTCCCACCCCAGAGCAGAGTCACTCCCTGTCTTTCACTCTAGGCTAAAAACCCATCTTTTTAAGAAGTACCTCACATCACCTTCTCTCCATTAAATCACATTCCTTCTATTTGAATTTCTCTAAAATGTCCCTTTACTCCCTCCTTACCCTCCTTACCTTACTTCCTTACTGATGATTCTATGATCACAGGAATATTGTAAAGGCACTAAGGCTCCTTAGTATTTGATTGCTAATCATTTTGGTCATCTAGGAAATTAACCTTATTCTCCTGTTCTGTGCTCATTGTAAGCCGCTCGAAATAGGACAGCAATAAAATGTGAAATGGACCAACAACACCCTATTGTGGCTTTGGAATGAACACCTAGCTGAGCAGGGACAGCAGACTGTAACAGTTCTAGCCACCTCTTGTTGTAATAATTTACAGGGTAAGCCAAAGTCCTCCCTAGTCATTTTGGGGTCCTGCTAAACTTGCTACCCAGCTAGCTACAATGCTGTTGCTAATCTAATGAACCTATATCCATTTGTTTTTAAGACACGTTTCATCTCTGAAATGATAAATGTTTTTCTGATTGGCAACATTTGGCACAGTGTGGCATAAGTTAAAAATGGCCACTGTGGGAATATGGTCTATTGAACCTTTATAGGAAATACATTTCAGTCTCCTTCATCCCTTAAGGAACTGGAGGCCTTCTTTATTGAATAAAAGTCCAATATCCCATTACACACAGTTCAGGATGCAGTATGACAGCAGGACAAGGCACACACATGCACAGCTGTTGTAGGTCTGTCAGAGGGTTCAGTGTAGTTTACTTTCCCAGCCATTTCGCCAACCTGTAGGCAGCTGTCTAAGCCACATAGTGGCAGTATTTCACCAGCCTGCTCCTTACCATTTGCATTTGTCATTCTGGAGTTCAGGCAGTAAGGTGGCCCCACCCCACCTGGCCCTTTCTGCGTGGTTTACATTTTCCCTATTTCTGTGGGTGTCCTCCAGATGCTCCCACATGCCAAAAACATGCATGGCAGGTGGCTTGGAGACTCTAAATTGCTAGGTATTATTGGGATTGTCTGTCTATCTAGGTTTGCCCTGTGTTGGACTGGTGACCTGTCCAGGGTGTTTTTGCCTGCCTTCTGCCCAATGTATGCTGGGATAGGCTCCATCCCCCCCATGCTCATGAATAGGAATAAGCAGGTAAAGACAAGAAATGAATACTGAAGTTGGCTATCTTTGTTATGTTAGGGGGCTGTGATGTTATCAGATAGCATGGAGACAGTGGACATGCTACAGACAACACAGTGTATGGATTGGTCATTTTAGTTCAGATGGCAAGTGAGATTGAGATGAGTTGATAATGTTATGAGATGACAGTGACCTCAGTTGACTTGAGTAGGGGTAGGTTGTGGCAAATACGGCTGAAAGGAAAGAGATGGAAAGCTATATGTGCACGCCGACATATGGCTCATCAATACACAAACACCTCGGCATAATTGTTGACATATATACTGGATGTTCTGTATGATGTATGCACATAATACACACTCTTGAGTGTGTGAGATCTTGATCTTGAGTCGACCTGCTAAATGGTTTGATTGTTCTTTAGCTTTCCAGACTGACAGACAGAGGCTGCAGCATGTGGAGTTTCTATCTCGGTTAGTACAGCCAAGCCCTTTTTTTCCAAACTCTTTTTTTTCTCCAAATGGTGGGTATTCCATTTTGGAGTAAAACTCTTAATTTATGAATTTATCCAGAATTCAGATTACCAGGTGGAACAGCAGTGGAATGATGGGAGTATGTCTATGACTGACATCCTATAACCGCACATGTACTATGTGTGTTTGCATTGTATTATGAGAGGCTCCATCAGTTTGAGTTGTATTTTGATTAAATGTTTCAGTGTGTGTGTGTGTTAAAGTGTGTACATGTCTCTTTCTTCTCCTCTAGCGACGTAACTGACAGACAAGTTGGGGTGTTTTCCCACCACATGGCCGGCCTGTCCCAGCCAGATGCCATCACATCCTCAGTGACATCATCAGCAGTTAGAGACCCGCTGCAGCTGTCTCTGAAGAGACTCAGCGACTACGACAGGTAGGAAGGCTGTCAGAAGAAAAGCAAATTTGCAAAAAAATTCAAAAACGTGTTCACTTTGTCATTATGGGGTATTTTGTGTAGATGGTTGACAGCAGTTCTGAATTCAGGCTGTAAGATCACAAAATACAGAAAAGGTCAAGGGGTTTGAATACTTTCAGATAGATCATGGCTAGGTTGGTGATGTGCACTACACAATATCTACATTATAGTTACCCTGCACTGCTGGTGTTTTGACCCTCGTCCAAAAGTTAGTACAGTAATAGCATCATATAGTGATTTAGTTCTTCTGTCTCACATGTGAGGTGGTGCTACATTACAGTGGTCTTAGAGGAATGTGCAGACAATAGGTATTCTCACATTCAAGTCACAAAGAAATGGCATGTCGATGGTGTCTCGCTTCCATAATCTGACGTATTTCCGGTTGTTGGATCATAACGCATGGAGGGACTGTTCAGAAAAGTTGGCAACTTGGACCATAACAAACATAGAAAGAGAGGCAGTGAAGCCTATTGCACACTGGTTGGTGAAGCAATCCAGAGTGAAATGCTGGATTCTTCAAAATGAAGAAACTCCAGCCTCCAGGACCCAACCAAGGTGTCATAATATGCTCATGTCACTTTGAAAGTTTTATATGATGGTGAGGGGCAGAGAGAGGGGTGGGGGGGGGGGTGGGTTGTTCAAACATCTGTCATGGTATTGTCATGGAATTTCTATGTTCGCTTAGTGCACTTATGAAGTAACCACTAAAAATACACCACTGAAAACTGCTTGCCTTCCACGTTTGGAGGTTATGTGCCAATCCCTGCCTCCTTGGATATTGGTCACCAAAATATCAGCATAGAGTTAACATTGATCCCGGATGCTCCCCTGGTAATACTAAGCCTAATACTAATTTCCATTTTCCAACATAAAATTAATATTTCTTCAAAAACGCATAGCCCAATCCCAAACAGTCACTTCGCTGCTGCATACAGGAATACAGGACTGGTAGAGTGGTTGGAATGCACTTTTATGCAGGAACTCTTTATCTCCTCTGTTATTCTCGACCAACAGTTCGTCCCGCATACAAATCAGTAGTTGCAGCTGTCTGACTGACTGTACCAGATGTGAAATCAGAGTGAGAATATGACATAAAGGCAGAAAGATTGTTGCGCATAACTTGCCTGTTCAGTCCAAAAGATTATTCTATTTTTTTCTGAAATAATAACATCACCTGAAATTATTGATGTCTGCAAACCTGTGGTAAGTGAGAGAAATTCTGTCTTAACTAGAACACAATAAAAATACACATGAAGGCATGAAATACAGGACTTGGTATAGCCTGACTCGTCCTTCCTGCTGAGACAAATGTGGGATTGTTATTGCTGTGGCCATTCGGAGACATTCACACTCTCTGGCACCATTGTGGCTCTAATGGGGGTAAAAGGTTTGTTAATGATCACACAAGGAAAAGTGGCAGCTATTCAGGATGTACTGGATGAGTGTGCCCAAAACTGATGTTGCCTTTTAATGATGGCTTTAATGCTTTATACTACACACACACACACATCCTGATAAAAGCATGAAACTTGAATCAATGAATATGAAAATAAATGGGCTCGTCTTTCCTATCTGAAGAATAAACGTGTGGCACTAATAGTTTAAATGAACTGAAGTAATACAGTCCATACAGATATTGTCTCCAGCCCTTCTCCCACTGTCTCTGTGGATTAAAAAACTTCCATATGTGATTCATGAACATAAGGCAGTTAACAGGAAATGGACACAATTGGGGACATGAACTGCATTGCATCTATCAAACATGCCTACATTGTACGGCGCAAAACAGGAGCTAAGCCCAATATTGCAAGCAAACCCAGCACCGAAACGACCATCGACCACAGTCCAGCTCCACCAAGCCCTCCTGCAGAGAGTGATTTTTTTTTAACTCATATATATATATATATATAATGTGCCCATTTACATTTTATTGCCACATGCCTGTTAACACTTTACATTTTATTCTTGGGTATATGTAATGACTTGCTTTACCGCTATCTTCATCATTAAGTTTAACACTGAGGTGGGAATTTTAGGGCTACAGAGCTAAATGAAGCAAAACATAGCCTTCACAACCACTGGAATATGCACCGTCACCACAGCACCTCGGGCATCGAGAGGTAAATTCAGATCAGTAAGTCATAGTGAGACGTTTCACTACACTCCTCTATAGCTGTTAGGGGTGTGAATCTTTGGCTTCACAGCGATTTGATTCGATTAACGATTCAGTAGTTGGCGATTCGATTTGATTTTTTTGGAACGATTCGATTCGATTCTGTAACTTTTTACCAAAATTCTATATACATGAAATAAACCTGCAATAATGTGAGTGAGACTATCTGTATTCTTCTGAAAGGTGAAAAAATAATCAACAGACAACAGAATTACTTCTTAAACATATTTATTCTATAAAAAAAGTAGACCTGCATAATATTTTATGCTGTGGGTAGGTTCTATACATGTACTTCTACTTCAGATTTTTCTTCAGGAATATTAACTGGTCAACATGTTCAGGATTAAGAGTGCTCCTCTGAGAAGACACTATGTCACCTGCGGTGCTAAACACCCTTTCGGAGGGGACACTTGTGCCTGGGACACAAAGGTATCTTTTAGCTAGCTTAGCTAAGAATGGTAGTTCCCCCTCGTGAGTCTTCCACCAGAACCATGGTACTCTATACTAATAGCACACCTGTCTCCCCTTGAGGGGGGCAATCACAGACACGGTCAGCTGCTGCTCTTCACACATTACGGTGGTGGCCATCTTGATTGGAGTCATAAATTGCACTACATCTTCTGCGTTACTGATGTCACAGTCTTTTAGGGTGTTCGCCTCTTCTCCCTTTCGGAAATCTTTAGACATCAGTGTTACCTCCACCGCCGCTTGTTGCTTGAGAAAACGTTCCAGCATCTCGCAGGAACTGTTCCATCGAGTGCAAACATCTGTATTATCTGTACTTTCCTCACTCTTCCTAACAATCGATCAGCACTGTTCACCCGCATTGCCTTCTGCGACGCCAAATTTAAAGTGTGTGCAAAGCAGGGAATATGGGGACTGAACTCAGCAGCTCTACCAGCCAAAATCATGTTGCGAGCATTGGCGGCTGGGTATCTTGTACCTGGGCTCCATGTGTTCTCTGAATCCAGCAATTTCTACTACGCTGTAGAGACGTAAATCAGTGCAAATACATTTTGCAATCGACGCGGTGATGGCTTTAGCCCGTGGCGTATTTACTCCGAGCGTTTGCTCAAAAAGGTCAGCAGCAACGTTACCGGCGCTAGCCGAACTAGCTGCAACTACTGAAGCTGACGCTTCTGTGATACCGTGTCGCCTTAAAAGGTGGCTGGCTAGATTTGTGGTGTTCCCGTGGTATTTAATTACACTTTTACACATTCGACACACTGCAGACGTTTTGTCAATTTGACCATTTTTCTTTGCGAAGCCAAAATGCTTCCACACTTTTGATTTCAGGCTTGCTGGTGGATCAACAATCTCGCTGCCGCTCTCCGCCATGTTTGTTGGTGAAATGCGCCAGTAGAGGGAGAGTACTGCCAAAAAACTTTGCAGGCTGACGAGAGAGTTACGGATTACCGAGCTGCATTTCACAAAAAATGTGTAAACTAAGTCTTAAAACCATAATCATAATTAAGAATCGCGATTCATTCGATTTAAAGCATTTATATCGATTATTGGTGAAGCCAAAGCGATTCATTCTATTTATTTAATTTAGCAGATCGATTTAGTTGAATCGGTAGGGTTTACAATCGATTCATCGATGCATCGGATGAATCGTTACACTACTAATAGCTGTACACCATCAACCTACATCACAGCTTGAGAAAATATACTTTTTTAAATCATGTGTTTTTATTGTGCAGTACTTAATAAGAGGCACCAAATGCAAGCACAACTATGAATCTTCACATCTTAGCTGGGGATTTCCACACCAACAATCATCTTCTCATATTCACAAAGAACTCCCCTCTACTTTGTTTGACTGCTTATGTCAGCGTCTGAGGAAAAATCTCCGTTTGGGTTTTGTTTTGGATATAGCTTATTGGAAATACATGTCTTATCTACCAAAGGATAGGCCTTTTTTAGTTCCAAGTCACAACCCTGACTGACATGGACTATGGCTAATATTTACACTATAACCCATGGTGTTTTGAAACTATTTTAGCTAGCTACAAACTAGGACTACACCACTGAACTGTTCAGAATGTGGACTTTCTAACATGTATTTACTCAGCAATGGTTTGCTCAAACATGTATGCCCTTTTACAGCATGCTCTTAAACACACTCACTCACACAGCCATAGTGCTCTACTGTTAGCAATTGCAGCTCCCCTGAAGCAGTTGGGGTTTAAGTGCCTCGCTCAAGGGCATTTATGGTAGTCATTTACTTCCCCTGTGCACATTTTCCCTGGTGCTTTGGTTATAGAGGCTTATCTGGAATATGTTGCAAAATGACCTAAAACTTAAGGAGCTAATGTCGCTAGATGCTTTTAAATTGTAAATGAAAGAATTGGAGGCAGATTCATTAGTCTGTTGTTGCTTAAATAAGTTGCCTATATATCTAATTTGTGATTTCATCTTTTGTAATTTGTCATGTCTGTGTAAAACTACTGTAACTACTGTATTTGTGCTGCTGCCTGTCTTGGCCAGGTCTCTTGCAAAATAGATGTTTAATCTCAATGGAACTTCCAGGTTAAATAAAGGTTAAATAAATAAAATAAAACAAGAGGGTTTACAGATGACATAACGTACACTTTGGTGGCCATATTGGAGGTCCAACAGTGGGCAACAGTGGCTGTGAACAGCTGATCCCCACTGATAAATGAGTGATTTTGTGTTTAGATAATGTCAGCTTGTTAGCTAGCTAAACATATGATCTGGTTAGTTTACCATCATTGTGTTGTTCTTTGCACCCATATCTAGATGATAATTAGCTAATTAGCATTCACAGTGGCTAGTAGTCTCATGCTAACATTAACATTGGTTAAACTAGCCTGCTGGCTAGGATGAGGATTTATGACGCAACTGCAAAGCCTGCATTTGAACTGGCAACCTTCCAGTCACCAGCCTACTTTTCTAACTTTTAATAGCATCTACTGTAGGTGCAGTAATCTCTGGTTAAAGGAGTCGATGGAGGTTAGAGGTATACCTAGTGAGACCATCAGCTACGTAAATGTCTAAAATACCATGCCCTTTATTCCAGCTATTATTGAGCTAGTGCTACTGCTGCAGGTTAACATTGACATTAAATGTTTTCTGAAGGAGAATAAGCATTATACGTTGCATTTTCCTGAGCTTTGAAGTCCCTAACCATGGAGTACCCTCTAAACAACCTTACTGTTTCACAGCATAGTTAACTGCATGGAAGGACTAAAGTAGGATTTTGTTTTTTCAAAGAAATGTTTTCTAGCCCCATTAGCTTTCACTAGCATTAGTATTAAATGCTAACAACTTCTACTTCTAATATCTCAACATCCAAAACACTGGTAAAAATGTTTGATTTACTGAAATGACAATTGGCTATGCTTCTAAAAAGCAGTTTGGGGTTATGTTTAGGGAATGAATGTATTAGAAGGTCTAGCAGAGTGTGTGTGTGTGTGTGTGTGTGTGTGTGTGTGTGTGTGTGTGTGAGAGAGAGAGAGAGTGTGCATGCTTGCGTGCTTGCGTGCCTGCGTATGTGCGTGTGTGTGTATTTTGTCTTGTGGATATCACTTGGCTCATGTTTGTTTAAGTGGCAAATGAAAACTGAGTGCTGAGCCACTCCCCCTTCTGCGTGTGTGTGCGTGTGTGCGTGCTTGTGTGTGCGGCTGCAGGGTAAAGCTCAGTCAGTCGCTCAGTGTGTGAGTGAAAGCAAAAGAGCGGATTGGTGCAGGCAGCTCAGAGCTTCACACAACGAAGAAGGAAGAAGCAACAGACAGCAAGACAGAGGGAACGAGAGAGAAAGGCAAAGAAGAAAATTAAGGAAGAAAGGAGGAGTGTAGAAGGGTAGAGGAGGAGAAGTTGGACTTTCTGATTGTGTCCCTATCAGTTTGTATATCTGTGAAGGACCTTCACCATCAGCAGGTACTGTCAGTATGGAAATCAAGAGTTTGACATCAAAGTGTAAAATCTAAACAAGGCTAGCTAGTTCACTGTCATTAGGACAATTTTCTTACTATTTAACTAATTGCAATTAGACAACTCTTAAATGTATGAAATGTTTCACCTGATTCCAAGCCAGCTTTTCTGTTTTCACTCGTAAATAATGTGTATCTCTCTTTGGCTTGAGCTCTTTTAGGCTACATTCACACTGTAGCTGTAAATGTCCCAATGCAATTTTTTCCCCCCACACATCGGATGCTGAGGTGCTGAGGCCACCTACATGCAACTTGTATTTGAACGCTCAAAACGGAATTTCTTAGTGTTGCCATGACAATAAGCAAATCTTAGGTCATCCACCTGAGACAGTTGTCATGATTTATTTATTCCTTTTGTTTTATCCGTTTGCCTTTTGTTGTTTTATACCTCATTGTTCTTTCTGTCTTATCTCTCTCATTGTGTCTTATTTATTTGTTTATTGACTATTATTTTCCTGGTTGTGAAGCACGTTGTAACCTTGTTTTGAAAAGTGCTACATAAATAAAGATTATTATTATTATTACTACTATTATTAAAGCCAAATAGCCAACTTGATTGATATTTGGAGAGACGCCTTAGTTCAGTCAAAGCTCAAAATATGTGACGTCTTTTGTTTATGTTACTCTGGTCACGTGTGTCTTTTCGACGTCACTGTCAGGTCATATTGGTGTCAGATATGGATATGAACAGTCACCCAAAAAAATCAGATATGAGCAACAAATCAGAATTCAGCATGAAGGCCTGCGGTCTGAGCATAGCCTTGGACAGTGCATATTTTCACTAGTGTAAATTCAACCAATGGCCATCGACAAATAATGGATCCACGCTCCAATTCAGCTTGTGCTCAGTGATTACACGTGATTAACATGAGTGGGACCAATGTAGGCGCAAAGTTAGAGTTGCCTCTATTCAGATTTTTGGACTGCTGTGGTATATGTGTGTCTGACTGGAGCAGTTTGGCGTTCTCTGGTCATGCCGTTCATCGCTAGGCAACAGAGCTGAATGGTTCTGAAGAACAGAGTGGTGATGTAGAACTAATGGATTAGCACTGGACCCTGTGTGCATGTGTGTGTGTGTGCGTGTGTGCATGCGTGCGTGCGTGACCATTGATGTAGCAGTTATGGCCATTCAAGAAGACACAGTCACGCAAAGATGGAACATCTCTCCAAGTTCCTCCAAAATCAGACCAATGGTGTCTGACATTCCCGTCCGTCTGAAATACATTTGTCAGATGGATGGGTAGATGGAAGAACACAGGCCATCCACAGCCCAACCACCCCAACCCTTCCAATTTTGTTGCATGTGGGACTTTTACTTCCTACTGTAAAGGATAAACCATTTTATTAAATATATTTTTCCCACACACATTGCCGTATAAGTGGATTTGTGGTAAGAAACCAGTAGTTAGTTAATGTTCCAGCTGTCCTCAATGGAAACAACATGCATGTAAATACGCCTCCATGCATTTGGACCGAAATGGCTTTTTGCTTCTGGAGTAACAGTGACCATTACAACCATTTATTTCAAGACAGAACTTAAAAATGTAAAATGTGTACCTGTATGGACCAAATTTGAACACTCTCCTAGAGCGTCTCATCAGACAGACTTTTTTTCTCTCTAAAGAAAATATTAAATAGCAATGTTGTTGATAGCAGTGCTGCTGAAGCATCAATCTGCAACTAACTAGACATCAAATGACACACCTCAATTTTCCAATTTAGTGCATTTGGGCCTTAATAGTTGCCAGTGACATTCAGCCTTTCAAACTCATTATTACTATCATTAAAAACAGGCAAAATTACTTAATGAAAAATATGTCACAAAACAGAAACGTGATCTGTTGCTATGGTTGGCTGAACTCATATACTTAATGAGGTATACTTGGTTGGGTAATATGCAAAATGTTCAGTTGATAAAATGGTAGCATCTGACCTAGCCTGGTGTAAAACTGAAGCCTAAACCACCAGGAAGCTAGTTGCTTCTTCTTCTTCTCCTTACAGTGAATAGAGGCACTGTTGCTGAGACACAACAGTGTCAATAATGTTTAGTGCTGCTAGCTAAAACACAGTTTTTGGAAATTAATGTCAATGGGTTGACATGTGATTAACTTAGTTTACAGCTGATCTGTAAACTACTTTCATGTTCAAATTAAAACTGTCCTCAGGAGTCAGAATCGAAATGGCTTTATTAGCATGATAAGTATACTTGTACCAAAACCCTAGGATGTGGTTATTAATAACAATTAATATTTTTATTTTTTTAATATGTTTGATTGGCCGCTGTGACTTAAAATACAGTAAATCTGCAGCAAAATCTATAGTCCGGCTTTCCTTACCTCACATCTTTTTCTTCTCTCTGTTCTCTCTAGTTGGGATGACAGTAGCTCGGTGAGCAGTGGGATCAGTGATGTATTTGATCCCGATGACATCACAGTTTCATCGGTCCGCTCATTTGTCAACACGCCATCAATGATCTGTAAGGCCAAACCAGTAAAGGTGAGATAACCACTAGAAACTCATTATACCTGTTAGAACTCCCCACTAGGGGTGAGATACCCAATCGAAACTCATTATACCTTTAAGGAATAGTTTGCCCCAAACATGGCATGACATGGGAGTGAGTAGATAATGACAGAATTTTCATTTCATTCATTCATCTCATCTCATGTCCCAACCATTGGAAATGAGACTCACTGTGAGCTGTCTTTGAAATCGATTTCTAACCTACGACAAAGTGCATACTTATCAGTATGTACTGCATACTGTACATTCAAGTGATGATTCAGTATACCTTTATTAGCACAACGTTCAGGTTTTAGTTTACTGAAATTCACATTACAACAACAGGCCATGTGGTAAAACACCACAGATGATAATCGTTATCATTGTTTCATAGTTACATAAGCCTTTGTTATTTTTGCTACATTTTATTAGCCTACATTTTACAGACTCATTTTTTATTAACACTTAATACATTTACTGTCACTTGTGAATAAAACCACAAGATACCGAACTGGAAATGCTCCCTCCAACTTATCATACTCAGCTGCAAACCATTCCAGTGCACATTAGAGATCACTTCTGATAAAGCCAGAAGGACGACATCATCTGCAAACAGCAGAGATGCCACCCTAATGTCACTGAACCGGACACTCTCCAGACCTTGGCTGCCTTGATATCCTGTCCGCGAATATCACAAACGGGAGGGAACCTATGCTCACCTTGAATGACCTTGACTTAATGCCAGGAATGCGAATACAGCTCTCCCTCCAAGTGTATAAGGACTGAATCGCCCACAGCAGTGGCCTTGACACCCCATAATCTCACAGCACCTCCCACAAGACAGCTCAGGGAACATAGTCGTAGGCCTTTTCCAAATCTACAAAGCACATGTAGACGTGGGCGGGGGGCTCCTTTACCCTATGGAGGTAGTCACCAAGTGGTAAATTATCTAGTCCATGTATGCACCCTGACTTTTCTGTCAGCTACTGAATCTTAACTTCCCTTCTTACCATAATTGGAATTGTTCTGGAAGCATCCATTTGACTGTAATGAATCAAAAATGTGACTGATTTCACAGCCAAGAAAACAAGTTCATACAGTTCACAGACATAAATGGTTTTGACAAAGACAACTCATGGAATGAATCACACTGAAATTGTGTGTTCTGGCTCTGCTACAGTGAAGTCTGTAAGAGCCAGAGAGAAAGATTAAGGTGAGGAGTCATTCCAGTTCTTTCTCTGGCTTTGTTTTTTTTGTTATCAACAACTGGCTGTACCATGCACTCAAACACACATGCATACATTACACCATCTGCTTGTATTTAAGGGAATATAAAGTCCCAAATTCTTGGACGTGGCACATCCATTGTGGGCATGGAAGCATAGGTTCTTAGTTTGGCCTAGTCACACAAATCTTTGCGAAATAAGCACAATGTCTTAAAATGCAAATAACGTGCTCCATGCATGAAAAAGGTTGTGGAGGTCAGGGTGGCGGATGAACATGTACATTTGCCCTCCACTCCCATGACCCAGGTTCAATACCCAACTGATGATAATGAGGTTTTCCACCGTGAGTGGAGTTTTCATGTTCGAAGGTTTTTCTTATTTAACCATGACCAAAACCTTACCCTAAACTGAGTCAAAGTTGTTTTTGTTGTCTAACCTTAGCCCTAACCATAACCAAACTTGTTTAACCTGCACGTAATCTTTAGCTAACCTTTCCATGTGCCACAAACAAATGATGTGACCAATTTGTGCTACTCGCCTCAACCATGAAAATTGGGGATTTGTCTTAGCTACTGACAAATTACAGTGAGTAATATGTTTTGAAGATCAAAATAATGGTGAACGAAAAATATTTACTTTCATGTCACTATATGTCAAAGTACAGGTCAATTTTACTCCCGTGTTTACAAGCCATACAATGATTTAAATGAGACTAATAGAATAATAATAATAAGAAGAAGAAGAAGTAATGAATACTTACTCTTTCTCCAGCCACAGACAGACTGTGAGAAGCCTAGTGCTATGGAGCCCTGCAGTGCCCCCTACAGATCTAGATCAGACATTACTGACCCATTACAACACTCATCGTCAAGCAAGAAGACGCCTTCTATTGGTCAGACAGGCTCCTGGAGGCGTGGTATGAATGCTCAGGTGGGTGTGGCTCTGCCAGGTTGTTTGTAAACCAGTCTGATGGCTTTTTGTTAATGTAGCAATTTCCAGGCCGCTAATTTACTCATTACCCTATTGTCACTAAACTCACATTAAGGGCATAGTAATGTGCAAAAATAAAGTTAAGGTGAATAAGGTTAAGGTGAATATATAGCTGAATAATTTGATCGTTTGCTAGTCATTACTGATTAGTTTACTTATAATGACACTTAAAAAAACAATAATGAGTGGACATTTTGTGTCAAAAAGCGGTTAAAATCCTAAATTGATATATCCTTACTGGTTTGTTATTTTGAAACCATACTGTAAAGAGACATGAATGATCAATTATTTGTGTGTGTTATTGTATGTCGTTCAGATATTTACAGTTCAGTATCGGTATATTTGTCTAAGGAAGCAGCAAAGTGAGTGATGTTATCAATAATAAATCTTGTTTTGCTAGTCAACTATTTTTTGTGATTATTTCAGACAAATTTGTTATAATTATTATTATTATTATTATTAGTAGTAGTAGTAGTAGTAGTAGTAGTTGTAGTATCAGTTGCCTTTTCCAGTAATATTTTAGGCTATAGGCCTAAAAAAACAATTATAATTAAATAAATACATTGTTTTTATTGTATACATTTGAGCACTACAATTCTACAATTGTAGCAGTAAATTCATAATTTTTAGGCATGCCAGGTATTGTGGACCTGCCAAAAGCAATAATCTGTCTCTCAGAACAGCCTGTCTCTCGGCCTGGTGCTCTCTTTTGTTTTTCATATTTTGTCAATATTTAAACATTTAAACTTAAAAACAAGTGAAAAGAATTTATCACGATCATTGCATTTTTATTAATTAATGAATACAAACATGTTAATACATTAATGATTAAAAAAATTTGTAAGGCACAATTTGAAATTGAATGCAATGACTTGAAATTTAAGGTGATTATTATTGAATTTAACTTTTAGGTATAATTTGAAATTCCATTTTCCCAATTCAAATTGAGCTGCCTTAATTAAAATTCAGCCTCCTGAGACACACATCTGGGAACAAGGGACCTTTACTCCCCGGGTGGCAACTGTAAGGCAGTCATCTACCCTTTCTGGGTAGGCTCCGTTCTGGGTCCTCTTCTTTTTTCCCTCTACACAACATCTCTTGGTTCTGTTATCCACTCCCACGACTTTTCCTACCACTGCTATGCAGATGACACCCAGCTGATCCTGTCATTTCCCCCCTCTGACACACAAGTGGAGGCACGCATTGCTGCGTGCCTGGCAGACATCTCGGAGAGGATGTCAATGCACCACCTGAAGCTCAACCTGGAGCTGACTGAGCTGGTGTTCCTCCCGGGGAAGGGCTGTCCGCACCGAGACCTGGCCATCACCACTGATAATGCTGTGGTGACGTCAACTCGGATTGCGAGGAATCTGGGTGTGGCCCTGGACTGTCCTTCTCGGCAAACATCGCATCAGTGACACGCTCCTGCAGATTCGTCCTCTACAACATCAGGAGGATTCGCCCCTTCCTCACTGACAAGGCAGCGTAGGTGCTCATCCAGGCTCTTGTCATCTCCCGCCTGCACTACTGCAACCCTCCTTGCTGGTGCCCAGGCATCTGCCATCAGACCTCTGGAGCTTGTTCAGAGTTGGAGTTCGTCTGGTATTCAACCGCCCCAAGTTCTCCCATACAACTACCCTTCTCTGTTCTGTACACTGGCACCCTGTAGCAGCTCGCATCCAGTTCAAGACCCTGGTGCTAGCCTATAGGGCAGTGAAAGAAACAGCTCATTCTTACCTCCAGGCTATGGTCAAGCCTTACAACCCCACCCGACCACTTCGCTCTGCTGCCTCGAGGCGACTGGTTGCCCCCTCGCTCAGAGGCCCCTGAGGCCGATCTACTCGGTCACGGCTTTTCTCTGTTCTGGCCCCACAGTGGTGGAATGAACTCCCCACTGATGTCAGGACAGCAGAGTCGCTGCCCATCTTTCGCCACAGGCTGAAAACCCACCTCTTCAAGAAACACTACCCTGACCCTTCCTCTTAGCACTTGCCTATTTGCCTTCAATTATTTGTCTGAGCTCTTGTTTATTTGATTCACTTATTTGTCTCATTTTTTAAAGAAAAAGGTAGCTAACTTATTGCACTTTTACCTTAGCACTAGTTATGCTCTTAGTTGCTTGTTTAGGAAGGAAATGCACTTATGATTTCTGATGACTAATAGTTATCTTGCCTACCTATGTTGAATGCACTTATTGTAAGTCACTTTGGATAAAAGCGTCTTCTAAATGACTGTAATGTAATCTACTCCAAGGCTGCCAACTGTGTGCAAACAGTCTTCACTTAGCCAGCCACAAGCCATGTGCCACTGTCAAAAATGAATCCTTATTGGTCAAATGTGTGTTTGTAATGAATTCCTATTGGTCACTGTCTCCCAGGTATGCGTGACTTCACCCGGGACCAAGATCCCGCCTACCATCACCGTGACAACCAGCAGCAGCTCACTGAAGACCCAGGGGACAGGTAGGGTCAGTAATAATAATAATAATGATAAGAATTACAATAACAAACTTTATATAGCACTCATATAGCATAGTGTTCAAAGTGCTTTACAAAAGATATAAAAACAATAATCATAAAATACATGAACAAGTCTACATTTTGTACAACCCTAAGGTATTGTAGCTACAGTAGCTAGCTAAAATGTCCTGGCCCCACAGTGATGGAATGAACTCCCCATTGACGTCAGGATAGCAGAGTCGCTGCCCATATTTTGCTGCAGGCTGAAAACCCACCTCTTCAAGAAATACTACCCTGACCCTTCCTCTTAGCACTTGCCTATTTGTTTTATTTGTTTTTAAAAAAGTAGGTAGATTTACGTCTTGTAGGCCATGGGAACACCATACGACAAAAGAGCTATATATAGGGAAATACAAAAGAAAAGGAATTTTTAAAAACAGAAAAAGCAGCAACACAAGAATAAAAACTGAGTAAAATCCAAAGATTTACATGAAAGCAAGTCTATAAAGATGGAACATCTAGAATACAATTTCTGAAGTTGGACCAAATAAATCTATTTCAGATTTCTTTTCATTGAGCTATAAAACATTACGAAATACCCAGCACTTGATGTCTGCCAAGAGGATAAGAATCAGTTTTGTAATTCAATTTCCAACAGTTCTGTAAAAAGGCCATCCATTCAGGAGACACATGCTCTATAAAAACAATATTGTAATATAAAACACTTTTAAGTGTAAATTAGTTCCAAGCCTTAAAGCAAAGATGACGTTGAATTGGAACAAGTCTGCTCAAGCTGATCGTATGGGCCATTTTATAGACTCAGTGACTTGTTTTATAGACTTGTTTTATTTTGGTTTTATTTGAATTTGCGTGTAATATTTTATTTTTTACACCACAATATGTTGGAAGGACTTGGGCAGTAGCTTCATACATAATTAGAATAAACATGATTTGTTTCTCCAGAATAATTTTGGGAGCCATTTTAATCTCTCTCACTACACACCCCGTGTGTGTATGTGACAAATAAAGTTCTTGAATCTCTACCTCAGACTTTGTTAAACACAATGTTATTGCATAAATGAACAAGTTGGTCTCTCCTCCCAACCAGGGAAGACAGACGATGCCAAGGTGTCCGAGAGGAGGTTCGAGGGAGGTCAGGAAGGAGGCAAGGACACCAGGAGAACTGGATCTGGTTCCAGCTCAGCCAGAGCCTCCACCACCAAGATACCATCTGCAGGACAAGGTAACTATTCAGCCATTTCACTGAAGAAGAAGAAGAAGAACAACTTTATTTGCAACACTGCACACACAATACATGCAGGGGGGAAGTGGCCGCACAACACAACACACACACACATGCATGATGCCACAGACTTGTAGTAAACTCATTATATAGTAAACCTACTATATCTGCTTTTTGCTTTCATGTGGTCCAGTTTCAGATACAATTTCCTGCATCATAACAGTTCAGCTCCAGTTGAATGTAGCGCCAACGAGATACTTTCAGACCCATAAGTAGTTGATCTTGTTTATGACCAGATCAGCTCCCAGGGGCCAGCAGTAGAGGACTGTGCTTGTACTGGGCAGCTCCCAGTGTGAATGTGTGGAACTGACTGAATGTGTAGCGGGGCATTGCTTGAGAAAGCATGGAGCTCAGTGAAGCTTCCCTGGAGAAACGAAGGTACAGAAGGTTGCATATTAAACCTGTTTCCATCATCAGGAAGGATGATGACCTTACTGACTTCCAGCAGAGGTTCCATCACCAGCGGTTCTGCTACATTAGGCAAGATGCCATCTGTCGCTCAGCACCCTCAGCCTCTGGGCTGGCAGAGCAGCGTAGACGACGGCTGTCTGTCCGGGACCAGACCATCACTACTGCAGTACCGCAGCCTGCCGCGGCCTAGCCGGAATAACGCCAATGCTACCGGTAACCTTGGCAACAACAGCAGAATCGCAGTCCGGCCGACTGGTGTGGAGGTTTTGGAACGTGGGTCCAGGATAAATACCACGGGGTCCAAACCACCCTTCTCCAACCACAAAGACAAGGAGAGAGGAGGCGGAGGCGGAGGCGGAGGAGGAGGCCAGGAGGACAGCCTGGTGTGGGGCTCAGGGGAGTCTCTGCCTCCTCAGGCTTCCCCTACCCTTCGCAGGTAAGGAGAGCCAACACATTCTTTCTTAAACTCTGCAAATGAGTGAATTGATGGTGGTGACACTTAAACAAATTGTCAGTGTGCCACAGAAATCACATACCTCCAATATTTTGCCTTTATTTCAATTGCAGTGTAACAATTTTCCTGATGTGTGCAAAATGATTTGTGACCCTGGGACCAAGCTAAGACGAACAACCACAACACACCAAATTATTGATAGCCTCAAAATTTGCTACAGCAGCTTTTAGGATTAAACTTCAAGGGAAAAGTTTGATTGTTAGCTTGATGAATTTTAGTGCAATGAATGTTATCTTTGGAGTTAAATGGCAAGGCATATTCCACAGCACACTGGTGTGGTGGCAACCTACTGGATCCTCCTCAGTATGGATCCTGAATCAGCAGCTCTACATTCTCACTCTAGGCTGCTGCTTTTAAAAGCCACCAGTTCACCATGCAGACAATAACGCACCGACATTGTTTTTAATACTAATCTACTCCTTCAGCTTAGTGGCACGGCTGGCCTATCACAGACCTGTTGCCAGGCAGATTTCTAGCTCCTGTTTCTACCGTGGCCAATGACACAGTTGAGCAGAGCCACTGTAAGGGACATTCCTGAAATTCATCTGGAAGTGATGGAGACTTTGTTATGGTTAGGAGTGGGGCAGAGAGGAAATAGAGGCTTCGTTCTGTCTGGAGCTCTACTTCAACCTTTTTCCTGGGAACCTACACTGTTTAAGGGAACGTCCAGTCTGTGTTACATGTCAGGGACTTGGGAAAGCTTTAACAACATGACATAGGCAGTAGCTGTAGTAGATCCCAGTTTCTAATCTTTCTGCCATCCTGGTCTTTGAAAAACACTGTTGCTATGTGCAATCTTAAATATTTTGTCGATCGAGGTGGAGCCGGCAGTGCAGCAGAGCAGACAACCGGAGGAGGCCGAGAAATAATATCACATTTACATCTTTTGACCCTGGCTGCATAACTGATCTGCATTGTTGAATTTATGCCGAGTATAGTTAGGTTTCACCAAATAGAAGTCATACAAATATGTTTAAAGCTTAAAAAACATGATTTAGGGTTGAATATCTCTTTAAATGCAATCGCATCAGGGGTCAAAAGCTTTTTTTGACATTTTTTTTTTTGGTCAAGTTAATGTCAGGTTATTTGAAATCAAAAGATGAAAGTTAAAAAAAACAAAAGGAAGGAGCAGAGGGGGGTTAAAACATGTATTTAGTGTATCACTTTTATTACAACACTTCCAAGCTGTTGCTTTCACCAAGCTGTCATAGTGTGAGAAATAACAATGCAGAAGAAATAAATACTAGTAGACACTTCAAGATTCCCAATTTTGACCATTGCCAAAATTCCAAGATCTCAACCACGTTTGACTTGCCTGCCTGACCTCTGCCTAATTGTGGGAGATGCCGTTGAACGTCTGACTAACGTGCATGACGTGCATCTAATATTTGACTCGGCCTGCCTGACTTCTGTCTTCTGTCTAACAACATGCCATGAGGGGTTTGCTTTAGGGTTTGGCAGTCTTCCCATTCTGGGAAATCATTAGCCAGAAGGTGCAAACTCTTGATTAATGAAGTGCTCTGTCTAATTTATATTGAACTATATTTCTAGATTTTTGACTGGTGTGTGTGGAGCCTTATCGTTCACAGACACGCAAACCAGATTGTTTCTATTGATGGCCTGCAAGTTGTATTACATCCTTTGTGATAAGGACTATAAAGTAGGCATGGCGCAGATGTAAAGTATGAGGTAGGTGTATGTCTGTCAGGCGAAGGGGGTCACACCAACGCAACATGCATCTAACCTGTGTCTTCATTGCAAGTCATGTTGGTTGTGGCTGTGGAGGTTTGGTCTGATCTAAGATGCTAGTCACACAGTTGAAGTATTGCTCCTCTTGACCCCTGATGAAGAAAGGAGGAAACAGCAGTGTGAAGTGTGTGTGTGTGTGTGTGTGATTGGCGGGTGGAGCCCTTAGATCAGCCAGCCAAAACTACCAAACTACCTGAGGCCTGCTGCCTATTCTCCTTAAAAATCAAACACTATTAAATAAACTATTAAACACAATAACACAATAAACACTATTCTGCTCACTACATCTCACTACAGTCCTCCCATTCAAGTCAATGATGGCAAACAATGTGCAATAAAAATGCAGAATTAAAATGAGTTAAATTGGAGACCAATAGCAACTTGTATGAGATGGATTTTCTGATGTACAATGTGTAAATGTAGCATCAAAACTTTAGGAGAAGATAGGGTCACAAAGGGTCACTGTGTGTAGTAACAATAATAATAACAATAATAATAATAATAAATATGTGCAACCATCGCTATCAGCAAACACAGCCTCCACAGGCATGCTCTTCACATTCATATTACTTCAGTGAAGGGGGTTATATGGGATCACACTACTTACTCAACACAATCATGGACACTTTGGAATTTAAGTTAAAAATAAATGTCTAAAAATAATTTCAAATTATAAGATTTTTTTTCTGCACTAGCAATGGTAGACTCGCTTAAACGGATCTCTCTCTCTCTCAGGCTGTTGGCTGGCTCTAGGTTAGTGAAGCAGCCTCCTCTGACTACAGTTGACAACCTGACCAAATCCACAGTCACCTCCGACCCCCCTACCACCTCTGGCCAGGAGGGTAGCAGTAGGGACTCTCCCTCGCTCTCGGCACTGAGCGAGAGGAGCACAGCTCTGTATCGGGGAGGAGAAGAAGGAGGTCTATCCCTGCTACCCTCCACTCCTGGCTTTGCTGTCAGCCCATGCACTGCCATTTCCACCAAACCCCCACCTTCTCCAGCCCAAATTCTGCCTTCTCCATCCCCTCCCAGAACCCAGCCAAATCCGGGCCGGTCCACACTCCACAGTCAGCCAGCTTTTGTCACCTTAACCCATGCCGAGCCAGCCCTAGCTCTGGTCGACCCAGCCCTGGGGGAGGCCTAAGCCTTAGCCAAAACTTCCCAACTCCCAGCTCAGCACAAGCCTGTCTAGGTGGCCTGCCCTCTGCTCGGGGCAGCCTAGAGTCAATGGAGGTCTGCCTGGGTGGCTGTGGAGGAGGAGGAGGAGGAGGAGGAGGCCTGGGCCTGAACGGGATGTTTAGCGAGGAACCAATCCAGCTGACTTCCTGTGTGAGGACCAATGGAGTCAAGATGGACTATGCAGACAGGTAGACTCTCGGTGTCTGAAGTCCAGTAGATTCTCAGGTGTCTGAACTGACCGCTTGAAGATATATTTTGACGTTTTGAAGCTTGGAGCAATGGTTTGAAGAAAAATCAACCATCTAAAACTGAAAATGTCAAAGTATCTTCCCAAACAAACAGACAGATGACTGGATGGACAGATAGATCAATAGATAGATAGATGGATACTTTGTACCTTGTTGGCCAGATTGAGTTGTATTTTAGCATATTTAAAACTAGCACTTGCCTGCTATTTAAATGGATTTCAGTCAACTGAATATTTCAGTAGTCTCTGTTCTTGGGATTAGTAAACTCCTGTCTCCACCAGTGTGCTCTGTTTTAGCTAGCAGCACTAAACAGATGCATTGTGGGAAGTGCCGGGCATGGCTCCTGCTGTTGCTAGGAGACTGCTGAAAAGGCGTCACACGTTTTTTTGTCGAAAGCTGAAATACCTTCGACTTCTTCCACTTGTTGCTAAAAAACATGGTGGAGTTTGAAAGTTTGCCTGTTCCTCTTTCATTCTTTCTCCTATCTTTCCTTCTTTTTCTCGTCTATTCTGTCTCCTCATACTCAGTGTGTTTAGTCAGGAGGACGGACTCCTCCTCCATGCCTGTCTGTCTGCTCTCATCATCATGTCTTTCTCTTTCTCTCTGGCCTTCCCTCCCTCTTTCTTGGTCCTCTTCCTACCCCCCTCCGCCCCACCTTGTTTCTTCACCTCGCCTCTTTAACCCGTCTCGGCCAGCCCTAAACCGAGCAGCACGTTTCCACGGAGACCAGACAGGTACAGTAGTAGTGTGTATCTCCATTGTTTTTACATAACAGGATGTATAGGACAACTTCATGAGTATTTAGAAGAGAATCTATTTATTAAGTTGGGAGTGAAACTCAGGCTTGGCGTAGATAGATAGAGACTGGCCGAGGACAGTGTGTCTGTGTTTGGTTTATGTGTGTGTGTGTGTGTGTGTGTGTGTGTGTTTAGTGGAAGCCAACCTTGTTGTTAGTGGTCTCTCTCTCAGGCCTCCCCTCCACACAGCTGTCTAGTTCTAATTACAGTAATCTTCCATCACTTTCTCTGTGGCTTGTTAAGCTGCTGGTAGAAACTAGATAGAATACCCTAAAAAAACAACTCTCAACTCTTTAGTACAACAAGCAACTTGTGAACACATCCTAGCAAGTCATAGCAGCGATATGATATGATGTGAATGCAGCATTAACTCTTGCTTCTCTGGTCTGGCAGGACATACTCTGGCTTATCCACTTAGTTTAGCCACCAAGCTTTAGGTTTCTCTCGATCATAAAAAGGAGCAATTAAGTGTGTTTGCCTTGTGATGTACTGGCGACCTGTCCAGGGTGTTTCCCTGCGTTCTGCCCAATGCATGCTGGGATAGGCCCCATCCTTCCGTGGCCCTGAATATGAATAAATGGGTAAAGAAAATCAATGAATGAATCATTCAATGAGATATCAAAATTCCAATGCTTCCAGCTTCTATCCATTAAGGTAACACATTGCTTTGATATAACATCCCCATGATGTTACATATTAGTACATATTAATGCATGTTGCATTAATGTGCATATTAATACATATTGATTCACATTGGATTGCTAACGTCAGTGAGCAGGATAATCTCCGTTGTGTGTGATCCTTGCCTAATCGTCTAGTGTGAGCATATTTACGACTGAGAGATTAAAATCGGTGAAATACGTCATCATGTGGGTGATGCAATGCATTCTCAAAATCGGATTCTAGTGTGTCCCCTGCCTAAGGTGCTCGAAAGTGACGAAACTACTTCGAGAAGCCATTTGAATGAGTAGTAGCAATGCCACCACCATGCCTGGATCAGATTGGTAGGCTGGTTTAAGTAATCGTGAGAAATTCTAGGTTCTTAGACCTAATAAGATCCTGACAGATAAATGATTTGTTTAACAAAGAACTTGCATTCAAACAGCCAAACTTATTTGACTTCATAGCAGCAGTTTGAGGACAACATTTTATATCAACTAGGTTGTTTACATTTGGCCTAATGTTTGCAGTCAAGGGCCTACACATAGGGTACATCTCTGAACACATGTTGAAGTGGATTTCGAATTGCTGGTAAGATAAATATGAGCTTACATTTGTCTCTGAAGTGTCTCTGGAAGTGCTTTTTGAAAACACTAACCACAAACGCCGTACTATTTATCGCGTGTCTCCTCATTGCTATAGATATTCGATTGTTTCTTTTTTTTTTGTCTGCAGGTATGGCCACCTGTCTCCTCTGCGGGGAGAGGAGCATCGCGATTGGCTGCACTCTCACATAGGAGGCGGTGTCCATGAGTCAGGTGTCTCCTCCCTCTCCTCCCCCTTTGGATCACGCTTCACCTCCTCCTCCCAGCTGGGTTTGTACAGTACAGCAGCAGAGCAATACACCACAGCATCCTTTTTTTTTGCATTTGCATCCCAAATCTCCTATCAACCACATTTGGCTCCAATTGGAGAGGATATTAGTTTAAATATATAATAATCAGGCTACAAAGAGATATACCTAGAAATGATTGTTGCGGTGAGAGTGTAGATCCATTCAGTAGTGTTTAAAGTAAAATTGAACAGTGTGATCAGGTAGATTTGTTTCTAAATGTAGGTTACTGTGACTCAGTAAACTGTCTTGTCATCAGCCCTAGTCTCTACTCCAAAACACTCTTGTGTTGGAGCTGGAGAAGAGTCAGCTCAGTTAACCTGAACAAACTGTTTGTTAGCTAACTAGCCAGCAGGCTAATTTCGTTGATATAAACATGGGACTACTAGCCACTGCTAACGCTAGTGTGCTAATCAGATGTGTCAACAACAAGACAGTGATGTATAGCTGACCAGATACTATGGTTAGCTAGCTAACAAGCTGATTATCTAAACACAAAATCAATCAGATGTATCAGTGATGAAATGATCAGTTCCCAGTCAGAAACAGACAGAAATGAACCATGTCTATTTAGTTCTGTTGAGACAACTAACCTATAACTTTAGAAATGCAATCAGCTGTTCAACACCACTGTTACCCAAGAGCTGAGGGCCTCCAATATGGCAGCCAGAGGGCATGTTGTGTCACCTGAAAGACCTGTTTACAGCACAACTATTGGTGTATTGATCATTTTATTGACAATATGATGTCACTGGACTTTGACATAATGTGGATTAGGTATTTGTTGTCAGTGACATATGTTGAGTTGAAAAGTAACTCAAGATGTGTGTTGTCCTGAACTAGACAGATATATAGTGTACTTTACATGAAGCCAAAACAACAAAACCACTGCTGAATAATCCTCTCTATGTCTATCCCTCCATCCATTAGGAAGTCCTACAGCAGCCAATCAGATGAAGCTGTCTGCCCTGCGCTGCGGAGGTGTGCCTAACGGGCTGTCCAATCAGGAGGCAGGAAACTGCGACGCATACAGGAGTTCTAACATGTCACTGGATGAGAAGAGTAGAACCATCTCTATTTCTGGCTCTCTCAGAGATGGACTGGAGGAAGGTATGTTATACTGCCTGTCTATCTAAAGGTCTAAAGGTTTGGTCCAGCCAATTTCATATAGGCGCAACCACCAAAGATTCTTTGGCTACACTACTACCGAACGACCTCAAGATTTCACTGAAATTCATTCACATTTACTTGCATCTTGAGTTTGAACACAACCCATTCAAAACCTTGGAGGAAATCCTGAGCACATATCGTTGAAGCCTGGATGTGATGTAATGGCTTCCACCTTGATATATACCAAACAGATAGATGGGCTAAACTGTATGGAGTCAGTTAACTCTCAATCGTCACAACTGAATACAACACGATTCACAAATATATTTTGCGATTTATATATAAATGTGTCTGTTCACAAATATATTTTTCAATGCACACACAAATGTGTATCGTTTCATATAAATATAAAAAAAAATATATATACAAATGACAGAAGGTTCACCTATAAATTACTGTCTGTTTCCGATGCACACACAAATACGTCTCGTTTTATATAAATGTAAAACAAATCCACAAATATACTCAGTTAAAAACAGCTGCAGTGTTCATCTAAAACATATTTCAATGTTGAATGTTTATATACAGATTGTCGAATCTGCGTTTAGAAACCTCCACAGGAGTTGTGAACCTTGTTACATTTGTGTGTGGATTTTTGAGAGTTTCCTGACGTGGTTAGATTCACAAATGCATTTTTTCTAAAGGGCCTTTCTCTGTAGCCTATCAGACGTCTCTTTCAAGTTCAGCCAATCACACCAGCGTGTGATTTCAATGCTGCGTTCAATGTCCCTAATCCCGACGAGTTTGGTGTCCGGTAGCAGTACTCCAAGTGTAAACTAAACATAACACGTTTAGCCCCTTGTTGTTCGTGATTGAATACATTTGAATTATGATTGTCTGATTTTGCTAACGATGTGTTATTTACACAGCTAGAAAAGTTAGCTAGGTAATATTTGAACCATGTTAGGTCATTTCGCACTTGCACCCCAAGACAATCTCAATCCGAAACACAGAGCAGTAGTCTATTTGAGTTGCGTCAGGATTGTCCACTATTGCCTCGTCTGGAGGGTCTAAATATAAATGTAACAACATTTAAATATGTTTTAGATGAACACTGCAGCTGTTTTTAACTAAGTATATTTGTGGATTTGTTTTACATTTATATAAAACGAGACATATTTGTGTGTGCATCGGAAACAGACATTTGTGAACACTAATTTATTTGTGAACCTTCTGTCATTTGTATATATATATATATATATATATATATATTTTTTTTACATTTGAAACGATACACATTTGTGTGTGCATTGAAAAATATATTTGTGAACAGAGACATATATATATATAAATCACAAAATATATTTGTGAATCGTGTTGTATTCATTTGTGACTATTGAGAGTTAACTGACTCCAGACACTCAAAAGTTTGATTTTGTCGGAAAAATATGCTTTGAACATCTCAGAAACGTGAAACTCCACCATTCACTGGACTACACAAGTGTCATACTATATTTGAAATTTGGTCTGTGGTGATAGAGGCAGCGCTGGCAGCTCCTAACCTCAGCCAGTCCTGTTTATCTCTGCTGTAGACTAATGATGATCAACATAAGCCATGGTTTCAGAGCTGGGAACTACAGGAACACACACACACACACACACACACACACACACACACACACACACACACACTGTTAGGTTGTAACTTTCCCTAGTACAGGGAGCAGTCTATTCCCATCCCAGTCTCTACAGTTGACTGTTGTATGACTCTGTCAGATGAGTCATAGGTCTTCACGGTTAGAATCAGTAGGTGCACCAGCAACATGATCGGACAGCATTCCTGACAAAACGTGAAGTGAGGCTCAGGGCAAAATGTACAAAGAAGTCACGGCATGCAGGACATCAATGCAAGGAAATTGAGACATCTCCATTATAAAGTTGGCCAGTGTACATGTTCACAGGGCGTGGCGACTGATTTTTGGTACTTTATGTGCGTGCACAGTTCTTAACAGAGTTAGACTTGGAGGAATACATCATCAGTAGGTGTGGTGTGCTTGACTTCAATCACAACTTTAAAAGCAGGGCGCTCAGAAAAAGTGTGTGCAACCGATGAAAATGGTACTTTGCTGGCTCAAAGCCCCGCGATCTGCCACGGGCCATGACAAAAATAGAGCCCTGTATGTTTTCTGTCAACTGACCACACAGTATGATTCTGTCAGCTTGGCCGTCAGACTCTGTTTCCCTTCTGTGTCATTTACCCTGAATGTACTCGCTTGTTGTTTGATTTTTATTCAGTGAGCGGTTCCAATCTGTCCCTGGTCTCCAACACCTCCTCCGCCTACTCTACGGTAAGACACACACACACACACACATACACACACACACGCACGCACGCACACACACACACACACACACACACACACACACACACACACACACACACACACACACACACACACACACACACTAAAGATGTATGTGTGTCTGCAGCATGTTCCAACTCATCTATTTTTTCCCCTTCTTTGTGCTCATCTCTTTCCCCACCTCCTCTTCCAGACTGAGGAGAAATCCCAGACAGAGGTGAGAAGTTTTTTTTATGATCAACTTCCGTCAAAACCAAACCATAGATGCAGTCAGTAGACAAGACCCATTTAAGTTGTACTGTTGTTGATTCTCATATAACCAAAGTCTGTCTTATATTTGGGTGTTTTAAACCTAAATCCAAGCGCCTTCTCAGTCTAGTTCATGAAGTGGGGCTGAGACAGTAATGGCCCCCTTCATTGAGCCCCTGTAGATTCTCTCCATTCACCCCAATGAAGTTTTGGAGTCATTAGGTACACTGGCGGGAAAGTTTTCTCTGAGCACTGTAAGTGACGAATTGAAACAAGCCGAACTTAAAAAATACAAACAGTTACCTCTCGCAGCCACTTGGGGCCGCCAACGACTAAATTGCACAAAGTTACATAGTGCAGCTTTAATGTCAAATTTACCTCAAATCTGTTTTGCATCCAAATCTGTCTCTCTTGTGTTGTGTCCATATTCCTAAGCTGTAACTATAAGACACGTAATTATAATTTTCTCTATCTTGTCTATCATGTCTATTTTGTCTATCATGTCTAGATCCGTAAACTGCGCAGGGAGCTGGATGCCTCTCAGGAGAAAGTATCTGCTCTTACTACCCAGCTCAGTGCTAATGTGAGTATGAGATAACCAGATTATTATTAAGTGAAGTTTGTGGGTATAAACAGTTTATGCTGTTTGTGAAGACTGTAAAAATGGACCTGTATTTTGAATTTCGAACAAATAAGAGTGCTCTAAAACTCAACAAGTGTTGTTTTTTAATACATAGGACACTTTTGAACTACAGATATCGTGTACGACTCTTTGTAGCTAGAAGATAACTCAAACATACCCTTAGGAATCAAGTTATGGCTAAAAAACAATAATTGTCTAGTGGTGGCCTGTCCACCAAATTTCATGGAAATCTGTTTATGCTGAGAGATCCTGCTTACAGACAGACAAACAAACAAGGGTGAAAACATAACCCCCTTGGCAGAGGTGACAAGCTGTTGTTGTCATTCCTTGCAGGCCCACCTGGTGGCTGCGTTTGAACAGAGTCTGAGCAACATGACCGTAAGACTGCAGAACCTCACGACTACTGCTGAACAAAAGGTGTGTGTGTGATATTTAACAAATACTAGTACTAGAATCACAGAGGCTTCTGCACCCTCCTAGCTGGCAGAGGCTAGGACCGCATTGTACAGTCATCTATGTCAATCGCTTTGCTATCTAACTAGTATAAATATATTTTAAGTATTCTTTTGCTAAAAGTTGAAATATTCTTAACTAATGCTCGTAGCTCTAAGTGCAAAAAAAACTAACATGCAACAGCATATCAATTCTATTGTAAACTAAGAGGAGAAGAAGCCAGTGCTGTATAGAGAGTTTGGACAGGCAGCCATGCTTTTCTGTTTCATGTAGACTTGGTCATTAACCTTGGTGTGTGTTGCTTCCTCCATTGGGACCAATAGGACAGTGAGCTGAATGACCTGAGGCGCACCATTGAACAGCTGAAAAAACAGAACAGTGAGACTCAGGCTGCCATGAGCACTGTTATGAACACTGCTGAAGCCTGCACGCCTGGTGAGGAGAAACACACACACACCAGATACATATTTGATGAAGATAGCACACACCTGAACGTACATGCACACGTATGCTCACAGTGAAGCAGTCTGTTTATGAAACAGTCAGTAGTTTGACATAGAAACAGCGCAGTGGAGGGTGCGGAGGTCAGGGTCGTTACATTCACCTTCAACGCTGATGACACGGGTTGGGTCCCAACCAATACAAGGAGGTTTTCAGATTTTATGCCAAAGTTTTTCTTATTTAACCATGAACAAAACCTTACCCTAATCATAACACTATAATGAAATATTAGTAGTATTTATTTGATTATATTAACAGCCATTGCCTTCATCAGGGTACCATATACTCATATACCATATACTTTATACAGTATATATAAAAACTATTATATAAACATGTTGGTGTTGAAATAGTCCAATAAATACTTTTGGAAGAGAGAAGTCTGTGATCCTCAACATAGACCGATAGACCATGGACTGTGTGTTCTCAGTCTTAAGCCTAACCTTAACCAAAGCCTAACCTTAACAAAAGTAGTAGCCTAACCTTCCTTCCCTCCTATGTGATTAACTGTTGTATACCAATAAATACCAACATTATGGATCGATCTCCCTGTCAACATCCATCTAGCTCCCTCAGTACAGTACAAGTCACTGCTCAAAACACACATATATAACCTTGCATTTTGTTAGTTAATTTATTTGCTTGTTTTATGTCCATGATGTCTTATTGCTCTTATTTGTATTTTAAGTATTGTTGTATTTTGTTTTATTTTGCGTAAAGCACTTATTGCTATCCAAATAAATTGTTATTATTATTTATGTATTGCTTTCATTTTTATTTATCCTGTAAAGCACTTCGTAACACTGTTTTGATAAGTGCTCACTAAATAATAACCTTTAAGTAGGGCTTTAACAGATCCTATTTAAAAGCTACTGACCCTTTTTGTGGTTCGATGTGTTGGCCAATTTGACTTTTCATATAAATATCTTTATATCTTTAGTTTTTTCTTCATAAAAGGCTCACTGATTGGTTAATTAAGGGTCAAATTATTATTATTATTGTTATTGTTATTATTATTACATAATTTTCATTCGACAATCTACTGTAGGACTACCCAGAGTGTAAGGAGAATTGCTGCGTGATGCCTGTCTAATACGATTACACATTATCACCCGATACACCAACCTGTCCAATCTGTCCAATCCCACCAATCTCTTCCCAGGCTAATTTAACATCCTCTGCCCTCAGCACCTTATTTAAGGTGTTCACTCATGGTCATTCATCTTAATCCAACCTCGTTTCCAACTGCATTGCAGGTGCATGCCTCTGGCCACACGCACCTTTGATTGAGCTTTGCGTCATGAATTCGCAAAAATAGAGCCCTGAGTGTATATTTTCATCGATTGATGTATTCGTGCAGTTATATTCATTAACACCAAACATTATGTTTTTCGTCCACCGTGGCGGGGATGGTCCAGTCTTGGAGCAGGGAAGTCCAGTCAGTGGCTCCTCTGAGGCCTCCATGGTCAGACAGCCATCCACAGACAGTGTAACCAGCCTGACCAGTATAACGAGTCACACCAGCCTGTCCAGCCTGGGCAGCAGCAACAACGACCTCCACAACTACACCAACAATGCTAAGAAGAAGAAAAAGACCTGGGTAGGAGGACAAAAAGTCATTCATCTATCTGTCTTTCCATTCATCCATGTATTCATTCATTCTTTCATTCATACATACATCCATACAACCCTCAGTGACTGTCTGTTGAACCTGATTATTTAATTTGTGGCTATGTGTTTACACTGCAAATGATTATGGTGTGGGTGTGCTCGTGTTTTTTTTTTTGTCTAGCCGGCATGTGCAGGGAACACTGGGGTGAATATGATGTCTTTGTGTTTTGCTCTAGACTTAAAGCTGCTGTTTGTAACTAGTCAGATTAATCAGGCTAATTAAAATTGCAATTTCTGGGCGCCTGGGTAGTGTAGTGGTCAAAGCAACAGTCTACCAACCTTCGGCTTGGTAGACACAATTGGCCTGCAGGTTAGGAAGCCGGAGGGGTATGTGTCCTGGTCACTGCACTAGCGCCTCCTCTGGTTGGTCGGGGCGCCTGTTCAGCAGGGAGGGGAACTGGGGGGGATAACGTGTTCCTCCGCACGCGTTACGCTGGTGGGACTTTTCTGCATGACTCTGCAGCCTCTCTATTATTATGTGGTGCAATTCACCAGGGACACGAATCACGGGCCGGATTAATTACATCCCAAAATACAAATACTGCCCTAGGTTTGGCTACCAGTGAAAGTGAGGAGAAGATAATAGTTAATGGACTTGTATTGTATATGTTTAGGTATATGTATAATATATGTATTTGTATAAAATATACTGGTTAGGATATCATCTCATGATGTGATCTTTCTTCATAATTATTAGATCTTTTCTCATTTTTATGAGAAAAGGGCTGAGGTTGGTTTACAATTCACCATTCCTATTGGTCAGTTTAGATGCTGTGAATCGGAAACCAATGTTAGCATTGTGATTCTTTTCTCAATAAATGAGCAAATATCTCACAATAATGATAAACAATCTCATAATAATGAGAAAAGAGTTGATTTTTTTTTGCCAAGATGAATTTAATATGCTTCTGTAGTTTCTGAATAGGCTCGGTGATAGCTGGTAGTGGTAAACTGCTTGAGCAGCTGCGGGCAGCACAGTTGCAGTAACTCTGTCCCATTACTGGATGTTAGCTCCATTGTTCCTCTGGTGTTTCGTTGTGTTTGGCTTCATATTGTCCCTGCTAAGCCCTCTACTGTGTTTTGTGTGTCTCATCTCCATCTGCTCTCACTGTATGTGACAGGTCTATGAGGTAAGACCACCTACTGTCTTCAGCCAAATAAACATTACCACAACCTTATAGAAACAAGAGTTTGTTGGAGTTTTCAGTTTTCAGTGGCAGCCATGTCCTCTGCATGGCTATTGCTAAGTAACTGTTTGCTTCATACCAGCTGATCTTTACTACTGTATGTTGACCGTCTCCTTTCTGATGTAATGGAGGGCATTGTTACACAGCTATAGCAAGTGCCTTAGTTGTAGAGAAGAGGCATCATCATGGTGCCCTCCGTAGAAACTTACCAGAATCTATCTAGGGATTTGTTGGTGCAGTGCATGAGACTCAGATACCTGTTACCTAAGGATGCGATGAGAGGTTTTACAGTTGACAATGACAAAACAGTGTTAGTTAGTGTAGCAATGTTACCAAGTAGTGGTGGATTGCTGATTAACAAGAACAAACAATTGGCCAAATGAATTGTAGAAATCTAGACTATATTATGTACTGTGAGAATATATTAGACAACTTCAACCCACTTCGTCACACACATGTAATATTGTAGCTTCACATGTGGTAGGTTTGTAGGTAGGTTTATGATAAGATATAGGCTAATCTTTTTACATGTTTATGTGTGATACAGTAAGGAGGTAGAAGCATTGATGAACACAATAAATGACAATTGAATTCAAAAACAATTTACTATTGGTTATAACTAATGACTTTATTCATCATAAACTGTTTCATTTTTGCCAGTGAAGTGTATTTCATCTATGTGCTATGTGTTTGTGCTATACCCCGTGAAACAACCCTATTGTCTTGATTAGAACCATGTGGGTGAAAGGAATCATGACTATGAAGCCAATAGACCTCATGTTTTTGATAGTACCTGTGAACATCCCCATGTGGGCCATTTCCTGGAAGCAGATTTATGACTCATTATGTTGTGAAATGATCAGAAATTGTTAACTAGCAAAAAGGGAAAACAATAATGAATAAACAAACAAATATGATGAAAAAAAAAGCAGCTGTTCTAGCGGTAACATTCCCAGCTCATTCAGACCATTCAGGATATTGGAGAATCATGCACTGTCCTTCAGTTCATAAGGACAATTTTGATGTCTGTTGAGGCTCTTCCAGTCCCTGAGAAGATGAGTGTGTTGCTCCTTATTAAGTTCCTCTAACCATGTCCTCTGTCCCTGCTCTGTTTGTGTTCCTGTCCTTCCCTCTTCAGCTGCGTAGCTCCTTCAAACAGGCTTTCGGAAAGAGGACCCCCCCGAAAACAGGCTCATCTCAATCTGATTTGGACAGCTCTTCTCTGCCTTCCTCCCCCAAACTGGCCTCCAATCACAAAAACCAACAAAGCAATACTGGTCTCAAGGCATATTACCAGCAGAGTCATAATGTCATGAAGACCCAACAACAGAAATCCACCAGTCCAACCAGTCCAGGACTGAGGAGCTCCCATTCCAGCTCTCTGTAAGTCCACCATGCTGGCTAGCTAGTTCCAACTAAAGGGGTATTTCACTTTTGTGACTTTTTAAAATACACAGATCTGTGCTGGAGTTCTTGAACAATCATCTACCAATACAGGCCACACTGGGGACCCATAATCATCACCATGAACGCACATTTTTAATGCACATACAGGCACAACAAAGGTACAGTAAAGGCACAAACATAATCAGACAAGATTCATCATAGAAATGGAACAACTTCATCACAACCAAAAAAGTCAAGGAGATCCATCACTTCGTCTCTAACTTGGTAATGTTGTCAGCTGGTAGTCTGCACCTTGTTGGAAGGTAAAATATATTTAATTATTTTATTTGTTATTACATTTTCATCAAATATAATACCATAACTCAGAATAGTTGGCAATATTATCATTGTTAGTTCAATAATTGTAATGTTTATAACTAATAAAAAGCACATTTTTATATTGTCATTTAAATATACAAACATCACTTGGATTTGGAAAACCATGGTTAATAAACCATGAATGCTTCACAGAAAAAGTCAAAATTTTTTTTACAAAATAGACATATCCAAACAATAAATCAAAGCAAGAAAAACTGAATACTCCATATGTAAGACAAGTCTTAATGCAACATATTAAACCAGTAAAGCAATGATATAATAAAGATAATAATATAAAATAATAATAATGCAATAATTATATACAAATAAATAAACAAATTAAATCCATAACTAAAGCAATTAGGTAAAAGCAAGTTTGTAGAGGTATGTCTTTAAGCTTGAAGCTAGTCTGATCTCAGGGAGTTTATTTCACAGTACAGGTGCCATAATGTAGAAGGCACAATACCATGGACTTTGGAACCGCCAAGAGTCCTCTGAGGATCTCAGGCTGTGGGTAGGTTCATAGGGGACTAAAACAGATATAGCTAGGTGCGAGACCATTTTGAGCCTTGTATGTGATTATTAAGATCAATGATGCATACAGCAGGAGGCTCCTATTGTGATGCAGGAGGGCCTGTTTGACTGGCATAAACAGAACAATTTGTAAGACAATGACAATGCTTTCCTGATACCTGATGTATAAAATAAAGGTTATATAGTATCTTAATTGTTTTGGTATGGTGTTCAGTGACATAAAAATCATTTAGATAACATTGAAAAAGATTAGGTGCATTTGGCCTATTTTTGGAGAGGCTTTGGAGATAGGAGATACCTGGATAGGTGACAAGAATAAGAACAAGAATAATTTAATTTATTTTCATTCAGTGGGAAGAGTTTTGGGACATCGAGAACTTAATATCCTATACGCAATCCTTAGGCTGTTTGCCTGGGTTTATGGGTACATAAAGTTGCATGTCATCGGCATAACAATGGATGTTATATTTACAAATGATGTCGCTGATAGGGATCATATAAATGGAGAACAACAAGGGGCCTAGGATCAAAAACCTGGGGAACACTGCTATTGAGGTGAGCAACCTTTGCACTAAGGTACTTGGACGTGACCAACAGATTTTTGGTAATTTCATAACCAGAGGCGTTGGTGTAGAATTCATCAATGAAAAGTCACAACAGTCACAACAGAAAAGTTTCTTTTAGCAAGACATTTTGAGAAACAAAATTGAGAACAATACTTTATAAGCACTTTATCAGAATGTTGTGATCAGCAGTGTCAAAAGCAGCATTAAGGTCTTACAGAATTAGGACAGCGCAGTCACCTCTGTCAGCAGCAATGAGGAAGTCATTAGTCACCCTGAGTAGAGCTGTCTGAGTACTGGGGTGAGATCTGAAACCCGACTGAAATCAAATAAATAATTATTTTTCGCTCAAAATGAATGAATGAATAATAGTAGCTGTAATTAAATTATCTTTTCTAAGACCTTGGTTAAGAAGGGCAGTTTGGAAATAGGCCCACAAATATTGAGATCTGTTTAAAGATAACAATATAATAATGTCCAAGGGGCCAATTTCATGTGATTAATGGTATCTATTAGGGTAGCAAGGGAAATAGGCTCAAAGCTTCTGAGAGAGGAAGGATTGGTGAGACTGACAAGGTGGTCATTTTTTCACTTCATTGTGACTTTAATGTTGGAGATTGACTGATCCTCTTGAGACCTGAGGGAGTGTACCATTTAACAACAATCTGCTCAGTAATGGCATGTGGAGGCATGAGATGTAGTTTCCCGTTGATCAGTGCCCAGAAGCTTTTATTGTGGGGATAAAAAGCAAACTGAAAACAGAAAATTAGTTTTAAAAAACCCAAAAATTAACAAAATAAATCTGTCAAGTAACACCAGTATCCATGAGGCCTTACATCTGCCACAGTCAGCCTTACACTGAGCTGCAGCTCTTTGTTTTTGGTCAGCTCCAGCTAACCAGGGGTGAGTTTCTTGAAGTAATTCTTCTATCGGGAAACCCACTCTAGTTCAACCAGTCAGAGTTGCCTGTAGGCACCGGATGGAGCAGCCTTCCCCCATTACATCCTTAAAACCTTTTCAGTTGTGAGCCTTGTATGGATTAACAGACGTGTGCTTGCCAGCTCTTTGAAACCAACCTTATTTAGTTGTAGTGTACTTTCACTCACCTTGTCCTTATGTATGTGTGTGTGTGTGTGTGTGTGTGTGTGTGTGTGTGTGTGTGTGTGTGTGCGCACGCGCATATAGTCCCTGTCTTCCCCCTGCTGGTGGAGGCTGGGGTTACAGCTCTGTGTTCAGGACCAGCTCTCTGGCTCGGTAAACAGCCTCTTGAACTAGCGCTCTAATAGAAAATCCCCCAAATAATTTTACAGTTGCAAAATAATAATAAAAAAATTGCATATATGTGATCATTGTGATTAAAGACAATTAAAAAATTCCAATTAATCAAATAATTCAACATAAATGTTGGAATGCTGGTTGCATTTGGCTTATAATTTGGAAATTGGAATCACGAATGTGATAAAGTGTTAAAAATGGTGTGCCACCAAGAGAGAGGCCATCCAACTCAACTCTCTCCTTGGTTGTCACATCTGACAATGGATAAAAGAGAGGACTAGTGGATACTTTGAGCAATTGAGTCTTATAGACTGACTACTAAGCTTACTGCCCCAGGATATGCAGAATGTGATTCTATATGTTGTCATGCCACACGTCCCCTTCTGAGCGCTCTAGACAAAATCTTCTTCACATTGATTAAATGCATGTCAACTAACCATACATTTCCCAGCTTGATGGTGAATCAAGGTTGGGCTTTCTGTCAAAAGGCACATCATTTATTTTATCTTAGGTGTTTGTCCACTATTAAAAGAATACACCAAGTTTTTGGTAGGTCAACTTAAGAAGAACATACATATCGAAATCATCCATGTGTCCACGGTGCATTACATGGGTTGGCTTCGGTGCTCCATGCTAACACATACACTATATTGAGTGATAGTAGGCCACTGGCAAAACTCGGTGTATTCCTTTAAGGCTGCTTCAGCGATGAAAAGATGAATCAAGGGCACCTCAACAAGTTTAAATATTTCAAATCAGATGTTTTGTCTCCCAGGTCTGTTGTAAACAAAGTGTCTTATGTGGGATTAGTGAGTGAATCCCACAAATGTTGTTCTGCAGGATCTCCGAGTGTGCGTCTGTGGAGGCCGAGACAGTGATGCAACTTCGCTCTGAGCTCAGAGACAAAGACATGCAGCTGACCGACATCAGACTGGAGGCTCTGAGTTCAGCTCATCAGCTGGACACTCTGAGGGAAGCTATGACACGCATGCAGGTAGAACTACCGATCACATCCTAACTGCATTAACTAGCTAGACTGACAGCTCCTAGTTCAGCCCACCAACTGGGAAGATGAGACATGAATGCATGGAGAATATTACTTATGACTTAATATAATGTATGATATTGCATGATAGGTATAGTACATGGTATATCTGTGTGTGACCAGGGTGAAATGGAGGCGCTAAGGCAGGAGAACGTGAGACTGAGGATGGAGACACAGAACCAAAGCCAGCCACTTACCAACATTCACCACAACCAGCAGCAACACCGCAACCACAATCCATACGAGAGCCAAAGTCAGCAAGAGAGCCACAGTCCAGCCAAGCCCAAAAGCTGCAGCAGAGGAGGAGGAAGAGGAGGTCAGACACCGAGCCAGCACAGTCTCAGCATCACAGACTCAACCAGTCTAGGTAGGAAGGGATGTAGTAATACTAGTGTGTGTGTCTACATTAAAGTGGTACACACACACACTAGTATAGTAGCGGTAAAGTGGTAAAAGTAGCACACAGTAGATCAGACCAGACTGTTTAGGGTAGACACAAATACAGTCTCTTCATCTTGCACAGTGAACTGCTCCTTTAGCTTTTGCAGTATGGGGGTATGTGGGATTCTTCTCACTTGAGAGTGGGAACTGTCATGAGATTTACAAAATCATCTGCTTTTCCTTCCTCAGTAAGTCAACTCAGAAATAAATATAAAATGATCATTCATAATTATCTTTCATTATCTTAAACAGCTTCAAAACTGATGTTTGTTAACAAGTCCGCGGTTCTTGATGAGGAAGCACTGCAATAGAGAGCAGTGAATTGGACATTTATTTGTATAAAAATATGGCGGCTTATTATTTTAACATGTATGTATATATGCATGTGTCCTGTCTGTCTTGATGAACATGTAGAATGTTTATGACAAGCTATAAACTTTCCGTGTGTGTGTGTGTGTGTTAACCACTTTCCTTGTAGACATGCTGTTGTTGGACAGTGCAGAGAGCAGCAGCAGGAAAGAGGGCAGCCATGTCAAAGTGGTCGTTTCTCTGGATCGCCGCTGCAACAAGACCAGCCAGGTACTCACACATCAGACCTGCCTGGAATCCACTGGTTTCCAATAGGGAACCTTCAGGGGACCTCAGGGTGTCCCCTCACACATGTAGAGAAAAATGTATAGGTAGAGACCAAGGCTATGAAGGATTTAGCTCTGTGTGCATCAGTGTTTTGACCTCGAAGAATTTAGTTGAGTCATAATAATTAAAATGATTTTTATGATTTCCAAAGTTTCCAAAGATTATTCCTGTTTGAGTTCTGAATTATATACAGCTCTGGAAAATATTAAGAGACCACTCCAAATTATCAGTTTCTCTGGTTTTACTATTTATAGGTATGTGTTTTAGTAAAATGAACATTTTTGTTTTATTCTATAAACCACTGACATGAGTTGTGCCTGTGTTGGAATTCAACAGACACTGGATGGAATGGCTGCCATACATGTAGAGATGCTGATTTAAGAAAAATTTGGAGTGGTCTCTTAATTTTTTCCAGAGCTGTATATAAAGCAATCTTATCAAACCCTCAAACTGCTTTTCCTGAGATGCTTGAAAGAAAATACTATGGACAGACCGATCCGATACCTATGTTGAAAAGAAATAAGAACAATTTCTTTCAACTGTTTCAGGCAATGCAGTTCAATGATATCACAGTATTGTATTTCCTTACAGTTGAGTACTCTCTTTCCTAACACCCAGGTTATTAACGGTACTTTATATTGCATGATAGTTGTCCATTGGTTCTCTGCTGAAACATCAGCTCATCAGCAAGGTTATTAATGAGTTACGTTTCACTGGGATGTTCCAGGAGGGCAGACAGAGCCAGTTTCTGCTTGGCTGTATCAGGGTCAGTGGACGGACCAAGTGGGATGTTCTGGATGGAGTGGTCAGGAGGCTGTTCAAGGTACTGCAGGAGAAAATATTAGATTGTATTCCATTGAGTTTTATTCTATTACATTCTGGAATAGTAAGAACTCTTCAAGGTATTCCAGTAAACAAAAACGATCGATAACACTGGGGATAACTCGGTTCTCTGATAATGGCGAGAGGTATCTCACAATGGGAAGCTCCAATGACACCATATGTGGCCCACAGGTATGACATTCTCAAGCGCACTTCTTCCACATGCCTGTGCAAGGAGGGCAGTGCATTAGCTTTCTCTGTTATTAGAGAACCAGGGTACCCCCAATGTAACCCATAGTTCTCTTTCAAACGTTGTTCGGTATCTCACAATGGGAGACATGGCTCACTCCCGAATTGCATAAGGCTCCAAAGCTAAACCCCAAGTTCCCATGGAGATGGATGTTCCCTAGGAGGAGTGTGTCAAAGGATTTATCTTACCTAACCTAAGAAAACCTTTACGTTTTTGTAGCCTACAAATACATGCGTGTTCTAATAAAATTTCAAACGCATTCCTAATTTCGGCTACACATGCGTACTGGTGTACCAACAGGCGGGGAGTTTGGTGTAGGTAGCCAGCGAGGGGGTCAAACAATTTACAATTCACAGAACTGAATCCCTCTGAGGTGTTAAATTCAATACAAGCACTGGAAACCCATGTTCAGTCACGCTTACCCTGATCATCAGCGAACAGACGAATAGAAAAGCCAGTATTCAGAAGTGTGCTGTGGAGCTAGTGGTCTTTATGGGGAAGAAAGTGAGACTGTCATACTGACTCAGCTATACGGTTATAAAGGCGGCGGGACCCCCTCCCCTAGCCACACCATGACTGGTCTGTCTCAGCAGACGTGGTGTCATTGGAGCTTCTTTCCCATTGTGAGATACCGAACATACTGAACAAGAGCAACTGTTTAACAATAACAATACATTTGTGTTATGGCATTTCAGCCAGCTGACAGGGATCCTGCTGTATGTCCTATCTGATTGGTTGTTTTCAGGAGTATCTGCTCCGTGTGGACCCCGATGGTCAGTTAGGTCTGTCCACTGACAGTGTGCTGGGCTACAGCATCGCTGACCTACACCGGCAGCCTGGACGACACATACCTGAACTACTGCCCTGCGGATACCTGGTGGGAGACAGTGACACTATAGCTGTCTGTATGAGAGGTACCTGTCTATCTGACTGCCAATAAGTGTAGTCACCATACTTATACCAAGTTTAATATCTAAAAGTTTGATATTACTGCGATACCACCGCAAACACGGAACCATCAAAACAGTTCCTTATTTGCCTCCTGTGTTTTGGTTATCATCATTACTGCCAACAGATGATTTTCTTTTGATGCTTAATACAACAGTCTCCCTCTGCCTCTCCAGACTCATCTCTACACTGTGCGGACAGCGTGGTATTTGAGACACTGGTCCCTCTACCCATAATGCAACACTACATCTCCCAGCTGCAGGAAAATGGGTGCATCATCCTATCAGGAGCCAGCGGTACAGGGAAGAGTTTCCTGGCCCTCCGATTGGCTGAACACATTGTGAAGAGGGAGGGGCTAGAGGTCAGGCCCGGGGTCATTGCTACCTTCAGCGTTGATGGTGACAACAGTGAGGTTTGTATTGACACATTTACCATGTCTGTTGGTTAATGTGTCCAATTTGCACACAGGGATCAATACGTTTTCAGCTAATCTTCTCTTGAAATGAGTAAATACAAATAACCAAACTAGTGTCTGTGTGTGCGTGTGTGTGCGTGTGTGTGTGTGTGTGTGTGCGTGTGTGTGTGTAGGAGCTCCAACAGTTCTTATGTAAACTGTGTGATGAGTTTGAGTGCAGTACCAGGGTGCAGGTGGAAAAGGTGTTGCCCCTAGTGGTGATTGTCGAGAATCTCCATCACCTAGCGACACTGCCTGCCGATCTACTCAACGGACTGTTGACCTCCACTCAACACTGCTGGTCAGCACACACACACACACACACACACACACACACACACACACACACACACACAATTGTAGTCTTATGGAAAATCTAATTTCTCAGCAGGGCCAAAGAAGGGGGCAATGATAGTTTGAGGGAGATGCAACATTTGAGGGTGAATAATGAACATAAATACAAATAATTATACATTGTATTTGTTTGATAAATTAATTAATTATTAGACATTAGGTTTTTTTGTATATTGTACATCTGAATGTTAACCTGTACATAAACTCCTCACTTCTATCACAGTTTTGGTTTCTTCCACTGACCACTAAATTTGGCTTGAGGACTGCACCTCAATGGCTACCAGACTCCTATTGAAACTTATTATAGACATCATAACCATTATGCTGTGCAGTTTAGATCCCTGATTCCTTGTTTGTGCTTTCTATGAAAATTAAAAAAAATCAAGCATCATGCCCAGCTCTTCTGTAATAAACACAAAAAGCATATCAAGGGGGCCTTGCCACCAAATACCCCCTAGTGCCAGGGCTGGGGGCCACCTTTATGGAAACTGTCTATGTTGTAGTTACTGTGCAAGGCATTCTGGGAGACAGTTCACCAAATGAACTCACACAGATCACAACAAAACAGCATATTAACTATGAGTTATGTTGTGTTGCTGTTCAGTCCCTACATCATTGGAACCATGAACTCCTGCTGTCCCAACCTGCTGAAACACCCCAGGTACTCAAACCACATACACACATATACACACATACACTGCTGCATTAATGTGCATAGTAATGCATATTAATTCATGTTGGCTCATGCAAGTTCCTGTTAGATCCTCAGATCCTCAGGTTAGTGACGTTTCAAGAGTCAGCAATTATATTATCAATTGTGTGATACCCTGTACTTGCCTATTCAGCTAGTGCATCTATTCCCAAAATAAACTTCCAGTCCATCATTAGGCTGTTTCTGTGTTTTAAACTTTGCCTCTCTATTCAGACACAGAGCACCAAGTTTGCACTGTGCACACTTTCTGTGCTTGACAGCGTTATCTTTGTTTTTATAAACATCAACCCGAAACAAAGCTTTTAATGCCAGCTCAGTGACTCACAGCACTCCAAATAAATGTGAAATAAAGATTTACTTGGGTGGCTGTTAATATATGTGGGCGTACGTTTTCCCACCCACCAGCTGGTCCAATGCCTGGACCAGCTGGCTACCTCTCTGTTACAAACTCACTTCTCGATCAATCCCTATTTCTAGTCTGCTGCATTTCAGCACACTGAACTTGCAGTGCTGCAGTGTTTTATGCGTATGATCAATTCCCCAACTGTAGCATGGCACAGGCCAGTAGATTGGTCAATTGTTGAAAAGTTAGATTTTTGCTTTTTCACTTCATTGATTTATGGGGGACAAGCATTATTTCACAGGGACAAAATGTTTATCGGTTATAAACTTGATAATATCTGTCGACCAATAAATAGTATTAAATTTGTTTTATCGTTACTCCTGCCAGCTTGGTGTCATGGTCCAATAAAGAGGAGCCTGTGAGGAACTTTCTGGCCCGTGTCTTACGGCGAAGGCTTTTAGAGGCGGAGTTAAGCAGCCGCTCTCGGAATCCTGAGCTGGCCAAGGTTGCTGATTGGCTGCCAGCGGTCTGGCAACACCTCAACCACTTCCTGGGGATGCACAGCTCTGCCGATGTGTCCATAGGTAGTGCACACACACACACACACACACACACACACACACACACACACACACACACACACACACACATTTAAGCTCCACGGTGGGTAGGTGACTGTGTTCCTCCTTGCAGGACCTGGTCTCTTCCTGCCCTGTCCCATGGAAGTAGAAGCTTCCAGAGTGTGGTTCACCGACCTGTGGAACTACTCTGTCATCCCTTACTGTCTGGAGGCTGCAACACAGGTACAGTCATGTTGCAACTGTAACTGTAATTACTATTAATAAAACTGTAATAGTTAATAATAAAAATAATAAAATAATCAAACTATGTAATAAACCATTACTGTAATAAAAATGTGTAATCGTGTAATAATAATCCTGTTAACGTAATAAATTTAACATTAATGTAATAAATGTTACCTCCTGTTAAGGAATAACTTTTCCTGTTAACATAATAGTTAATGGGTTTTAACAAAGAAAAAATATTAGCTTCCAAAAATGTAATAATTGAACTGATAATGTAATAATAGTCAACATTCAATACATGACGGTTACCCATTCCCAACTTTGGTCATTAACTAACTGCTACATCTTAAAAAGGGATGAATATGCATGGAAGCGGGCTTTAGTATTTGTTGTAAATTACTTACATTGCCAATCCTAGTGCTTAAGCATTATACTCAAATAACTCACATTATCAATAGGCAATATGTAACATAGTGAGCACCTATTTATTCTTTATAAGTCAATCAATCAATTTATATATCTATATTGGATTCAGGTAGTTGACATTTTAACTAACCAATTGAGTTAAACGAGAGAAGGAGGGCTTTGCGCTCCCGGTGGGTAGGGGGAGTTTTCCTTCAAGCTTACCTGCCATGGCTTTAATTACATTTATACAAATTAACCCTCATGCCCTGCTAAGGGAAATTTGTGTATTGTGAGGTGCATTTATTGAGGTAATTTTGGCTGTGATTGTTCCCTAGCCATGAAATTGGTAAGGAAAGTGTGTTTTTCAATGAATTTTGGAATTCTTGAGTTTCATCCATATCCACTGTATTTTGACTGTGTGAGATGTTTTTGTTACGTTGGGACTGTTAACTACAAGATTTGTACCATAGACTTCCATTATAACCACATTTTTTGACCCCCCCCCCCCTTTAAATTAAAGTGAAAAATTTTGTCTGTAATTTCCCTTTTCTCTGCAGCAAACTTCATTAAGTTTTGTAAAAATGAAGTCAATCACAAAATTGCCCCATTTTAGCCCCTCCCCCATTGTAGCCCCTCCTCCACTGACCAACCAATTTGCATCCTTGTGTAATTCATGGCTGCAAACCAGTTCAAAAAAATGTTTTTCAACTAAAATGGTTTTGATGTATAGTAAAGACTGCTACCTACATGTTCATGACAAAATAAGATTGTGTGTGTGTATGTGTGTGTGTGTGGGTGAATGTGTGCGCGTTTGTGTATATGAGAGGAGAGAAATAGAGGGGGTACGGATTTGCAGCCAAATTATCTGATGACACATACAAACACACACACTCACACACACATGCACACACACAATCTTATTTTGTCATGAACATGCACGTAGCAGTCTTTACTATACATCAAAACCATTTTAGTTGAAAAATGTTTTTTCTAACTGGTTTGCAGCCATGAATTAGTCAGTGGGGGAGGGGCTACAATGGGGGAGGGGCTAAAATGGGGCAATTTTGTGATTGACTTTATTTTTACAAAACTTCATGAAGTTTGCTGCAGAGAAAAGGGAAATTACAGACAAAATCATTTTTCACTTTATTTTTAGGCGGGGGGTCAAAAAATGTGGTTATAATGGAAGTCTATGGTACAAATCTTGTAATTAACAGTCCCAACGTAACTTTTTCTTTCAATCTGACATTATAAAAAAAGTAATAATGCACCAAAATCAATCTTCTCAATTATTATTCATATGGGTCAGCTAATAATACTATATACTAATAATAATCAAAGTCAAATTTGTTTTTAAAATATTGAATTATAGTGTATTTTTCAAAAAAGCGGTTAGTGGTTATGATCAAAACTGGCATCTAAAGGGTTAATTTTTAATTGTGATTAATTAAATCATGATATAAATTAAACAAGAACCCCTTCATGAAAAAAATGGGGGAAAAATTGGGGGAAAATATTGATCTTTCATCATTTTATTGCAGTTTAAAGTTCAAAATACAAATCGTGTAGTTAACAGTCCCAATGTAACTTTTTTTTAGGAGGGCATGAGGGTTAACGAAATCTGATCTGTTATTGCCTGTTATTACCTGATCTGTTATTTTGACCTACATTGCTTTAACGAACACCGGGTCCTAGCTGGCCACCGTAAACTTGTAGGCGTGTCCCTTTCTTTGACCTGGGAAAGGGGAGGGTGTGTGTTCAAAGTGTCAACTTTGTTTTGATTTAGTTAGCCTGTACAGGGCTTCCTCTAGTCGCAATACAAAATCTCTTATGTTAACTTAAATAAAATGTCTAATTGTGATTAAATAAGGGATGCATGGTAAAAACTCAAAATATCTATTATTGCACAAAGGGTACTAGTACTAGTACTAATGCATTTAGTTTTTTTTCATTTTGGGGTGGATGAACTATCCAAAAGCACATCTTCAAGAGAAAAAGTTGTTACTGGGCATGTAAGATAATGTCACATTTATCAATTGGCTCTGCTTCAGTCAGGCTGCTCTGGCTGTTTCCAGATGAAAGCTTTACAGGAATGTGCTGCACTTTCCTCCTTAGAATAATTTATGAGATATTGTCAATAACAAAAAAATACTCACACCAAAATGTTTCACGCTAGCGCTTCCAAGCGGCAAGTCTTTTCAACAGAAGTAAATCAGTGAAACGTCCTCACATGTATATTAATATCAACATATGGTGTGTGTGTGTTGTCTGCCAGCTTTCTGACAGTAGAGTGGAGTGGGAGGATCCCGCTGACTGGGTGATTGACAGCTGGCCGTGGTCCTCTAGTCTTGCCCACCAGGATTTGCTCCGCCTCCGGCCCGAGGAGGTCCACGGTTTCCCCTGGACAGGATCACAGACAGATCCACTGGTTAGTATGCTAGTCTGTCTGCTTGTCTCTATACATTTTCTATTTGTCTCTATTTCAATCAGTCTATTCAGTCAGTGTCTTCTTCCTTAGGTTTGTTCACCTGTCTGCTTCTTTATTAACAGAGCTCTGATCAACTTACTATTGTGCAAAGAAATTAGTTGAACCTTAAATTCCATGGTGTCATTATTACTACTAATAAACTCAACTAATATTGACGCCTGATCCCCTGAACTCTGCCCCCTCCAGGTCTCCAAGCTGCAGAGGCTGAAAGAGGTTGACCACTGCTACCGTTGCAACAGTAACCACAACGACACAGCAGCAGAATCCTCCCCGGAGTCAGCCCTTTGATGATTACAAGACATCAGAAGAAAGACGTTTGTCGCTTTGCACAAAAAGGGCAAAGGATAACAGGAGAGTCGCATTCACTTTATGGGTTGATTTGATTGGGGTTGATGCAAAATGGCTGGAGAGAGGAGCCAAAGATCAGGGAAAGCAAAAGATCTCCCCAATTGCTATTAGGGATTGGAACCGAACTCAGTGCACATGTGAAGTGAGTTTGCAAGTAAACTCAGCTGAGCCAAGGTGAGCAGAAGTGAACTGAGCTGAACTGAGCCAAGCTGTGAACTGGATTTAAGCGGGACCTTTAATCATCTGGACTCAGGCTCCACTCATGTTTATTTCTGTTAAATATTTATAGTCTATACACACAACTTCCAGGCTTTGTTCTGAAATCATCCAGCCTCACCTTAAAGACTGCATTTGCACAGGAACAGCATTTTTTACCCTTGCACTTGAACTTATGGCCTGAACAGATAAAATATTGTGGTTTCCCATCTAACCAAATAACGTCACCATGGTGAAACTCTGGGCTGTTTGATCCCATTGTCAAAACATTTTGGCAACGTAACAACTAAAGTCGTCCCAACTGGGAAAGTGAAATTTCAGGATCCATCATCACTACGTTGCCAGTTGGTAGTCTGCACGTTGTGGCATCGTAATAGGGGAGGAGTTTGTTTAAAGATTTATTCAATTAAATTCAATATTTAAATAAATAGGTAGGGTAAATCATGTAATTTGCTTTGAAAGCTCACCAGTGGTGGTAATGTAATTTGCTGTAACACTGTTAGGTCAGAAAAGACCATAGACTCGCTGGTACGCCAACTCCCTGGTGCTCTGAAAGCACCAGGTTGTAGTCATTCACTAGTCACTAGTCAACAACTGCCTCATAGTGCTGTCAGGAACACACAGTCAAGCAGCTCAGTCAAGAGATAGAGAGGATAAGACTGCCTTCAAAACACTAATATTTGCCACTTTTGAAAAAAAAATCACAGGGGTATACATAATATTTTGGAAAATATTGTTTGTTCACTACAGATTACTCCTTTCATTGTGGTGCTTTTCATTGCTCAACCAACGACATAGTATGTTCATCAATAAGGGTTTTATTCTGAAAATCGTGACCAGAAGTCCCATTTCTTTTATTCTGGCTGGTTTGACACACACAATCTCACCTCTCTGGCAAGCTCACTACAATACTAATAATAATCACAACAACACTGGGTCAATTGTCCAATTAAGCATTTCTAATTGGGATTGTTATTCCTATACCAGGAAAGGATTACTATTGTACAAAACGTTCAGCTTTTGCCATCTCATTGTGTTTGTTCATCATTTGTAACCTGAACAACTGGACTATGTAGCCCAATGGTAATTTGATGACCGAGCACATAACTACACAGTGGTGAGTTGGTGTTTCCTGTGGCCGACAGATCAACCTCAGATCAGTCCTCTGTCTAACAGGTAAGTCTAAAACCTAAAAACCTGCCTTTATTATCAGAGCTACATCAACACAATGAATACTTTGGTACCTTGACAATTTTCATATTTAGCTATTATTTAGTTGGATTTTTTTTTTCTTCCACCGGCCACTTGTCATGATGCAAGGTAAAAAAAAGTTTCCTGTAATTTGCATTTAATGTTTATGAAAAAGTTCACATTTCTCATTTAAACCCATGGATGCCGCTAGCTTCTGCTTCCGTCACCATTTACGACGTGCACTACCTTACCATGCTAGAAATTCGAACCAATTTTGAAACCACATTGCATGACATAGCGACAGATTTCGCACATCTCTTTGGTCTCTCAATGGTAAATCTGCTTACACAGACAATAAGGCCAGAGTATCGCACATCATACATGGTATATGGTAGCTGTCTTAGCTGTACCATATTTTATTACCATGCTCCTTCCAAAGACATTGTGGAAAGTAGAGGTGCTATTATATATGTTATATGTTATATTATATATGTATATATGTTATTAGGTGCTCTTCTTTAAATATCGCTCACTGTTAAAGAGTTGAGCATGAGCAGAATGTATACAATTTTGTACTGTATTAAAGAAACTGGTCAATCAGAGCAACTAAGCAGCAAAATTCCAAAATGAAAAGTTAGAAAAGTTACCTACTCACTAAAATAAGATCATGAACGTGGTCACAAAATAGGAACATTTGAGGAAGTAATGAATCAAATTTAGGCATTTGGCGGATGCGCCAATCCAGAGTGATATACATTAAGTGAGCAGATACAGTCTTGCTCAAGGATGCTTCAAGGACACGTGGCTTGCAGAATTGAACCTGGGACATTCTGCTAACAGGATGGGCTCCCCAACCAGTAAGCCACACTGCCAGTTTTTACTAAAACTGCACAGGCGACAATTCACGATAATTCACGAGAACTGATCCTGCAACTTGAAAGAGAACCAAAGCAATGGATGGACCATTAACCAACCCATCGCTAGTTAGCAGGTCTAAGGTTCAACTAACCACATCAACCCTAGTGACTAGGGTTAGGAGCAGCACAATTCTTTCCAGAAAATACTGTGGGCTTGCCAAAACAAATAATGGCATGTCTCTAGTAATAGCCTGTCTCTAATAAAGGTTTCTTTCGTTGAGGTAAATAAAGGTATGTGTAGCTCAAATCTCAAATTGCTGAGGTGTTCAACTTTGTGCAGTCTGAGGCTTGTGTGTATGTCTGTTTATGCATCCTCTAAGTGTTTTACCCTCCAAAAACAGATGCTGAGCTTCAAAATGGTGTTTTGATGATGTTTTGTGTGACTTTTGTCTTTTCATTTTACAGTGTAAAATCTGACTTCCTTCCATCTGATTTAAGGTCTTTTATCCATATAGTCTTGTTTTGATAAATTGTCCAGAACAGAATTAATGAATCCAAGGAATAAAGTGGGAATAAACAATTTTTTGTCTCTGTTCTCTAACAAGGCAATCAAACATTTCTCATGTCCAACATTGTGCTGTTCATATAAGAGTTTCAGTCCCAAAGGTGCTTACACTTTTCAGGGTCCACAAAAGCTGCATATACTTAATAATGAAGAACCACCAGCCCAGCACCAATTGATGCGTTATTAATTAATGTGTATGGATTTCAAGTTATGAATTCATGTGTTTTGGCTCAGGTCGGCATAGTCTTGTGATTTTTCAGGAGGCAAATCAAGCGTCTCTTGCTCAGTATGATTCTATGCGTGATGGCAAGTGACTCCAATAATGTGTGGCATTACAGTCCAAGGTATTATAATTGTCATCTCCATTTCTAGCATCAGAGAATGGTAGCGATGTGTGTAGAGTTAAAAAAGAACCAATGTTGGCATATGTTTTTGGCATGAGACATGGCATGTTTGGGTTGCTGAAGCTGAGGTGTGAGGCCTATGGCCTTAAGATCCAGGTTCTTCAACCTCGGGACAGATGGGGTTACATGGAACTGGAGGGGAGGAGAGGGGTTCTTTGTAGTTTTAGGGTCTGCTTCAGTCCCAGGATATTGGATTGGAGGGTCCATGCCACTGCAGGAGAAGAAGCTGCCGAGGCCCTCCAGCTGTTTTATCACACGACTAGAGCAGAAACCAGCCCAAGAAATGCCTCAGAAAATGTTGTTTGATGTCAAAGACTGAAAGGAAGAGGACTAAAGTCAAGGACTGAAGTTCCTAAATGTGCGATGTTGGAAAAAAACACTAGATGGCAGACTTAAACCACAATTTTCTTCTCTCTCTCTCTCTCTCTCTCTCTCTCTCTCTCTCTCTCTCTCTCTCTCTCTCTCTCTCTCTCTCTCTCTCTCTCTCTCTCTCTCTCTCTCTCTCTCTCTCTCTCTCTCTCTCTCTCTCTCCCCTGAACCTGGCTCCTCAGGGAACTTGCTTTTGGGTCAGTGCATGTAAACATCATAACTGGGTTAGAATAACTAGAGTGAGAAATATGGGTGCATTATGGGTACATTTTGATGTCACCAAAAAACATGGCAGAGAGCAGTATTACTACCTACTTACTATTATTATTATTATTGAGATCATCTTTTTCCCCCCTGAATTAGAAGTAAGCTACTATTGCTCAGTTAAAGAGGGAGGGGGGATATTCTGTTAACTGGTATCACAGATTAACCTGAAGAAGAATGTGTGTGTGTGTGTGTGCGTGTGTGCGTGCGTGCGTGCGTATGCACGTGTGCATGTGTGTGCGTTGTCTGCCAGCTTTGCTATACGCGGAAGGACAAAATGAGATGACTAGTGTGAGTCAGGCTGAAGGGAGGGAAGAGGAGGAGAGGGATTAGTCGAGTCCCTATGCTTTGTTGTAATTAAATGTCTTCAGCATGTTTTCAGCCAATCACCCATCTGCTCTGTAGGGTTTGTCTGTTTCTGGAGTGTGTGTGTGTGTGTGTGTGTGTGTGTGTGTGTGTGAGAGAGAGAGAGAGAGAGAGAGAGAGAGAGAGAGAGAAGGCTTTAGTTAAGGAACAGATGGGCTTCAGGCCTAGTGGGAACAGAAAGAGAGAACAAGAGGGGATATCATACGAGACAGAGCCATCAAACACAAGAGCAGCATTAGTGTGTGTGTGTGTGTGTGTGTGTGTGTGTGTGTGTGTGTGTGACAGTATGATCAGTCAGTGTGTAATGTGATTGACTTTCTGATCCTCACAGCAGATCAGAAACAAATGCGCTCTTAGAGTCAGTAGATTAGCTCTTAATATTAGGATTATTTACAGATTAGAGCAGATTATCTTTTCTATTCACTGTCATCCGCATATAACCAAAATATCAGTTTCTCAGTGAAGACACAATAACGTTATTTTGTTATTTTTCAGACCAGATCACTAGCATCTAGCATCCCTGGTTGCTACTTGGTTTAGAATTTATTTTTAAGATTTAAGAAGACTTTTAGGTTTAAGACTAATGGTGACTGAGCTCTTCAAGTCTAGCAGGATCACTATCACCTTCTAAATCGCTTTAATAAAACTGATTTTTATTCACTTGCATGATGCTTGCTAAAAGAAATATTTTTTCCTGTGTGTGTACAGACTTTGGAAACAAATTTCCTCTAAGGAGGACAATAAATAGTCTATGTCTATTGTAATAGCACACAAACATTTTTTGAACCTTGACCTCAACTGCTACTTATCAACCGCGCTGTGAATGTGCAGTGTCGTGGAAAGAAAAAATGGAGCGGTTTATAATCGGCGGAAGCAAGACACCACAAGATGTGTCGGCTAACAAACACACGGCAGAGAAAGAATCGAAAGGGGGAAAAAAAGCCAAAAGTAGGAAATATGACAAAAAGTATTTGGAGTATGGCTTCACTCAGACATGCGATGGAGAGTCTCCACATCCACAGAGTGGACAGAGTGTCAGAGCGTCAGACTGAGAGCCTGACTGAGTGCATGAGTTCGACAGGAGATCGGGAGGATCAAGTCTGACTGTGGAGCGGCCTGTTGGCCCGTTAACTCTGCCCTCCTGCCTTTTCTTAACTCTCAAAAGGGAGTCGCACTTGCAAAAAGTACAGTATTGTTGTATTATTATTGTTGATGAATACATTTCTCAAGAACTTACTACTACTACTACTACTACTAATAATAATAATAATAATAATAAAGCAGTTTTGCAAGACAATGCAGATGGATGGAATAAGGAAATCACATAACATTACATTACAGGGCCGTAGAAGAGCACAAATGGACACAAGGGTTGGGTTCTACTGCCTTTCAATTCAATACATGCATTACATTGAAATAATATACAGGTTAAAAATAATTTACACCAATAAACCCAAAACCATGAGGAACTTTGCTTACATTGCACTTCGTTATTCCCTCAGAAAAGGGGTGATCCAGGGGTGATCCAGTGATCCACAGGCTAATTGTTGTTTGAATGGCTCTTAAACTTGTATTTACGCTTTTTTAACCACCTATTTATCATTGTCAAATTAATTGAGATACCTTGTTATATTTCTGTGAACTAAGACCATGGTGGAGACGATGGGTAGCCTCTATCTCAGTGTCCAAATTAAGACCTCATTTCCCATAAACCTCGTTCCTTCCTATTTTTGCCTTAAAAAAATAGTCCTTCAGCAGAAGAAGCTTTGCACTGGACAGAAAAATTGGCAAACTATTACTCCTTGAGCCTCTACTGTTGTTCAATTAAATTAAATTCAACCACAGTCCTGCCACTATAGCTGAATGACTATTTGTGTTTGTTAAAAAGAAAAAATACAACCACATTCTACCTGCACTTTTAATATATATGTAAATCTTCATGCACCTTATAATGGCTTGTAGGTGAGGTCATGCAAAATGGAGCTATCCCCTAATTCAATGGCACTTAACAATATGAACAGATATATTTTATGACTGTCAGAGATATATCGCTGATGCCTTGCAATCAAGATATGTGTTTAACGCTTATTATTATTATTTTAAACATGATTTAAATTTTTTAGCTAATTTGCCATTATTATATTGAAGGAAGTAGGGTTAGAGCGATATATCAGTTTGACGATATTGTCCTTTTATTAAATATATCAAAATTGGCCAGTGATATGATACCATTAAAAACTTTTAAAAAAAACAATAAATCAGCTCATATATAAATTATATTCATCATTTTCCTGTAATTGTCATTTGATAATGATGATAGATGGTAATTTATTATATTCTCAACTCTTGACAAGAAACTCTTTATAAGAAATGGTTTGTCACAATGTACCACATGATGTCACAGCAGGAAGAACACATTTTAAAGACTGAAAGGTATGTCCTTGCTCTACCTGTATTTGGAGAAGAAAAAAAAAAGATTGTCTGGGTCAATGGCAGATAAATTAGAAATCAACGAAATTATAAAATACAATCAGTTTTAGTTGAGTTATTAAAAGTCATTCAGAAATATATAAAGCATCTGAAATTCTGATTTGAAAAGTACCATGTTATATCTTTTGCTAGGCCTCTGTTTTGTAGTATAGTATAGTATAACAATAAAAATAATTAGTTAACTAATTTTTTCCTGAAATTAATATCTTAAATCAATATGGCTTGACCTCGGCAAGTGGTAATTGTATTACATTTTAGGGATGCCAAATGTACCCACAATTATAGAATCACTCTCGAATCCTCTCTAAAGCATGGACGTTGTTGAGCACAGTCACAGGCCGGTATCAGACTATCAAGACTCTCTCTCTCATCTAACTTTTAGACCTGAGAAGAATTGAAAGAATTGCACATTTTGCTTATGCAAGCCAATCTGGGCGAATAAGGCACTTGATGTGCATTACAGTGGAATTGCATCAGATGGAGACTGTCACCTCATGTTAAACACCACCAGGCTGAAATTAAAGAACAACACATCTGTCTTCCCTGGACAAAATGAACAGCAAATAGGTTTTGAGAATGCACCACGTCTAGATGAAGACGGAATAACCTCTGCCTCTGAACACATCACAGTTAAATTAACAAGAAATAATTTCCTGTTTGTGCAGGAATCTGATATTATTGCCTTTACGATCTCTATTAACATAGTGATCTCTACTGTCTCGCTGTATTTATGTGTGCGTGCGAGAAAGGTAAATTGCTTGGCATTTCAGGGGAATTCAGCGTCATAAGCAGGTGGATAATCCCACACAGGCTCTCATTTAAATGTATGGGTGAGCTGTAAATACATTTCCTGTCAAATGGCAATCATTTCTGCTGTTGCATTATTCACAACGTTTGAGTTTATTCATGATGTTTTAGCTCTGCGTCTTTGCAGTAACAAAGTGAGAATAAGACCCAAAACTGATGAGAAATATTTGTCAACACCCAAGTGAGGAAAGAAACAAACAAAGAAACAAAGAAATACTGTATATACTGTATATATACAATATATATACTGTTGTTTTTTGCACAATCCCATAAGCATTGCCACTTTCATTTCGCTATACATCCTGTATGTGTATGTGACAAATAAAGTTCTTGAATCTTGAAAAAAAAAAGAAGAGGGATGGAGAGATTAACAGCAGCTGAAGTGACCAGCTCCCTCCATCCAGAGAAAACTTGGGATCTTTGCGACAGACTCCATCCATATCATCCATATCATCAATCCATATTTAATAAAAATGAGCCTTTTCTTGACTGCAATCAAGGGTAATTAAAAGGAAATTGTACATGTAGGTCAGTAGAATCAGGTGTGTAAATAATAGGGTATGACGTTAACCAGTCAAAGGTCAGATCTTTGTGGGGAGGGGGGGGGATTCCATCAGTCCACTGAGAGACAAATAATATACAAATGGAGAGCATTTAACACGACAGACTCTTCCTAGAAGTCAACATCTTTCTAAAATATCACCAAAGAACTCCGTTCTCTGGACAGATGAGTCCAGAATTGAACTGTTTGGTCGCAATCAAACCAAAAACTGTCCATTACCAGAATAACATTCTCCCTCAAGCATGGTGGTGGAAGTGTCATGTTCTGGGGCGTGTATTGTTCTGGGGTGTATTGTTCTTCCCCCCTGGACCTGGATGACTGGACATCATCAAGGGAACCATGAACAAGAACGTCAGGCCATCAGTCTGAGAGCTGAAGCTGGGTTGAAAGTGTCTGTTGAACAAGGATGATCCTAAGCATTCAAGCAAATCTACCAAAGAAGTTTAGTGTTTTTGATAGGCCAAGCCTGACCTAAACCCAGTTGAGATGCTGTCAGGACCTGTCATGTGAGACCTCAAACCTCACTGAGTTAGTTTAGTTCTGTAAGGAGGACTGGGAGAAAATCCCTCCAGCAAGATCAAGAGACTGATCAGTGATCAGTGGCTCTAGGAGACATTTAATCCAAGCCATCACTGATAAAGGAGACACCACAAGTTATTGACTGAAGGAGTTCACATCTTTTTGCACACAGGGATATCTGAGTTTTTGTTAAATCAGCCAGCTTTGTTAAATAAACAATGCAAGTATACCATATTTATTTGTCTATGCTCTTTATCTGGGATGTCTTCATTAAGATTTGAGGTTTAGATAAGGATTTTACAAGGTTATTTATTTATAATATATTAATTAATGACCATCTTCTGTAGTGGCTGCTAGCAGCCTGCTATCACTCAACATAGTGTATGCTAACGTGTTAGCATCGGGCACCTGAGCCAAGGCTCTACCCAGGACACATGGAGTTTCGTATATTATGTAGTGTCTCATCACTAAACAGGGAAGTTGACCAACAGGACAGTCTTACAAAATCTTGCTGGATCCCTGAGATCGCTCAGAATGATTGTTTGTTGTTGTCAGCAACAACAAAAAAATCATTCATGTTAACAGCCCCAGAAAGCAAAATGGCGTAATGTTCAGCTGTCATGTTAGAAAGAGAGGTAGAGAGAAAGAGAGAGAGGCAGGGAGAAAGAGAAAGGTAGAGAGGGAGGTCGGGTTCCTGCAGCAGTGAAATTAATACTGAACTATTTGTAGTTGGGCGTCATCGTTGCAGTCATTAATTCCCTTGTTCACAATTTAGTTATACCCGCTAACGTGCGCACACACACACACACACACACACACACACACCAATATACTAGCTGTGTGTGTGTGTGTGTGTGTGTGTGTGTGTGTGTCTGTCTGGTCTATCAACAGCAGCTTGTCTCCAGGGATTAGCCTTGTCCCCAGGCTCATCTCCATATGAGAGGGAATGAAAATGTTTGCCTTGCTCTCTTAATTAAAGATCACACCCATTTACATTCATGCTCTTGACGAATGCTCTCATCCACAAACACAAACACACACACACACACACACACACAAATTTCAGATTAGAGGAGGGTCAAACGTCACACACAAAATATTCTGGCTCATTGTTCATTATTCCTTGGAGAGAAGGACTGTAATACTGATGACTGTTGTATGAAGAAGAGAACCATGTAGATTTAGCTGAAAATTAATTTTTGTTAATTCATTTTAATTTTTTTTTCCATCAAATTTACGTAAATGTAAATTCAACTAAATTCCATCTCAAAAAGAAAAGCTGTTAAAGCGGTAACCTGGGAGATCCTTCTGGGGTTCTTTTTTCTCCATCTTTGTTGTTCCTTACACTGCACTTCCCAGAGATCACCTGTCAATCAAACCGTGTGTCCAGTACGGTGGCGTCTTTCTCCTTGGATTTTCTTTTTTTTTGAGTTTGAGTTTGTGTTTCTGTAGGTGGCACTCTTTTCTTTGTTTGTTCAGCCATGGTGGCTATCGCTGCTCATCCTAACTACCCAGTTCTTCTTCTATTGATTCCAAACCAGAAACAAAACACATCACGTCCTGTAGGTCAAGATTTTTCCCAGGAAAGACCTACCTGACGCTGGGTGTTTAGAACAACAAATGAAAAAGCTTTCATGAACTGGTTATATGTTGAATTGTTATATCAATAGGTGATAAAAGTATGACTAGCTTCTGTTTTCATTAACCATATTTTTAACAATATTATTCATATCTCAGTAATAAAAATAATTTTAAAAAATCCATGTTGAATCTGGGTTGAATCTGAATGTAGGTTTTGATTCCATCCTTGTGTTTAGATTTAGATGTTTAGAACAAACAAAACAAACAAATCCATTTATTTTCCAATCTAAAAGATAAAGTCAGGGTTTGTCTTGATTGTAGTCAGGATTCCTAATCCTATTCTTCCTCGTCCTCACTTCATACTAAACTCAGCTAAACGAAGCTAAACTCTAAGTTCTGGTGACAGGGATTCTAAACTCCTGTCTGGACAGAATTTTCATCTTATGTGGAACAACATAATTTACTTACATTGTGTGCATCCTCATAGGAATGATAGTTAGCAGAACTCCTTATTATCAGCTGGTGCTAAGGCTTTGTGTGGTTGTCAAAATGGAAGAGACAAATCTATTAACAAGGCCATAGAAAGGCATTGGGGGACGCTGCAGGCCTCTGAGCCCCTTGCATCACTGTCAACATGGTGTCTATGTCATTCTAACTTATATTTTGAAGGATGATGAGAGGAGGAATGCGTCTGGATCAATATTCATCAATATGAGTAAATAGTATGGCTTTGGAATTATTTACTAAATTGGGCTGAAAAAAACTACAAAACTACATTTTTCTGCTTTTTGGAGTATGTTTGAAAAATCCTGTGGACTGCGATTCATTTTATGATTTTTTTTATGTGAGTCATTACATCAGAAACCAACTGACATCAACGTTATTTGTCATCATTTTAATGAGGATGAACACTATGCCAGCCTCTGAGAATTTAACGATTTCTAAACCCAGATGTTTCATGAGACACAGTGCGATGCCGACGCAAAATCAATGCAACTAGGGTCGGCACTGGCTTTAAAATACTACGCTCTGGTGACATTTGAGAGAAGGATTCAGCCAAATCTCCTCCTGTACAGTATTTAGGGACTCCATGTTGCTGCAGCTCAACATACATACTATAGGGTGAAATCAAACTCTTCACAGATGATGAACTTCTCTTCATGGATAACCAGTGGACACGGCCCCTCCCTCCCCATCATGTATAATGGTAGTGTAAGCCAGACAAAGTAGAATACTTACAACAGGAGTGAGGGCTAAGCTCTGGCCTCCTTTCACCACCACACACCTAGCTTCAACACTGCTCCTCTGGTTTGATGTAACCACAGGGCCAGCTGCTGGCATATGCAAATGCTCTGTATAAAGCATTACTGTAATTGGCAGGTGTGAGCGCATTCATATTTTAGCCACTTGCATGTCAGCCAGACATAATAATCTGGCCTTTTTATTGCCGTCCATCTTGCCAGGCGGGGAAGGAAAATGAAGCAGATTAAGGCTAATGTATGATCAGATGCTGGCAACCCGGCCATTAAATGTATGTCCCGCGTGCTGTCTATTAGCCTTATTAATGTCTTTACATTCACGTCTGTAATAGTGTGATATCTCTCCATCCCCTCCCTCTCTCATCCTCACCCTCACCCCTCCCTCCCCACCCTCTCCGTCCATTTATCTATCCCTTCTATTAGTCTTTACATAGGCGTCTGTAATGCTGTGATAGCTTTCTGTCCATTCATCCTGTCAGACAGCAGGTAGGACAGAGACCATAGGTTACTGAGGCGCAGAGGACCAGGTTGGTTAAAGGGATGGATGGAGGAAGATAGAAAGCGAGAGCGAGAGAGAGAGGAAATATGAATGTTTTGTTAAATAAGCAGAAGGCTGTCAGCTTTAAACCTTAAACCACTCACTGTTTCCAGCGTGTAGGGCAAAATAATTGATTTTATCATAAAAACAGATTTGGATAAATGATTGACATATTTAGTAAGTTTTCTATTAAGTAATCATGTTTGTAATCCATACTCTTTCCCAATTCCCCACCCATACAGTCTGGTATTGAAATTGCTGGATATGCAAGTGTTTTGATTTTATTGTTTTTATTGCTTATTTTATATTCTATTTCTGTGTTTATATAGTTTTATTTAGGGTTCATTCAGTATGTATCTGCTTTACTGAACATAATTCATTTCCAGGTGTCCTTTTACTTATCCTTCCCACTTCCATTATTTAGCCATTCCATTTAATTAGCATTAAAATCATAAAGTCCTTACATTTGTCTTTCCGAAAACCTTGAGATACCCTGGTATTGTATCGCTAGCAGCAATCCTACTTCTGGATAACACATATGGTTGCATGCATATTTAGCGTGAGAGGCCCCAGTGGGAACCAAACCCCCAACCCCAGCAGAATTAGTGCCTGGCTCTATATGCATCCTTCCTCCTCCTCTTCTTCCTCCTCATAACCTCTGTCCTCCCTCCCTCTCCAATTCCAACGCCCTGTAGTTCAACGTCCCATCAAAGAAATTATTCTGTGATCCCCATTACATGAAAACATGTCCTGACATTTAAATATTAATATCCAAATTAAAATATAATTTACGATACTAACTGTCTGCTCAGTGAGTGTGTTAAGTTTTTTTTGTGTGTGTGTGATTTACAGACACATTATATGGTGCCTCCATTCCCAATACTGCCTGTGGAATACAAAAAACAGCTGAAGTTGAGATTTTGATTCATTAGCTAGTGTGAGGTTTACAAGCTTAAGGCAGCTATAATGTTTTTTTGGAGTTGAATAATACACTGCTCCAACTTTGTGAGGAGATTTCTTGAATAGTGGTTGGATCAAAACCCAAAATAAAATCTATTCAACGTTCAATTTTACATGGGTTTCACCAATATAATCCAATGTATAATCCAAATCCCATTGCATATTTGGCTGACTGTTGTCCATTTTGTAACATTTCAAGCATTTAATGCTTGAAGTTAAACTCTACACTGAAGTGTCTTCTACTCTTTTGGTATTTTGAACTGAAGTCCAATTTCATTCTTCCCGCTGTAAATGGGTGCCAAAAACCTGCAATCCCATTTCTGGACTGCTTTCCCTATTATGCTAAGAGAATGTTAGCTACATTTACATTGCAAATATTTAGCTTAAATTAAGAATCTGTGACGTTTTCATATAAATAAACAGTGTTGGGCTCATTACTCAAAAGTAATAATATCACTTTACTCTGCTCTTCTATTACTTTTCAATTACTCCCCCCACCTTCAAAACACCTCAAATACTGCACAGTTTAGCTTTTAGCATTTTTTAATCCAAGCTAGCTAGTTTTTACGGCACACGCAACGTGTCCTTTGGTTATGACAAAAATAAATCTGGGGATGGAGATTGTTTTATTAAACTTAAATTTTCATATGAAGGGGTGATAACAAAAGTAACTTTGTAGTGATTTATTTCTCTAATTAGTAACTGTACTATTATTAATGAAATTTAAATAGTAATTTGTTACACTACTCGTCACTGGGGAAAGTAATAATATTACTGTAAAAAAAAAATTGCTCTTCTAAACACCCAGTGTCTGGTAGGTCTTTCCTAGGAAAACCCCTCTGGAGACAGGAGTTGATGCATTTTACGTTTCCGGATTGTTTGGAATAAACAGAAGAAGAACTGGGTAGTTAGCATGAGCAGCGATAGCTGAGCAGACAAAAAAAGAGCGCCATGTACAGAAACTCAAACTCCATCAACAGAAAGTCCAAGGAGAAAGACGTCACAGTACCGGACACTGTTTGACTGACAGGTGATCTCTGGGAAGTTCAGTGAAAGGAACACCACAGCGATGAGCGATGAGCACAGATGATCACATGACTTCGAAAAAGCAGCATCACTGTCATCAGTGAGCAGATCAGAAGCCCTGCAATTACTGCTGTTGTCAGAGGTCTGGTTCATCTCGGTAAATGAAGGGGAGATTAATTCACTGACAGGCTCTCTGATGGACAGCAGCTGGAAGAAAAGACAGCAGCCACTTGACCCCCTCTGACAGAAACACATGTCAACACTCTGCTTTCTGTCCTCCTCCTCCCGCTCTTTCTCCTCTCCCTCCTCCTCCCCTATCACCTCCTTCCCATCGCCTCTTCTTCCTCCTCCTCCACCTCCTCCTCTATGTACCCCACCTCCACCTACTCTTCCTCCTCCATCCCCCCCCCCCCCCCTTCAACTCCCCTCTCCTCCTCCATCTACACTTCCTCCTCCTCCTCCACCTCCTCCTCAGCTCAGTGTCTCAGCTCAGGCTGGGTTTCTGTCAGATGCTGACAGCTAACCAGTAATTACAGACAATCATCTAAACGGACAGTAATTACTCAGGGTGAGTAACATCGCGAGTTTGAGTCTAGCTCTTGACTAGCTGTTTTACATCATTTACCCCCCCCCCCCCTCTTTTTGATTCTCATTTTGTATTAAAGCTGCCACACCATTCAACGTATATGGTGGGTTGAATAAAACACTGTAAGGTAGCCAGTTGCAGGAGAAATGTTAAAGTACAGGTGTGTTTGAACGCCACTTCAGTCCTTTGGTGCAAAGTGTCAAAACCTCATCCATATTTGAGAAGGTAAATAACATGAATAAGCATATTTAGAGACCTAAACACAATCAGATCTGACCTCACACATGAATAGGAAGTTTGAACCCTTGCTGTCTTCTTCATCATCTTCATCATCATCTCCATCCCCTTCAAACCTTTTCACTAAAATGCTAGTATTACGCACACTTTACTAGGAAATGAAGAAAAAAAAACTATTTTAAAGTCTGACATCCTCAATGCATCGACATAAATCAAGTTAAGCCAAAATACAGACGACAGAGTCATATGACTGTGTGTGTGCCATTGTAAGTTTGAACCTTGCATGTTTCTGTTGTATTCATTGTTAGTCTTTAATATCCATTAGGCTGAAATAGTAATAATATTGTGTTTAAGATCATAAAAGTATTTAGCTTTCCTTTCGTTATCATTAGTTATTTTGTTTTTCAATTTTTTTCGAATGTAATGGGGTTATTTTTTCTCTGCTCTGTGATATGATATGCACAGTACTGTGCAAAAGCCTAGATTTTGTTTATATATAATTTTTTTGTTTTTTTGTTTTCTGCATTAGTGTTTTACATTTATTGCTTTTTATAGTAAATTCTTTGATATTTAGAAACTTTTCATACATTTAACCAGTAACAGAAAATAGTAGGCAATGTGTGTTTGGGCGCTTTATGGAATATTTTTAAATGTGACTAAGATTTTTGCACAGTACTGTATATGCATCTTTCTCTGCATCTTTAAATCTTTCTCCCCTGCAGGTGTAGAGAGGTTTGTGCTCACAAAATTGTTTTACAAGCAACACCTACTCAATATTTATGTCACAGTTGAGGCAGATCTGTGTTAACTTTTGTAACCTGTTCAAAATGTGCTCTGACGTCACAGAAGCACTGTAGGCTGATGTTTTCATTTCTGTTACGCAACATGTTACATTGCAGCACGCAATGCTGAAAGTCAAAGTTTATTCATACTGTATATAGCCCTTCATCACAGTTGCAAAAGAATCCTTTAGAAGGGATAAGCTCATCAAATCATTCTCTTCGTGTAAAGCCAACGCTGATGCAGGAAAATGAATAATAAACAGACAGAGTCACGCATCACATGGTTCAAGAAGTGATTTTCCCCCATGCTAGCCACCCGTCCAACCTCATTCTATCACCGATTATGGTCGAACTGCAAGTGCGTTATCTTCTACGGGGCAGGGACGAGGTGGAACAACGCATTATGTGGCTGCTATCATCGCTGATTAGGAATATTTCAACCTCAAATGCACTTTTTAAATTCTGCGCCCCCTATAAAATACCCATAAGCCTCGCCAACTCCCCGACCAATCGCACAAACAGAACGGCTCCTGCTGCTTGCTCCACTCTCTCCTCAGCGAGCTAAACAGCTGGTAGCCTAGCCCGTCAGCATTACATTGCTAATAAATAGGTGCGTTTGTGGCCACCGTGTAGGCAAGCGAACCTCGTCGGATCATTTGTCAAATTATGCAAACAGCTGATAGATTTAAATGAACTCCCGCTTAATAAAGCACGCACCTATCAATAAATTCTCCATGAATTCTAAAAGCCTCGAGAAATTTGAGCACACACACACACACACACACACACACACACACACACACACACACACACACACACACACACAGTGTGTTGGGGTCCTTATTAGGTAATTGTTAATCACTGACCTGCAGTAAGTCGTTAATTGAGACTGTGAATTAAAGATAATAGTCATTAGAGCAAGGAGAGAGATCACCCATCACACTGAGACAGGAGGGACTCAGACCTCTCTCGGGAAGACGAACGACGCCGCTCAGTGTCACGACCGGGAGACAAGAGGAGAGAGGATGATGGAACGAAATGGATGAGGAGAGCGAGAGGAGGAGAGATAAAGTTTCACTCGTTTCATGGCAATATGGAGTGCCACTAACTTTCACAAAATAAACGCGATGCAAGACATCTTGATTTAAGGAACTTGTTTTCAAACTATTTTACTGGGGTTTTTTTTTCATGTAAATGTCTTGACAGACGTTATAGATAGATAGCTAGATAGATAGATTGTGATTTGTGATTAAAGTGATTTCTTTAAGTTTTAATTGATTCTATTGGTGGTCATTGGTGGTATTTTCAATTGCATAATAAAAACATATATTAAAAATTAATAAAAAATGGGACGTCCCATTCAGTAGGCCCTCCTCTGTCAAAATGCCATCAGTGATATTTTCATGAATGCCATTCATTTTCTAAATGATGGCATGTAAATCCAAACTATTACCGTCTTGAACCAACAGAGCTACGAACCAATTTACATTAATGGTCCGACGTGATCTGAAGCGGCTGCTTTTTTCACTCAAAAGGTATTAGCAACACTAATATCACTTAACCGATATTAGTAATTGACTGGGTGATCGCATGGTAATCTAGCCTACATTTTTAAAGGCGCGACACCAGTAATCAAATGACTTGACCCAATCGGGCTCATATCCCAGAGAGTCGGCAATCAATGTGACGGAATAGGTTTCGTACTATGAGGCATAAAATCTGGACATGAAATAGAGCACAGGGCATAAAAACGCCAAGATGCTATCCAATCCTGACACTCCCAAGAATCACATTTTCTAGGAATGAATAGAGATGGCTTTATTTTCTGATTGACCACCCTGCATTTTAAAATATTATGTTATGTATTTTTAATATAAAATATTAAATTTTAAAAAAGACTGATGAAGACTGATGAACTCCCAATGATGAATTCCATTCCATTTCCAATTCACTTTCCCAATTGATTAGACTTTGGTGGTGATCCAGATTTGAGATATCCACCATTAGATGATGATCATGTTTCAGCCAAGCTAACAGAGGTAGAGACTTGATGTTTTCAGGGCCAAGAAGTCGGTTTAAATGTGAGTGAGAGTAAGGATGCCTTTGGGTGTAACAGCAAGTTGGAAAATGTTTTCAAAGGTTTCTAGGGTTCATGAAGTCCATTCTATACCTATTATTTGAATGTTCGATTTTCAGTCTGCAGGTCTCCGCCGCGGTAACGCTTTATCTCACAGATTCATGTTGCCCAGCTAAAATGCAAAATTTCTCCCACCAAAAAATAACAACTAAATGTTAATGTTGTGTGGCACATCTCAATGTAAAACAAAGTGAGCTAAATGTGGCGTGGTGTGTAATGTGAGACACAGTGCGCTCTCCCCCACACAGGAAAAACATTTTTTTTTCCTCTGTCATCTTTTCTTCATCTCTTAAGAAATAGAGGAGATCTCAATTTAGTCCCATTTTGTGATCACCTTCATCTGAACTCCTAAAACCACCTTAGGAAGAAGATGCTAAATAATGGTAAATAATAAATAATGGTAATAAGCTCCAACTATATGGCTGCTGCCTCCATGGCTTCAAAGGCCAAATGTAGCAGGACGTTAAAAAAAGAAGAACATATAACATCATGAGTTTTCTTTGAGATCTTTCTCTAATCTCATGGTTTCATATTCAGGAGAGTTATATGAAACGTCTCTCAGATTGGTTGGAGATCTCTTGTTTTTATCAGAGTGAGATGGGAGTTCAATTTGAGAAACAGGAGGAAAAAGTCTCATCTTAGTCTTAATAAGAGCTCATTTGTATCTAGGAGACATAAAAGTTAGAAATATCTCTTCTTGAATTTTGCTTTGCTATGGGCAGGGCTCTTGTGTCCTTCTGCAGTGCCCCCTTCCATTCCTACCCCCTCCCAATACACCTGGGCATAGCCTGATGTCCTCTATAGTCTCCATTTGTGTGTTAGTGTATGATTGTTTCTGATATCTGAACTGGGCTTCTGTGTGAATGTTCACCCTGGATTACAGCACAAATGTACGAACAAATTCATAGTTGTAATTCTATTCAATTGGAAACATGTTTAGCTGATTGATCAAAGTGATTAATTATGATATAAAAAATGGCACATTTGCTGTTATTGGTGCAGCCTTGAAGAGAAACTTTAGACTATACCTAGGGCAATTCTCCTGGATCCCTGCAACACCCTGGAGCCACTGCAAAACCAAAAGGTCCCACATGTGAAGGTCTGTCCCTTCACATGTCACTGTCTGCTCTCGCCTTCCCGGCCACCGGGACGTTCCAGAGGGAGACAGGTGGCCAGGCCAGCATATCACAGCCATCTGTCCACCGCACGCTCCCAAATGTGGTGCATGGTATTATTAAGCCAGCACCATAAAACATCACACTCCCATATTTTGCAGTAGAACAGACTCAAATAAAATTTTTTTCCATGCTATTGCTGGCGTTCCAAACACTAGCAATAGACAAGTTTTTCAGCTCTGACCTAGGGCACCGCCATTGTTGTGTTCGGTGGGCACAGAACTTCTGCTTATGAACTACAAGGACATCTACACAAAACGCTGCTGATATCGCCAAGCTATCGTCACGCTACCTATCTATATATAGCTAATATATATATATTAAATTAACCTTCTAAAATGGGTTCGGGGACACATTGTGCAGTGCGTGGCTGTCCTAATACATGGAAGCACTTGAATGAGTCGTTGGAAAGAATGTTTTGAGCATCGGCCCGCCACAAAACGGCACTCCACTGTTTTCGTTTCACAAAAAAAAAACAACGACAGATTTGGAATCGCGGATTACACAGCTTCCACAGGATAGCTACACGATCACCCTGGTCCTGCTACACAATTGCATCCCGCGGTCTCCACCTCTCCTTCCTCCGTTACCACAACTCACGCATTATGCCAGCTGTTTTTAAGACACTGGGTTGGTTCAACAAGTGTTTGTAGGTTAGTACACTACCAACTTTGTTGCTGTGGAGATACTGATATGCCTCTTCAGAGGCTTTTCAGATTTTTCATCGCGTTACCATGTAACGTTATCATGTAACGTTACCGCCATTGATTCCACGAAGTACGAACATATTTTGCGTTATATTTGGTCATTTCACCATATTATCCTCCCAGGTGTGTACTGTGTCTGGGTGTGGGATAGACAGCAACTTCCCTTATCAGGAAAGTTGATGAATGTTCCCACTGCATTTGCTTTGACATTTAACTTTGGCACTTACAAGTTAAGATACATTGGCTGGAAGTTGTTTGCCCACTACCGGAAACAAACCGGAAATGGGGGCATGGTCGAAAAAACTTGTCTTTAGAGTGAGTGACCTTTTCCACTGACTGATTGGAAGGGAAATTAACCAGGGGCTCATGGCTGACTAGCTCATCTCTAGGTGACAGAGGTTATGGCCTGACCACTTGGCTGATGACACTCCGTCGTACCCCTCAGGGCCAATCATAAAATTATCGCCACGTGTGCAAGACCGCCACCTATACAGAAACTCAAACTTTGTCAACAGAAAATCCAAGGAAAAAGACATCACAGTACTGGACGCACCGTTTGATTGACAGGTGATCTCTGAGGAACGACACACTAATGATCGCATAGTACCAAAGATGGCTACACAAAACCAAATGGCAATCGCCTTCTTACTATCTGCAAATTCAGTAGAATCCCCCTGTTGTTTTGTATTATTTGTCTTATTCATTTGATTTGATTTGATTCATTGGGTTTTGTAAAAGGAATTTTTGCAGTAAAGTTCACTTGATCCTCTCCTGTTCCAGAGAGTTGGCTGTTGAGGAGGCAGGATTTTAATACATTTCGATCCGATGTCCTTTAGACTACACTTCGTCTCTGATTAGGTCATATATGGTTGAGTCATGTTGGATCCTTAGTGTACTGTATTGTATAGAGGCAAACATAGATTGTTAGAATATTTGACATTAAAATTGATGCATTTTCACGCAAACGGCAACATCGAGTTAGTAATAAAAACTGCACACATCAAATAACGAGAGCTAAAGCTAACAGGCTGTGCTAAAAATCATTGAAACGGGGAATAATAGGTAATCGACAATAGCATATAAACACGACTAACCGCATTTACTGCTTATACATGTCAGCATTGTTGACAATATCGAGTTGATCAAAATATGTATGTCTAAAACCCTGCCTACCATAGAGGGTTTCTGCAGCAATGGCGGGTTGTTTAAGTCACAGTAGTCTGGTTTTGTCTGGTTTCCGTCTCAGTTTTATAAATGTTCTACATTTAGTTGGCTAATGCTGGTGTCTCAAGATCAATTCCAGACTTTTATTAAATAGATATTCAAATTAAATGGTAAATTCTGTAATTCTGTGTCTATCTCAGGCTATTCCGACTAGACTAAACACAAGCCCCCCCCCTGTCTGTCAGTCTACAGGACGAGCCACGCCTCCAGAGATGAGCAGACCATTACCACTTTAAGATAAAAACATATTTTCAAATTACATTACAGATAGCATTTTTTTGGTGAGTTATCAGTAATCTGTAAAGGACTACAGTTTTAATGTAACCTTAAAACTAAATAATCTCTGACCTCTATAGGCCACCAGTAGGAATTGTACAACATGGTTAGAATCCAGTAAAATCCACCTAGTCCAAGACTCCAGGAGCCCCCACCCCAATAAACCCCCTGCCTACTTCTAACCCCCCTACTTCCATATCATCGTACGTTTGATACCTCTACATTCTACATTGTCAGCTACACCCCACCATACACACACACACACACACACACACACACACACACACACACCATTACCCATGCCATCTACCGACTATTTCGAAATTGAATATCCATCTAAAACAATAAATGATGGCCAGTGCAATTAATAACAGACAATTCTCTCTCTCTCTCTCGCTCTCTCTCTCTCTCACACACACACAGCACAGACACCCTCCCCCCCACATACAGTTAATAGCTGCTAAGAAATCACATTTGGTAAATTGCGTCGTAGCACTAACCTTTTCTCTGGTAATTAAATGAGTGAGGAGAGGCCTGTCTTAATGAAGTCAGCAATTTAATGTTACACACACACACACACACACACACACACACACACACACACACACACACACACACACACACAAGCTACCAATAGCCACTATAGAATGTTTTTCAGAAAAGGAATAAAACTTTATTTTCAGATTGACTCCTTTTGTAATCCCATTGGATTTAAATTAGTTTTATCTCTCAAAGGATATTTGTTTTCATCGAGTTGTCGGGAACAATACATACATACATACATACATACATACATGATAAATGATACATGATACATTAAATGACAAAACTGAGTGTTTCCAGTTCTTCAACCAAAACCTATTAGATAAAATCGGATCATTATTGAGAATTGGAGTTAACAAACAATGCATTTTGATAATTATTACATTTATATATGAAAGAAACACCCATTTCCCCTTATATGAAGAAGAAATCACCCTCTTAGTAGTAACTGGTACAAAAATGCTGCTCCCAAAAGTATCTTATACAAATTACATTTACATCTTTTTACTCTAATATAAATACAATTCACCATGAGTGGATATATGGCCTAGTTAACCAATCAGTAAGCCTTTTATGAAGAAAAAAACGTTGGAAATATTTAACTTCCCGCCATGGAAAATCTATGCCAAAGTGCTGAAAAAGAGGCTGAGCCGATTGTCCAACCTTGGATTCAGGAGGATTTGGATGTGAATTCCATCCTGGTCGCATTACAGTGGTCCGGAGGTTGCTGCTGTGAGCCATTCGGTCCCTCGGCATTAAATCAAGCTCGTTCAAGGTTGGGATCAGACTCCGACAATGGTATGCCTTGTACCCTCTCCTGTTTGTGATATTAATGCACAGGATATAAAGGCGCAGCCAATGTCTGGAGAGTGTCCAGTTCGATGACGTTAGGGTGGCATCTTGACTGTTTGCAGACGATGTTATCCTTCTGGTTTCATTGGAACATGATGTGCACTAGAGCGGTTTGCAGCTGAGCTGAGTGACACTGACAGTAGGAGGTTCAGCATCACCAAGTGTCAGGCGATGGTTCTTTCCTGGAAAAAGGTGGCCTGTCCAGTTCAGGTGAGGGGTGAGTAGCTACCCCAAGAGGAGGAGTTCAGGTAAGAGGGTAAGAAAAAAAGGAGAGTGAGATTAACTGCCGGTCAGGTGCCTCAGCTGCAGTAATGCAGGTGTGATGTAGGTATCAGACCATGGTGGTGAAGGGAGGGCTACGCTGCAAAGCAAAGCTCTCAATTCACCAGTCAATCTTTATCATGACCCTCACCTATGGATATGACGGAAAGAATGACATCACGGTTACAAGCGGCCAAGATGAGGTTTAGGGTGAGGAGTTCAGCGATCTGGGAGGACCTCGCAGTCGAACCGAGCCTCTTGAGGTAGTTCAGACATCTGGTAAGGATGCTGGAACTGGGGAATGTCTGGGGATGCTCTGCTTGCCCTGTTGTCACTGCAACCCTGAATGGATGGATGGATGAAATTCCCTTCAATGTTGTTCTGAGGCATGTCCCACAATCCGAGGGACATTCTGGAATACAGTTCCATGATGGATTACAATGATTCACACCAGAGCCACATTTATATATAGTTAGAATGTATTTTATTGTGTCCTGCTTGAGGGATTCATATCAACGTAGAATTGGCCAACATATAATCCAGGGTCGGTCAGTTTTTGAATAGGACCTGTTCATGCACACATTGTATGGTAAAGCCACAAAAATAGCATGGAACTACGATTTGTGCTGCACGCTTTTGACGTGGTCTAAGCCCAGACATACCCCCTATTGCTGCTCTCTTCCCACTTAGGCACAGTCAGGTTCGTGGCAAGTCACCGTAATACCGAAGGGGCAAGAGAAAAAGCTATGTACGCCCTGCGAAAAATGCCTATGCCAGTGCAAAGCCATGAGAGAAAGCATCAAACATTGGCGTTGTTTCTTCTCTCAGACTCTCTCTATAAGCTACTGCAACCCATAAAAATATCAAATCAAATTCAAAAGCGAAAAATCGCAAACATTCACAAGATCCAACAAGGATTGAATACTTTTTCATAGCACTGCCTGTTCAGGCAAAAAATTAAACAAATGGCTGTCTGCCTGTGACCTTGGCCTCAAGAAAAACTGATTTATACTGTTATGAGTCACAGCGGCTTTGTATGTTGGCACAGCTCTCCATTGACTCCCACTGATCTCTATACTGTCCTCTCTTCTCCCTTCCCCAGTCTCTGTCTCCCTGGGTCAGTGGGCATACAGCTGCTCCAGCAGTCCCTATGTAGTTGTTTTGCATGTGTTCAGGGTTTCTGTGTGTGTGTGTGTGTGTGTGTGTGTGTGTGTGTGTATGTGGCAGGGGGAGGTTGGTTTCTGCTTCAGTTGAAGTGTAACAGCTCAGCGGCTTGCCTCTGTCTGCCGTCAGCAGTCGCCCCCACTTCCCCCATCCTCTAATGGTTAAAGTGGTGTTGAGATTGAGTCCAAATGCCACCCGGAATTTGATCCGCAGAGTGGATGAGAAAAGACGTATCAGTATTTTCCTGCTCATTTCACGTGTTTTCGTAAATTTGCATGATTGTCCTTTGCAAATTGATGAGCATGTTAAATGTGTCAGCGTGTTGTGCATGTATGTAAACACGTGTTGTGTGAAACGAGCTGGAAACCAGCGACACATTACAGTTTAAATTACTTTAAACTTGCTTTCCTCTTTATATCCATCTTTTTTACTCTAGTTATCCCTAAATGGCAAACTAAAAAATGAACATCACCTTGGAATCATTTGACTTTTGGCGCAATGCAACCAGTAAGAGGGCGTTAATAACACAACTGGGTGGTTGGCTAAGCAGAAGAAACAGCAGCAGGTTGTGTACATGGGCCTTGTGGGGGCCTGTAGCTGACTTGGTGACTTTGTTGCTCCTTTTTTTGGACCATATGAAAAAAAATTTACTCACTCCCTCATTTGGCAACAAATGGTCTGCAGGTCCTGGAAAAGTCTTGAATTTGATTATCTAAATTCAAGGCCTCAAAAGTCCTTTAATATTGTTAAATAAAGCCTTTAAGTCTTCAAGTCAGTTTTAGAGGTATTTTTGGTGTGCTCTTTGTCTACCAGCCCAGTCATGTAGATACCAGACTCTACATCAACAGGTTTCAGTGGTGAAATTTCTCTTATATTTAATGCTTGCTGGCATTAAAATGTCTTAAAAAGTCTTAAGATTTAACTTGATGAAACAAATTAAAAATATTTGTTGTTATCTATTCAACGATGATGCATGAAGAGAAAAATCGTCATGTATCCAAACACTGCTTACCTTTTAGAAATGCACAAATAAGACTAGAAACATGGGGGCGGATCTACTAAAGGTTTGCGTGTGTAAAAAGGTGTGCAAACTCATAGCACGCGCAAATAAATGTACAAACTGATCTACTAACAGCGCGCACTGAGGACTGCGTCTTGCAAATGTGCAAAATAACACGCCTTATCCAGTTAGTACTTTTGCCTCAATGAATATGCAAGATGGGGCGTTTACACGCTATTTAGCAAAATACTGGGAGGAGAAAATGTAAATAGATTAATGTAGCACACGCACTGTGATCTATCAAACCTGAACGCAGTTTCGTTGATGGAGACTGCGTCTGTATTTAATACGTTTCAAAAGAAGGTGCAAACGCCCTGCATGCGTAATTGTGCACGAATGACTGCCGTTATTGTAGCGAGAAGGAGACATAGAAACTGCACTTGAACTGCACTTGTTGCTCAATGTTAGTTAGAGGCATCTCTTCCACCGTGCCCCCACCTGTTTTCTTTGCTGAGGTTTTATTATAAGCCAATTTTTCTTTTGTTCTTCGTCTTATATCTTGCCATCTTCTCTTAATTTCATCCGTTGTTCTTCTTGTTTTACCAACGGCATTTACTTTCTCACAGATGATCTCCCAAATAGTGTTCTTTTTTGTCATATTCAGATTTTTTTGCTGTAGCTCATCCAAATGTTTATTTGCCTCTTCCACTAACACCTCTAATTCTATAGGCGCAAATTTCATTTTGCGCTTGCGGTTCTGTTGCCCATCCAAACTCTCCATGGTGCAAAACATTAAACACGCAAAACCCTCATTTAAATACTGCTGTTTGCACCTGTTGTCATTTACGCACGCATTCTTAGTAAATCACCCGCAAAACGCCCATCAACCACACGCGCAAACTTTTAGAATGCACACGCAAATTAGTACCCTTTATTTGGGATCTTAGTAGATCCGCCCCATGGTTGGAAACGTTGAAAAGAAAAACCACTGCAATTGCTGTGTACAAGTACAGCTGCACTAGTGTGAGTGTGTGTGTGTGAGACACACAGACATAAAGACAGATGGGGTGGTTGACTGCTAACACACTCCACACACTCCTTTGGCACAAAGCGTACAATCTGGTCACACGCATTTGAAAAACAGGGCCTTTCTGCAAAGATGTGTTTCCTCCACCATGTACTGTTGTTGGTCATTTGGCACTACTTGTATCAATATTATCAATATTATTATCGGTATTATGTCAATATTAGTCTATATTATATTAGTCTCACTGAGATCCAGATATCTGATTGCAAAAATATTCAGAAAAACAACAAAGAAAAGAACGAAATTCATTGTCAATCTTTTTACAACACCTGTATTACTGTAGTTTTAGGTAAAGTTTAGGTCAACTCTCTTTACCTGTCCCATCATCATCATCATCATCATCATAATCATCATCATCATCATCATCATCATCATCATCAACCAGGGCTGCTGACTGCCAGGTTGCTGCCAGTCTCCAGATGGATTTACTTGTGTTTGGATGGGGCATGTCAGTAGTGTGTGTGTGTGTGTGTGTGTGTGTGTGTGTGTGTGTGTGTGTGTGTGTGTGTGTGTGTGTGTGTGCGCGTGCGTGTGTCTTCCATCCCAACACTCCAACCAGCCCCACTGAGATTCCTCCTGGTTCTCACAATCATGTTCCATGTGCATCTTGTGTTTGGATGGCCATGTGAAAATCAGATTTGTACTCGAAACACTCGTACATTTGTGAATACGATGAAAACCAAACTGCAACACAAACCTCTGATTTTGGCGTCAGTGCCATTGTGGTTTTAATGCTTGCTTAAACTAGATCAGTTTCTGTGTAAAGATGACGTGTCTTATCAAAAAGTTATCATCTTATATGCCTCTACACTTCGTTTCCTTACTAACTTCTTCATCATCAACGCCACCACCATCATCATCTATAGTCTGTTTTCCACAACTATGGGTTGCTGGTCTTTTTTCTGGTGGGTCCCCACATAAGAGAACTACTATACTTTAATGGGTCTGGCTCCATGGCTCCAAGAGATTAGACTACATTAAGTGTGGGTTGAGGTCGTCGGGGGTTTTAGTTTCGACTTGGCTGAGAAAGCTGAAAAAGCCATCCTCATCACCATCAGTCATCAGATCAGTCCATTTCTTCTGGCCAATATTCAACATCAGCCTCTCTTTTCTATGAATGATATTAGATTTCCTGACCAATATGAATATCATCTTATCTCTAAATCCATCACATTCACTTACTCAGAAAATACGTCCTTTTTTCTAAAAGACCATTTCATTAACTTAGTCCATTTAGTTCAAAATGGAAAATCTAATTGGGAAAATGTTGCGATATCTAAGTGTGTGTGTGTGCGTGTGTGTGTGTGTCCAGTGAATAAGAGAGCTGTTTTAATTGCATTGTTCTTTGATCAAGGCGTGTTTATTAGTGGGTGAAAGTCGCATTAACCTTTCCATCGGCCCTGACATTTCCTCTTCTCCTAAATGGAGAATTAAAGACCATTGAAAAGTCATTAGTGGAATTTACTGCTTCTGTTGGCTGGTCAGCCATTAGAGAGGCTGCAGGACCAGAGAACAATGTTCATAATGTTCTGCCAAGTCACTTTTTATTGTTTAAAGGAGCCGTGTATGCATATGAAAAGCCTTTCCTTGTTTAAATCTGCAGGAACTAAATACTGGAACAACTTTTTTTTGGGGTTATATGTTGTAGCACCAACCTACATGTGAATTACAGGTTAGTTTGGCTGGACAACTACAAAAAAAAATGCTGCCGGGCCATCGGCAAATGTCCTACTGTACCAGGCAATACCATTTACAAGGGTAGTACATACAATGAAAAAACGTTCCTTGGTTGAAGAAGAAATAGGTATATCAATTGAATTTACAATGTTATTTTACCGATTTTTCTGGATCTGCAGGTTTCAACAGACAGCTTAACCCCTCTGGGGCTAAGGCCATTTTGCTATACTTTTCATTTTGCCTTTATATACCACTTGTAAAGGTATGGATGTTTATTGTGTCGAAGTCCAAAACCACAAAACAAAAGCCGACAGGGCTGCTGAACTATTAGAATACTACTAGAATGCTAAACTACAGCTTGATTGTAAGGGATCGTCTTATATTAGGACTAGCTCAAGATTCTGATGTCTCTCAATGTTACATAATGGTGATATAACGTATTGGGACTTTCTGGTTATTTCAAGACTTACCTAACTGACGGCGTTGTAGCTTTGTAGCTCTTATGGTGGTAGTTGTATTACCTCATCTGGATTTCACTTATAGTAAATTCAAATACAATTGTTTTTTTTCTCCCAAAAATGTTCTGTACATCTAGATTTAAATGTTACTTTTATTTTGAAGGTGGCCTTTTTATTTTCGATATTCTACTATTGTTATTGTTTATTTGTATATTCTAAGCCTATCACTTTGCTGCTACAACAGCCTGGATTGCGTTGATTCATAATGGAAAAGACAGAGGGCTCTATTTTCGTGATGGTGGATGAAGTGGCATTTCCATTGGACGCGCACAGGTTTTTTTTCTTGTCTGCGCCAAAGAGGGAGGAGAGGTGCAATAGGGGGCGTGTCAGTAACTATCAAGCAGCACTTGATATCAGCCACAAGGATTCATTGTTCACTAAGTACCTACCCTTTCCTGTTTGAGTCACTTCAGTGTGTTGTGTTTTTCTGATTTGCTGTTGTTTTTGACTCATTTGTTTTGCACTTCAGGGCCACCGTAGTACTGTACTGTATGCCACCATCTACTGGGAGTCATTTGGTCTGATGGTTGCTCTGCATGGTCATATATGGACCAAGGCATATGAGATGAGGAATATGAATATTCCTTGTTCTTCCCAATCTAAACATTATTGACCCTTTATGGGAAGTAGACGTCCACTGCCTTCATCTCAAAGAACTGGAGACTTTCCTTCTGGAAGAATGCTCCAATAGAGCGCAACAGTGACCGCCCACTTTTTTTTACGGCTCTGGTTCCGGAAGTAAATTTCCCATTCATTTACTCCATTGACATTTCAGAAAATCCTTATATAAAGAGTTTTAAGGCTGGAACCAAGCCAACCTGCTAGACGATGAATCGTGACCATAAAACATTTGATTCTGAGCAAAAAAAAGATCGAAAAACGTGAGAAAAGGCAATAGTACAAGAATGTGTATATAATTATTTTATGAAGTGAAGGACCTACTCATCCCATAAACCATTGCGAATGATACTTTTCCAAAAACCTCCAAACTAACGATAGTTTAGCGCGCTTCTTCTTGAATTTAACATTTGTCAATAGTATAGTGTTGATATTGTTGTTTTGTGTGGGTATAGTGTTTCATATAGTATAGTGTAAAGTGTTGTCATCGACATGGTACAGTGATTCGTTCCAGCTGCATAGCATAAGCAGCTAGCTAGGTTTCGTTAGTAGCTAATGTTAACGTTAGCAGACAAGACGTTCGCGGGTGCGGTAAACATTTCCATGGTAACAGCGAACTCCACCAATCAGAGACGTTGCTGTTACACTTTAGGTTATTGTGGGTAGTGTAGTACTTCTCCATGACATCGCGAATAAAACATGTTTTTCTCAAAACAAGGTTGATATCATACGGACTTGTGTCTTCTACAGGAGCATACACTATCGTTTCACAATCTACTAGCTTGTGGTGAGTCTACATTGGATGGTTACGACATTATGGCTAATAATCAAAATCCCTATACAGAATATGAATGGGATTTTCACTTCTGGAACCACACTGTTGAGCTCTATATCCCACTACACACAGTGCAAGGAAGATTGAATAGTGGCCCTACTCTTTATTAGCTACTTGATATCCACATATTGTTAGATGTTCTTGCATCTTGACAACATTTCAAAACATATCTGGCAGCACCCAGATGTGAATGTGTGCAGCACCCACTTCAGCAGATTATTCTGAAATGTCTAAATGTTGCCAAAGTAGTATACACTAATGCAGTGGTGCTACTATTTGTAATTTTCACAGTATGTACTGCACGTTTTTAAAAAATGATTGCTGCAGTAGACATATTTTCATTGATTTTAATGTCATTTGAGTCATTTGCTATTTTAGTCAGCAAGTTTGAATAATGAATAATGTGACTAAATCTAAAGGTCATTTTAGTCAAAAGACGATTACTAAATTTGAAAGTAATGTGAGAATGAACAGTAGTCAAACAGTATCAGTATCAGTATCAGTAACAGTCTTGTCTGCAGTATATGTATGAGATCCCATAAGGCTTTTGGCCAGCATCTGCTGTGTCAATCATGTATTGAACTGTCTCATACTTAATGTATATGTCTTGTACCAAAAAGGTCTAATTCCTGATGTTGGACATGACTAAATAAAACAATTCTGACATCTCCTTGTTAAATCAACAAGGACTGAGGTTTTTCATATGTTTCTTCCCATGAGGAAGTGGGAGGAATATAATAGGCAACGTCTGCTAAGTGTGTTGCTGAATAAAACCAGACAAATGTTGCAATAAGTAAAGAAGAGAGCGAGAAACTTGATTAAAAAAGAGAATAAAAAGACATGGCTAAAAGAAAGGGAAAGTAGTTGGGATATATGTCAAATTCAGAAAGAGACAGGAACGACAAGAATTTGAAGTCGATATCAAAACGTGGAGGAAGTCATTTCTATGTTGAGAGAAGGCCTACATTTTTATCCGCCATCATTTATTGTCATGAAGCATCTTAATGGAACATGTGATTAGTGCAAGCATAAAAAGACCGTGGAGCAGGTATTATTATCCTGTCAACAGTTAAGAGAAGGTAGGGAAAACTTTAATTAAAGGCTGGGTGGGAAACAACGTTGAGTTAAATGTAAAAATGACACAAGGAAGCCCTGAGCAGCTAAAGGAGAACTTTTTTTTTCTTCATCTTAAATCTTCAGACTTAAGTAACATTACTAAAGAAGATATATACAGATATTATGTAGAAATATATGCAAATTACATCAGAAGTTATCAGTTAAGTAAAATTATGATCTTTAAAACTAAAACAGTGTAATCAGTTACTTTTTCCAATGAATGCTCAAACTATTCTGCTTACTTTCCGTAAGTCTAATGGAGTGAAAAAGAACACAGAGGAATTGATTTTGATAGATGAGTGTTAACAGATGTTTTCAACAGCTCAATTTCCAAGGATCATACACTTCTTCAACTGAATGGATGTGGATAGGATTTGGAAGCAGCCCCATCAGGCCCACTGTGATTATCAGTTGTAATGTAATTGTTTTAGTCATTAGATGGCGCTGCAGGCTTGTTCAGACACCTGTTAGCACAAGTACAGACTCACCTGCAAGACACTACAGTGACATGACCAGTTTACTGACTGACTGACTGACTTCCTAAATGATTTACTAACTGACTGACTGACTGACTGACTGGCTGATTTACTTCCTAACTGATTTACTAACTGACTGGCTGACTGACTGACTGACCGACTGACTAATTAACTTCCTAACCGATTTACTGACTGACTGACTGATATATTTTCTGACTGACTGATTCATTTTCTGACTGATTTACTAACTGGCTCATTTACTGATTGACTGACTGATTTACTTTCTGACTGATTTCCTGACTAACTGACTGATTTACTAACTGACTGACTGACTAACTGACTGACTGACCAACTGACTGATTTACTTACTAACTGATTTACTGACTGACTGACTTATTTACTGACTGATTTACTCACTGGCTGATTTACTGACTCGCTGAAAGGTTGAAAGGCTGTTTCCATTGCTTACAGGCCACTATGTTATCTAGGCTGATTTTGTGACATTGGCTGCAGCTACAGTACTGTGCAAAAGTCTGAGGCACATGTAAAAATGTTGCGTAAAGTGAAGAAACTGTGGAGTATTAATGAAGTTATTAGCTTTCTTAACTTACAACTCATGGAAGTCAACTTTTCTGGAAAAGAGCAAGTGAGCTAAAAACGTCACAATTGATGATATTTGTCAGCAAAAATTATATTTGATAACTGATAATAGAAGATGGTAACATATTAATGTACTGATAACAATTGATGTTGATTGATTTAGGCCCTAGTGTGAAATACATTAATTTCACATTATGCAATCTGAGTTTTCCCATTATTACAATCAAATAGATATTAATGAAAGGCCTAGGACTACACCTTTGACAACATCTTGCTTAAGATTGACTGGTACTTCATCAGGTTAATTTATTTCCTTCATCCTAGTTTAGTTAGCTACTTTGGTTAAGTTTGGCCCTCTTGGACATTCTGAAGTCTATTTTATTATTTTATTTTATTTATTTTTTATTTATTTATTTTTTACTGCTTTTTATTCTCATGTAATGCTGTTTCTTTTATTATTCTCATTGTTATTATTATTATTATTATTATTATTATTATTATTATTATTATTGTTCAATAATGAAAAGGTTTAGAGTGAAGAAAGTATAGATAGGTCCAAAATGTGATCTGTCAGTGGATGTCCAGTTATCTTCTCAGACCCCTCAGCATCAGCACCATTTAGATTTAGATGAAGATGATCTAGATCAAGTGGTATTTGTCTTTTGTCCACTACCAGTCTGATCAGCATCTCTAAACGCTTGAGGCTCAGTAAGGGTGAGTTCATACCAAGTGGTTTATTCTAACTGTGGAGCATTCACTCCTTTAGTTTGGTTGGTTTAGGCAGATAAAGATAGATTTTCACAATATATGTAAATAAAACTGGCAACTTCTCATAGATTTTATATAAATATATTTTGAATATATGTTGCATATATAAATATTTATACCAATTCAAATACAGGGAAACACCCTGGACAGGTCATCAGTCCATCATAGGGTGAACACATAGAGAGACAACACACTCACATCTATGGGGAATTTAGAGTCTCCAATCCACATGACCTGCATGTCTTTGGGCTGGGATGGGCGGAAACCCAGGGAACATGCAAACTCAACACAGAGAGCCCCGGGGCCGAGATTTGAACCCAGGACCTTCTTGTTGTGAGGAGACATTGCCAACCACTCAATGGATCGTCATATCAGTCATATCAGTCATATCAGTCATATCAATAATTTTACTTTGAATACCCTGATTATTTATAGTGCATCTTTAGACCTAGTGTTTAAATTATGCTCTCATAATAGACCTCTGGTGTGACATATCATTCAGCATACATTCAAATATATTTTGAATAGATGTAATATATTTGAACAGGAATGAACATATTGACATATGTTGGCAATATATTATGGATATTTAGAAATATATGCCAATATATGCTTCTCCATGTGGGCTAATTCATTAGTAAAGTTGAGAAGTGTGAACCTAAACGAACCAAATACAAGACAATGTAAACCTTTCAGCTATGATTCGGACCAAAGAAAATTAACTGCAGGTGTGATCGCACCATAAGAGGCCTACTAAATAGCATATGACCTGAATTCTGACTGGGCTCTAAAGTGCTCCTTTAAAATGGAGAGAAAAATGATGATGAAAAAAACAACAGTTCAAAAGACACCTTTATTTTGGAAGACATTTTAATTCTACTTTCCTCATACTGGGAGGTAGTGGTGGATTAGAGGCATCACTTTTACAGCTGCTGGTCATTGTTCTTCCACCATGTTACTGATATTCTAGACTCAACATTTTGCACCGACACTCAACAATCACACAGGGACAATTCCGACAGTAGCCGAGATAGACCAGAATGCAGTGCAGAGACAAGAGATGTTCTGTTTTGCATAAGGGGCGGGACTTTCATTTTTTCTCCAATGACAATCCACAGCTGCATTCATGTCATATGGGAGAGCTATTTCACCGAACTATGCACACATTACTATATGGCCTGCACTATATTTTATCCTGTCATATAATGCACGCTCAACTGTCCTGGTGGGAGGAGCCTCTTTGAATTGCCCCTCCCAATGTTTCTTCCATTGTTCTCTTATAGGGTTTTTCTGGGAGATTCTCCTTGTCTCCATAGAGGCCTTAGGCTGGTGGTACCAGATTATCAAATCAAATCAAATCACATTTATTTGTATTTATATTGTATTTATTTGTATTGCCTCTCTGATTGAGGCAAGCAGACTGTTCCAGAGATAGGGAGCCCGGTAAGAAAAGGCTCTGTTACCTGCAGTTTTCTTTTTGACTGCTGGGATGGACAGGTAGCCAGCATCCTGTGATCTGAGGGCACGTGGGGGTTTATTGATTTAATCAGATCAGACATTGCAGTAGTTGATTGTCGATGATAGAAAGGCATGTACTAAAATGTCTGCGTCTGCCTCTGTTACCATGGGTCGAATCTTGGCAATATTGTGAAGATGGTAAAACGGTGTTTTAGTGGTGTCCTTAATATGCAACTCGAATGAGAGGGTAGGGTCGAATTTTATCCCAAGGTTTTTAACATATGGGCTCTGGGAGATTACAGAACTATCAAAATTTAGAGTACTATTCTCAAACAAATGTCTAGCTGGTCCTACAATCAGCATCTCAGTTTTGTTGCCATTAAGAAGTAGGAAGTTTAGCGACATCCAACATTTGACCTCCTGAATTTTTTTAATTGGGTTGGTTTGACGGGTATGGGTGTCATCGGTGGAAGTTAATGCCAAATTTGCGAATTATATCACTGAGTGGTAGCATATAGATAGAGAATAGCAGTGGTCCCAGGACAGAGCCTCGTGGCACACCAAAGTCCATATTGCAACACTCTGAGGTCATGTTGTTGTAAAAGACGTGGTGTGCTCTAGGTAGGATCTTAACCAAGAAAGGGCTGATCCCCGGATACCAATATCATTTTCAAACGGTTCAAGAGTATTGTATGTTCAATTGTGTCGAAGGTTGCACTCAGGTCAAGCAGCAGTAGTGCTGAGGTTGAGTTGAAGGCAATAGCTAAGGAGATCATTGAACACTCTTGTGAGTGCAGTTTCGGTGGAGTGGAAAGATCTAAAGCCAGATTGAAAGGTTGTTTTTTGACATAAAATCCATAAATTGGTTATTATGGGCTTGCGTCCTCCTCTCTGTTAAATCCTTGCGGTTCTCTTCAACCTGTTACTCTGCTTTCATGTGCTTTTGTTTTGATCATATTCTTTAAACATCTTAATTGTCATAATTTGTGTGTCAGTGTCATAAATCTGACTGTCTATCAGCTTGCCCTAGTTAGCGTAAACATGACCTTCCGACTGGGAAAATGTTAGCTCGTAGTGGTAATTCTGAATAGGAAATGTGCAGTTTCCAAAATTAGACAACACAACAAGACAAGGCAGTTCAGACAATGAATTGCGGTATCGTGTGCAGCTCTGCTACGATATTCTACTATACTATATTTATTTCAAAGTTATTTCAGCATCCAATCAATCAATCAATCAATCAATCAATCAATCAATCAATCAATCAATCATTTTGGGCAGAAACAGCTAGGAAAACCAAAAACCAGCCTAGCACAATATTGTTATACACTGTATTGTTTTCTACTTCCTTTCCAGTCCATGCATATCATTTGATGCATAACTTGAATGTATGCATCATGCGAAATTCACCACAATGCTGCAGGGTATACAGTATGCTGGGTTCCAACAGTAAACATTCTCCACTAATGATGTAATGCCATAGCACAGTGGTGAGATGCATCATTCCCCCTAGTTCCCTCAAAATCTGATCAGCTGTGTTTTGAGGTATCACATCTGACCCACGAATAAAGGAATGATGGGATGGAGCCCAGTCCACAGTCCCGCCCCGTTTTCATCATGAGGTGAAGTCAGGGAGACAGTGGAGAGTAAACCCACCTTTTTATTTGCAGATTCACGTTTTTTCCCCCATTCCACCTGTCTTTTTTAGGCTGGAGCAAATGTAGATTCAGGTAAATTCAAATGAAGTGGCTCGAAGAAATCAAAATAAACCTCGAATTTTGCTTCCACGAGGAAAGAAATGATCTAATTCATCCAGAAGAACACCTTATTTTAGTAAGAGTTTTTAAGAAATTTGAATTTGAAATGCATGTCAAGAAAGGTGTGAATGTCTCTATTCACACTCACTAAGACTGAAAAAAAGATATGTTAAATATCTCTTAATATCTCCCTATCAGAGATGCTTAGTGACAGAATCTAGAGAGAAGAGAGAAAGAGAGAGATGCCAGACAATTAATGCATGAGCTTGTGTACATTTTGTATTGTTCCTTAATAATGACCGTGACAGCTTTGGAAACACAAGTAGATGATAGTTGTGTTAATAACGTCAGGCGGATTCTTTTGATATTATTATTATTATATGGAGTCTTTTTATTGTGTCCTTGTGTAGGGTTCTTGTTGCTGAATTTAATATCCTATGTATGTCATGCCAATAAAGTGCATTTAATTGAAATTGAATTGATTGTGAACGAGAGTACGAGAGAGAGGGAAGTGTGACTGTGGGAGAATGATGACAGGGGTCTCTCTCTTACACACACACACGCACACACACACACACACACACACACACACACACACACCAGTAGTCTCCTGAACAAAATCTCTAGCAGCTCCCCCCATTCTAGCTCAACCCCTCCCACATCTCTCTCCCTCTCTCTCTCTCTCTCTCTCTCTCAGTCTCTCGGCCCTCCCATTTATTATCATCCTCTCCTCACTCTTCAGAGGACCAGCTCTCTCTCTCACTGCACTTGTTTCTTCAGTCAAGGAGAAACTAATTGGAAGGAAGAATAGAAGAAAGGAGCTGTTGGAAAACTAAACTGCCTGGAACTTTCGCTTTGACAGAATGCCACAGAAAGGTAAGGTCTCTCTCTCTCTCTCTCTCTCACTCTCTCTCCCTTTCCATCAGTTTAACCACTGATGGACAGTTTGTAGTTGAAAAGTTTATAGAAAGAAAAAGATGAAGGGCAGTTTGTAGTTTAATCACTGAGAAAGGGAGACACGATTAAGGACAGTTTGTAGTTTAATAGTTTAGAAAAAAAGAATAGACGGACAGTTTGTGATTTAGTAATTTAGAGAAAGACGAGATGGACAGTTTGTAGTTTAGTAGTGTAGAGAAAGACAAGATGGACAGTGTATTTTAACAGTTTAGAGAAGGACAAGATGAAGGACAGTTTGTAGTTTAATAGTTTAGGGAAAGACAAGATGAAGGACAGATTGTAGTTTAATAGTTTACAGAATGACAAGATGGGCAGTTGATAGTTTAATAGTTTGCAAAGACAGACAGGGGGGACAGTTTTCGGTTTCATAGGTAAAAAAGAAAGACAATATGGACAATTGTATGTTAAAAGTTTTGAAAGAAGGACACCAGAAAGGAGAGGAGGAAAGAAGGAAGACATTTGTCATAGTTTAGAGGTTTAAAGAATGAACATGGGCAGTATTTTCCCGCTTTTACATTAATTTTCCTCCCTTCTTTTTGTGGCTGCAAGTTAGCATAAAACTAAAAGGCTAGCCAAAAAAACTAAAAAGCTTGCATAAAACTAAAAAGCTAGCCAAAAAAAGAAAAGCTAGCCTAAATGTTTTAGGCATTAAGCGTTTGAACATAAACTTACAAGTTTAGCGGAGAAAAGAGAAAAGGGGACGAAAGACAGAGCAGCAAAGAGAGAGAGAGAGTGATAGAGAGACGCTGAGAGAGAGAGTGAGAGATCGGGAGACCTAGACATAGACGAACAGAGAGAGAAAGACAGAACGACATAGACAGACAGACAGAGAGAGAGAGAGAGAGAGAGAGAGAGAGCGAGAGAGAGAGAGATCGAGCGAGCGGTACCGAGAGGTTTACAATCAGAGCGGTCAGGACGTTCTCATGGCAACCACACCGGTCCCGGCTCGCGGTAGGAAAAGTTTGAATATCTGTTTTAATTTCAACAAATACATCTAATATTAAACTGAAATTGCATTCACGTTACTCTATATCAACGTATGTCCTAATACATTCAGAGCCGTCGTGTTTCCACTTAAACTGGTATTCATTTACCCGAACTTCCCTAATGGGGACTCGGATTTTTCTTTTGCTATAATAAAAGTAGTAAAAAAATGTAAATTGATATATAATGGCCACCGTGTTTTTTTACCCGTACATATTATGCAGAAATGCAGTGGAAATGTTTCGGCATTTCAGAAATAAGTTTGACCATTCTGACACGGCTGGATGGCATTATTAAATCGGCGCATTGTTGCTGTCAGTATTCCACTAGATTAATTTATTGAGAATTACCCCGCGATGTAAATAATTACTGTTTAATGCTACGTTATGTATCATTTTCAATCCGGTTTTATTTTAAATTCATATTATCAACCGGCCTGCTTGGGAAACCTTTTTTTTTCCGTTACTGTTGAGAATTGCCCTTCAGATCAGTAAAATTAGACCTGTAGAATGTGCTTCTATAATAATCGGAACATAATGAAGGCCTGTAGTCCAAGTGATTTATTTTATCCTTTTATCTAAACGTGTGCGCCAAACTGGTTGAAATAATTAGGTTATCGATTTGACTTTCTTCATTTATTGTAGTTGTGGATTATGTGTAGGCCTGTAAAAGGCCTGCTTGAACATCTGAATATCTAGATAATTTAAACGCATGTGTCGCAAAAAGAAAATATGTAGGCCATAGGCAGTTTAATATGTTTAGTTGTGTGGGCTAATTATGAATCCCTCCTCATAATATGAAGCATGTAAATGTGTTTAAAATCACTCACCATCATTTGAGATAATATGTCTGTGTAGAAATATGTAAATGTGTAAGCTATTTAAAATCATCCATTATGATCAGAGCTATACATAAGGAAAACTTAATTGATGTTCTAATTAAGTCGGGTGTTAATTAATGTCTTAATTAAATCGGAACAAATTAACCGCATGATTAATCTAGTCGGAATCAATTAATCCAACTAATTTTTAACCTCTAAAAACATTTCAAAACACTCCTTTTTTGCCAATTGAATAAGAGTCAAACACAGACATGACATTTCCTCTGCAGGCTGATAACATATGTTTGCTAAACATCTCTATCTAAACCAAATGAAAGAGTCAAATTTACTGTTTAAAAAAAAAGAATTATCAGAATTTGCATTTATATTTCTATCTAGTAAAATGATTTTTAGATAATCGCTGACATTTATTTTTTCTATCTGGTGATAAGAATTCTAGGCTTTAACTATGTCAATTGTTTTACAAATTGTATCCACCATTGTATTTATTATTATCATGTATGAAAGTTTAACTTTACAACTAAACCTTAATAAGGGCTGTTTGTGTCATCTCTATTCTGGCTGAATGCCATATGAAACTGCTCTTTCCAGACTAGTGTGTCTGGGCTGGAAATATTCCAGTATGGTGAGAGCTGCTGCTAAAAAAACAAAAACAAAACATAACCAAAGAAGCATACAGACAAAATTGCATTTATTTGTCTCTTGCGAATATGATTAAATTAGATTAAATCACTGAATATTTAAAAAGCTGTCCTTGTCTTTAGACAAAAACATGGTGCTTATACTCACTATTGACTGGTAAAATGGTAAAGCATGTTGCATTTATTGTATTTGATTCTATTTTTTTGTAAAAATGTATTCATGTATCAAACAAATAACTACATATATACATAAATAATATATAAAACATTCATAAAGGTGTAGTCAAGCCTATATTGAATGTGGTAATATGTTTCCCAAATTCCAGTGAAATAAGAACATTTTCTTTATCCGTAGGCCTGTTTTGCTGCAGCTGGAGAGATTTGACTTGAAGCATACCCAATGGTACAGTTTTCATTGGAAATTTTATATATGATGATTTTATTGTATTGTAGCAGCAGTAGTTAATAATAAGTAATAACCAATAGTAATGATGGATCTTTGTGATGTAAGATAGGACAGTTTGTTCACTCTAGCCAATACAAATGGTCTGTATCCTGCTATTGATATTAAAAATAAATATACATCTAAAACTAAGATGATGGGCATGGTGCCTGTCAGGGATATTTATACCAGTCATATAAATTAGAACAGTTATAATAATAATGATAATAAAATTGATGATAATATGACTCAGTGAGAACTAGTATAGACATGGCAGTCAGACTAAATCACGTGAACTTAATACCGAATTCAATCTCAGTATGCACTGTGCTTAACCAGAGCGAATGAAAAGTAAAGAAAATCAAAGCTAAATCAAAGCAGTACAGAGTGTTTTTCCCTTCATTTTTCGGCAGCGGCCTCTCTTTTCGGCAGAGCCTTCTCTCCAGAAGTCTTTTATCCTCATATCAGCGCTCTGAATGCAGCTGAATGAAACTCTTTTATATTGTCATCAATGTTTTCAGCAGAACTCCTTTATGTCAGTTGTACTGGTCAAATTGGGCTCCCTGCCGGGGTTTTGTGCTGCTGTTTTTTAACGAGCCGAAACTAACGAGGCAACGACACCACAGTCCCACCGACACACAATTACCCCCGGGGTATTTACCAAGGAAAATCTCTCTCTCTCTCTCCCTCTGTCTCTGGCCCTCTCCCCTCATTTTCTTTGTCTCTCTCTCTTTCACTCTCTCTTTTCACTGGGAGAAAAGCACTGAGTTATAGGAGGGATAAGGTCATGGCTAGCTGGTGTGTGTGTGTTTGTTCGTGTGTGTGTGTGTGTGTGTGTGGAGGGGGGGTCGGCGGCATGCTATATATCCATTTGCTTGATGTTCATTAAGTTGGAGTGTGTAAATGAGAGGAGGTGGAAGAAGAGAAGCAGTTTGAATTCACACCAAGCGTGTTTGGAGTGATTTATTGGAACTCTGGAGTGTTTTCTTCTTCAGTTTGGTTCGTTTGGCCAGGTGAGAGCAACGCCATTCAAAGTTAGTTGGCACGGGGACGCCTGAAAATACGGGTCTCGGTCCTCTTCCAAGCGAATTGTGATGTGGTTCGTTAGGAGCAAGTATGTAATCCAAACCAACTACAGGAAATGACCCAGTTTATAGGTATAAGGAGACGGATGTTGACGTGTGAAAGCCAACAGTTCCTCATGTTGGAAAAATTAAGCGAGGACAAATCACAGTCTGGACTGGTGCTCATATTCAGCTATTTCTTCATGTGTTATTAACTGGTATGAACACCATTTAAGGTAAATTACAGCAAAGAGCAGACAAGCAGCAAGTCCATCATGCTTAGCTAAAGATAGGAAGTGGAATCAGATTTGTTTTGTCCCCTCCCCAACAAACACACACACACACGCACACACAGACCTCCAACCTGGTGGGATGACAGGTTACCAAAACTGTGTCCAATAAACAAGGCTACTTGTGAGTCCATTGACAAATCGAGGTTCGCTTGTAATTGGGCAGTGTGAACCTAAATAAAACAAAAAAAAACTTTCAAAAATTAACTTTTCCACTGGTTTGGAGCAAAGGAAAATAAACTGTAGGTGTGATCACACCCTACGTTTTATTGGTTTGATATTGGCCTCATCTGTAAACCACATCTGAGTCATTCCTTTTCCTTCCTGCAGCAAGTGAGGAAGATCAATATGCCACCATCCATCAATAATGGAAAGTATCCTGATAGTCCTGACTTCTCCTCATTGGCTATCAGCTGCCCTCCATAAAGGAACTACATAAGGAAGCAATTAAACACCTAAAACCCTTTCAGTAGGAGGCGGTCAGCCTGTTCTCATATCAAACTCGTAGCTTTAATGTATGAGTTGTGTGGAACAGGCAGTAACTTGGCATAGAAATAGCGCAGTGGAGAGTATATACTTTCTTCTCCGGTGACCCAGGTTCAGTTCTCTTACATAGAAGTTTTCTACTGGGAGTTTTCATTTGCACTAACCCTAACCCTAACCAAAAGCTTTTCTTATTTAACCATCATCAAAACCTTAACCCTTTCGTTCACCAAAGTTGTTTTAGCACAGTGATTATGGACATGGGTAGGTACAATACAATTTGTTGTTTATAGTTTGTAGATATATGTTGCATAACAGAGCCCCCAACACCTCAACAGCTTCTTCCCAGCAGCTGTCAGCCTACCCATCAGCCCTAAGACTCCCCATTCAATAGAACTGGATCTAAATCATGCCACTGTCATTATTTATCACCATGTCCACTGAACCAATTCATTACTGGTCAGTCACTCTACTTCCCTCTACAGCTGAAACCATATTGTATGACCTGCTGCTTAGACACATATAAAGGCCCCTATTTTCGTGAATCAAGGCGCAAGCCAAGCGAGGGGGAAGAAATCAGCTTGTGCCCACTGATATTCACCGGGGCAGGATCACTACGCTTGATCTGCGCTGGCACAAAATTAGGGCCCATAGTCTAATACTGTCCGTGTACACCTGAGCTGCTGTTTTTCTTGTAACGTGTATCAGTATGTACTGTGAAGCTCTAAGACATCAATGAAAATCTAGTCACCAAGACATATTCATTGTGGTGTTTGTTGCACCACCGAAGCAATGATTACCTTCTATGGCTTGTTAGGTAACTGTGACTGTGAACATTTCTATGTTATGGAGCGGTAATGTTACAGAGCTGTAACATGATAACATGGTATGGTGTTAATGTAATGGTGCTGTGATGTTACTGGAAGCTGGAATGTTATGGTGCTGTGATGTTACTGGAAGCTGGAATGTTATGGTGCTGTGATGTTACTGGAAGCTGGAATGTTATGGTGCTGTGATGTTACTGGAAGCTGGAATGTTATGGTGCTGTGATGTTACTGGAAGCTGGAATGTTATGGTGCTGTGATGTGACTTAGGAAGCTGTGATGTTATGGTGTTATGATGCCAGTGGAAGCTGTAATGTCATGTTGCTGTGATGTTACTGGAAGCTGTAATGTTATGGTGCTCTCATGTTATAGAATTCCTCCTATAATGGTAGGCGGCTGGGATGTTATTGTGGAGTTATTGAGCTGTAACATGTTATGGAGCTGTAACATCATTGAGTTGTAACATGTTATGGAGCTGTAATGTCATGGAGCTGTAACGTGTTATGAAGCTGTAATGTCATGGAGCTGTAACGTCTTATGAAGCTGTAATGTCATGGAGCTGTAACATGTTATGAAGCTGTAATGTCATGGAGCTGTAACATGTTATGAAGCTGTAATGTCATGGAGCTGTAACGTGTTATGAAGCTGTAATGTCATGAAGCTGTAATGTCATGGAACTGTAATATCATGGAGCTGTAACATGTTATCGAGCTGTAACATGTTATGGAGCTGTAATGGCCTGGAGATGTAACATGTTATGGAACTGTAATGCCTGGAGATGTAACATGTTATGAAGCTATAATGTCATGGTGCTGTAACATGTTATGGAGCTGTAATGGCATGGAGATGTAACATGTTATGGAACTGTAATGGCCTGGAGATGTAACATGTTATGAAGCTATAATGTCATGGTGCTGTAACATGTTATGGAACTGTAATGGCCTGGAGATGTAACATGTTATGAAGCTATAATGTCATGGTGCTGTAACATGTTATGGAGCTGTAATGGCATGGAGATGTAACATGTTATGGAACTGTAATGGCCTGGAGATGTAACATGTTATGAAGCTATAATGTCATGGTGCTGTAACATGTTATGGAACTGTAATGGCCTGGAGATGTAACATGTTATGAAGCTATAATGGCATGGAGATGTAACATGTTATGGAACTGTAATGGCCTGGAGATGTAACATGTTATGAAGCTATAATGTCATGGCGCTGTAACATGTTATGGAGCTGTAATATCATGGAGCTGTAACAAGTCATGGAGCTGTAACATGTTATGGAGCTGTAATATTCTATGGAGCTGTAATGTTATGGAACTGTAACGGTGCCAAGCTATGTTAGGGCTGAGTATGCTATAGAGAGTCTATCTGTTGGAGCTAGAAGGTTTTCACACAACAGTGACAGTCACCAGTCACCCCCAGTCTCCAATAGCCAATATAGCCAATAATTTGTGCAGATATTCAATAGCTTTAAACTTGACAATTTGTATGCCCCCAAAATTCCAAGTAGTTATTGTTCCCCACAAATTGTTTGTTGACATGGTTGGAAAGCCTCTGAAACAACACTTTGACCATCATGGGACACTAAAACTTTCTGAAATCCAGACTAACGTTGCACTGCCACGGAAATGCGGGATATATTACTGCTTTTAAATGAAGAATTAATTCACAACATTATTGAGCGATTAAATGAAGAACTTAAATGTGTAAAGAAAAGAAAATTACATTGCAGGTTGATATGTCACTTGTAACCTCCATCATATCAGAGGTGGATGACACTGAGTGATATCGAATTTTCAATAAAAGTCAGCCTGATATATTTGGTCTAATCCACATTTCTAGAGTGTTAAACACAGTTTTCTTAGCCACCTCTACAAAAACAGAAGGTACATTAGATATGACTGGGGAGATGGAAGGGCAAGGACCCTATTGCTGTACAAACAGATGTAAAAACTGTTCTTTGTCACCTCTTGACAACAGAAAAAATCAAACTTTTATAAGCGTATTGAAGTTTTCAGTTTTGTTTTTGCCTGTATTAAAACATGCATCGGACAGGAGTAACAAGTGGCACTGATAATGTGCAAGTATGTCTTTAAATGTTAAACAAACCCTTCCATTCTCCACGTGTCCACATTCATAAGGTACACAGACACATGTTTCTATGAGCTCAAAAGACTCTCACGTCTGTTGAAAAGACGGAGGCATTGTCTGGACAGGGTGGCCGAATGCCAAGCAGCTATCCAGTGGTGGGTTCATATGCTAATGTATGCTAATATCCATAAAGTCATGAGCATAGACTTTAGCCCCACTCTGGGACCCCATCTCTGCACCCCGACACTCTAAACAGCAATGGTTCATGAGAGGTTCAGTTTAACACTGACAATTTTAAGTCAATACATTAGATGGTTTGGACTTGCTTTTTCAGTTCTACTGAGGTATTAGATTGATTTTCTGCCTCTCTCCCATAGAGACCTTTTCACTCTGTCCACCTTACTGTACATGAACCCTTTTCTGATGTCTTTATGAAGAAATTGTATATTTGCAGTGCTTGTAATTTTATTCATGTGTGTATGTCTGTACGTTATAATGCAGTAATTAAGTGTTCTATTTCTCTTTTTAACCAGATTACAGTAGTCGAACAAGCTGGGAGACGGGTGTGGCCTCCATGATGCAAAACAGTGAGTTGCATCTCTATAAATATTATTGTGAATTCCCAAAAAAAAATGTATTTAATTTTTTTCATTCCTTTCCATTTAAAAAAAAAGCAAACTTATAATTATTTGTTACAAAACAGCCATCATTTGTCTTATCTCACAGTTTCCTAATAATCGAATAATGTATTTCATCAGTGCACGGCTCACAGGCAGAGCAGGGTGCAGATGCACTGTAAAATAATTTACAATTACAAAATATGTGTTGCAGAGAATAATCAATTCCCTGAGTAACTGTGTTTTAAGAGAGCTGAGAGCTTTGTGCAGTTGGGTAGATAGATAGGATCTCATCCCATCTCATCTGAACCAGGGGAAGGAACACCAGTGATTTTGCCTCTGGTTTGTTTCTTCTTATAGGTTAGAATGAAAAAAGAAAGAAATGGTCCATAATGTTGTATATATAACAACATATAATACACCTACATATAATATAATATAAACATATAGAGTATTATGTAAAACAAAACCCAATTAAAACACTTAAAAATAATAAAAATAATAATAATTATTATATAATTATATATAACAATTTATAACATAATAATATATAACAATAATAATAATAATAATAATAATAATAATAATAGCTCTGTATATAATGGAAACACATTAGGAACCAACTGGGTTTGGCCTTTTATCAGGCTCAGCCCTGCACAGTTCCACTCTGTATGTCCTGATTCTGTATAATGGAAATGAGGCATTACATGTAGTTAGTATGACTAGTTTCCCTGGTAGTAATAGTCCAGATAACAAATTGTGCTTGCCTGTTTCGGAGAAAAACAGCCTTCCTTCCTCTATCAAAGACAAAAATCCCCCAAATCAGCATATATACAGAATAAACTAGTGGAACCATTATAAATAAAATCTCATTAATATGTGCAGCATATGACAATAAGAGAGATATGTCAGTTGACAGACAGTCAAGTCCTGTCTGCTGCCCCAGTGAGAAGACATAGAGTTGTAGGTCTGACCAGCCTCACTTTGCAACTTACCTGCAGAACATCCACATCTTTTCAACACAGTGTGTGCTCAACATGTGTTGTTGGCAATTCAAATGAACAAATGTGACGGTGCGGGCTGCTTTAAACGGTATAGACTATAGTTGTTGGTGCCCGCCGCCTGGATTTTGGCTGAGAATGACGATGAAATACAAATGATTTCTTCTTTCTTACTGCGGGACAAGAGGTCTATGCTGTTTGTAATGAAGGTGTGTGGATTACTTCTATTTCTATTTCCCTCTCTCTGCCTGTTTTCCTTTTCCCCACCTCTCTTCTCTTACGAGTATCAATCCCATGCTGCACGGCTTCTGCCCCTGTGCCTCCATCTTACCCTGGCTGTCGCCATCATCTGAAAACCCCTCTAACTCTTTAAATCATTTTTTCATTTTGAGTTGAAAGCTGACAATGACCAATGCCAGTAATCAAAAACAAAAAAAACAAAACATTGACTTGTTATAAAAAGGTTTCGGTAACACTTCTACTTGAATCGGCATCAAAAGGGCATCATAATCACATTGTGAGTGCATGATGATTATTATAATTAGAGCACGATATAATAAATATAATAAATATACTTGATGCGGCAGCTGCATAGTTAATGACATGATATTAAATGAAATGCAATTTTCTGATGTTTGTCTGATAATTATATCGTAAGAAAAGTTGATCTATGCCTCTAATGGTCTTATAATCTACTTGCAACGCATCCGGAGGCACTTCAGGTAAAGTGTTCCACAGGTTTTGATGTTGACAGCAGCAGCGTGTTGAACAGCAGCCAGCTCCGACGAACTGTCTGGCCTGTAATATCCGCCAGGCCTGGTTTCACTTCACTTCATATTCAATCAATTCCTCAAGTGGATGTTCTTCAAAAACACCCAAACGTTTTGACCACCAAAAAGGTTTTTCCAGGCAATAACCAAGGAGGAATGCTCTGTCATTAGCAAAATGAAGCTCAGGTTCCATTAGGAATTGATTGAAATGGAAGTTCTGCTGAAGTTCTGTTGAGCAAGGCACCCTGACTGTGTTTCTAGTGTTTCAATCTAAAATTACAACCTTCTCACCACATAAACCAAGTAGAGAACTTTGCCGAAGACTGGGAGGATTATTGAACTCTGGGTTTATTTGACTTATTTGGTCGATGGAAGTTACCGGCCATCCCAATTCAACCTGTTTCTTCGTCTGCACTTTCCTGCCAGTCATCCCGCCAGTGCTACTCTCTGTCCGGGGTCAAACAGAAGTCTAATTTGCTGTGAAATGTGTTTCCAATACGCAATGTGGTTTTCTTTCCGGTCGGAGCAGAACCAGACAGAGGCGACTCTCATCTTCGTTCAACCTGTCGTACCCTCTTTTTCACTCTTTGTTTGTCTGGGTGTCTCTCTCTCTCTCTTTCTCCCACCGAGTCTCTGCATCTCCCTCTCTCGGCTTTTCTAAAACACCTAAATAGATCTCAATGAACCCACAGCTGCCATTACTCTGATTATAGAACCACATTCATGATGAACTTGACTTGTAAGCCTGACGATTTAGTGAGTGTCAAAGTTCACTCTGTTCTAAATTGTAAATCTAAATTCTCTAGACATGTTTTTTTGGATTTTCTTTCAATGTTTACATATGGAAATGTCTTTCAAATCTAAATATGCAAATAAATATATATTGTCAGTGTTGCAAATATTATTATTATTATTATCATGCAAATATTATTTAGGTGTACAGTTGACACGGCTGATTCTGTGAACTTCTCAGGCCTTTTACGTGGTATCTAGGCCCCTTTTACGATGTGTGTAGGTTTACTATCTAAATATCTAGTTGTCATACACTCAGGTGATGCTGTGAGCCTGATGGCCCCTTTATTTAGCAGCTTTGTGGCCTTTTCTCTCCTGACCTTTCATTTTCGATAATTGTTTTTGTCTGAAGGTATTAGGATTAGGGGCGATTCAAAACCAGGCCTGAGGTGAATTTAATTTCGGTTCAACCCATTCATACAAATAGAGACAGCAGCCTGTTAAGTAATGATACAATTTATTCATTCCTTTTTGTTTAATATGTTATATTATGTAGAACATATATACGATGTAAGCTATATCAAATATGAAAATATAGGATGATTCAGTGTTGAAGACAATCCACTTCCAGAACTGAATGAATCCAAAGTTAATTGAAGTCAGCTTTGCTGTGAATGAACTGATTTAGATTGAAGGCTGCTGAGCTGCTCCCGAGGGCCTTTCTGCTGTGTGTGTGCGTGCGTGTGCGTGAATGCGTGCATGTGTGTGTGTGTGTGTGTGTGAATGCGTGTGTGTGTGAATGCGTGTGTGTGTGTCACAGAGGGACCAGGCCAAATTGACTCCATATGTCTGTCTATTAATTCTGTGTCAATAGAGGGAAGCCTGGGTTCGTACCTCTGGGAAATGACATGGTGATTAACATTTATAAGGCAAAATAATCGACCCTAAAAAATAAACTGAACATGATCTAAGACAGGGAAATGACAACGCGAGCAAGATTTGCAGGGTGAGAATAATCCACCCTGAAATAGAAATTGTGCGTGATTTTAGAGGATTTACTGTAAATGAAAGTATCTCAAAGGGCAGTTCACTAACAGTCAGAAATGCAGTGGAAATTAAATAGTTAGTAGTATCAAACCAATGTAAGTCATATAAGACAGAAATGCATTAATGATTCATATTTTATTTCTGTTGGTGGTTGTTTGCCTTGTGATGATCACCGGAGCACACCTGGTTTACCCTCCTTTTTATTTACAGTGCTGCTACATCGCTGCTAACATTGCGTTACTGTGTGTGATCTGACTGAGCGCATCGACGGGTTTGTTTGATTTATTAATGTCCCGTTGAGAGGTTTATAAATCTGCAATATGCTTTTTTTTTTTTTCCCGCGGGGCCATTAGCAGACAATAGACAATTGATTTAATCTAAATCCCTGCTTAATCTGCACAGCATCACAGCACAGGGCTTTAGTGTGCTGCTAAATAAAAGCCTTCAGACCTGCAGCATGCTGAAAAGGCCGAAGCAGCTCTTCAGGCCTTTTTTTAACCTTTCACTGATGCTACAGAAAACAGGCTCTTCGTCTACAGAGCCACATTTGGATAACAGGTTGAGTTTTAGGATTTTAGCTGGTTGAGATTCCCTCCTCATCAAATTAGAAATTATACATCTATGTGTGTGTTTTTAGATTACTATGCGTTTTTTTCAAATGATTAGTTCAGCCTTCAGCCATAACATTTTTTTTAAATGATGAAGGTCACAGCTTGCAGCGTATCTTCATCTAAAATGCTGCATTCAGTGTCAACGGCTTTAATCATTTTAAAGTAATGTACAACTATAACAATATAATAATAATAACTTATGTAATATATTATACACTTTTACTACTTTATTTTACAAATTTACTATTGTTGTTGTTATAAATAATGCAGTAGTATTAGCTGTGCTATTAGTGTTAATAAATAAAGTAATGATGCTATTATTAGCAGCATTATTATTATATATTTTTTTATTATTGACATTATTTGTGTTATTTCTATGAGTGGTTGTGGTTACTAGTGGTTGTATTATTTGTGTTATTAATATTAGTATTATTAGGACTGTTTTTGTTATTATTAGTAGTATTAGTATGAAATGTAACATCATGGAACTTTAATTTTAATAGAAATTAGATTAAAAATGATTGTTTGTGTTTAGCTTTTTGTTTTAAATGAGCTTCCTAACAGACTGACAGGGTTTGAATGAAGGTAATGTGTTGCTCCCATTTTAAAGCTGATTATAGTCATAATGTAGATTCAGATTGTACAAAGTTATTTCTGTTGCTAATCGAAGGGTTTTGTGCAGACTGCCTCTTCATTTCAGCATATTTATTAGCAGATGTTAAAGTGGTTTATGGTTGAATTAGCTCCTAAATTCAAGGTCATAAGGTCATATAATTATGCTTTGGCTATTTGCATTGTATTTTCTTGTGAAGTGACCAGTATGTGAATGGTTCAGTCTGAATGTAGATGTTTTTAAGTACCTAGGCTTAATTTTCATTTATACCTTTGTAGTCTTATTGTTGGCGCTGGCTTAGGTGTCCACAGACTCAGTCAGTGAATGTAGGACATGTGGGATTTCTGCCACTTGGTAGTAAAAGAAAATGTAATTTGGTGATTTATTGGGATGAACGCTGACTACTGCAGGCTGCGAACCTCTGGGCTATGAAACTACAGTAGAGTGGAGAGATGAAGGGATTGAGACGAGGAGGGAGAGGAAGAAGGCAAGAGACCTCTGGGATCAAAGCCTAAAAGTTGGATGGAGTGATAGAGGGAGAGATGATAATGGAATGATGTGTATCTATTAAAAATAGATTGGAAGGTGTCATTGAAAGACAGAGATGTGCTTTATACATCTATTTAATCAGCTGCCATGTCATTTGTAGCTGTTGTTAAATCTGTAAAATCTACAGTTACACATATTTCACAGATAATTATGACGATTTTATGAGGCTGTACCAGCGTTATAGCATTAGCTTGCCGTGCTAGAGAAGTTTATCCACAGTTGGATTACAGGCCTTTTTTTCAGAGACTTGGCATTAAACCTAACTTAAATTGATTGAAAACTTGATCTGAAAAGTTGTTTTTTTCATATGATATTGTAGTTGGTGATGGCACTGATCCTACACAAAGGTTCCAAAATACATTTTTGTAGAGTCGATTTTGCACCAGAATGCTAGTCGCTAGGATGGAGCATTAGCATTAGCGTTAGTGTTTCCTTACTGATGTAAGGTTATGGTTTATGACACAGGATTAAGTAATAATTGATAGTATTAAATGTAACGTTTGATCCAAGTTGGATGAAAGGACAGTGGTTAAGAGACTTTGCATTAAAGACAAGGATAATTCCCTGGACCTTCTAGCCTAGACCTTGTGAGGGAATTGATATTTGTATTGGTATTAGCTTAAAGGGGGGTATTGTACTAATTTTGGGCTATTTAAACTGTTCCTGGGGGTCTTTACAAGACGTTTGTGAAGTCTATATAAAAAAAAATCCTAAAACCAGCTTCTGTGGTGTGTGTTTCAGTCTCTCATTTTCTCCATTGTAAAGAACAGGCTGTTTTGAGGGCGTGTAGGTTGTATGTAATGAGCACTGCTCTGATTGGCCGCCTCACGCCTCAGTCGCGGCCAATCAGAGCAGTGCTCATTACATACAACCTGCACGGAATCCCTGGTGGAGGCAGAGAGCACAGCGCCCATGCTGCTCAAGGTAAACAAATAAGCTTGATGCAGAAATTTACCATAACCATGGTGGCCGCTCCAGAACCAACACTGAGACCGTACATGTTTGAGCCGGAGTCTGACCCAGAATGGGAAGAGGCAGCTGAGGCGGTTCCACTTAGTTTCTCAATGATAACAATTCTGTGTAATATTGTACTTTCCTGCCTTGTGTTTGTGTATGTGGATGTGTGAGCGACACTCTCTGCTGTAGCCGGTCTATTTATGGCTCATGTCCATAAGCTTATTGAATACAACTTGCAGACAAGCTAGGATTGACAATTTTGTTGAGCTAGTTAACCAATATATTATTGGATGCAATCTATTTGTATCCAAACAGCGCAACCAAACAACCAAACATAATGGTGGCTAAAGTTTACTGAGCCTGACACGTTTGACACACTTATAAAACAGACACTGGTCCCAACAAATAACTTTAAGATGAGTCCTGACTCCAACCAATAACTTTACTTTTACTTTACTTTACTTTTAATGACTCCAGCTTTAGTTTTCTTCCAGACCCAACAAGCCCGTGGCTAGCCCTGAATAACCAGCAGTTGAATATACTAACCAGACTAATTTGGTAAATTAAATCAAAACATGGTGACACTTACAGATTCCAATTTTGCAGATGGGTCACGTACCTTATGAATTGCTCCATCTTTAAGCTTCAATTTAGATGCTAATCCTGCCGTTGCTCAAGCAGTCTGAGGACTGATCATCACAGAAAAAAACTGTAGCCGTTGCCGTTAAAAATAAAATTAATCCACTCTGTCCTGGCATTTTCACGTGTTGGGATACTGTGCAGGGATCTATGTTGCTGCCTGCATCCTACAAAATAATAACTGGAGCGTTGATATATCTCCATATATCTGTTGTTTTAGCTTCATTCGTCGGAAAGTAATGGTGCATTCCAGTGTACTCGGAAAAAACGCCGTCCGAATGTGATATGTGCTTCTCTTCACTAATGGCGCTGTAGTAGTTGATGTTGAGTTTAGATGCTTGTAACATTCTGAGACTTACCATACAAACATGAGTTTGCTGCGGGCGATTATGTTTTCCCGAGCAGATGCACTGGAACACATTTAGATTGGAAGTTAGGAATACCGACTCGGAGTTTCCGATTTCCGAGTACAATGGAATTTTGCGACGACGTAAATGGGATTGGTTGTTCAACTGGGCGTGGGCATGCTCTGAGAGGGGCTGGACTTGCACCTGATGATGTCAAGGGGAACCATTTTCTGAAACGGCCGTTTTTCTCCTATCTTTGGCACGGTTTTGGGAAAAAGGAAAATACAGAAAAACAGGTTGACTTCCAGTTTTCAGTTTTCTCAGCTGCTTAGGGAAGTAATTTCCTGTGGAACATGTATAAGCGCCAGGAATAAACCATTTTCCATAATATGGGGCGTTTAATGTGTTAAGGCTTAACTTTAGCCTTTAGCCAGCTGATGTAAGGTGTGCATGTGTTTGTGTGAGCATTAGCTTGTTTGAATTAGCCTTAGCTCCTTGATACAAGGTTTAAATGAGCATTAAAACCTAAAACATCCACTGTATTACCATTTATACCAACTTTAGCTTATTGGTGTAAGACGGAATCAATCATATGGGTCACTGAAGTGGGGAACAAGATCTGGCACATCGCAATATTTCTGAATCAGATGTTTTGGCTGTTAATGACATTTGAATGTTGAAAACACTGTGAAGCAGATAACAATAACGAGTTCCTGTGTTGCTCACTGGGTATGCTGTCATGGTACTATAAGGTGCCTTGGGTAAACATGCCCATCAAATAGCAAATACAACGTTATGCTGTCCAAAGATCATGTCGTGAAGACTTGTGAAGAGGATGCCTGAATGTTACAAAGCAGAACCTGATTGTTTGACTGTTGACAATAATAACAATCCTTTGGACTCGATTGAAATTGTTTGAACATGATGAGGTAATGATATAAGTAGACTGAGTTTTGTCAGTCAGATGTGGTAGTGACATCTGGAAAGGATTTCAGTGCCGTCAGCTCATCTGTATCAGCCGTCACTGGGTGTGGTGTTTCACCGTCACCTTTCCTCCTCCACTATCCTTCTCTGCCTTCTCCTGTCCTCCCTCCACCTCTCATGCATGTTGCTAATCATTCCATTCTTAGTTAGACTTCTGTTCTGATTATTGCTTGATATTCTTTCTATATTTTTTCAGAGCATCAACTTGTCTGAATTATTCTATCTCTGTAATACTTACAATGGAGCCATTGTAAATAAGTATTTGTGAGCTAAATATGATGCTAAATATGAAACCATGTTCTTCTCCTTGTGTGCGTGTGTGTGTGTGTGTACAGGTCACAGTGGAGTAAACCAGCTGGGAGGTGTGTTTGTGAATGGCAGACCTCTACCTGATTCTACCAGGCAGAAGATAGTGGAGCTGGCCCATAGTGGAGCTCGACCCTGTGACATATCCAGAATACTGCAGGTATTATTGTTATTATTCTTGTTATTACATACCTATAGATATTGATCACGTCAGGCCATCATGCAGTAGATTGGGCTGGCTGCAGAACCACACCACTAAGTGGGGGAATCTTCTGGGGATGCATCTGAGGATGAGGTGCAATCCACCCTTAAACATTTATAGACCAGTTCAGGTCATCTGCTGTTCAGTACGCCTCTTACTGGGCCTCAAGTGTTTAGAGATGCTGGTCAAACTGGTCCAAATATTGGCCAGACCACAAATAGCATTTGATCTGGCTCATCTTCTTCTAAATCTAAATGGTGCTGATGCTGAGGCGCCTGACGAGATAACTGGACATCCACTGACAGATCATATTTTGGACCTATGTATAGTTACTTGTGCAAGCACAAATTCAACAGCAGATGCAAAAACATCTTGTTTTCTGATCTGTTAGACACAGGGACAGCGGATTTGCACCTGAAAGAACGCTCACAGAGTCGTGGCCAATTTCCTTTCCTTTCCATCAGTCAAGCCGTATATTTAAACCAACCCAATCACACCCAAAAAGAAAAACAAGACCAAACCAAAAAACAGAAACAAAACGTGCCCAAATATGAAACTTCCCCTAGCTTCCCCTAAAAAACTCAAAAATTAAAACTGTTGCTCTGTCCATGCCTGCCCCCAGTTGTGCTTTCCATGGGATATTGTCCCTGTCCTTCAGCCTGTTGTTGTGGGGTGATGTTTGCTCTTATGAAAGTCTCTGACAAGCGAGGAAGAGCTAGTGCGAGGTTGAGCCACGTGCCATGGATAAGGGAGTTCCTGTAGGAGTCAGACCAGGGAGGTTGAGGGTGCCAGATTCTGTACTTTCAAAAGACCCCTGTAGGGTGGTGGCAGATTATTGACACTCTACACTCAGAGGAAATGAACCAATTTCCCTCCATCTTAGCATTATCTTGCAATAATAGTGACATTGGATGTTTGCTGATTACAAAACTGTTGAATCTGAACCTTCCACAAATCCTGAAGGGATGCAGAACAGGGCTTTTCAGACCTCCATCTCTCCCAATAATAACGCAACCACTTCCTAAAGTGAGCATCATTTAACAAAGTTTAGTTGAGATGCCAATACGCACTCTTAGGCTCAACAGAATTTATGAATGCAGCCCATCTCACTAAGCAATGATCTGAAAAACTGCTCAAAGCAATAAAAACCTGTCTAATCTAGTCAGAGAGATGGAGTTGCCTCTCACATGTGTCCAAGTCTCCCAAAATATTGCTGGAAGCCATATTGGGTTCTGAGTGCAAGTCACTCACTGTGCAGTTATAATCACCACCTGTGAATAAATACTATATAATCTAAATAATCAACATGGCACTTTGCTACAGTTTCTGAGTTTCTCACTGAACAGGTTGTGTTCAGCTGCCACAACAGGTGCATATAAATAGATAAACATAATATAATTCTCATACTTACTATATGCTCGCACTTTCCATCATACTAATGCTAATACTAATGCTAATACTGATGCTAATGCTAATATTACTACTGATAAAATATTTGCATTAGTACTAACATTAATACCAATACTAATACTAATGTTAGTATTAATTCCAGCACTAGTACAAACACAAATATGAATACTAACACTAATGTTAATATGTGTTGTAATGTTAATGTTTTGTCTGAAGCAGTGTTTCTCATCCATGTGCCATTATGACCCAAGAGTTTGCAGGTTCTCATCCCTGCAAACGCTACAGCTGCTGATTTCACAGATTAACACATCTTCAACCAGTCAGCGGCTGTAGTGTTTGGTCGGGATGAAAACCTGCAGCCTCCGTGGACCACATTTAAGAACCACTGGTGAAAATGCTGTGCCGTGCTCCACTTCCCTATCTCATATCATACAGAGGTGATATATTGATGTTTATGGTCTTATTTATCTTTAAACTTTGAATAATATTTCAGAAATTACACCCAGTGCTGAAATTACTGTTTCTCTTTTGGGTTGGACTGCACAGTCTTTAAAAAAGTTCCTTGTTGGGTTAAGGTTAGTCTGTAGGATTTTGAGGCCAGGCATATAGGCATGCATCCCTGGTTCAGTCCATCAACCAATCCCCACCCTGCTTGCCACATTCTCCATGAAGTAATTCTGTGTGTATTCTGATATATGTCCTGGGTCTTTCTGACAGAGGCAGGTTGATGCCAACAAAGTATTTTATACAATTCTGTATATATTGCTCTCTACATTGCTTCCTCTTGTCTATAGGCAGCCAGGTGATGCTAATAAAACTGTATAAAATATACTGCATAAATTTGTTTATTTTATCTACCTCCTTATCTCTTGTTTTGTAGAGACCAGCTGACACTAGGGTTCAGCTGCAGGAGAGAGGAAATGTAAGCACTGAACACCTCCTAACATTAACCACATTAAACCACAGACCAGTGGTAAATAATGTGTGTGATTTGTGTTTGGTGTCTTTGTGTCCAGGTCTCTAACGGCTGTGTGAGTAAGATCTTGGGCCGGTATTACGAGACAGGCTCGATCCGACCTCGGGCCATTGGCGGCAGTAAACCCAGGGTGGCCACGCCAGAGGTGGTGGGAAAGATTGCGCAATACAAGCGAGAGTGCCCATCCATCTTCGCCTGGGAGATCAGAGACAGGCTGCTGGCAGAGGGAGTCTGCACTAATGACAATATACCCAGTGTAAGTTGCTACTACTACTTGTATTATTACAACTAGCCAAGTCAAGTCAACCTGATTTATATACCAAAGTGCTTTACAAAATACTGGGATTAAGAAGACAAAAGGAGGCAGAGCATGAAACACCAATAACAAAATTAAGATGTAAGTGAAAAAAGAACCCAAATCCAATGAATAAAAATAGGTTTTAAGACAATATTTAAAAAATGATGCTTTGGGAATGACTTAACCCACATTCTCGGTTCCATCACAACGAAAATCCAATCACCCACCAGTCTTAACCGGGACTTTAGGACCACCAGAAGACCCTGATTAGAGGACATGAGGGACCTGTCAGTACTAAGCAGAGACAGAAGTTCAGAAATATACCCAGGAGCAACAAGGAAAGTAGCTATTGGCTGCTGAAAAATTGTAGGTTTGCATATCAATATATTTGCTACACTCCCCGTCCTTAGCTGAGGGTAGGGGCTACAGTGTGTATAGGAAGCGCTGTGATCATCAGGCATCTTTGGCTTGGAAAACCAAGTAGCGCAAATCAGCATTAGCCATGCAGATTTGTCCCAAAATACTTTGGGAGTCCACACATTAAGATTGTTCACCCACGGTCTGAAAATGTTACTAGGTTTGTCGCTAGTCGCTGACGTTGTTCGAGCTAGCAACAAAGTCGCTGAGTTGGCAGCAGTGCATGGAAGCTGGACATGGATAAAATTTCAGGTATGCATATCAAAAATGCTAAAACTGCCTAGCAGTAGGTTTAATTTAGGTCCTCAATTGGTCGTGTGGTAGCTCCAATTTATGTAATATGATCCTATACTTGGATCCATATGTGGGAAGCCATCCTATCATGTCATAGTAGTCACCACGTTTTAATTACTTAATGATCATGCAGAAGAAAAAAATAATTGCTGAGGTGCTGACACGACGGGTGTCACATCTACACAAAGCCTTTGACTTTACCCAGTGACGTGTAACTAATATGCTAGATATCAAATTAGTGGTCAAATTACTGATAGATTGATCTCATGAAACCTCTTCCATGTTTTTCCTCAATGGGAATGATGAGGCTGGATGCATCAAGGTTTGAATTATTTTTGTTCAAGCTGTTATAGCTTTGCTTTATTCCATCACCAATAAAATGTTGATTTCCTTGTTCGTTGTGTTGCCAGGTCTCTCCAGAGGAACCTGGACAGCGAGGGCAGATAAACAGGTTTCCCTTTCAGCAAAGTGTTGACTGTGTTGTTGCATTCGATGGTTGCAGGTGTCATCAATAAACCGAGTGCTGAGGAACCTGGCCAGCGACAAGCAGCAGATGGGGGCAGTGGGGGCCGATGGGATGTTTGACAAACTCAGGATGATCAATGGACAAAGCAACTGGGGAGGACGTTCCGGGTGGTACCCTGGGACTACACTACCTAGTTCTGGTAAGAGACCAGCTAGTACTATTACTACCATGGGCGTTTAACTTTATTTCAAAGTAATTGTAAATAAAGAATTGTAATTCCCTGCAATTCTAAGCTGTTTAATGCGGTTGCTTCATTCAGAATAATCCTAATAATCTCTTTTTATGTTTTATTTTGAATGCAACAATGGACTAAACTGCCACAAATGCAAAAAATATGTGATTCACGTGTCATCTTTAGATTGTATTTAGGTGTTTTGAGCATTTTCCTTTGAAATTTGTTCTCTGTCTTTCCCTCCCTAACAAAGCAGAGATCAGGTTGCGTCGATACATCTTAACGAGACTTGGGTGTTTTGGGTTGTAGGCCCATTGGGTGATTGATTATTGTAAACGTCAGCAACCTGCTTTGCTTGATATTCAGCCTGAATTGCATTTTGTATAGGAGAAAGTAATGTTAGCTCTGAAGGCCCAAGCGCAGCGAAAGAGTCAGATGCGAGCATTTTTTTTAAAAACAATTCTTTACGATCGCTGAACACGCACCGACTTGGTTTGATTTCGGAGTATCTATCGTCTTTTGTTTAAGTATTGTCTTGTGCAAGCAACCAATGGTTTGTATTTTAATCTAGGCTCACTATTAAAAGAAGAAATTAAAAGTGAGTAATTCCTACTCCTACTATTGCTGCTGCTACTTGATCTACAGTGTGTGTATGTGCGTATGTGTGTTTTGTTGGGGGGGGGGGGGGGGGGGGGGGGGGGGGGGGTGCGGTCTGGTCTCATTTGTGTCTGTTTCTGCCTGACTGACTGTGACACTGAGCAGCGGCTTCATTCTGTTTTCCAGTCCGCGTCAGCTGGGGATAATGAATAATTAGGCTAGCACCGCAAATAACATGCGTTCTATAGGGAGTTGAAGTCAACCTCCCGTCTGGCGAAATATCACATAGATCACCACTCTAAACTGCCGTGCACTTTCAGAGAGGTTTCAACGATGACTTACATGGTCTGATTGTAAATGAGGCAGATGTGTCATGGTTTTGAGGATTATATATTGCATTTGTCTGCTTGGATGTAATGTATATGGGAATCTGTGCTTGTGTGGTTAGTGTGATTATACCAGATGCACTGTCTATGGGGATCTTTGTTGTTTGAAACCCCATCCCTTTTATGCGAACACACTCGCAGCTGGAATGGAAAATCCTGGGTTGCAAGTTAATGACCACACCTGGATTGTTGCCTGTTATCACAAAGATACCCTTACTATGTTGAACTCGCTTTTTGAGGCAGCACCCTGCCTCAGGTTAGGTGTGCAGCCTCAGTTACCATGGCAATGCACCCCGCTTAAAAGTGAGCTGTCGTGAGACCGAAAAACCCAGTTAGTTCACTAACCCACTAACCTTGCTTCGTGAAACAGGCCCCTGGCTAGCTTGGAAGCATAAGTTGTCATGGTCTATGCTGTCTGCTACAGTGTACCGATACTGTTGGCAATATATTTGCCAACAGTGTAATTTAATATCTTTTGGCCTACTAATTTGTACTTCGAAAGACTCCATCAATTTAAAGTTTCCTTTTGCTGGAAATAAAGCGGTCATACCTTTGTTTTCTTTAACCATAACAACAAATTAATACAAACTAGTGTATATAACCACATCAGTGCAGCTAAAACAATAAAATTCTTTAAAACTTGTATACATTTGTGAGGTTTACACATACACTCTTACTGTAATTATTATTGTAATTACCGTATTTTTTCATACTGTAAATACTATGTATATTGCCCTTTTGCACATTCCCGTGAGCATTGCCACTTTTCATTTCACTACACACCCCGTGTGTGTATGTGACAAATAAAGTTCTTGAATCTTGAATCTTGAAACACTCTTCATGAGTTGTAGATGGACAAAAAGCTTTTTGCAACTTCCTTGATCATTTGTACTGTATTGTATTCCCAAGTATTACCAACATAGTCTTTTACAGCCTCAGAAATACATGTAAAACTCACTCATTCTTTTAAATATCATCTTTCTCTCTCTCTCTCTGCAGATTGTCCTCAGGCAGACAGTGGGGAGAATGTCACCTCAGTCAGTTCCAATGGTGAAGACTCTGAGGAAACTCAAATGAGGCTTCAGCTGAAGAGGAAGCTCCAGAGAAACAGAACGTCTTTCACACAGGACCAGATAGAGGCACTGGAGAAAGGTAATTAGCACTCCTTTATTAGTACATAATACACCAATAACAAAAGAATAGGTCATTAAATAATAAATATATAATGCTAGATAGATAAATAACACAGCAAATTACTAGAATGAGACAATATTGAAGGCACATAACACCAGAATAGGTAAATCGTATGGCAAATAATACAACATAATAACATAATAATAAAATAGCAGCAGTGATTATGGTTATGGTGCTGCAGGCTGGCTAGGCTGTACTCAGCATTACCAAAAAACCACAGAACAGTAAATCACAGTAAATATTACCCTCTCAGGTTTCTGAGATCTAAGATAAGCAATTATAATTCAAGTCAAGTCAATTCAACTTTTGTTATTTTGTTATTCCACCTTATGCGCGTGCTCAGTGAAAGCAAAACCTTCAAGCAAGAAAAGAGCAGCACGTACAGTACAAAACAACAATTATTATTATTTGTTGTAATTAATAGAGGTGCAAAATTGTCATGTTACCTATGTAAATTTACCAATTTTGTGTATTCATGTTCATGATGTATTTGTTTGAATATATCCACTGCAAGTTTATTCATGAGATTCCAAAAAACTCTGACCCAGAGCGATACAGTAGAATACAGTAAACAGAAACTCAATAATTCGGTGCTTTGTTCAAGAAAAGCTAGAAAGCTAACTAACATGTGTTCATCAAATTGCAAGGAAAACATTGCTAATGCTACTGTATTCATGGTCAAAATGTTCAGTTGTTTATAATACTGATAATGTACTGATAATGTTTCCTGGAGTGCAAATCCTTGGTGGCTACCTGGTGTTTCCCAGCCCGCCCTGGTAATCAGCTCTCTGGCCGTTGTGTGCAACAGTAGTTGGGTAGATCTTAATCTGGCATAGCCACAGCTCTCGTTCACACCAAGAGGCCTGGGGGACTTCAAAATAAACACTTAGAAATAGGTGGTGATGATGTGATTGACATCATTCAAACCAATCACATTTCAAATGGGTGGAGCTCTGAATTGGCACTTAAATGTTCACTGTCGGGAAGCTGGTACAGTTAGCTAGCTAACAAACAATTTGTGCTATTGTTTAGTCTTCTGTAATATGGTACATCTTCAAATTCCTTATGCACCCTTTATGCTTGACAAATAAAAGTAAATAAAACAGTTTATGCATAAAATGGTGGGCAATTAGGTGGGTTTAACCTCATCTACATTACTGATTATATAAATATATGTATATGGTCAACTAACATGATCTAGCAATGTTTTTTTTGTTTCAGAATTTGAAAGGACTCACTATCCAGATGTGTTTGCCAGAGAACGCCTTGCTGCCAAAATAGACCTACCAGAGGCACGAATACAGGTATACCTAGTCTCTATCATTCATAAGCGTGTGTGTGAGTGTGTGTGCATGTGCGTGTGCGTGCGTGTGTGTGTGGAAAAATGAGACCACTGCCAAGAGAATTGGTTTATTTTATGTGTTGCTTTCTATGTGTTTATTCAGTGTGTCACTGGGTAGGTCCTGCAATTTGTGCAGGATTTAGAAACCAAAAAAGTAAAGGACTTGTAGACTTTTTAGACTGTTCAAATGAATGAACGGGTGTGGAAATGACGTCGCCTCGTTTCTTTCCAATGAGGTGTGCTCAGTGTTGCACGCTTCCTGGTCACAGAGTCTGCAGACTGTCGACCTCTAGCAGCTGTTATTGTGGTAACAGCCAGTGGGGGAAAGATGTACTGTAGATGTGAAACGGGAGGCTCATTACATTCCAAAGTCCTTGTAGTCCGTCAGTCTTCCAGCCTTTTGATTTTTGACGACTGTGTTGTGCTATAAACACAGCATTTAAATAATGATTTATACCTGCACACTAAAAGGCGTTTGCTTTGGCGCCATCGTGTGGCGGTGTTTTGGGGCTAAGTGTCTAATGACTGACTAACTGACCTGTATTTTGCTCCCGATGCCCACGTCTTACAGGAAAATAACTTGCACACACACACACACAAGTTCCAGTTCCAAGCAGGTGGGAGCAAGTGGCGAGTCGTCTTTGCGACACTGACATTGTCAAACACTACCACTAAGGGACTCAAGGGATCGCCACAGTCAACAAATTTCAACTTCTAATGGCAGCAGCTTTAAGTAAAACCAACGTCTTCCTTTTTTGGCACGCACAGGTGTGGTTTTCCAACAGACGAGCCAAGTGGAGGCGAGAGGAGAAGCTGAGAAATCAGCGTCGCCAGACTTCCAACTCCTCCAACCATATTCCCATCAGTAGCAGCTTCAATAGCAGTGTTTACCAGCCTCTACCGCAACCTACCACACCAGGTAATAATGAAACCAACTAGAATAATCATAGTAAATAAGCAACTGTTTCAATACCAGTGATTGATATCAAATAATGCTTAGGATACAAGACAAATTTCAGAGACATCTATTATATTTTTCTTCTCTTTGCTTCCTCTTTGCAGTCTCCTTCACATCAGGGTCCATGTTGGGGAGATCAGATTCAGTTCTGTCCAACAGCTACAGCCTACCAGCCATGCCAAGCTTCAGTATGGCAGCCAGCCTGCCTATGCAAGTAAGATACTTACTTCTTATACAAGACAGCAGGGGACACAACAAACCAAGACAGAGGCTGGATAATAGGGGTGGGCACCCTTTGAGATATGCTTTGTCTGTTGGCGACAGACAAAACTGAAAAATTGCACCATCTGTACTATTTACATCAGCACTAATGGTATGGTTATGCAGTTTAGGAAGGAAGGAAAAAATTCACTCACGATTTCTGGTGACTAGTAGTTTTCTTGAATGCACTTATTTTAAGTCGCTTTGGATAAAAGCGTCTGCTAAATGACTGTAATGTAATGTAATGTAATGTAATGTAATGTAATGTAATGCATGCAACCGATGTTCCCTGATGGAAGGGAGCGAGGTACAAAGCAGCTATGGGGCATTGTGCCCTTGTGAGACCCACCTGAAGCCTTTTTTAATATCCTGTTAATAACACATTTGTAGACATTTTCTACAGTGTCAATAGTTCAGGCTAGTAATTCATTGGTTAATAATGATGTTGTTTAGAATAATGCATTGTTTGTTCATTTACAAGTAATTATGTTTCCAGGCACCCAGTCAGACCTGCATGCTACCTACAAAGCTGAATGCGTCATCAGGGTATTAAATCACAGTGTATTAATGGGTAATATTCCTTTTTATTTTCAGGCGTCAAGTCAGACCTCTTACTCCTGCATGCTGCCCACCAGCCCGACAGTGAACGGGAGAAATTATGAAACCTACACCCCCCCACACATGCAGCCACACATCAACAGCCAATCAATGACCTCCTCCGTGACAACGTCAACAGGTATGACATTACTAAACTGCTTACCACATGAATCAGGAAACAGCTGAGTAATACTGAATTTCCTATCTTGAATGTCCGTAGTTCTGACTTTTCCAATCTAACCAAGCTTGCAAACCCTGTCACATGGTATATATTTAGAGATACAAGGCTCATGAGTAATATGGCATGTTTCCTCCAACAGATTCCACCTTCTTCAGAAACATCTCTGTTTTTGTGGACAATAAAAGCTCCTACCCCATACATTTTATAGCTTTAGAGCATTCGTAGTCCATCATACACAAGCAGGCTGCCAGTTTTGATTCCCCTGAGCCAGGAAAACCTGAGTGGTAAAAGTGAAGAAGTAACTTTCTCTTTCCTCAGTATCCTCAATATTTGGCAGCTGCCAAAAAAAACGTGCATGCATGCTCAGTGAAACCCTTTCCCTGCACCTCTCGACTGCAGCATAGACTACATATGATCTAAAGACAAGCGGCTCAAAAACTCAAATCTCATCACTCCATTTTTTCTTCAGATTTGTCTGTCTCATAACTGCACTTCTTGTCTGTGTGCTAATGGTTTCGCTGTGTTCCTTGTGTCAGGTCTGATTTCTCCTGGTGTTTCAGTTCCAGTCCAAGTTCCAGGAAGTGAATCGGATATGTCACAGTACTGGCCACGCCTACAGTGAAGTCGTTTACCCTGGCCACGCCGACTGCAACGTCATCGCTACCACTCTTGTCTGCAGTGATCATCAGCAGCGGCCGCAGCTACAGGAGTGTACGGGTCATCAACCTGTGACTAATCCCTATTTAACTCCCTGAGAAACAGCGTGAATGTCAAAAAAAACAACAACAACAACCTTTCAGATAAGCAGGAACTGAGAAGATGAAGGATTTGGGGCATTAGCCCTCTCACCCAAAAGCCTGAATGTCCAGCTCTTATTAGACAAACTTTCAAGCCAAATTATTGAGAAAAGCAAGGCAGAATGATTTTTTGGACACTTTTGCTGTCAAAGGATTTTAACATTACAGTAAACTCAATACAACTTGGGTGAAGGGTCTTTGGGAGTTTTCTCTCCACATCATCAGCTCCCTTTCAAAATCTGGCTAGTGAGGAAATTTTTGCACTAGCCCAGATTAAAAAGCACTAGCCTGAGTTTACGCGAGTAGAACCAGTGTTGTTGCCTGGTACACTGGTCACAGGTCAGCAGGCTTGGTTAAAGGCTACCTTGGCTCCTGGGAGTCTCCTTTAATTCAGAGTTCAGTTTGAGCAGAATTGCAGTCCTCTCAAGAGGTTTCAATAGGACAAATTTGTCCAAAAGGGAAACTTTGTTGGCAGATACGGCTTGCTACCGCTTTGACACTTGAAGGACAGGCAAGTGTGGCTGAGATGAACTCCGACTGGACCACAGAGACTCGGCAGACAGAAACAAACTGTCAAGTGTCCATGGAAACGTTCTGTTGGGCAGAAATATTACCTCTGTTACCTCTGTTTTCAGTTCCTAACTTATGTCATGTTGATGTATTTGTACCTGGCTGTTTGTATGTAGTGATGGTTAAAAAAATGAAATGCGAGCTGGTTGAACCCAAACATGTAAAGAGACAAACTTTACGAAACTTGAAGTGAATGTCTGCCATGACTTCATTTCATCAGCAGAATCCAAACAAAAAAAAACCCGGCCTGGAATCTGTACAGAATGTGGACTCTGGTGATATATGTTTGGTATTGTAAAAAAAAAAAATCCTGACCTGGATATTATCTGCAAACTGATGCTGAACTGAAAAACATTGCCTGTAAAAAGAAAAAAAAAATCTCTGTTCAGTCTGAAATCCAAAGCTCTTAAATCCAGAATTTCAATCATGAACCAGCTATTGAACGAATGGAGGCAGAAGAAAACACTTGGTAGCTTAAATTGACAGAACATTAGATTGTGTCTTCGATATGGATCTGTTTCTTACGTCGAAGTGTAAAGTATTTGTCCTCTCCAGAGATCTGGGAGGGTTTCTATAATAAAAGTAATTTCAAGTATAATTCTGGGAATATTCTATATTGTACGTAGCTTCAACATTTTTTTCATTTGTGAAATAATTATCATTAACTAAAGAATGTACTGTAAATCTGCTGTTGCACTGACACCTACCAACTCATGTATGGCATTTCCCTTTCTTAACTTAAGCTGGCAGTTCTGGTGGTCTTTGTATGAAAAAGAATGAATGTTTTTTTGCCAACTGACTCAAAAGTACATAGTTACCAATCTGCAAACATTGTTCTCTAATTCGTGTCCAACAGACTTTGGATATTTGACATTTTCCCCCGACAGCAGATATATAGCGAGGTGACTTTCAATTCAGTCAGTACAGAATGTAAATAGAAACTCATTCGCCAATAATGGGAGCGTTCGTTCTCCGTTATTTTCCGAAGCGGTTGGCAAGTGTTTTACATTTGAAGTAACTCCCACTTCCTAAAGGAAATTCCTTTTCCTAGCCAGGAATGACTGAATTGACTGAATTAAATACAGAATTAACAACCACCGCAGGCTGCGTCTGAAAGTTCATATTACGGACAATTTAGCAGGCGGTTTGAGTATGCTAGCTCCAAAACAATATGAAGTTTAATACCAGTAAAGAAATATCAGCATACACAGATGTCACATTTCTGCAGTATGCCTACTGCATATTGTGCTGGTGTGTACTATGATCTTTCAGACACAGCAATAGTTTGACCCTCACACATCACAGAACTGATAGACTATCGGACTACTGAATGTAAAACCAGACCAAAGCTTTTTGTTTGTGGTTCATTACACGTGTCTTCCTATGTTGCTTGTAGTGTACATGTTTTTTCATAACTCTGAAAAAGTATCTTGGTGACACTGAGAGGGGGTTGTGTTTTTTTTATAGCAGTGGAGTCGTAAGAAATTAACTTTAATCACGTTGATTCTGGAGTCAACAGATCCAATATGTTTGAGTTTTATCTTTTGGTCACAGCGTTTATATAGGAACCAATTCTGCATTTCAGACCTTTGACCTCATAACGTCCTGTTTAGGTAGCCGCGACGAGACTGAGGGCCCCGTTACAAAATGTACTTTGTTTCCATCTGCATCGCGATCACAGGATCATTACTCCTAATGTTCTCACGCACGTTTTATAAAAATGAACTGCAATAACTGAGATTCGCGTACCTCGCATGACTTTCAAGGTTCAAAGTGATCATACAGTTTGTCTTCACAGATATTATAACGAAAACATTGCGGGGGAAATTACACTTTCAAGCAAAATCTCTATTTAATCAGTTGTTATCACACACTCTAATGCTGCAAAACGCATTATGCTGATGCAAACCATGCCCCTGATTATCTGCTTCGTGCTTTCATTTGGGAGTTTTCAGATTCAATATGCTGCAGCGTCTATTAATTCTGTGACACTGGACCAGTAAATAACATCAGAAAAGTGAAATGATGAAAAAGGCTCATTGAACGTAGCCATAGTTTATTTCACTGTGATATTCGGTGAAAATGATTTAGGATAATTTGAGGCTACTATACGATGATGTGAAAAAAAAACGTGCTTGGATTGCTGTGGCATTCAAAACACCAACATAGCATACTAGTGGTGTTTGATGAAGTGAGATGGTCATAGACAAAGAACAAAATACTGTCCTGCTTTGAAATCTGTCCCTCCCATCGAACCTTTCTCTGTGTTATCAATGGTGCGAACACTTCAATAAATAAGCTGCTGGATACAAGAAGATGCTCACAATACACAAGGTCAGAGTTCTGAGCATTACCTACTTACCAACCAACATGCATGACGTGCCGGTACAATACCGTGTGTTATTTTGGATGTCAACTAAGGGGACGTCTGGCCCGTCTGGCTTGAAACAGCCCGCTGAATAGTTGAGAAACCACATTGTTTAAGCAACCAGTAAGGCTAACTAGGTTATGTATTACACCACTAACCAAGACCATATTTATGTCATATGATATATAACTGTCTAATTCTTGAGGTAGATTTCCATCCTGTGGACCCCAGCTGGTGTCTTTTGATCCAGAGCCATTGGCTGTTTCAGCTGCTTCAGAAACCTGTAATCCCTGTAGATTAATCAATGACTCCTTGAGTAATCTACTAGTGGATATGGCTAGTAGTAAACTAGTAGTGGGTGTGACTAGTAGTAAACTAATACTGAATGTGGCTAGTTGTAAACTAATAGTGAATGTAGCTAGTAGTAAATTAGTAGTGGGTGAGGCTAGTAGTAAACTAGCCCTGATACAGGACCCTTTGGGAGTCTTTCATCATATGGCTGATGAAAGTCAGCGAGCCCAATAACGAAACCAATACGTCGAATTTCACTTACCTAAACAGATGTCCATACTCCTTCACGGCGGGTTGCGCTCCATCTCCTATGCACAAATAAACTTTTATACATCGTTAAAGACAGGCATACTCCAAATTTTCCATCGTAATGAAATCCAAGATGGCAGACAGACGCCTCAAACTCTTCTTCGGCACGCATGCTGCTTATTGCGCAGACGCAAAGTGCCGAAGAAGAGTTTGAGGCGTCTGTCTGCCATCTTGGATTTCATTAAGATGGAAAATTTGGACAAAGTATAAAAGTTTATTTGTGCATATGGAGGATGGAGCGCCACCCCGCCACCCCGCCGCCCCACAAGTAGAGTATGGACATCTGTTCAGGTAAGTGAAATTTGACGTATTGGTTTCGTTATCAGGCTCGCTGACTTTTGTGCAGTAAAAAGTCAATGGAGCAATACAGGACCCTATGGGAGAGGTAAACAGCCAAAGGGTCCTGTATCAGGGCTAGTAGTAAACTAATACTGAGTGTAGCTAGTAGTAAACTACTAGTAGGTGAGGCTCAGTGTATCTAAACTTCTTCCTTTCATATGTTTCCTTTCATACGACTTCAATACCAGGCCCCAATCCTGCAAACCACCCTAGCCACCCTAATTTGTGCGTATTACATCTTTGCTGACACAGCCAATCTAATGCATTGGGTTCTCTCTCCTAGCAAACCGGGCATCTTGACAGGATATGACTGAACGTTGCTGTTTCTCAACGCAGGGCCACGTGGAGTTGTTCTGCACCTAGCCACTGGTTGAGGTTTTGCCATCGTGTCAGCACATCATAGCTTGCTATGATAATGAATCGAATCCTAGATGCTTCCGTATCCCAAAGTTCTTTCCAACTAAGCTCTGCACTTTCCCAGTCTGTCCATTGTCCCTGCTTAGCCTCAGAAACTGCTTTGGCACACCCTGCTGCTTCCTCATTTCGAGCGGCGTTTCTTTGTTCCATGCAGGTTTGCTTGGGGCCTTATAATAGCCCTGTGAAAAAGCACTGATTGTGCTCAAATGTTTCTTTAGGGGTCCATTTCCACCCAGTTTCTGGAGAATGCGGCTACACCTCTTACTGTTGTGCCTGTAGACTATGTTAGCTGACCTGCTTTTGTACATTTGAATTCCTCTGTTAGGCAAGATAGAAGCAAATCAAGGGCCCCCCTTCAGCTCTAAGACATTAAGGTACTCTTAACATATGAGCTAATCATTCTCTTGAACCTGTCTATCATATCGTATGGGCATCTCCTACACTGTCAATGGCCAGATCAGCCAGGGCATCAACAAGGGTTCACCTGGTAATGCCACCCTCTCCATACCTGTGCACCTTATCACATACTGTTGTATCCATAGGCGCAGGGTATATTCTTTACCGGGTGGTGACCTAAAACATTTTTTTAAAATGGATATAAACATCGACTACTAATAGAGCTAGTAAACAATAAAAAAAAAAGTATTTTTCACGTTTATTTCACTTACTTCATGTGTATCATCCAATCAAGTTAAATCAGCTTTAGCTTTAACGTTTGTTGCGTCTACTTGTGTAATTACTGTACCGAACACCAGTAGACGCGCAACAAAATTGCACCTGGGTTCCCCTTTACAATAGAGGTGCTTCTTGATTGGATGGATTTTCATAGTGATGATTTCCTGCATTACCATAGTGAATGCTGAGGGGAGACAGTTCACCGCGCCACTATGCCAATTTCCATGTGCTGCCATGCTGTGGCAAATAGCTCTATATAGGTTTATATATAGGTTATGATAACATTTGGTATTCTGCAGGTAGTATGAACAGTTAAAGTGACGACTGCAGAATAGTCACTAGTCTGATTCCCACTTGCTTCCACCAAGGGCGAATTACATCAGATCTTGCGCACCGGTAAATATCGTGGTGTTATAACAATTATATACAACACGATGACATTTACAGCGTGCAACAACAGAGAAATGTAAATTACAACATAACATACCCCTATAACATGCCAAATCAAACACACACGCACACGTACATATACCTATCCACCTGCAAACAAACACACACGCACACACACACATTCCCGTAATGAGCAGGGATAACCTGATGGAAACAGGATACTGGGAGCAGTGGGACTACAACCTCAACAAACAATCCCAGCCAAGCTCTGCATCAGGGAAGGTTGTCAGGTTGGGCTGGAGCTGTCAGAAAAATAATGGTCAAAAGAAACCTTTATGTGTGTGTGCGTGTGTGTGTGTGTGTGTGTGTGTGTGTGTGTGTGTGTGTGTGTGTGTGTGTGTGTGTGTGTGTGTGTGTGTGTGTGTGTGTGTGTGTGTGTGTGTAGATCAGCAGTGGTCTATAATTAGTCAGGGGAGCGGCTCTTTTGATTTGTCTGAAACTCTGAAAATGGCTCCAACTGAGAAAATTGCAATTTTAACCACACACACACACACACACACACACACACACACACACACACACACACACACACACACACACACATGCAGTACACTCACAAACATGCAAATAAACACAATGACACACACACACATCATTTCATACACCGTAAACTCAGGAGTGAGGCACTGATGAATAGAAAACTATTCATTGGCTCTCTCTGTCTCTCTCATTCATTCATTCATTCATTCAGTCTGTCGTTCCTTTCTGCTTTCCGCCAGCCAGCGGGCGGCTTGAAAATGAGAATGGGGTCAACCTCTCTTCGTTTACCTGACAAAAGACCGGGGGGAAAAGAAAGCGAGAAAGAGGAATAGACCTGATGGCTGTCACAAGATAAAAGGGGAGAGAGAGAGACAGAGAGAGAGAGAGAGAGAGAGAGAGAGAGAGAGAAAGAGGATCTAAGACAAATGACCTGTAGCTTCTTTCTAGAGTGTCATTCCATTACATTTCAGACAATCCACATCATGGCAAGAACTATCAATTACAATCTTTATCAAACAGCATTATGGGAATTGTAATGATCAAAGGCCATTCTGGGAATGATCAATGACGGCTTCCTACCTTCCATCACTGATACAAGACTGATGACAAGATCATTAGGTTATCCCTGCTCATTATGGGTGTGTGTGTGTGTGTGTGTGTGTGTGTGTGTGTGTGCTTCGGTGTCTCCAATTAAAGCCAAAACCCTGCAGGAGGATTTCCGAAAGCCGTTTTTTTTTTTTTTGTGTGGCAGTGCCACTCGCCAACTGACACCTCTACTACTTTTGGAACTCTTTGCTCTTTTCAGTGAGGTCTCTCGCGTTCGACGCCTCTCTGCCTCTCACGTAGTCGGACCATCTAGATCCCGATTGCGGAACGAAAACAAAGAGTTCCTCTTCTCTCGGTCGCTTTCTTGGATTTCCACCCAAGAATTTTTATTTCTTTTTTTTCAAATTCGAAAAGAAGGAATGGAAACGGCAATATTCAATCAAATTTCCTCAGTGCTGCAATTTTTCCCCCCACACCCCCCAAATGTTTTGTTGATAAAGAACCTTTTGTTCGATCTCAGTAGAAAACAGCTGCAAAGTGGTGTTTGGACATTCTGAAATGTTTTGTCAAATATTTGTTCAAATTAGAGATCCAGAAATGTGTTGTTTCTAACATGTAGGCATCTCCGTGGCGGTTGCATGACCGTTATTTGGTACATTGGAATATCACATAAGTGAGTTTTGAAAGCATTTTCCTACTGGATGTTCTCTTCAACCCAGCTGATGGAAACAGAGCCCAGTAAAACCTCTATTCAGTTTAGAAATGGAACACAAATCCGTTAAGCCAGTATACTAGATTAGTTGATTTTCACCAAAATAAAGTCTCTAAATGAGAACGGCGGGACCAAATGGAGACGGGACGTAGAATCGAAACCGGAGCAACTGCCTGCCGCCACTGCTGCAATTCATTGTAGGAGAAACAATACTGCACAAGTAATTGGTGTCCAATGAATGAACTCAATCTGAGTGTGTGTGTGTGTGTGTGTGTGTGTGTGTGTGTGTGTGTGTGTGTGTTCTCCCACGAGAGTCCCCAGGCAGTACGACAGAAAGAGAAACGCGCGCGTGTGTGTGTGTGTGTGTGTATGTGTGTGTGTGGAGGGTGGAGGGGTGGTGGGGGATGAAAGGAAAGAGAGGAGGGAATAACAGAAGAAAAGTGTTAATAGATGAATGAAAGAGCAGCCAGCCATCCATTCTGTCAGACAGAGAAACAACAGTTGGCTGTCACAGTCCCTCTGACAGCTGTTGACGTCTTCATACAAATAATCATCATTTACATTCTAATTAAAAATCATCATAATGTTGATCATTTACATCCTAATGAAATGCATTTGCATGGTAATTTGCGCCGAGATGGTATTGTGACAAGGGGTGCGTTCCTGCCTTTCCAGGGAGACAAATAAAGAGAGAGAGAGAGAGAGAGCGAGAGAGGGGACAGATAAAGCCAAAGAGGGATGAAACCGCAGAGGCCAGATGGGAATCAGCTGAATATTTGATTCAATTTGACACCTTTATTTAAACAGAGGGAAGTCCTTTCTTAGAGAGAGAGCTCTGTACACAGAATGATTAATAAATAAGCCCTTATTGTCATCTGGGCTGTTGTCCTGCAGCGGCCGATAAAATGAAAGACGTCGTGGGACGTGGCTACAATGACAGATGTCAATGGCCATTAGAGAACCATATCGCCAGTAGGCTACTCCTACCAGAGCAATTGTTCACATATTCAATCTGGCAGTCGCTTTGGCCACGAGGTGAAACAAATAAAATCATTAAAAAGTGATGGGATTCATGGCTGAATGTTCATTCACTACTCCACAAGTGTGTTGGCTCAGTTTGCGGCGAATAGCTTTGCGTCAAATGTAAACGTTGAAAAAGCTTCTGGCATGCAAATACCAAAACAATACATAGACCTGAAGGGGAGGCTATAACTAAAGTTCAAGGTCATTTTTGAACGTTACATCTCAGGCACCACTGGTCTGATTTGGACGAAACGTGGGAGGGATGATGAATTTTGGCACTTGTGTTCTGGTGTTAAAAAAATACACAATTTGGTCTGATGAATGAGGGCACTGTGATTGAAGGTCAACATTTTAAACTCAAATGTGATATATAAGACGCCACTGGTCCAATCTTGATCAAACTTGGAGGGCCACTGTGTTGTAGGATTTAAAAACATTGCACTAATTGGCCTGATCGAGTACTATAATTAAAGAGCAAAATTTTAGACTTCGAAATGCCATAAGTACAAGCTTTTCCAAATATGTCTCAAGCCTCCTTCAACAGAAACTGTATCATACTTCAAAAGGCCTTCTATGAATCCCTTTGCCTTGGCCCTCACAGTTGGCTTTTGTCTACCGTCTTCTACAATGGTGTCTAAAGTCATAAGCACGTCAAAAACCAAGGCTTCCTGAGGATTCCCGAAGCACCTAAACACTTTCCTTAGAGCCTGATCTTCAGCCCACCACCTAGTTTCCCCTATCGGGCACAGTCGTCTGTGATGCTTGTCCTGACTCATCTCTTCTCACTTCTGCATATGACTCTCTTATGAACACTGCTATGCTTTCTGTAATGTTGTCAGACACTTCAAATAACAATCTGAGCCTGTCAGTGGGAAAAACAAGCACTTTTAGTGGACGTACTTTGATCGGCGCACTTGCCCCTATGGATTATGTTGCAGCCATTGCAGCCCGTTTCGCGACTGCTGGCTGAGGCGATCTACTGGAGCAATTCCAAAACTTTTTGTACCTATATTGGGGTATAAATGACTAATATGTACAAATAGAGCCCAGGTTTTAAAAATACCGGAATTCCACTTTAAGCAGTGAAAACATTGATGCACTTTCCACAACACTGCCTGTTGTGTCTGCCAGTACAATATTCAGAAGATGCGCGTAACACCATATATGAATCTGAGTAGGAGATGGCTCAGAGAGAAGTGTAGAGAACCCCCGATACTGTCCCTGCATATTAGCTGCACCATCCGTTGAATTGCCCACACATGTGCCAATGTTTATATTGAGCTTCAGTAATACTTCCCTTACAAAAAAGTCACATGTGGAAATGACATGTGGAAAACAACATGTGAGTGTTCCCACATGTGGTTTTTGGACACAGACTTAATTTTCACATGTGACTTTTTTGTAAGGAATTAAATTATGTGAATTCATGTGAATTCGACATTTCCACATGTGATTGTCCCTATGTGTTAAATTCGCATTCACTTTGACACATATATTTTCACATGTGGAAATTTCATTTCACATGTAAGTAAAGCACACATGTGAAAGTGCAAGTATTTTTGTAAGGGTTGTTTCAGTAGCTCTGCAAAATACTGCCCTGTAGAGTCTACCATAGCAATCAATCTTTCATGAATGACATCTGTGACATATCTTAGTATATGATAGAACACCAGTCCTATGAGCTGATATCTCGGGTCGTATCTACTTGGACTGAAAACATGCCTGCCCAGCTAACTTCCTCTGCAATAGTGGTCTTCATCAGTTGGCTGTTGATTGTGTCTTGTGACAGCAGGGTAACAAGAGATCCTCTGCCCTTTGTGCCAGTTTCATGCTGCTTCTTACTATCTTACTTCTTACTTACTATCATGCCTCCCTTTATGAAAGGGCTATCACTAACCAAAGGTGCAAATGCCAAACAGACAGTACAGTACAGAGATGTGTTTTCACAGTAAGTTACAGTGGTTCCATCTTTTCTGTTGAAAACTTTTGATATGGGAAGTTTTGGAGTTTGTTGAGGATGATAACAAAAAAAAACATATCTATATCCTGTGACTGAGGGTGAGCAAAGTAATCAAAACAATCAAAAAACAAAAGCCTCATCTGTCTTTTTCTTAGCTTGTGGTTCAGTAGACTCTGCTCTCTCTCTGCATTAAATCACAATAAAAAGCAATCTGTAAGGCTTTAGCAATATTTAACATGGAAACATGTTTTGACCGAAACAACGTACATTTTTCCATCTAAAACATGCAGTCTTATTTCATATTCTTTTCATCCTATTGCCTTTCAATTGTGGTCTTTGTATGTTTACTATTCTACTATTAATGATAAAAAGCATAATAGGTCACTAGTAATATGTGGGTTATAAATAGTGGTGATTCAAGATTAAATTCAAGATTCAAGAACTTTATATGTCACATACACACACGGGGTGTACAGTGAAATGAAAAAGTGGCAATGCTCAACAGGAATGTGCAAAGGGCAACAGTACACAGTATATACAATAAAAAACCAACACAATATTTACAGTAAGAGCACTATAAAAATATGGTAACATGAGAAATTGTATGGATGTAATATAATATAAATTATGTGTAGTTGTTACCTAAGTGTGTGTGTGTGTGTGTGTGTGTGTGTGTGTGTGTGTGTGTGTGCGCGCGCGCGCATAAGAGGGGCAGTGTGTGGGTGTTAGTGGGGGGCCCTGGTGAGTTCACAGTCCTGATGGCCTGAGGAACAAAAATCTTTTTTTTTATTATGGCCTTTTCAGCTCCCCCTTTTCTCTTTCAATTCTCCATCTTGTCTTTTTAATCTACTACTACTTATTTCTCTTTCCTTCGCATCTTCTACTTCCTGGGATTCTGCGAGTGTAGCCTGCCCTGTGGTGTAATCTAATGTGTGACGTCCTACGTCATCACGCTTCAGAGTTCAGGGGTCACACGGTGTGTGTCTCCAAGTGTCATGTTGTCGTGTGAAGTTGATGTTGAATAAAAGTCATAAACGTACTCGCAGTAGTCGTCAGAGTTTTTAAAGGACCTAACGCGACAGCCTACATGATCTATTCATAACATTATTGTGTTTACCGACCCTGTCACCAGCCCTCGCGGCCCAACAACCAGCCCGGCCCTGGGAATCTTCCCGTTTCTCCTGATTAGCCACTCCATACCTGGTCAGACGTCAAATAGTGAGGTTGGACTAGGCCAGACATCAAATACTGATGTTGGACTGGGCCACACATCAAATAGTGAGGTTGGACTGGGACAGACATCAAATACGGTGGCACGGTGGCGCAGTGCACTGTTGCCTCACAGCAAGAAGGTCGTGGGTTCGATTCCCGCCTGGGGCGCTGGTGAGTCTGGGGTGCCCAGGTGGGTTATCTCCCGGGCCTTTCTGTGTGGAGTTTGCATGTTCTCCCCGTGTTCACTTGGGTTTCCTCCTGTAAAGAACCCTGTGTAAAAAACATGCAATATCCAGTCGACTGTCCGTGACAAGGATGTCGACAGAACATCTGGAACTGGTCCCCGGGCGCTGTATACAGATAGACTGGCCTCTGCTCCCTGGCTGTCCTGGAGGAAGATCGGCGGGGATGGGAAAATTGCAGAAAATAATTTAACATTGGACACTAAACCTGCATGTGCATGTGTGTGTGTGTTGTGCGGCCACTTCCCCTTGCATGTGATGGCGTGAACAACTGTTACAATAAACGTTCTTATCTTAACTCTCTTAACTTAACTAGTGAGGTCGGACTGGGACAGACATCAAATAGTGAGGTTGGACTGGGCCACACGTCAAATAGGTAGGTTGGACTGGGCCAGACTTCAAATAGTGAGGTTGGACTGGGACCTACATCAAATAGTGAGGTTGGACTGGGACAGACATCAAATAGTGAGGTTGGACTGGGCCAGACTTCAAATAGTGAGGTTGGACTGGGACCTACATCAAATAGTGAGGTTGGACTGGGACAGACATCAAATAGTGAGGTTGGACTGGGCCAGACCTCAAATACTGATGTTGGACTGGGCCACACATCAAATAGTGAGGTTGGACTGGGCCAGACATCAAATACTGATGTTGGACTGGGCCACACATCAAATAGTGAGGTTGGACTGGGACAGACATCAAATAGTGAGGTTGGACTGGGACAGACATCAAATAGGGAGGTTGGACTGGGCCACACGTCAAATAGGTAGGTTGGACTGGGCCAGACATCAAATAGTGAGGTTGGACTGGGACAGACATCAAATAGTGAGGTTGGACTGGGCCAGACATCAAATAGAAAGGTTGAACTGGGCCAGATGTCAAATACTGAGGTTGGATGGGGCCAGACGTTGGATGGGGCCAGTCAGGTTGGACTGGGCAACAAAGTAAATAGGGAGGTTGTACTGGGCCACACAGCAAATAGGGGGTTTGGACTGGGCCACACCTCAAATAATGAGATTGGACTGGGCCACACATCAAATAATGAGGTTGTACTGGGCCATACATCAAATAGTCATGTTGTACTGGGCCACACATCAAATAGGGAGGTTTGACAGGGTCTACACATCAAATAGGGAGGTTGGACTGGGCCAGACATCAAATACTGATGTTGGACTGGGCCACACATCAAATAGTGAGGTTGGACTGGGCCAGACATCAAATACTGATGTTGGACTGGGCCACACATCAAATAGTGAGGTTGGACTGGGACAGACATCAAATAGTGAGGTCGGACTGGGACAGACATCAAATAGGGAGGTTGGACTGGGCCACACGTCAAATAGGTAGGTTGGACTGGGCCAGACTTCAAATAGTGAGGTTGGACTGGGACAGACATCAAATAGTGAGGTTGGACTGGGCCAGACATCAAATAGAAAGGTTGAACTGGGCCAGATGTCAAATACTGAGGTTGGATGGGGCCAGACGTTGGATGGGGCCAGTCAGGTTGGACTGGGCCACAAAGTAAATAGGGAGGTTGTACTGGGCCACACAGCAAATAGGGGGTTTGGACTGGGCCACACCTCAAATAATGAGATTGGACTGGGCCACACATCAAATAATGAGGTTGTACTGGGCCATACATCAAATAGTCATGTTGTACTGGGCCACACATCAAATAGGGAGGTTTGACAGGGTCTACACATCAAATAGGGAGGTTGGACTGGACCACACATCAAATAGAGAGGTTGGACTAGGCCACACATTAGGACACATTTAATCTCACCTCTGTTCTTCTATTGGGACTGAGAGCTCAGGCAGACAACACACAGCTGAACAGACTTACACCACCTCTGGCAGCTCAAGTGCTCCCGCTCTTCACAGCTTTTCTCTCCTTTTTTGCTGCCGGTCGTGGACAATCTCCTTTAGCCACAATGCCACGGAGGATCCCCTTTTAGCCACAATGCTGTGCTGCTGCAGCATGGACAATCCCTTCCAGCCACAATGCGCTTCATTCTCTGCTGCTCAGCTTCAATTAGCTGTGCTCTGATACATCTCAATACGGCTTCAATACGCTTTCAATACATTTTAATATGGCTCAAAACATCTCAATTCACCTTCAATGCATTTCAATGCGTCTCAGAAGCAGCTTCAATACACCGTCCCCACGTCTTAATACGGCTCAGTACATCTCAATACAACTTCAGTAGATCTAAATACAGCTTCAGCGCGGCTCTATAAGACCATTCAACGGCTCAGATTCTACTATTATACACTCAGCTCCATGACCGGCTACCTGGAAGCCTTCGGCATGGTGGCGTCTTATTTGTTTCTGTTGTGGCCTATTGCATGAATGAATGACAGAATGGACCGAATTCCAGTCATGATGCTCAGTCAAGAGTTCAGCTTGACTCATAACAACGGGAGCCGAACGCTGACTTAACAAACTGAATAGTTGTCACCACTGACTAGATTGAAGTATGTCGGTGTGCTTCATACATCTCGAGAATGACTTGAGCACTGCCCAGTATCAACATTTACCCCAAATAAAGAGCACTAATATTTACCCTGGTAAATAATACTATTAGGTACAAGTACTGGTTCTGTGTTCAGAGTGCCGGTAATGATTCTGTTTGTCTGTTGCCTGAATGCAAGAATAAACACTCTCGCTAAGCTTGTCATCTGTTGCCGCAGCAAATAGAATAGTTAACTTAAGTGTGTTTGTCTGTCTGTCTCCTCTGAAAAATGAGAAAGGTAGATCCTTCTATTCTATATTTCTAAGTATTCAAGAAAATGTGCAAGTGATCGCATGAGCATAAATAATTTATTTGGCATTAACAGTAAAGCACCTTGTCATCTGCCACTAATTCAGACTGCAGGGGATAACCTTTTAATTAGAAAAGCTTTGTGAGTGTGTGTGTGTGTGTGGTGGGGTTGCGATTGCGACACTGTAATGCTTTTATCCTATGTTCAGACGGAATACAAAAAAATGATGGAGTTTGTGTGAAAACATGCAAGGAGGCTAATGAATAATAATATAATAATGTAATTTGCCCAATACAGTAAAGCGAAAGCCAATCAGCTTCAAGCAGGACTCTCCAGGCACCTGTAAATTTCTCCCTCCACCTAGCAGGAAATGGTAGATAGATGGATGGCTCAGTTTATTGTCAGTAAGCATAAATGGTGCATATAATGGAAACAAAAAGAGATGGAAGATTTTGGGGCAATTTTACATTTTGATATTGGGATATCATGTTGCCACCTAATGCTGGTTATGACCCAAAACTAGCCAAGAGCCTGTTTTAATGAGAGATTTACTCACTTTGGTCCCACATGACCAGAGTAATAGTATGTTTTAATGAGACTAGGTCCCACAGTGAGACTACATTTGGGTTTAGGTGCTGGATATGAAAGGTCCCTGGATGAAGAGTACTTTTAAAAGAATATCCTAAATACACACACACAACACACACGCACCTCCTGCAATTCCACTAAAGCCTTCATCACGGTGATGGAAACGCCATTAATATAATGGAGGCAGATTTATACAAGAGGGGAGTAGGGACAATAAAGATTAAACCAAAAAAGCAACAACATCAAATCCTGGGAAAAATTTGGAATTGCAGAGGAAGCGCATTTCATTTCTGACATGTGGAGACAGCACACAGGGATGGGGAGTACCAAGTGAAACAAAATCAATATGGTTAACATACTGGACCATAAGAAACAAAAATATGTTGCCTCAAAATGTACCCATGTGTCATCTTTCTTGTAAATTGCATCATAGATGTCATCAACA